>JAWWMO010000138.1:43029420-43149028 GCA_035047845.1 Dendrocincla fuliginosa | reverse complement strand
TACTTTCTATCTTGATTAATAAAAACATTCTTAATTAATTTGATTTTTAGCAAATTATAAATCCACCTATTACAATTCTAGTATTTTTGACAATATTCATGTAGATCTCTTATTTGCAAATTTACATTTCTATATTAATAGGCAAGTATTTTTTTTCCAACTGTCAGGAAAAAGCAACGTTCGTGCCACTTCATCTTTACAACAATGTTTATAACATCTAATTTACCATAGAGGTATTGGTTTTGTTATTATTCAAATCCCAGCATTATCCTATGTTTTATAGCAAAGGATCCAAACGAGTTATTACAGTGCCATTGGCTAACATGAATGCTTTAAACTATATTGCTTGTGTATTAACCATAACATGAGAGAAAACACTGGATCATCAGTTTGCTGTGTGAAAATAAGAAGCAGCAACATGACAGTGTGAGGAAAGACTGAAATCAGCAGAGTGGTCTGAAAGGATGTCAGACTGAATAATGTTTGAAGAAGTGTGAAGTGGGAATATCCTTAGATGATGTATGTGATGTATGGGAGCCTTAGAAATACTGCTCTTCTATCAGATGAGTTACTGTGTGTGTCTAAACCCTGAATATCTCTCATCTGCACACTGTGTTAACTGTAATGTGCTGTATTTCCTGCCTTAGAAATTCTGCTGAATATTTTAAAGGGGTTTTTGTTAGCTGAACTTCTGGTAGGTGTTTTTTTTTTTTCTTTTTGGTGTTTTAGCCATTGCCTGTTCTGGGTAACTTTATGGTTGGGATTATGTGAGAAAAGCTAATGGGGGAATAGCAGCTACTTTTCCTCTTGTGAGAATAACTGCAGTTCTTACAGTGGCTAAACACGTTATATTAGAGAAATTCTTTTCTTTAAAGGCTAATCCTGATTGGCAGTGCTAGTCATTAACAAGGTGTTAAATGCTACAGATTCCTGTTAACTTCAGTGGGAATAGTATTTAAGCCTTTAAATTGCACTGGATGCAGAAAATCTGGGGTGTTTATGATCAGGAAGGCATATCACTGCTTTGTCCTTTTTACTGTTGAAGATGGAAATTTCCTGCTGATGGATGTATTCTGTTCCCAAAGGTATAATTCCTGTATTGTGTTTTTTTAAACTTGTTCAAGATTCAGCCAGTCATTTCAACTGTGTTCCTGATGCATTTGTCTGTTTAGTTGTTGCATATATCTGTTTCCCTGTGCTTTTTCACACTTCTCTATGTTCTTAAATAACCTCTTTCCTTTTATGCCTATTTTGCTCTCATTATAACTTCTTGACTTTGTCAACATTATTACAGGTAATATATGATCCAGCCCTGTCTTCTTGCTCTTGGCAATTAAAACATAAAGGAAAATGAGACCCCATTAAAAAAACAAAACAAAACAAAACAAAAAGACATTATATGATATACTCACTTGACAAGCAGTCACCTCTAGAGAAAAATACTCCTATTGTTATCTCTTGTCCTTTCTTATTCCCCATCATGCCCGTTGAGATTATTTATGGTTATTATGACTTTCAAATCCTCCAGCTCCTGACTACATGAAAATAGAGGTTTTTTGAAGGTGCAAATGGTGGTTGGGTACAGAGGTTTTATAGAAAAGATTGATTTCTGCTCCTTATTGGTGCAAACAGCTCGAGTATTTGCTCATTGTCAGGACTGATTTTGCTGGTTTGAGGCACTAAAATACATGGAGATTCCAAAAGGAAAGGATGGCCCCCATACCGGTGATCAATATCCTTTATTAAAGGCAATTTGTTACTATAGTTTCCCTAGAAATATATACTGTTTTGTTTATGTAGGTGTTGTGGTTTAACCCCAGTCAGCAACTAAGCACCACATGGTTGCTCTCTCCCTCCCTCCTAGTGAGATGAGGGAGAGAACTGGAAGGATAAAAGTGAGACCCTGTGGGTGGAAATAAAGACAGTTTAATAAGTAAACTAAAAGCCTCATGCAAAAGCAGGGCAAAACAAGGAATTCATTCACTACTTTGCTTGGACAGACAGGTGTTCAGCCATGTCCAGGAAAGCAGGGCTCTGTCATGTGTAGTAAGAGTTACCTTGGTAGTCAAACACCATTGCTCCAAATGTACCCTCTTTCTTGTTTTTCCCCCAGTTTTATATGCTGAGAATGATGCCATATGGTATGGAATATCCCTTTGGTCAGTGAGAATCAGCTGTCCGGGCTGTGTCTCCTCACCTCTTATGCACCTCCAGCCTCCTTGCTGGTGGGCTGGGGTGAGGAGCAGAAAAGGCCTTGGCTCTGTGTAAGTGCTGCTCAGCAATAACAAAAGTGACCCTGTGTTATCAACACTGTTTTCAGCACAAGTCCAAAACATAGCCGTGTACAAGTTACTGTGAAGAAAACTAACTCAATTGCAGCCCCAAATAGCACAGTAGATACTACTGACAACAGTAGTTTGAGGGTAAAATGCAATGTCTACCCATACAACTCTGTTTTTATGGGATATTAGTACTGTATCTCAATTTTATTTTTAATTCATTTGGACAGCTACTTATATTTATCCTATCTTCCTTTTTTCCCTGCTGTGCAGTAGTCTAATCATCTCCCTGCTAAAATTCTCATTCTGCTAAATCCAGTTCTTAAGTTAAACTCTACTTTAATTTTTTGTTGATGATGGTTAATAGGGCAGCATTGCCAGATGAGGAAATTATAATTGTAGGGTTTCTTTTGTTCAACTCAGCTTAACTAGCCAAGTATCACTCGGTGCAGATAGGAACCGGTTTGCAGAGGTGGAAGGTGACTTTTATGTTACAATTATGCTGTCCTGACCTTGGACCTATTATGGCTGGTTTGCTCCTCAGACTTATCTTAAACCATTTCCAACCCACTTTTGCTCATTCTGTGGTCACAGGATACCTTCTTGAAAAGCCATGAAACTTGCTTCATCAGTACCTTCTTTCATTTTGTATTAAATGCAACTGGAAAGAACTCCTATTAATTTCAAACTCAAACCTAGGAGGTTTAATTATATAGGAAACTGGACAAATGAGAAGAAATTCAGTCACAGAACTCAAAGTCAACACATCACCATGAAATGGTATTTTCATTTAGAAGCATCCATTTCCAGAACGAATGTAGTTGTAAAACTTATACAAGTGGAGACACTATTAGTAAGTAGGAGCTACACCTTCAGAAAAAAATTTGAGGAGCAGCATTACAATCCTGTGACAAAGTGGGCTACTATATATTTGTGTAAAGAAATGCCAGTGAGGAGTAAACTATGTGATACAGATAACACTTGACAGCTCAATTATTAGTAGCACTTACCATCTGATTAGGTGATCATTCTCTAGAGGCAAAATTAGGGGTCATTACATTTTTGATGAAAGTCCTTATCTATACTGATGATCATTGTTTTGGACCCTGTTATTGATGTTACATTTGTTGTTATGCTCAATGCAGTGGTGCTGTAATTTGTATTCGTATAAATCCAGAATTTAAACCTATATGTGCCATTTTTGTGTTTGTTCACAGGTGATCTATTACTTAAAAAGTGAATCATTGTGTATTTATCCATGTCCAATACTTTTTATGAAGTAGGGAGTTATAGATTATTGTAAACTTCTATCCCATTCTGACTGAATGAAGAAACCTTTCCTGTGTAAAATAGCTTGTAATATACTAATGTGAGTTGCAAAATAGTAGCGAAGTGACTTTTGGATAACTCCAAATCTGTTGTTTGTGAAGATACAACCCTGAAAATTGGACCTTTGAAAGGCATACTTACTATGCTTTGGAATGGTATGGATCACAGGAGGGGAGAAATAATATATACTGCAGAATCTGCGTTGGTAGGAGTTTTCATACCTGATGTGTTCACTGTACTTTTAGAGCAGGATATTGCTGCCCTGTTGATGTCCTTTGCTCACTAAAGGACATTTAGTTCATGGCAGTGGGCAGTAGCTCTATGCATTGTCCCATTGACTACAGTAACAGCCCACCTTTGAATACTTGTTCACCAGCAGGACTAAGTCTCAAACTTGTCAAGTTTGAAAAGGCTTGCTCAGACCCTTGAACAAGTCCATTGTAAAACACTAATTTTAGCTCATGCTTGTATTCCTGTAAAGAATATTACCTATTGCGTGTAGCCTTCATTTTACCCTCCCAGCTTTAACAACCTTTGGAGTCTGCCTCTTTGAATCAGTATTGTTATGATTGTATGTGAGAAGAACCTAAGAATATTGGAACAAGCCATCTAATTTCCATTTTAAAGAATCCCCCTTATTTGGACTGTATTCAATATGAAGAAGTCCTTCGTACCTGCCATGTTACATATGTCATGAACTGATGATATTCCGCTTTCAGTCAACTAATTAGGTGTGTTTCCTCCTACTCCTCAGGTAGCCAAAGGCAGCCATAGGCCAACTCCTAGTAATTGGTGAAGATGGTGCTGTCAGCATAAAATATTTAAAAGCAGCAAAGCTTAAAAAGTTGAGATTTGCAAAGGTGTTATACTGTTTCAATTTAGATAGAGAGTTCCACATTCATTCAAAGTGCTTTTTCCACACTAATTGGTTGCTCTTCAAAGTCTTAATTACAATTTTAACATAACTTTTTTATCCTGGATAGAAACTGAAATGCTAATATCTTCACAACCATATGCTTTGTTGCTGAGGTAATGTTTTCTAATATTGAAAATTTAAAATACAGGGCAGTACTTCTTACAGATGTAAAAAATTCAGAAGAAAAAACAGTTCAGCATGATCTTATTACTGTCATTTTGGGTAATCTCTGGTATGATAGGGTCCTGCCTTGCTTTGACTGCACTATTGTCACACACCTCTTGAGTGTTTCGAGAGGATGTGAGACAGGCAAAAATTTTGATCAGGGGACATAACTACTCTTTTACAGTTTCAATCACTGGACAATGAACTGTAGCAATAATAATAAAATAAAATAACAACAACAATAGTTCCTGTGCATATATGTGTGTTTTTGGTAAGAGGAGGAATAGCACCATGAACTGTTGACAGTGAATTTAAAATATTCAAGGATCATTTGGCTTATGAGTTAAGCATCTGCAGCAAGACTGGGAATCTCTGTTTTTGAAGGATTAACATTCTACCACCTGAGCTGAAAATCGTGTTTCTCTTAATCATGATTCTAGCAGCTCACAGCTGGATGTGACTGTGGTATAGCAGGACAAGAGGGCTGTGTGGCTGTAGTGTTGCCCTAAGAGAGGAAAACAGAGAAAATTATAACCATTTTAGGCCCTCTGTCCATTTCTGATAAATCTGGCTACAGGCCCCTCCATAACCAGTACATAGTTTTGCACCCAGCAAAACAGGGGAGGCCAAACGAGTGAATAGTTATAGGTAGTGTAGGTAAGTATTTGTGCATGATTTTATATGCTTCTCTGCTTTTGGATCTTATCACACAGAATATATATGTTTTAATTGGCACTGTATCTGAAATGGTCTGCAGTTGACCAGACCTGTAGCCAGTGAGAAAAGTGTAGTTTACAGATTACCTGGTGATTGTTTACACAGAATACTTTTTCTTTTAAGAAGCCATTAGAATGGCGCAAATTTTGAGCTGATTCCATTCTTTGGCTCTTGGGAATAGTCTGATTTTCTTGCTAATATATCTTGGTTAAGTTATAAACTTTGAAACAGATTCATTTTATCAAATAGTTAGTAGACTGCACTTTGGTTGTGTGACAGCTACACCGTAGTTAGTGATTTTTGAATCCTGCAGCTGTTCATGCATTTAATTGGCAGGTTTATTGTAAGACTGAGTGAGAACTGTGTGTGTTTGTAGAAATGACTTCTAAGTACCATAGCAAAATAAAGTTTCAAAGCTTTAGCTGGTGCCATCTCAGTTTTTTTCTGATAGCCATAAGTCCTCCCTGGTTAATAAACAGATATATGCAGTTTTGATAAAACATGATTGTTGGCAACTCCATTTTAAGGCACCTGTGATTTTTTCAATAATGAACAGACAGGGTTTCTGAGGGAGAAGAAATAATCCAACAGATCCAGGCTGCTCCTTTCAGGGCTTTGTCAGAACCAGTTAGATCTCAGTTGTTTCATTTGTACTGCTTAGCAATTTAGTAAGCAGGTCTGTTAACCTGATGTTAATAGAAAATTCTTCAAAAAAGTTCCAAATCAAAGGAAATATAATGAGAGAACAGATCTGAGCGTATAGAATGTACATGTACAAACCAGAAAATTTGGTGCTCTAATCTTCCTTTTGGGGTCACAAATGGCCATATCCTAATGCATTTATTTCCCAATGAGTATTACCTTATTCAGAAATTATAATTTTTGGAGGTGGAATATTACACCCTGATACCAAAGCCCCACACTTTACCTGGTGTACATTTTAATTTTAGACTCCAGGACATTTCTCTCACATGAACCCTTGTAAAGCCTTTGGTTCTTTAGTTCCTTGAGTTCATGTCTGGAGAAAAACTACACAGTTTTTTCTAAGAGATTTCTTCTAATTTAGTGAGAAAATAGGCATTTTGGCAAAAGGGGTTTTACAAAGATAACATGCAACTTCACAAAAGCATCAAACCAGATTATTGAGACTAGCAAGCATTGTTATAGTAGGGAATCTTTGTAGCACCCAGCAAATACAAACTACATGACACTTAAGTGAGGTCCAGAAAATAGGTGTTGAGGTTACCCACAAGAGAAAGAAAAGAATAAAGGAAAAGAGATTAAGAGAAGAAAGAATAAACAGATAAAAAGAGGAGAGAAAAACATAGTTATTGCTCAGAAGGTCACATGTTGACAGCTTTAGGAGGGCAGGCCAGGGCAAAATGGAGATGTGGTGATGCCTCTTTATTTGTTCTGGCTACCATGGCTGATCCCCAAAGGTGGAACCTTTGGTTCAGTGACCGCTCACTGTCCCCTTGGCCAAAGCAAGGGTGCCACAGTCAGGGGCTCCAGGGGCTGTGCTGTGGGTGGGTTGCCAGGCAGACCTTATTGACTGAGTGATGCCCCGTGTGGCCTTCATGCCATGGGGCTACAAACCTTGGTGGCCTCTTGGCTGACCATGTGGGCACTGCTGGAGGCTGGTCCTTCGCCTGACACACACACACACACCCCCCCACACACCCTAGGTGGTTCTGACCCAATAATCTCTGATCTGGTGTGTAACATGGAGTAAGCAAGCTCTTGAGATTAGTGAAAGTGATGAACTCTGGCAGAAAATGTATTCAAGTTCTAGGAAATTCAGCTCTTTCATTAAGTATTTTTAGCTACTTCTTGACCGGTCCTAGTTAAAAAAATACATATTTATTAAACATACTTTGCAAATTGGGAAATGGATATTATTTGGCTGTCTAAATATAAATGTATCTAATCCCCTTCAGTGTCAAATGAAAGTCATAGAGCAAGAAGACCTACAGGAATTGGCATTGCTACAAACTGTTAGAAAGAATATGTTCTCCCTAGAAATACATTCTGCTGAATAAAGACTGTTTTAATGAAGGTACAGTTGCTTTTACAGGGGCTGCAATGACATATTGTCATACTGTGCCTACTGCTCAGTGTACTTGTGTGCAAGAGCTGTACCTTCTGGTTTTCATGGGGACCGTTCTGCACAGAGCTGTCAGGTAAGCAGAACGCTGGGAATAGAATAGGGAATATTGGTTTGTGATACCTGAGTAGGCAGGGAGAAAGGAAGGAGGAGGGTGGCGTGCAACATGCAACAACAGATGTAGCCCATCACAGGAGATTTTGCTGCAAGGTGGCAGAAACTTATGCAAATAATGGAACTACTGGGTGGAAAAAACCCCCCCACTCACTTTGAAGCTCTCTTGACAGACTGCAGTACTCACAGTTTTTCCATAAATTATTGCATACTTCCTGAAGTACATAAAATGGCAGAGGGTTTTTTGGCTGCTTTTTTTCTCCTGCTTCCAAAGATTTCCTTGGAGAGTCTATGTAGACTTTCTACTGAGTTCACATCAGCATTTTTTGCTAATTGTTCCTGATGCTTCTCCATATTGTGAACTTTTTAACAGAAACGTAGTAGCAGATTGCTGTCCCTAGAGATGAACAAAAAAGTCTGTGGATATGATCTAAAAAGAGAAAGAGGAGAAAATAGTACTTAAAATAAATGTTTCCATTTCAGTGCCCACAGAATGAGTGTAACTTATTAACAAACTACTTAATAATTGAACGAAAAATCCCATTTCTGTATCATCTTAACTTGCCTGGACTTTTGCTTAAACTGATTACTGCTATGAAATTGTTTAATAGAGAATCTACTTTTGCAGTGATGCTGACAAATAAACTCTGTTTTGCACTGGTTAGGGCAGCGAGAAGCTGTGACTTATAAAACTCATGTTGACCACTTTCTCCTCCCAATATGTGCACACCTGTTTTATTTGTGACAACAGTCTGTCGGCAGGTTCACCTCATTGTCATATCTCAGTTGTCTATCAGGCATAATGGAGTTGCACCATTATCTACAAAAAGTAATGGTCACATTCAGATGGAAAAGAAACTGGGGCTAGAATTGTTCAAAGGTCTGAAAGAGGCTCATTGAGTAGTTTCTACAGAACTGCTAAAAGTTTATGCCTGCTAACCATTCTGGTATTGATTCATAAAGCTGACATTTTATATATTAGGAGACTATCAGATTATGCACACTTTTGGAAACCAACCAAGCAACTAGAACTAAGTAGGTGACTGTGTTACTTCAGCTGAAAGTTGAAGTGACACTTTTTGCTAAAATATATCTAGATATCATGGTCTCTAGAATTCATGCCTCTGTATACAAACTTTGTGAAGATCACTAAGTAAGTTTCAGATAAGTGTGGGATTTTGGACTCCCGCCACCTCTGCCTCATTTCTTAGTGTTTTGAGCTGCACCAATGTCTGGCAGCACAAGGTGGAGACTTTTCATATTCCACAATACCTATTTATTGAGAAGCTCCTGATTTGACGTTTTGCTACCATTTCTGTGGGCAGCCAAGTGCATTACTGAAACTAGTCCACCAGTACACGCTTCAGGTGTGGCATGTGCCACAGCTTCAGGGAACGGAGATTGTACGATGTGTGCTATTCTGCAGATAAACCCGCAGATGGATACAAAGCAAATTGCCTAGACCCAGGGCAGGGGATGTAGAGCATCATCACACTTTCACTTCGCTTTCACTGTACAGTTACTTTGAAGTGATTCTCCATCTCAGTCTGCTGGGCAGAACCACTTGTGCAGATTTCCTCCTGAACTTATGTTGTGGTTAAATTAAGATTTTTTGCTGCAGTCTTTGGAAACATTTCATGACCCCAAACTATGCACTTAGTTAAAGCTCACATGGGCCACAGTCTTATACATATGTTTGGGGTCTCTTGGATAGCAACACTTGCATGTATTTTTCATTTCTCCTGGAATCTCCCTGAGATAGGGTGAGTCATACTATTTTCCTCTGCTGTGCCAATTTGCCAATTATTATGCCACAAGAACAATTTTTCATCATCACATTGTCAACTTTCATTTTTATGCTGACAATACAGTTATGAGTGTCTTTGAAATATGACCCCTCTGGGTCTTTTCTTCTTTTTTGTCTGTCAGGCATTAAATCATTAATGTTTCAAAAGCAGATGTCTCTGAACACTGGCAAAGTGAAGCTTCTAGTTGACCGTTTTCTTAAATTTGTTGAGAAGTATCAGTCCTATTTTTCTAAACTTCAGTACTAATTCAAACAAGTATCAAGTGGCTACCTTTGACTGAGGATTGTTTCTTGTATATATAAGGATCTACCTTTTACAACTGACACCTTGCTAGATTGTAGGTATTTCTATTATGGAGCAGAGACAATTTCCACCACTGACATATATTGTAGTTTAGCTTATTGCAATTCTACATTTGTAGTCTTTCCAGAATCTTGAATATTCTGTCTGTAAAATGTTCCCTAATATTCTTTCTTGTGTTTTGAATCAAACCATACATCAGTCCAGTAGTTTTCCTTAATTAGTAATGATTGCCTAGCTAAGCTGAGATTGATTTTTATTTTTTTAAGCCATTTTTCACCTGCAGGGCCTTTAAAAAAGTTATCTAAATAATATTTACAGTTGTACTTGCTTCTGATAAACAGAGTTTTCCTCTGAAAGCTGTAAATATAGAATTGACTACTTTATTTCATGATGATATTCATGGATTTTATTAAAATTTCACTTTCTCTGTTTACAAAAATAGTTTAGTTAGGCTGGTTATTTGCAGAAGACAAGCAAGGAGTGGAAGGGTGTTCTATACCCTTGAATAATTGGAAAACACTTGCTAAGAATATATATCAATAGAAATATTATCACAATCAGACATTCATGTCCTGTAATATCCAATGAGAAGCTCTTAGTTTTTTGATCAAAATAACTGCAACATTTCTGTCTCTTTTTATACCAGTTCTCCTCCATTTTTTTCCCTTCCTGTTCCCCCCAAAGTCTCAAATTTCCTTGTACCCCTATAACTAATTTCTCTTACATGTTTTCATTCCTACCAACCAATTTCTTTTCCTCACTTGAATCCTAGTGTTTATCTGTTTGGTTATTTCTTACTTCTTAGTTCCTTTTCACTCTGTAAGACTTGATTTTTTTTTTTCTTCCCATCCTGCCTAGTTTACTTACTCTTCTTGGCATTTGCTCCTTAGGGCATACTTTTTAACTTTGGGAAAGTATACACAGAACTTTTTCCATAAAGCTTACTTTGAGACAACTCTGCTTCAGTAGCAAGCAACATGCAAGTAAACCCAAAGGCAATAATGCCAGAGTTCAAAATTTGGTTTTGGCAAATGCTAGAGAATAGGAGCTCATGGCTCCAATTCATGAGAAAACCTCTGTCTGGCTTCCAGCTACCAGAAGCTTCCCTCTCCTTTCTGTGGCATATGTTATAGCTAACTTTAGACCAGTTTTCAAGTGCGGCCTGACAGTCTTTCGTTCCAGCTGACTCATGCAAGGCAGTAGTCTTTAAATGGTAAACATAAAGTACAGAATCCTGATGGTGTTGAAATGAATGACAGAAACTTCTACTGACTTTGTCAGAAGACTGTATAGGGATTGTTGTTCCTTCTGACTTTAGGGAATGCAAAACTGGATTCTGGAATAAAAAGAAAACACTTGTATACATTGTATGCCTTTCAGACCTTTTGTAAAGCTGGAGCTTACTGATGCTCTTTTAATTACTGGGCAATGTTGTACAGGAGTGTGAATCTGAGGTACTTGCAGCCCTGGTGGGAAAGATGCTCAGCCAGCTGAAACTGATTTGTATCGCACTTTGTAAAGGCAGCACCAGAGCCAGCCTGGCTGTTGTTAAATTGCTTTCTAAAGCTACTATTGTAAGTAGCTGACTGTTCAGCTACTGAAGAATCAGCCTGTAACCAGGGATTCGCTTTTATTTTCCTGAAACAGGTTCAGACAAACCTTTATGATTTCCCTAGAGAAATCCTGTGTGTTCATATTGTTCACTCCAGGTGCATGGCCGCAGCAGTACCCCTTACTTCCTCAGAACAATTTACTATACGTCAGCTTTCACTTTGCTGCTGTGACTGAGATAATTTTTTCTTTCTCATGAAAAGAAAGTTGAGAATCAAGGACGATGGAGATAATCTCATATTATACTCCAACTGAAACCCATAGGGTGAGGTTAATATTATACAAGATTGTCAAATTCTGATTTAAAAATAATCCATATAAATTTTAATCCCCTCCCCCCCCCCGCCAGCAGCATCTGTAAGCTATCTCACCGAAACAGTGTGATCCTCAGAGGAGAGAAGAGAAAGGGATGGATTACTTCTTTCTGTTACTAGCTTTTGTGAATTCTCACTATCTCCTGGAATAATAATGATGGTGATGGTGACAAACGACTTATCTTTGAGAAGAAGCAGCTATGCTTCTGTATGCAACAAGGTGGCAGCTTTGAAGGAAAACATTTTCCTCACGTTCACATGGTACATTATTGACAATCTCTTTCTTGTCACTTTCTCTCGCCAGGTTGTTAGTGGGGTTTTGACTGTTGTTTATTTCATAAGTGACGAAATATGTAAACATAAATGAGGATATCTGCTTGAGTGCAGAAACTTGGACAGATAAAAGGGAGTTCAGCTTTTGCAGAAGTGGTATTTTGAGTTTCTAACTTGTTCAATTTTATTTTAGTATGATAATAGCAATGCTAGTAAAGGTTGTTGAGAATCTGTACTTCTGCATTCCAAATAATTATTTTCTCTATATTGTTATGTCCAAATTTGACTAGGGAATATGCATATATATATGTGTGTGTGTGTATATATATGAGAGATAAAGCCAAAATTTCCTCTGAAATAAATCAGGAATAAACTTGTGCTAGACACTGCAGCTCCCAAGTGCTGCACGATTCCATCGCTTTTCAGATTTTGCAGCAAACACCCAGAAACGTGGCTCTGGGCATGGGAAACTATGGATACAAGGAATCCATCTTCTTTGGCCCTATGGCCACGAAGTCCATCTAGGCTATCACCCGTGGCCCAGACCACCAAAATTTAGTCCATCTTGTCATCTCTATTTATCTGTGAGCACTGTGGAAAATGATTGAGAATGTTGCTTAACCTGAAACATTTCATCAGAATGGTTTGGACTCAACACAGTAACATTTTCTGATCAGGTCTTAAAGTCATCCAAGTTTAAGCATTTAAGCACTACATTTCCTTAAGACTGACTTCTTTGAAAAAGATTGATCGATATCTTCAATTAACCTGTGATGTATCCATTGAAGTTTCTGTTTACTGAGCAGTGCAAAATTGAGAATAAAACTTTGAATAGTTGTGGGCCCTCTAGTGGTGTTCCCGGAGTTGCAGATTGGGAAAATTAGAAGACTGAAATGTGTCACCTAGTTCGTGTATTTCAAAATTTGCTAGTCATGCCCAGCAACGCGTAGTTGTTTCTATTCTATTGTGGCCTCTGATTATTTATACCGCAGGAAAAAAAAACTTACTCCAAAGATCTTGCAGTCTACATGTAAGAAAAATATCGGTCCTTTATTTTAGTGCATCAGCAGTCAGCAGCCATAGTTCAATGATTTCTCACAGCTGGCAATAAACTGACACCACTGCTGAAAGAAGAAGTCTTACCTTTTCATTTTCAATGGTTAATTTTTTTTATTGTTCTGCCATCATCTCTCTTGTACAGGTATGGTGGACTGGACAATGAACTGACACAGAAAACAAGACATAATCTTACTATAGCCTTCTCTAATGCACATATCTGCTTAAACTACATCAACTGATTAACAAATTGGCAGTTTAAAAACTACTCAAAATGTCTGAGAAGTGCTAATTGGACCTGACTCACAGTTAACTTCCATTTATAGTACTTATAAGATGTGTGCTTGCAACCATCCTTTTATGTAGCGATAACAGACTGCTCTTCTCACAAAGAATGATGGTGTGATTAACCCTGCAGTAGGACTTTACCATTTGATCACTTAGATAAAGAATACCTTTCTTTTTACAATCTCCCCTGTTTTGTTTTTTCTTTTTTTTTTCAGATTCTGTTTGCTTTCTCTCCCCCTCAAAGAGGGGAGAGGAGAGTGCAAGAATGCCAGCTGTAGTAGAAAATTTGATTATGTAAATGCAGTTCAGGGTTTGTACATAGTTACAGAAGATTAACAGTGTGTGATGTGAGAAATGAATGCAGCTTCTTGTTCAGGATGAATAAATGCAAGCTAATGTAGACCTGTGGATGAAACATTCAGATGAAATCAGCAGTTGTAATGTTCTTCTGCCTCCCTTCTTCCAGTTTGCTTGCTTGTTTTTTAAAAGGTAGTCTACCAAACTCCTATTTTCCAAGATTCTGGAGAAGACTGTAGAAGTGAAGGAAATCACAAGTGGTGCAGATATTTGATCAGGGAACAGGGTTCATTGTCTTTTATACAGGACCTGGAGGCGATGAAATAGTAACTGCAAGTGACAGGTTTACAGCAAGCAAAAAGGGATGGTACAATGTGAAGCTGTAAAAGCTTGTTTTCCCAGGATTCTGGGGATACTAAAGAGTTCAAAAATGGATTATATATGTGTATGAAAAGAAGATCTACAAAGGTTGTTTCTTGTGTCTTAGAAAGTCTGGAAGCCACAATTCATATGAATCAGAGAAAAATATTCTAGTGAACTAGTTTTGTGTGCTGCTTCTGTTCGTACATTCCCATCTACATCTGCTAGTAGCCACTGTCAGAGACAGGATGCTAGGACAGATGGACTTGGCTTGGTATTTTTGCTTCCTCGGAGAAAATAAGGTTTTGTCTGTTATATTTCAGTTTTGTATTTCATTCAGATCCCTGCTTCCAGATGAGATTCAAACCACAAGCACTAGGTTATCCACCAAGGATTTCTTAATATAATTTCCATCATAGCTGAAACCAGAAGGAAGCATAAATTTCGAGGAAAAGTCTTGCTGAATTCTTTCAGACCAAATTAAAACAACCAGCTTCCTCCCCAACTCCCTTGCCTTCTGGAAATAAGAAACCACTGAACAAACACGTTCTCATTGGTCCTTAAAGATTTAAGCTTTTCCCTGAGTGAAGATAATGGATCTTCCTTAGGCAGGATATCTTTAGGTCTGAGTATTCTGGTAAGCTGCAGGCTCTCTTTGGGTATGTGCAGATTGAACTCTCTGTGTACTTATTGTTTTCATTAAAATGTTTTGTGCCAAACACAGTTCTCCTCTTCAGTGTCTTTGGAAAATATTATCTTTATACTTTTATAAAGACTCAGTATTGCTTTATCATAGTTGTATTCTTTTGTGACAGTCTTTGTTCTTCAGATCTCATAGGCTTTTACCTTCTCTCTCTCCATTTATAAAAGACATACTTTGATTTTGTTAGCTGATTTTATAGGAAAATCAGGAATATTATGTCCTGTTATGGCAGGAATGCTATTGAAAAGCTCCTGAATCTTCGTAAAACAGGGTTATGGTCCTTCATGATAACATTTTTTTCAAAACTTGTCAATCAGGTGATAAATACAGTCCTAATAGAAATAAACACATGATTTTCAAGTGGCCTGACTAAAACCCCTTTCTTTGATAGCTGTGGAGGTTTCATTTTTTGATGTTTGAGATTCACAAACCTCTGTATTTTTATGAAGAAGAGATAATTCAAAACTATAATTCTTTTCTTTGAAGCATAAAGTTGTCATGGTTTAACCCCACCTGCTGATTGAGGCCCATTCAACTGCTTGCTCAGTCTTCCCCCCCAGTAGAAACTGGGGTAGAATCAGGAGAGTAAAAACGGGAGAACTCATGAGTTGAGATAAAGGCAGTTTAATAGGGAAAGCAAAAGCCTCACACATAAGCAAAGCAAAACAAGGAATTCCTTCACTGTCTCCCATGGGCAGGCAGGTGTTCAGCCATGTCCAGGAGAGCAGGGCCCCCTCACAAGTGCCATCACTCCAAATGTGATCCCCTTACTCCTTCTCCCACTTTATATACTGAGCATAATGTCATACGGTATGGAATATCCCTTTATCAATTGAGGTGACCTGTCCTGGCTGTTTCTGTTCCCAACCTCCCACACACCCCCAGCTTCCTTGCCAACATGGCAGTATGAAAAGGAGAAAAGGTCTTGGCTCTGCGTAAGCGCTGCTCAGCAATAACAAAAACATCTTTATATTATTGTCACTGTGTTCAGCACAAATCCAAAATATAGCCCCACACCAGCCACAGTGAAGAAAATTAACTCTACCCCAACCAAACCCAGCACAAAAGTGTATTTGTGGTTGGCTTAATTGCCTGAATAAAGGAGTTGCAGGATTTAAGTAAGACAGTGTAAAATTATGAGCATGTGAACTATTGAAAGGAATCTTTTTGATTCCTGGTTGTTCACAGCTTTATGACAGTCTTGAGGAAATGCTTTAATCTCCCAGTGCTTCAGTTCCCATCTGGATAGTAAAAGTTTTGATAATAATCTCCTTAATGATTGGAGATGCCATGCATGCTGTGCATTCAGGCATGTTTGTTTTCACCACTTGTTGCAGGTTGTGGTTTTTAGTATCTGAATTCATCTTTCAGTTAGTTCTTTAATCATATTTTTCTACAGGCAGAAGGAGTACCTGGTACAAAATGAATACCTGATGACAAGCGGATCTCTTAACAGAAAATTGTTATTCTTGAATATATTTTTGTTCGATTTTGAAAAATTCCTGTAGATCAAGTGGTTATTTTTTCTGCAGGATCTCTTAAATGACACTACTCTGTGCTCACGAGATCCCACTGGAGTACTGCATCCAGCTCTGTGGCCCCCAACATAAGATGCCCATGGATCTATTGGAGTGAATCCAAAAGGGTGATGATCAGGGGGCTGGAGCACCTCTCCTCTCCAGACAGGCTGAAAGAGTTGGGGTTGTCCAGCCTGGAGAAGAGAAGTCTCAGAGGAGACCTCATTGCAGCCTTCCACTACCTAAAGGGGAGCCTGCAAGAGGGCTAGTGAGGAACTTTTTACAAGGCCATGTAGTGATGGGGCAAGGGGGAATGGAGTCAAATTGAAAGTATGTTTAGACTAGATGTTAGGAAGAAATTCTTTACTGTGAGGGTGGTGAGACTCTGGAACAGGTTGTCCAGAGAAGTTGTAGTTCCCTTATCCCTGGAAGTGTTCAAGGCCAGATAGATGGGGCCCTAAGCAACCTGATCTAGTTGAAACAGCACTGTGCAGCTTTCTAACTGTGCTTGTCATTTTAATTCTCCGGGAGTCTTAGTGTCTTTGATGATCACAATTTAGAAACAATATGAAAAGAATTGTGATAAGGCAACTTGTTGATGAGGTGGTTCTTTTTTTTTTCTTTTTTTTTTTTTAATATTTTAAAATCACTAATGAAAATAAAATCTTTGCATTAATTTAGCACAGAGGGATGGATAAAAAGCCAGCAATATCAAAAGCTAAGAAACAACTGAATGAGAATGGAAAGGACTTGAAGAACTAGTAGAACAAGTAGACTTTTATTGCCTGTGAAAATATTTCATTTGGTATTTATATGAACAGTTTGGTCCCTTCACCATATGGACGGTTCATATGTATAATGGCAAAGGAAGAGAAGAAAAGGAAGGAGCAAAAATTTTAGAAATAAGTAGTTGGTAAACATTATATGTTCCTCCTGCTGACATAAAAAGTTGTTAGATTAAGGGGCTGTTAGTGCAATAAGAACACCTCCTTTACTTCTTATGACTGTGAGAACTATTTTATTACTGTTCCCAGCAGCTGACACAAACCTTTAATAAAGGGTTAGACACTTTACAGGGCTGTATTTCTACCTGATGACTACCTTGATGGAAAAAGCTGTGGTTTGCCTTGTCTTGAGTAGTAAGAGATCTGATTCTTGCTTTCATGAACTTAATCCCTTTGCTTTGTATGACAGCTAAATGAGATGCTTATATTAACTCATCTGAACCTGCTGCACTGGGGAGCTGGGGTCATGATAAAATCTGGTTCTAGGTATCTTATGGCAAGGCATCTATTTATTGTATAAACTCCTCACAATTGTATATTAGGGATCTCAGCTCTCCATTTTTGAATCTGTGGCAAAAAACATTTTGCTTTTTTAGTAATTTCTAAGTAATCCTCAAATTGACAAGTATCCCAAATAGTAGAAGGTTAATTAGGAATGAAAGCCGATATTTTGAAAGCTAAAATATTTTACACTGTAATAAATATCTTAATGCATACAGATTTCAGAAAGTATTGCCTGCTTTCTCCAACTTTTCCTGTATTTTAACTATTAAGGTAGTTAATTATTCAAATAAAAAAAGCCTTTGTTTCTCCTTGTGGATTTTGAGCAGTGAGAGAATTTACAGGACTACAATGTCCTCAGTAGAATTTTTAAAGAGTTAGTGAATTAATTGATCATTACCAATGATTGTCGATCAATTAATTGACAGATTTACTTGTAACTACAGGGTTGTAAAGTTTGAATTACTATTGTTTTGGTTTTATCCTTTGATCTGAGTATGCCAAAAATCTTATGCCATACTACTGACTTTCCAAAGGGAAGATTGGTATGATATGCCTGAGATCTCAAAAGAAAAATGAGAGAAAAACCCCTAGTTTTGACCTTTTTATCTCCCTTTTAGGAATAAGCATAACCACAGACCTCAACCCCATGAAATTTATGGGTTAATATATAACCTAAAGGTTATATATATGGCTATAAAATCCCAGCGTGATAGTGTTATCTCATTAAATGACACTGGCATTGAGAAACAGTGACCTAAATAATATGTAGATAGAAACCACTGATTCACTTCACTTGAGCCATTGAAATATGAACCTTTCTTTTGACCTTCTCAGTTGAAGTTTTATTCATAGATCAGATTAAAATGCATCCCAATCTCCTTGCATTGCAACTAATGTTGTACTGCTAACTAATTTTGTAATAGCTAAAAGGACAATGTTTCCCTACTTTTTGTCATGAAGACCCTTACAGAGTCATGCAGAATTTCACAATCAGTGTGATGGTCAAAAGGAACAAAAGTCAGAGGTCTGCAAAAATTTACAAAGTTTTATTAGAAAATTACACACTTGGCACAGAAATTGGTATGTTAGTCCCTGACCTAATATAATCACACAGCTGTAGGTTTTGGGTAAAGGGGTAGGCTGAAAGGGAAGAGAGAAAGAAAGAAAGAATGTGAAGTGTTTGCAGGACCCCACAGAATGTCCTGTAAAGTTGGCCACCGTACATATATGGTAGAGTCAATATTCACCTGTGCTGTAATACATCAGACTTACTGCATACATGCTAGTCTTCCGTGCAGGGTACTGGAAGTCACATTTATCTTAGAATCACCATGCCTATGCTGATAAAATCACCACTGGCCTGTTAATGAGAATAATGAGGAAAAGTTCAGTATTTGCTTGCTGTTGCCTATACATGCCATTGTCAAAATCATATTTTATTCAAAGTCTTGGCAGGAATTAGTATTTATTATGAGATTTTCCCAGTTGTTGATTCATTCATATGTCATATATATCAATGATACATCATCTGTGGAAGTTGCTACTTACATTGACGAGAGAACTGTTTTATATTAACAATTTAATTTCTAACTGTATTACTGATTACTCTGTACGTGGTCCTCAATGTTATCCCATCTTCACCAAATTAAACTAGATATTTCTAGATAATGGATGACCATGTTGTGTATATCACCAGACTGCAGTGTATAGGAAAACCAAAATAAACTGTGAATAGTTTGTTTACTTAGAGTTTTCTCCTTAGTCTCATAAGTTCATTCTGGAAGCTATGACATTTTAACACAGATTTTGTGGGTTTCATAAATCACTGAATTTGATATAATAGTTTTACATTATCAATTGAATTTGCAAGTTCTGGTATTAATTTTCTCGTAGTTAACTGCAGATAATGACATGTTGCTCAGAGAGAATTCAGTTGACGTGAAAGTTACTTTAATGTGTTGTGAGGAGACATAACATATGTAAGTGTGGCTCTTTCCTGAAAGAAGATGGAGTTAAACTGGAAATTAAAACTGGCAAAATCACTGTGAAGATAAAACATCTGTTAACATTCATATTCTGAAAATATAGAACATGAGTTTTTGTAGCTGTAAATTTCATGGAGATGATGACTATTTAATTACAGGAGTTGTACAGTAATGAAATAGAAATCTGATCTTATGAGGATAAAAAAATCAGTTACCTTTTAGTGACATTAGACTTATAGAGCTCTAGCAGCTAATCTGAAGCAACATTTATTGACAAATTCACATATAGAGATTTGTTAGATACCCAAAATGTAGAAACATTTCTAAAATAAAAAAAAATATTTTCACTTAGCCTTTTATATTGGGACCTGGTTTAATTCTTATTTTCACATAAAACACAGGATTAGTTTGGTGAATCTATACCTTTTTTTCAGCTGAGTCATTCTTCATGTGGAATGCATGGTTAGTGAGCTTTCTGAAGATGTCTTGGTTAGTAGCTGGTATCTTATTGTGTACTTTTGCCAAAGGCTTCATTGCTGTAATGATGCCTGAAAAACAGGTTAGGTATTTCTGCTGACATAGGTAACTGATATTGGACAGGCATGACAAGGACATTTCCCTTGGTTAAATAAGATGAACTTTCTTCATTACTATAGTGATTTTTCTTTTTCTTTTGTGATAAACACCAAGGATTTGCTTTTCCTGGGCATCTAGCTTCTGGTTAATGGTAGGAGCATACTTCTTTAACGAATACGTAGAAGTACTGTGAGTCAGATGAGCATTCGTGGTGTTCCTAGCATCTGAACATGATGTGGATGCAGTGGGTTGATCTTGGTTGGCTGCCAGATGTCTACCCTGCTGCTTTATAATTGCCCCTTCTCAACCATGTAGGGGGAGAAAAACTTGTGGGCTGAGATAAAAACAGGGAGATCACTTACCAGTTACCATCACAGGCAAAACAGGCTCAGCTTGGGTAAAGCTAATTTACTGCCAATTAAAAGTAGAGGAGAATGGTGAGAATCAAAGTCAAAACTAAAAACACCTTCCACCCACACCCTCCTTCCCAGGTTTAACTTCACTCCTCTGTCCCTGATTCATCTACCTCCTACAAGCCCTCCCTCAGCAGCGCAGGAGGGTGGGGAATGGAGGTTGGAGTCATCTGGTAATGGTTTTTCTGCTTTTTCTTCCTTCTCATACCTTTCTCCTGTCCCAGCATGGTCCTCTTCATGGACTACAGTCCTTCAAGAGAAAATGGGCTATCCGTGGGCTGCAGCTTCTTTTGGGGAATATCCACTTGCTCTGGATATATATGTCTCCTCCAGGGGCTGCTGTGTGGGTATTTGTTGTGATGTGATGTTCCCTGCTTTCTTCAGGTACAACCTGCCTCACCCTAATGTCAGCTCCGGTGTCTGGAGCATCTTCTTGCCCTCCTTCTTCACTGGCTTTGTTTGGTATCTGCAAAGTTGTTGCTCTCACATTTTTTTTCTTACTTGTGTCTCACAGCTTTTCCCCCCCTCCTCTTTCTTAATACATTACCACAAAGGCATTCCCAACTTCACTGATCAACTCAGCTTTGGCCAGCAGTGAGTCCATTTTAGAGCTGTCTGGAACCTTCTCTGTTCAACACTGGGACAATCCTTGGTCTTTCCTCACAGAGGCCACACCTGCAGTAACCCTCCTGCCAGCACCTTGCCACAGAAACTCAATACACTGGAATAATAAAATTACA
The DNA here is from genome assembly GCA_035047845.1 of Dendrocincla fuliginosa. Classification (NCBI taxonomy): domain Eukaryota; kingdom Metazoa; phylum Chordata; class Aves; order Passeriformes; family Dendrocolaptidae; genus Dendrocincla; species Dendrocincla fuliginosa. Next base: position 43,127,871 of record JAWWMO010000138.1, on the reverse strand, counting down.
CTGGCAGTGTACACTAGTAAACCCAATACACTAGTAAGCAAAATTCATTTTAACGTCTGGTAAAGAGGAAAAACTTGCCAGTAGCAACATCAGAAACAACAATGGGGAGACTTTGAAGGGAGAATAAGATCAGCAATAGCTGTATTTGAAAGAAGTTGTAAGGCTCATAATTCTCTGAAGAGGTCTGGAGCTGGAAAGTGTTAAGGAAAAAGACTACATTAAACCCTAAAAAAAGGACAAATAGCATAGAAATGTTTTGCTGTTTTGTCCATACAAGCGTAGGATTTGTGGTTGCCTGAAGAATGATAGGCCTGAGACTTTGCAGAACAGGTGTACTTCAGGGATGCTTCTCTGAAAATGTGAAATATGAATGCTTCTGTCCACTGGCCTAAAACTCCAGAAAAATATGTACTTTAGTAACAATACAATGCAAATTTTATGAATTTCTGAACTTGAAGTTCAATAGGAAAGACCTATTGAAATCCATCAGAAAGTGTTATTGATTTTTGTTAGCTTGTTACCTAATTAAAGTTTTAAAATAAATTTTTCTTTTTCTTTCTCTGTTTCATTAGAAATATGAAAAAAGTGCCAAATAACACTCTGTCACATGTACTGAGCTGGACTTTTAAAGTCTGAGTTGTACTTGCTCTCACTCACAGTTTTGGTCTTCAGTCACTCAAATATAACATCTGCCATTTTTGTGGATCAAAAGCTTTCTGTACTCTGAACTTTTTCTCTGTTGATTTTAATTGTTTTATGCTGCATTTTACATTTTGTGCCTTAGAACACAGATGGTAGGTATTTTCCATATATAAAATTATTATTATGCTGCTCACATCACATGCCAGGCACCACTGATGTAGTAAAGAAGGAATGCCTTGATCTGCATAAATTTGTTGCATACATTTTCTGTCTCTCTTAATATATTTTTTCTCACCATTTCTTCTTCTCTAGTTCTGTATCACATTTTATATAACTCATCCTGGATATTCGCTTGTCCATCTGTATATTAGCCCTTCATTAAATATGCGTTGCTTTGACTAGATGCTTCCATTGCCAAAGCTATTCCATTTCAAGCAAACTGGGGTAGCTCAATTCTACATACCAGCATGTTTGGACCAGACATATCCTGACAGATGTCATCTTGCAAGTATGAGTACTTCCAAAAATAAAAATTCAGGCTTTATGTAGTTTCAGAAAAAGCTGCTGTAGTTTATGCACTAACCCAATGGCTCATAGGCCCTGTGTAAACATTTAGACATTCTGAAAGCTATTTGTATAGAAGCTTATGTTCAACACCTGTGTCTTATATTTCCAGGTATATGATATACTGCTGTCATGTACAGGTCTGTTCCTACCTTTCTATTCTAGGATGTATTGTATTGCTCCAGTACCTTTCAGCTGTGGTCCATAATACACCTCCAACCCTGAGTGCATTTTAACCATCATCTTCTCTCACAATAGTAAGTTTTCAGGATATGCACTTATGTCCAACCAGATATGGAAAGAGACCAAACTATAAAATGCAGCCAGCCTCATTGTTAATAGTTTACATTAATTAAATGTATTAAGATGAGAAAGGAATACAATAACAAAAAGAAGTTCAGCCTATGTGTCTTTGTTCACAGAGCTCATTTAATCTGGAGATAGTATTTCTAAACAACTCTGGTTATAGCTGTCTGCTGTTCCACTTCTCCAAGTCTTCTGTATCTTATTAGTGTTGTAACATGATAGTATCACTGCAGTTATTAAAGTTCTGCTCACCACCAGAATATAGGCCTTTGAAAAGCCACTGGGCACATAAAGCGTGCACTTTTGCAGTTACTTTATTGGTAGGATTTCTGTTTCATTGTGCAACTTTACAGATATTAAAAAGTATATTTAATCTGTTCAGTTGGCTGTCTCTTGAGCTGCTGTTCCTATTTAGTGTTGCTACTTGGTTGAGTTTTAAAGCATTCTTCATTCATGAAGCAGGACCAAAGCATTATGGAGCTAATATGATGTTATGTGCAATAGAGACTCTTAATATGTGTTCGCATTTTGCAAATGTAACTTGAATAGATTCTCATGGCCTAATTTTAGACTGTTTTATGTCACATGCTGTTCCATTGACTTGGCAGAATTCAGTTCACTAAATGCAATTATGCATGTGTAACTGAAATAGATTTTTTCCCCTTTTGTCCTGTTTCTGCTCTCAAAAAGTAACAGGCCTATTATGCTTTAAGGTAGTCCACATAATGTTACAAACACAGCTTAGTACCTACACATATAAATACGTAATGTTTAATTTTATGTTGGTGCATTGGTTTCCTGGACATGCCTGTTAGTTCCATTGCCATGCTAGCACCTTAGCACTTTTACACTACATTGTTCTTTATGCTTGTGTCCACTCCTACAATGTTATACTGTTTAATGACTGGGTGAACTACAACCATCTGTCTTTAAGGTAAGAATTATGTATATACATACCTATATATGCATATGGTGATAAACATTGAATGAAAACACACTTTCCTGGAAAATGCTAATTTTTTAAATTTTTTTTTTGTTCGTAAAAAAATGGATTGAGATAAAATGTGTGTTTTTAGAGTTTGGTGTGGTCGTGCTTTATTAAAGTTTTGGCATTCCAATCTGAGCACTTTTAGGTTTTTTTTTTTTTCAAAATAATTCAGCAACAAACATCCCAATTATTCCCTTCTGTATTTTCTCTTCACTTGATTTTCATTACATTTACATATAGCTAAAGCAGCTGATTCAAGAAGATGACAGTTTTATGGCTAGAAATTGTCTGTTGCAGGCATCCTATTGTTGAAAAAGTGCCTGTACAGAAACCTAATATGTCAAGAGCCTACACCCATGACAGCTATTCAAATACTAAAGAATAGATAGAAAATTTTCACTTTCTTAAGTGCTGAGAGTGATTCTTATGTTCTAAGTAATGTGAATATGTCTACAAGTAATACAGTGCTTGAAATCATCATCAGATCTGAGGTAAATCGGTTAGCCTGGATGATAATAGTTTTAGTATAGGTATGGCCTCAGTAGTCCTTGAAATATGTACTAAGACCCACCAAAAGAATAGATGCTATTTGTCACCTGACCATGGTTACTGCTGACTTCTTTTAGCAGTACTGCCCAAGCTCCCTCTTTTGGATCTGTCTGTAGATCTGCATCCCTTTGGATCTGCCAGCATAAGCTGTGATTGTGTACCTTCAATGTAGTTACCTGGGCAAGATAATTATAGTTTATCCTGAATTTATCCTGAGCTGTCCTTTAAGCTTTTCTCATTGTAAAGCCTACCACTCTGCCAAATTACACCATAATACTTATAAAAGATTTAGTAAGTATTTATTTTCATATAAATAGTATTGATGGGCAGTCCTGCTCTGAGATGGAATCACGTCTCTTACTTGAGAAAAATGTATCTTGATGTACCTTAGATTATCAAAACAAAGCCCTTATGCAGTACATGCTGTTCAGACAACAAAATCTTATCACCTTATGTAAGTACTTCAGCAGAGCTGTTTAGGTAACACCATTGCATAGACAAACAGATTCTGAATGATTATGAACTCTGATGTCAACAGAAAGTAATAATTTTATAATGTAAGTGGTAGATAGTAAAAAATGGCCAAGAGTAAATATGGAACAGAAAATGGTGCTAATAAAAAAGAGAAAATGCTCATTATTTAATGTTTCTTCAATGATCACAGTTTTGACAACTCTACAGTGCTGCTACACATTAACAAAAATAAGAGCAAGTACTTAATGAATTTTATTTTAAAAATATTTAACATGTTGTCTATATAGCTTCAGTTTCCTATTTTACACGCCAATACATATATCATGGGCAATGCAGAGAAATTAAGTTGATTTGTGAGTGTTCACATCTTATGGCTGCCCTTACAGTCTATTTTAATCTAATTCATAATAGAAAACCCAGTTTCATATCGATCTATCTATCTATCTATGTAAAGTAATGACTTTAATAATAATTTATTTAAATATGATTATTAGAAAATAAATTTTATATTTTAAAATAGGTCAGAAAATCTTGGAAAAAATGGAAGCAAAATAGTATTTTCAAATAGAAATTGTTCACGTATCAGCATGGCAAAGGAGTTTAATTACGTATGATAATGTGCACGTGTAATTCCTTTCAAGCCTTAAGAAATTTTCTATATATGATTTATGAAGTATTCATTGCCAGATTTTGCAAGTTGCAGCAGTGACTATGCTCATTGTTGGTTTGCTTTTTCGAGAGTAGAGTGCTTTGTGAAGATTATCTTACATTTAAATTGCAATAATGGAACTATTAAGCAAATTTGATTTGATGGACCTCCTTTCTTTTGCTTTGTCACCTCATCTTTCTTTCCTGATTCAAAACAATATTATCAACAATTATTATTCTATTATAAACAGCTTCCATAGGCTGATATTAATTATTTTATAAATAAATAGTTGTCATGGTATGGCATCTTTTCTCTGAAAGAGACTAAGCAAATTGAGAAGTACATTTAAATTCTTTCTTGCTTAGATATGATTTACTATATAATAACTTGGTGATTGAAATAAATCCAGGGAATATAATATCTCTAGCCAATGCTCATAAGATAGTTAATGTGTCAAGCCATTCATGTATTGTACTTTAATTGAATTTGTCTCTCAGAGACTACAGTGACCATTAATAGTTTCTTATTTGATCAGTAGCATTGCTTAATTGTATTTTATCTAGACTCTTATTTGCCCTTGTTCTCCCATCAGTACCTTTCTGTAATTTCCTGTGGTGCATATTTTCTTAATCTATTGTCTTTTTCTCTGCATTCTGCATATTGCCATATCGAGGAAACACAGCTGGCATTTGTTGCAGAATTCTTGTGGGATACCTCCACCAGCTAGATAAAATGTGTTGGGTGCAATAGTCCTGTTTGCGGGAACTATGAAACTATAAATGGCAGCTGTGAACACTTTGCAACCTGAAAAATGAAGCCTAAAATGTATAGAAGGGCACAGTTAAAAAGGTAGTCACCAATTTCTGCATGAGAGCAGTGGTTCAAGTATCCTGAAAGCAAGGGGGGGAGCACATGAACTTCTGCAGGAAATTTGTGAGAAATAGACTGGCAGTTTTAAGTATTACCTCTAGCTTTTTAGCTGTTCTATAAAAAAATGCACATTTTCTTCATTGTACAATTTACTTAAGGATCCTTTGCAGAAATGCCTACATAAGGTTGTCTGCAAATGCAAACTCAACAGATTACATGATGGCTTCCCCTGTCTTTGGGAAGTCTTTTCTTTCTGGGATTTACATCATGTGGTGAAATAAGCTAGGCATCCCTTTCTACATGCCTGAATCTGTAAATAGCTTTCTTTCACTGAGCTGTTCAAATAGACTGCCAACAATAGAAACTGATGCGTACTCTAAAATATCTTTTGTAGTGATGATACAATGGTTAGTTTAGAACTTTGCTGAGGACAAACACTTAACTGAATCACACTCCAAATAATGTCAAAAACTATTAATGGTCAAATGATAAAGATGTGCACTTCAGATTTGGAAAGAAGGTCTGAAGAGAAGACCTTTCTCCTTTAAGAAATACTTAATCCGGTGTGTCATCCTACTTCCTTCTTTGTCACAACTGGTTTGGCATGACAGTACCAGGTTTGTTGATGGACACTAATTTGAATCATAAACAAATTAACTTTGCAATTGGAAAATTCACACCTTTTCTATTGCAGCCTGTCACCTACTCACAGTCTAAAAATGGTTGTTTCCTTTTTTCTAAGGACATGCAAATAATTTTAAGAGGATTAAAATGGAGAAAATCAGTCAAGTACTCAAAAACTATTTAAATTCTGATTGGAAGAAACATTTTTCATGTGCACTTCATATTATAGTGGTACAGTTGAACCTAAAAGTATATGTATTTTTCTAAGCTGTGGACATCAGAAAAAGGAATGCAGATTTTGAATTTGGAAGGTGAATGAAAAACCATCCATGCCATATTTCTTTTCCACTTTGCACAAAGATATAACAAAAGTATAGTAGAGTTCCCACAAAATGGTTTGAATGCCTATCTGATAAACATTTACAGATGGATGTACAAAGGCAATGCTTCAAAACGTAAAAGATAATCAATGTGAATAAAAATTGGGCTTTGAATACTTTACTGCAATGTTATTACTTCCTCTATGTGGTGTGTTTCCAATTTGGAAAAATAAAAACCCAACTGTGAGCAGGAAGAAAATATATCCTTCAATAGTGACTCCATTTGTTGAGAAGATCTAATGGTTTTATTTTCATGCTTAATGCCTGTGAAGTTCCACAGACCATAATTTCTAAATCCATCAGGAATACCACTGTTGCCTTCAAAATTATCTGTAATGGATTGCTTGCTTTTGATTTGTAGAGTGACATGGCAACCAGGATTAACTTTCACCCCCCCCCCCCATTCCCCTTCAAACGTGTATATTTTAGACCTCATTAAAAAAATTAAAAAGGGAAGTCATAACTGATAGATTAGATTGTGGTTTTGAATTCTGGACTCTAAGATCCCTGCACCCAGGCTGTTAAAACTAGAAGATTGATACTTAATGATGTTTCATGCCCTTTGTTCCCCCGTCTAAGCTATGAAGCAGATTTGACAAGCTCTTTTAAAAAGTGCTTGAAGAAAAGAAGAAGACAAATGAGAGAAGTGACAGACAAAACAGGTTCTTAAGAGAGGCTTTGGAATCTGAAGAGCTGAGGAATAACTTCTGAGTTTGGAAAATCTACAAAAATATAATACATATATTTGGTATAGAAAAGGAATTCTTCTTTTGATTAAAAGATGAGAGTTAGATGCAGCCTAGGTTTCATACCTAATTGTACATACATTTACTTCTACCTAAACATTTTCTATAGGTGAAATATTTGAAATCAGTTAATAGAGAATGTAAGACATAATTTTAGGCATGAGAAATCCTTAATGAAATGAGGAGCTTATCAGAAATAATTGTTTCTAAAATTACAAAAAGAGCAGTTCTGAGTAAGATTTGAAGAATTACATCTATGTTTGATTCAACATCTGTTAGCTTAATATATTACAGTATGATGTTTAAATGTCATATTAAAGAAGTTGTTGTGGCCCAAAGAAGAGTTAGGACATGGATTAAAGATCTGGAAACAGTTTTTTTGTTGACTGGGATGTAAAGAAATCACAAATGCAGTGTTTTCTGATTTTCACATAAGATATGATGTACTGGAAGACTCTTTAGTAATGAAAGTTATAGAAAATCTTATGGCTAGAATTTGAAACAAGAAAAATTCACAATAAACTAAATACGCATTTTTCATTAGAATTGCTCATTAACCATGAGCTACTGTGCATTCTCAGCCAATGAAAATTCCAAAATCAAAGGGTTCCTTTAGTAATTGCAGGGTTTTTTTCTGATATTGAAACAGTTGCTGGACTTGAAATGGATAGTAATTTAGGGCAGCTTGTGACTTGCTTTATGCAGGTTAAAATGAATGATTGCACAAATTTCTTCTTTTCTTAGAATGTGTGATTTGGAGATGACCCTTAAATCTATCTTAGGTTTTTATGCTGACATATCTTCATCAGAGCAGGTATTTTTCTAGAAAGGAAGAAGATAAAAGGTAAAGAGGAGACCAGAAACACAGATGAATAATCTATTGAGATTACCTTTCCTTTTGAGTGTGGCCAGCTGGAAGAATAGACTAAGTGAAAATTTTTCAAATGAGAAAACTGAGCTATCTAAGCAATATCTCTTCCTATGCTGAAAAGCCTGTTACCTAAAAATGCTAAAAATGCAGATTTCTTTCTACCTTTCTGGATGTGAGACAGCACAAGCTCAAGTCTACTCTCAAAGGCACTTTATTCAGAGAAGTTTGGATTTTCCCAGTTGTTTCTAGGGTCTTAAATCTGAAAATCCCAAACTTTGTTCATCTCCATCTTGTTTAGTTTCTTCTTTTTCTCTAGTTAGTTCAGAAAGTAGTCCTAAATTGCTTAGTTACATATTGTATTAATTCTAGACTCCTTATATTTTCACTTGTCCCATACCTGCTTAATATAGTATTTCTAGGCAGGATTCCAAATCTTCAAAATAGTATCAAGATATAATTTTTCTCTGAGTTATCTTTCAGGCATGAAAATATAACCTGCTTATCATTCAGTATCCAAAGCTAATCCAGTTGAAATAACCAAAGCAATGGACTAACAGTGCAACACAATTGATTTGCTTGTATGCTTTTGTTTAAATGAAAAGTGAATGTGTATTTGGACTAGATGAATTTAAGTGCCAGGGACTGCAGACTTGAAAAAATGAGGTAACCTTTTCTATACCATTAGTGAATAATTTTAATATATCAGGTAATTAAAAGCTGCTTTAACAGTTTTCAAGGGAACTAAGTAATGGTCTTGATGCCTAAAAATCCTGGAAGATAGGCACTCAGACAAAACATTAATGGAGAAAGATAGACAATACCTCTATTGGGAGATTGGAGGCTTCGGGCCTCCGCTGGGCCTACCAAACACGCATGGTTTCAACAAGGATCCCCACATCTGAAAATCCCTGAAGAACCCTGCTCTCAGTAGGGTTACAGCTTTTATACCCTTCTAAACAATTAACATATGAGATATCCATAACCAATCATCATTTCTAATTCCCTCGGTGGTCCACCCCTCAGGGTCCTGGGCCATGCCCCCTGGACTACCTCCAATGGTTTCTGGGCTCTTCTATTGTTTTGACTTCAAGTTATCTTGCAGCTGGCTCTGAAAAACATCATGACCTTCAGAAAGCCTGAGAATATGTGAGAAAATCCCTTTAGTAACTTCAACGACCCCTTAATATGTGAGCAAGAAAACCTATACCACTAAACCTCTAAAAATCTACAAAATCCACCCCAAACCTTTAGGCATCAGTCTTCTAAAAGAAGAAAAAAAAAATCTCCATCTTTTTTATAGCTTTCAGTGGTGTGTAAAACCTGGACTACTTGAGTGACTTTTCAGTTTAGCAAAGAACAGTAAAACTGAAAGCAAATTAGGTAAGGAAATGGAAAGAATTTTCCATGTTCCTGGCTGTCTGGTCACTGGTTCCCCTTTTGGGTGAAGGATAATTAATATGCTAAGAGAATGACTCTAGGAATGGGATTGATACTAGTTGTATCCCTACGGAGAAAAAACCTGCTGTGTGAGCTCAGTCTTTATTAGATGACAGAAACTTCACACACGGCAGTGAAGTAATCACTTCTTTGTTCAGTGTTCTCCTCCTTGCAGTTTTTCTGTGTGAAATCAGATGGGAAGTTCCCTTGCAGTTATAGCATTCTTAGCAGTACCTTTGATGTGATTTTCTGATGCCTAGAGGTGGATGAGTTCATTCTGCATACTTTATATAAATCAGTTAAAACTACATGGAACAACTGAGCATAAATCTGCTCAAGATGTGGCATGGTGTTTTTGTAACAAATATACCTAATTTGGGAATCACAACAACAGCATTTCTTCAGTACCCAAAGTCTGTTGCCTGAACACTTGACAACTTTTTAAGGATGCTCAGTCAACATGGAACCTCCTTTAATGGTGGTTTTGTAAATTAGCCAGCAGGGCCTTTTTTTTTTTTTTCATGTCCAATGAGGTACAATTGGATAAGAACAAATTAGAATCAGTAGAGAAAGAAGTCTAGGAAGGGGAGACTATAAGGAAGCTGCACACCCTGTACACTGATTTGCTCCTGGAAAAATTCTCAATGGTAGTTCTCAAGTAGCTTTTACTGAAAGGTTAAAGGGTTAGCCAAAGTTGGAGTTTGAAACTACTATGTGAAAGAATTACAGAAATATGTTGAAGGTTGAAGCCTAGCAAGTTAATCATGCCTTTCATTTAGAGACAAAACAAATGCAAAAAGATCACAAGATCTGCTTATTTTATACTTACAAATGCAATCAATTTTGCTCTGCTTTTCTCAGACATGGCCCCAGTTTGAGAGGCTCCTTTGATATGTATTTTAAGAATTCCAAAGATCATCTCTGCTTGTTTCAAATTTCTTTTTTTGTGCTTCTCCTAGTCTTTTTATTGGAAAAAAAAAAGAGAAAGGTTTTTTTGTCTCTGGTCGTTAATGTAGACAAAACCCTTTTAATAAATTTTTAAAATTTAAACCAGCTGCAGTATTAATGTTCTAAATGACAACTGCTGCAGCAGTGGCTCTATCATGCCGGTTGTTAAAATACGTTTAAATGATATTATGTGTGTTAAGATCCAAAGGAGGAACAATGGCATGTTGGATCACAGAGTGCTTCTAACCCCCCTCCCAAATCCCTCAAAAAACCAAACACCCCTCCCCACCCCAGGCTCCCAGCTCCATACAGATTTATGGGACTGTCCCAGAGGTCCTGAATTAATAATATATAGCATGTGCACAAGAATGATAGATGGAAGAGGAATGGCTTATGTCTCTGTTAAATACCATGTCGTAAAAGTTCTACCAATACATGTTTGTGAGACAGGTCCTATTTCTCTTGCTTTCCTGAAGGTTGCTAATCTCTTAGGCAGATAAAGAAGGTTGTAGCTTCTGAGATTTTGGATTTAAGAACCCTGTAGTGTACCTCATGTTTGGAAGAAAAGCACTAAAGCACCATTGAATTTTAAATTGCAATTCAGAAGCATTAGGTTTTCTTACACCCTGCAGTTCTCAGTCCCCTTTGATTAAGGGAAACAAAAAAACCCAAAGAACAAAACAAATGCAAATCACCCAGGAGTTTGACTGGGAGATAGGGATCATAGTGAATCGGGCTGTATTTGTCTGTAGCTGAAAAGTGACAGCTGCCTTGTCTTAGAGGCTGTTTCACATTTAAAAGTGAAGATTATATAGACAACATAGGAACGGTCTCCTTTCCACTTCACCTTCAGCTTAAAGTCCTGTAAGTGGGGAGAAACAAACTGGGGAAGGATTTCAAGTTTTTTACATTACTCTTCTTTGCAGATAAGATGAAAAAAGGGAAATTTTTTTAAAAATGATATAAGTAGAAACAAATAATTTCAGGTTGATAATCTCAATTTCACCTCTTCAAAATGGTAACTGTATGTGTTCTACAGAGTCAATTCAAATGGAAATGCACTGCGAAATTGGGCAATTATAAGAGAATCATAGAATAATAGGGGCTGGAAGGCATCTCAAAGGTCATCTAGTTCCAATTCCCTACTCCGTTGGCAGAGATGCCATTCAAGTTGCTCAAGGCTCCATCCACCCTGACCTTGTACACTCCCAGGGATGGGGCAACCACAGTTCCTCTGGGCAACCTATTCTTGTGGCAGCTTGGTTGGGTCTGTCATTTGTTATCAGTTCAGTAATGAATGTCTTGATTCTGTGTTTGAGACCAGCCTTGAAGAAAAGGTATTTCTGATGGCATAGGTAACAAGCTGAGATGTAGAGAAGCTAGACATGTAGAACAGAGAGATGTCTGTAACAGCAGTTTGCCCTTTATACAGAAGTAATATAGAAAGTGATGGTGTTTTACACTAGTTCCTCACAGTCTGTATTGAATGACACTTTGTGCTGAGCAAGAACTGCTGGAAATTGGCTAGTGGATTTTTCTTGCTCAATATGGCCAGATCTATTTTAGCTGAAGATCAATATGGGAAAGCAATGCCAACAGGCACTAAAGTGTAATAGAAACCACCCTTCAGGCTTGCAGACAATAAAATAATGCATGCTTATACAAATCACTTAGTTTTCCTGAGCTAATTCATCCACAACTGAGACTGTGTAACTTCTACAACAGGTTGTAAGTGTCTTTCTAATTGCATTTTTATGCTCTTACACTCTGTATCAGTTTAACTTGAAATTCAGTATTCCCTTTGTTTTCCCTTTCCCCGCCCCCTGTAAACTCTTATCCTCCCACACTACGGAAGTACTGGGATTCCTAGGAGAACTCAATTACCCGCACAGGCAGATGTGCTAAATAGCAATGTGAGGATGATTTGTTGAAACAGATTAGAAAGATGACATCTGATACTACCTGCAGCACTATCAAGAGAAGAATATTATCAATAAGTTTTTAAAAATGATTTCTAATGACTGAAAAAAGTAGACGAAGCATCAAGAAAATCTATTTGTTCTTACTGATTGCCTAATTTAATTAGCATGGTTTTATTGCCTTTTTTAACAGAACAAAACCAGATTTTATTGTAATCTCACTGATGATGGTTCCAATGAAACATATTACTTTATTATGCCTTTCTTTTCATTAAATTTTTTTGATGAAGTTATTTTAGACGAAGTCCCAAAACGTTCCAGGTATATGTAAACTTTTGGTTTTGTTGGCGTATACCTAGCTGAGAATCTAGAGAAGACTGTAGGAAGATCAAATAACTTATTTTACTTATTATGCTAAAATTCAAATTCTAAAATCAAGTAAATATATTGGTATTTTGGAGATACCACTCTGTAAGCTTTTCGGCTGTTGATACATCTGTGATACCAACCTCTGTGATTGTTGCAATAAGTGAGACAATGCTTAGTAGATTTCTTTGATTGTATAGGTTTTTAGAGGGCTAATCAGCTTCCAGTTTCATGTTGATTCTTGATGACTTAAAAATCCAGATGGCAGAAGAAGATGCTGGTTTAATTTCGCTGGATTTGATGCTGTGAGACTTGCAATATAGTGCATTTTTGCTTTCAAGCAATGCAATTGAAATATGGTTTTGTACACTTAATTTCACTACTATAAGACATTTTGGATCAGGAGTAATCTTGAAATTCTCTTGTATAGCTGAAATTTGATAATTTCCTTCCAAGGTTTATGCATTGACCACATACAAGCTTTATGAGACTATGAGGAGTGGGGTGGAAAGTTTATATAGATTCAAGGAGCTGTTCTATACTGAGTTTAGAGAGGACTTTGCTGCCTCTTCTTTGGTGTAAATGGTGGTATGGTATATACTGGTGAGGAAATGCAAAGGTTTGTTAACACTGGACGTTTTTGTTTTTTCGGTTTAAAGTTAGAAATATCACAGTGTTTTTTTATTTATTCATTCACCCTTAAAACTTTAGAGTGCATAGACACATCCAATTACAGTTTTCTGTTGGACAGTGATTTTTATACAATATTGCAAAATTCTGCAAATGTAATTTTACATTTTGTAGGGGAATTTGCTGCTTGTGAAAAGGAAATTCCAAAAGTATCTCTTCTGACCAGGATTCATATGATATGATGCCATGGTACTTGAGAAGGCCTAAGTAAATTTTCCCTTTCCTTTGTCTATGAAAATGCAGCCATAAACATTAGGTCCCAGGTTTCATTGATTGTGACATGGTATGAAACATCCACACTACACCATCTTGAGACAACACAGAAATATTTTAATCAGCATTTTGAGCCTCAGTTTTCAAAGTTAATTAATACAATCATAGTATTGATAACAAAAAATTATTATATTTTGAAGTCTACTCTCAAACATCACTCTAAATAAAACTGCATTGTAAACCATATTTTCTCAACAATAACCTGCATCTTACCTGGAAAGTATGGAACATGCCATACTTAGAGTAGTTCAAGTGTTACTTGCGTAACACAGCTCTGATAATGAGATAAAACAGCAGTTGAAAGAGATGAGAAATTAACTTCTTTCTCATCTTCATTGCATAGAACTACACTGTCTGAGTGTTAGTGGCATTTATTTGTTTTACAGAAAAGTTGAGTTTTCTATATGTAAAAATTGTGGTTTGTACAGCTTTGTCCATTTAGCAACAGAGATAAAGTGGCATTTTTACTGCCTTTTAGTCCTTTTTGAACAAGCCAAATGACTCAAACAGAATTTCAAGTTCAGATATGTAATTGTTCAGAAACAATGTCTTTCTCTAGAAGTTTAATGTAACAGAGGCATAGGTAAGGATGCAGATGTCTCTCCTAAATACTGTTATGTAATGCAATTTCTGGAAATGGGGAATGGACTGAGAAAGGAGCGTTCTCTGACTCTATGAGAGACAATTAACTTAGTGTGATCACTAGTCCATTTTCTCTTTTGGAATGGCTGATGGATTAATGCACTGATAGAGAAATTACTGTTGAACCACAGATGTCAGAGAGGAGGATGGCAAGCTGGGGATGTCACTAATTTGGAGAAATGTGTTAGTTGACTGAAATGGAACTGCTGTACAGGCCTCAAAGTTGCTTCAGAATTGCTATTCCCAAGCAGTGTGTTAACTTTCAAATCTGTAAGCACCTGGATGCTGATGTTCAAACTGCTGTATCAACTAAAGCAGAGACACCTGTCTATGCTTTGACAGGCCATGCATAAGTAGCAAAGGAAAGGAGCTGGCTCCAACTTTGAATCACTTTGGTGCATCTGCAAGTAGTGTTAGGTATTGTGTAACTCAAATAGTTAAAAGAGGTTGTATAGATATGGACCTTAGCCTCTTTTGGGTCAGCTCTTGAAATGTAAAATACCAATAGGAGGCTAACTCCCAGTTTCATAGAGAAGTGGATAATCTTCAGGATAATATGTTTAGTAAGTCTGGGGGTATGTTAAACATATTATTGTCCTAATATAATGTTGCTAAAATTGCAGCAGTGATCTGTTACGTAATTTTCTTTCTTTGAATCTTAATTGTTTTATTTGTCAGGCTCACATTGATAAGAAAGTTATGCCCTTATGATCTTAATTTCTCAATCAAGATTTCATGCATTTTTGCTTGCAGAATATGTCCATAGACATTAAGACACAGGATAAAATGCTAAGACTTAGAATTTTAGAATGGAAGATTGCCCATTAATTTTTCAAGTTTTTGTATGTCTCGAAACAATATTTAGAAAACAACAAAATGCAGCGAAATGTGAAGGCTCTAGCTGACAACAGCAGTTGTAAGCAATCATTTTTAACATGCCAGGAGTGTGTCTAGATTTCTGGTTTGATGATGTTTTACTATACTGCACAAACTCCAGTTGTTGTTTGCCTTTCCTCCTGCTCATTACTCTTTGTTTTAATTGGACATTGTTCTTGCTGCTTTCATCTTTCAATGTTTGGAACATTTAACATTTTTGCCTTGCCTTGTATTCTACTAGTGAAATAAGCCATGTAGAAAGATGGTATAAGAAGAGTTTGATAGGTAGAATTATGAAAAACCCGCAAAATCGTATAGTTAGCTTGAGCTCTTCTTACATGACAAAGAGACACCTTACTGCTAAATCAGACTTGACTGAACACTTGCAACAGGCTGTGAATGCTCAGATGTTTGACAGCTCCTGTTTAAAGTTTCCTTCATGAGAGCATGGTTCACTATCAACTGATCCACCCCTGAAATTGAATCTTAAAGCTTTCTGCAAGTACTATGCTACACTCTCATCATACCAGAGGAAAATAGTCTGTTGCTCATTCTGACTGTGAAATGAGCCAGTGCTATGTGATTACCCTTCATTTTGACTCTGGGAAGTAACTTGAACCTCATCAGATTGTGAGTTGTTTGGTTTCCCTATGTAGGTATGCACTCTTTTCACAGGCTTTGTGAAGTGTTGCTGTAATTGCTGATTTGTGTTGATTTTTCTTTTCACATAACACCATATGCTGCAGTTGAGAGATGTGTGCATAACTTGTTTTCACAGACTAAGTCCTGAATCACACACATATTGTCTTGCTGCAATTTCCTTTGACAGTCAAGAAAGCCTGCTACAGTTATGAACGCATGAAAAGGCAGACTTGTGAAAACCAGTAAACAGAATCTATAAGGGCTAAAAAAGATGGAATAATATAACAAATGCGTAAATGAAATTTTGATAGCTTCCCACTTTTGTCAGTTCACACAGTGAAATAATAAAGGTTCACCCTAAAAAGAAATTAAGAAATGCTTTAGGAGAAATGTTTCAATTGTTTTGGGAAAAGAAGTGATATAACAGTGGCACTGGGAGAAAATTACTGTTTCCATGCAAACAAAATGTAAAAACTCCTAAACAAAGTTGTTGCTATAAATTTGCAGGATGATCAGTGTTTGTGGATAAGAATATTAAACATGATGGATAAACCTTAGAAAAAGTGTTGGTTCAAAGTTTTAAGTAAATTTTAGTCAGTAGGGTGAGATTTCTGTGTTTGACAGCTTACCGTGTGTCTGTCTCTGAGTTTTAGAGAAAAATAAAGGACATATCCAAGGCTATGCACTGGGACTGAAGGCTAGACTTATACACATTCTGAAATACCCACATTCCTATAGCTCTCCTACCTTCTACCATTCTCTCCATCATTATGTAGACACAAGCTATTTTCTTTAAGTCAAGTCAATACCTTGGCCATTATCAAAACAACTTGATGAGCCAGAAAGTCATTTTACACTGCCTTTTCAAACTTAGAGAAATAAATTCAATAAAAATGCCTCAAATCTTTTGGGAGATGTGACAGTCTAATCATTAAGCAACAAGTTCATTATGAAACCCCATAACAGGTCTCCCTGAGGGCAGGAGGAGATATATTTGGCTATTGAGCTTTCTTTTCTTCACAAATTTAGTCAATACCTGTACAGGCAGAATGAAAGTGTTCATTATTTTGAGACTTACTTTGTAACCAGGGTATGCATGGTAAGGATAAGAGTATACTTATCAGTGGAAGTGGTGTCAATATTATTGCCATATATGCAGGGGTAATTATCTCTGCTTGGTGTTTTAGCTTCCTTAAATTCACAGAAAGCTCAATTAATTCTTCTTGAGGTATGAATAAAAATGTCATTAAGCACAACTGGCTAAGTTTCTTTCAGTTATTTAATATAATTACCATGATTTTCCCTTTTGAGTATGTCAGAGTGATGCAAGTAGACAAGGTATTCTGTTCCACTATGTTACAACACTGCTGGCCATTGGGAAGGTTGTATGGATGTATAAAATTGAACATAGGGTTTGTACTGTTTGCTTGTTAGGGTTGTCGAACCATTATATTTTCCACTGAAAGGAACTTTTAAGGCAGTTTAAAGCTTGGACTCCCAAAATACTTGTTATCTCCCCAAAATACTTGTTATCTGGTAGCCTGATTCATCTTGTAGGAATTCACGGTCTTTTAATCACTGAGCCTCCATCTCACTCTACTGTCCTCACTTCTGGAACAGTTGAAAAGGTCAGTGCCAATCTGAGCCTCCTCTGCTAAGTGCATCTGTAGAGCATAGGACTGATCCCTTCTTGCTTCTTCTCTGCAGAGATCCTTTTCTTGAATCTGAAGTGCAGTAAGAGAGAGAAAGGTCATTCTGCTTAGTGGAGAATTTTTCTACTTCAAATCCTTTTTCATTCTAATACAGAGTTAAAACCTCCAGCTTCTGAAATTCTCTGTTGAAATTGAGACTGCTGTCAGTGGCTTGGAATAGATCACAAAGCTGACTGGAATGAAGATGCAGGTCCTCAAGTATCAGGGACTGAGGCAGAAGGTAATGGAGAAGGTAGGCAGAGAATAGTGCCACATCTGCCCCTCTGCAGCAGCCTGCCATGGGTAGGGAGATGTGTTTTTGGCATTTCCCTTTAATTTCTTAGAAGGATGGTGGGTGCTTGTTGTATAAACTATCAGAAAAAATGTAATCTGACCGCAAGAGTTAAACAACGGACTTTCAGCTCCCAGAGAACAATTTTGTTGTGCTTTTGAGAATCTCGTATAATGCAAACCAGAACTTAATTGCATACTAATGCCACATTAAGAAATTCTGATTAAAAATCGTAGAAATTTAGGTGCAGAAAGTGTGGACAAAATTTGAACTTTTTCTTCATAGTATTTCTGATTTTTAATGCCGTTGTCTTTTTTTAGAGCAAATTTATCATCTCCTAGATAGTATAGTATTCAGGGCTTTTCTAGTGTTTCATTTATCAAGCAGACTGGCACTGAATTATTATGGATTTTATCCTAAGTACTATGAGAGTAAAAGAGACAAGGCTTCTGTCATGGGTTGACTGCTGTGGTTTTTTTTTTTTCCCCTTGAATTTTTGTTTTCTCTCTCTGAGCTTATATGTTTAAGTAGCTCCTTTAGAGGAAAGCCACTGTATTTTATCCTTGACTTTCTGTATGACCTCTGGCAGTCACTTATCTCTTCTGTTCCTTGGTTTAATTACATGTAGAGGGTGGAGATATTTACCGCCATTGAAAAATATTTTAAGTATTATTTCTTTAAAAATAAAAAAAAGTTTTAAAGGATTATGGGATGAGTCAGAAGGGGTCCAAGCTGCTGATTAATGAAAAAGAACAAAAATTGACCCTGCTGGATTGCCAGCTGTGCAACTTCACTTGTGGTTTCCTGAGCTTCCCATTTGAGAAGAAGGTCAAGAGCAGATGTGGGGAAACCACCGGCAGATTACCCACTCTTGGAAGGAGAAAGAGACCAAACTGAATGGACCATAGCCTGATGCTTTCAAAAAGTTTTTTTCTGTTCTAATAGAGTAGATAGATACTTGTTGTATTAGAATAGTCATAATTACATTTCTACCGTTCAATTGTTCCTATTGGTTGTTTCATCCCGGTTTCCCTATTGATTGAGCTCTGGTGCACTGCACCACTCCCTTATAAGGTTCACCCCGCCTCCTTAACCCCTTGTTTGGCATGGTTGCCACCCCCTTTTTTCCTTGCTTCTCATGCTCCACCCTAACTCCGCCCCAAACTCCTCCCTAGTTCCAGAACCCTATATAAGTCTTGTGCTCCCTCAATAAACTGGCCATTCCTGCTTTACCTTCACCCAGAGTGGCTCATCTTGTTTACCCTCGCGGAACACGGCAAACAGATGAAGCTGTGAATGGGTTTTGAATTGTGTCTCAAATATCCTCAGCTTCTGCTGAGACTGAATATGAAGGATCTAGTCAGTAGTTCAATCTATGGTATTTTGTAAGCTTGTTACAAATAGGGAATATTTCTGCTGTTTGTTCACAGGAAACAATCAGGAATCATAATAAAACAGTCTGAGCTTATAATTTCCCCTTTTATTAAGTCAAAAAGTGATCCAGTTGGATTAATTTAGCTTACATTTAATTAGAATTTGCAACTGTATTTGAGACTTTAAGGGATGTGTTGACTTTGCTGCCTGAGTTACTGGCTGTATCAAGGTAGAAGGACGTTGAAAGCAATGATGAGCCTCTAATTTGGTATGCAGTGGTCTTTTGCCATTTAGGTACCTGGACAAAAACAAGACATAATTTATGGCTGTAATGTATTCCTTAGAAAGCTGTTGACTCTGGAGAAATAAGAGGCTTTTTTACCATTTAGTTAGTACAGCTGCTAACAGATTGGCAAAATGTAAATGTAAATGACTGTTTTAATCCTGCTAAATATTTTCTTTGGCCGATCTCATGTATTTCATGTTAAAACTGATTTTAAACGTGAATGAAAGTGGTCAGCTCCTTCCAGATCACTGCAACCTGTACCTTCTGCAGGCAAAGACGTGTACAAAAAGGGCTAGATGAAACTGGGCTAGATATTGATTTTTGACTCTGTCTTCTTTCCTAATAATCAATCAAGAAGACAAGTGTGAAAAATTCTACTTCCAAATTGTTATTATGAAATATTTCTCAGGACAACACAAGAAAAAAATACCAAAAAGATTTACTTATTTTTTAATTTTTATAAATAGTGTAGAACAGCTGCTTCTAAATAGAAGCTCCTCATCATAGATTGTTCCCAAGAATAAAATGTGTGGGATAAGAGGAATATTTTGGGTGCCATTTCCAAAATGGGCATTACTTTATGAAACCTGAAGTTGGAGGAGGACCTATAGCATTCATAATTTCTGAAAGTACCACATGACTAATGATCTTAAAGGGTCCAGACATTTGAACTTAAAATGCTGCTACTGCCCTTGCAAAGTACATACTGCAAGTATTTGGATGTTCTTCAATTCTTCTTCCAAGAAGGGTAGTTATTTAAGTGAATCAATGATTCCTCAAAGCCATTAGAGATGAGATAGCTTGCTGTGGCCCTAGGACTATTCGAGAGGACTTCTGCAGGAGGTCCTAGTGACTATGTTTAATAGTTCAGTTGTATCTCTGCAAAAGGGATTTGGGAGACCCCTGTGGCTAGTGATCTGAGAAGTGAGGATAGACTTTCTCCATATTTCCCCGCAAGCAATGAACCGTGTCCAGGAGAAGTCTAGCTAGCACATTTGGCAGCTAACTGAATACTCATGATGTGTAGGGTTAGGTAATCTACTGGAATTCCTTGAAAAAATGTGAATAGTAAGAGAAAAGCCTACCTAAAAAGACTGTTAGTGCTCAGTGAGGTGAAGGTCATCTACTGGTGCTGTCCATTCTGCGTAACAGAAAATTGAGAGTGTCTTGTGGTTTGAAATGTGTCCAGAATAGAACAACTTTTCCCTGTGCTCCTGAGTGCATCTGTCATTTGCGGGGCTTCAAGGAGAATTTTCAGAGAGATCTATACTGTATCTCAGTTCCCTAAGGTTCTGTACCTGGCTATGGTGAGAGTTTCCACTGTACTACACTGTAGAGAAATCAGAAGGAAGTGTAGCTGTCAGTGAAAGACTCTGGCCTTAAGGATAACTGCATGCGGTGACTGGGCTGAGCAAAGAGCTTCCTTCCCCAATGGCTTGACCGCTGTGCATCGGCTAAAAGGGGATGCTGGGTACATTGTGTGGGCAGGAAGACTGACCTGACTGGTCCTTCTGATGGGTACCATAATGCAGTAGCCACTTTGTTTTATCTAGGTCAAGCTCTGCACCCTATATTTGTTCAAATACTTTTAGAGTTATATCAGTTAGTATTAACACAGCATAACTTTTTTTTCATCTAGTAGTTGTGGGTTTTGAAAGAATTCCCTCATAGCTACTTTTCTGTGGTATGTTAATCCTTTTGAATCCTGAGCAGCCGTTATGACACCTTGCCTCTTACTGTGACACAAATTGCTTTCACACACAAATTAACCAGGTTACGCAGAGTGATGAATGGCATGTGGTAATGCAAGACTCTTGCTGTAATATCAGACAGAAAATAGTACAAACTAGTAACTTACAAACTTCAAAATGATTCTACCAAGCTAAGTAAAGTTTTAGTAAGTGTAGCTTTTCTACACAGATTTTTGAAATGTTGATAATTCACTTGCTGTGGGTAAGTTTGAGCTTGTGATGTCATTTTTCCATACTCATACTGAATGTTTGTCATGGTTGTTGTTACTATATAAATAAAAAGTCTGTTTGTTGTGTTTTAGATTGTTGAGTTTGTATTTAACAAATCAGAATATTTAAATATCTGATTTTCTTTCCGTTAGATTTTATTAATGCTACTATGATGTGTTGTCTGGAAAACATTTATTTTCACTTGTTTTTTACCTGCACAAGCATTTATAGGATTTTGAATATACATTTTAGGAAAAAAACTTGATCTTCAACAGTAACACTGAAACATACAGTGGGTAATTGATAATTTTAAATTACTTTGCTAGTGTGCATTTTATAATGTATCAGCACCGATTTTGTTTAAAGTAAATTTCATGTGAATTTAGGCTTCTAAGCCCCTGGCAGCTATTATATTGTCATGTTTATTTTTTTTTATTAATATGTTACCATTTTAACATTTTAAGTTCATTAAAATGCAAGCTTTAATTGCCTCTTGGTCACTGTGGTTGCCCCACAAATAAACAATTGGGTCCTTTCCTCATCCCCTCTTTCCCTCCTCCTCTCCAAGTCTAACTATGGGGACTCGAAATATCTGTTGTTTTGTTCTGTGTTTTTGCTTAGCACAGAGGTTATTTTTCATACCTCTGTTGACTGAAAAGTCACGTGCATGACTGGAAGACTGTACTGAAGTTTTGTCTGCCTATTTGATTTGCACTTTTTTTTGGTGGAAGAGAGTGCAACACTTGAAATGCTTTCAATTTTGGGTCTAGCTCTAAGTAATGAATCTCTTTCCTTTCTTTAGTAATCTGATGATTTAGGGTGCAAAAAACCAAAGGAGTGTCCTAGGTGGTGGTCTGTGGCACTCTTGAATTTGGGAAGTCTCTTTGAAGGGCTAAACCAACAGTTAAGAGAAGTTTCTTTATATGTTTGTTGATTTATTTTTGTTCAGACACCAGGTCCTCAGATCTCTAAATTTCCTTGTGAGTTTTGGATTTTGTGCCTCTAGGAGATGAAAGGCTGATATTTTAAAGCATTGCAATTGTCATCTTTTTGACTGGAAGCTTTCCCTTTGCCGCAGCCATGCTTGGCTTTTAATTCTTGTTTAATGAGCAATTCAATGCTGACAGAGTCAGATTTGATGTGAGCCGCTGGCTTTGCTCTGGTTTAGGGAGTACACATGTGCCTTGCATGCTTTCTTACTTGGAAAGGGTGACATGGCCTTGAGAACTGAAGCATGCCAAGAAACTTCAGAGGAGTGAAGCAGGGCAGACATGCCATTCAGGTATCCCGCGGGAGGCAGCCACACTTGAGCTGTGTTAGAATCATTACAAAGGCTTAGCTGGGAAGTCTGTGGCTTTTAATGCCATTTCATGGCAGTAAAACTTCTTGTCCCACCAGCTAAAAGAGTTGGTGTTTTAATAGAATAAGCATTTGATTAATGAAACAACGTGTACCGTACAGAAGAAATGATCATAAAAAGCTGCTTTTTAACTGCCTAAAGTACCTTTTGCAGCTTGGAACCTTTTATCACCTTGTAAATTGCCCCTTGAGATGAATAGTTGAAGTTAGACAAGGCACACTTCCATTACCAGCATATCCTCCTTTGGATATTATTATGGAGCTTGGGCTGCAGCTGCTTCAAAGCTGCCCTTCTCACCAACACATTTTTACATCTTGCTTTCATTATGCCGAGACACATTCTGTGTTATTGCAGTGGCTTTGCTTTTAATAATCTTCTTGATACAAACATTCAAATCTGAGGGAGGTCCACTATGTCTCCTTATCCTTCTCTTACAGGGTGGTGACCATTTTTGTTACTTTTGTTCTATTTTATAGATAGTGTTCAGAGGTGCTATCTAACAAGACTCGGACATACTCAGGAGGAGAGGCAGAGGCATAATAAAGCCTACTGTAACCTGAATATAGGAGAGAAAATAAAGTTATGTCATTTTCATTACGGAGGATTGAAAACTTCTCATTGCTTTCAGTGGGAGTATAAGTAGGAAAATAAAAGACATGACCCTAACAGCAAACAGATGGCATTCCCTTTTCTGTGATTTTATACACTTTTGAAGTTGTAGAGGAACCGCATAAGCAGTCATGCTTTCAATTATTTTCCCCACTAACAGAGGCAGACACAAAATTTATTTGTTCTTTCTGACTGATTATTCTTCCATTCCAGTCAGTGTGTCTGAGCTCTAAGTTCTCTTCCATGAAAGAAAGAGAAATAAGCTTCAGAAATTTCTTGGCTTCAAAATCAAAGGAAATATTTAACAAAGTTTAAATTTTCATTTTTCTAACCTCTCTCTTGTTTTGCCCTTCTTAGGAATTAAAATGGAGGCTGAAATGATATGGCTTCAATTTAGTAGAGATGAGCACCCAGAAACTCTGGTTTTCAATAAGAGGCAATAGAAAGAGAATAAATGGAAAAGCCTTGGAATTTCTAGAGGTTTTTTTCTACTTTCTCCATCCTTGCTAAAATATAAAATGAGCAGCCAGATTTAATCTTTTCCCTTCACAATAATTGTAAGAAATCTGTTACCTCATGTTACTACTAACCTGAAAGCATAACCTTATAAATAGAGAATATGGTAAATCCCATAAAGACTCTAAAATGGAAACACAATACAATGTCAAAGCAGTCAAAATTAAAATAATACGTTCCCAGTATGGTTTCAAAATAGCTATTTGGTTTCAGAGTAATGATAAACTTAGAAACAAGGGTATTTTATGTTTCCCTATACTTTCATGCAATGGTCTCAAAGCACTTTACAACTATAAATTAAGCAGTGTTATACATGGTGGAGGAAGGAAGTCACCATCTTGCAGATGGAGAAACAAAAATAGGGAAGGGACAATATAATGTAACCCGTAGTTAGAGAAAGAAGTAGGAAGACAAGCACATTTTTTTTAATTGGTATATCTAAATGCCATAAGCTTGACAGTCATTCCTCACAAAACATATTTTCATGTAGTTTCAGAAACTATTCTGCAATTACCTATTCTGTTATAAATCAATGATAATTGGAAATGATACGATATATTTCTCTTGAGTTAGATTTCTGACTCTGCTACTGATTTTCTATGTACCTATGTCTTAATGTAGCTCTGTAGTTCACTTGTCCTTTGTAAACTCGTCCAGATATCCTTGGAGGAACTAGATAAGTGCAAACAGCTTTCCTTCTGTACTGAAGATGTTAGCTACTATCTGTAACATCTCTGTGTTCAGGTTCTTCTCCTTCATCATGCTCCACAGCTGGCGATTAAAAGCTGCATCCTGTAACTTCAGAAACAAATGGGAGTTTTTCAGCAACTTTTCTTGGCTTTTTTTTTTTTCCAGACCATCAGAGCACAATGAGATAAAAAACAGCTATGAATACATATGATTACTCTTTGTAAAAATGTTACAGGAAGTCTCTTTGCAGCATTAAGAGAGATCTGATTTCTTCTTTTCTGGACACCAGGGATGGTGCTAATCTGCATATATTGATGAATACTTTACACTTTAGCTAGACATTATAGGCCTTGGCCCAACACACATCTCATCCTTGTCCTAGGATGTCTTGGTTAGGTCTGAGGAATTATGCCTCGTCATGGCATAGGAAGATTAAAATGACTGTCTGAGAGGTAGCCATCTACACTGTATGCCCCCAAAGTTAGATTACTCCAGCCAGCTCTACTCCTGGATGGCATATCTTACTTTTGAAAAGCTTTTATCTATAGGTTTTGGCTAGAGTAGTTAGAATCCCTTTTCTGTTCTTAGCAGAAGTCCAAGGACAAAATCTTCAATAAAAACATGTTAACAGTCTGTATCAAGCATTGTTTCCCACAGAATGCAAAGAAAATTAGTTAAATCTGAGCTGAATGACTATATTCCCCATGCTTTATAGCATTTATAATACTGCACGTTCACCAAACAATGATTTTTTTTTTTTTTTTAAAGTCAACCTTTTGTGTGAAGAGCCATGGAAACCTCCCCTTTCTTCTCGCTTTTCTTGTTCTATTAATGTCCAGGGTACTGTATCCTTGATCACAGAAATATTTCCAAGAAAAAAAAGTGGCAGAACTCCCTGTAGTGATTCTTCAGTGAAACCTTCATGTCCTAGTCAACCACAGTTTCTAATTAGAAATAAAGCAATCTGTTTCTCTTTCATTAATTTTTCAGTGCAGCATTCTTACTCTGCTCTTTATACATAGCACACTCTGAAGTTTTGTGTTTTGATGAAGACAAATAGTATTTCAGTGAAATGCTGCAATTTTTTTTCTGAAATGTAGCCCTATTCTTCAAGCTTCCAAAATAACTCCCTGCATAATTTTAGACATTCTACTAATCAGTTTGCAGTGTTAATGATGTTGAATTTAAAAATGGTCCAAGGAGACAAATACCATGTATGAATGTAATGAGACAGGAATGTTGAAAGAGATTTTAATTATTTTATTAAATACTAAAAGAACTAGGGGATAACATCTGTGTTAAAAAGGTTTTGCTAAAAAAAATCAGAATCAGAGGTAAGGATGACTAATGCTGTTTGAAAATTCAGCGTATTCCATTTTTTACGCCCTGCTTGTGTCACAGAGAGTTAAGACATTAGGGACATTAGGGGGTTACAAACTATGTCTTAGTAATAGCATTTCTTTTCAAAGAAATGAGAATTACTTGGCTATATAAAGAGGTAAGGCATCTTAATAAACTTTTTGTTGTTGACTTAAAATCCCTTTCATGAAGTGCTGGTCATGCTAAGGTCATTTGGATTTCTCTGTGTAAGCAACAGGAAGAATGACAAGAGGTAAAGCAATGGTATATTTATTACGGTACTTTGCAGGTTTTCCCAATTGCACATAGCAAAGTCAATATGAAAACCTGTGACTGTTGTAATCTAAAAAATCAATTATCTGTCTAGACGTGACAAAATTAATCTTGCACATTCGAAGTAGCAAGCCACTTTAGACCTCAAATGGAAGTTGCCCTATTGACTTAAGTGGTCAATGATCAGGTATTTTGTACATTCTCCCCAATTTCTTTAAATATACAACTTGAATAATCTTTGCTGATTGGAATTTATGAGGAATATATTGATCTTATAACTTTAGGAATAATAAGAATGGAGAGAAACTTCCACAGTCACTGAGAGATTGATGGCCTTGGTTATCACTGTATCCAGTCTGGCTCTAACTTACACTTATTGAATCAGGTCCTTATTTTCAATCATTCTTGTATAGTTCATTCTTTTTTGTCTATCTGTCTCTTTAATTTTGGTCCTTGTCTTTTCACACGACCTTCCCTGCCATTGTTAGCTGAGAATTAAATTCAGAGGCATTTGAATACCAAGTTACTCTGAACATCTTGATTTGTGATGTATGATGTGCATTCAGCAGACAATTTACAAATATATAAGATGTATAAAAATTTTTTTTTTTTACTACCTCATGGAATTTGAATGATTTTTAATATAAATGTTCACTGATCATTGTGTGAAAGCAAAAATAATCCATATTCTGATTTTTTTGCTAGTGTATTTAAAAGCAAATTGCAGTAAACAACTAGTTTCTTAATTAAGTGCTATGATTTCTATTTGGCTTCTCTGAGAATATGTATTTCCTTAGTAACTCAAATGTTCATTTCATGCCCTTCTCTAGATCCTACAAAGAATGGTGACACCAATTTAAATTAGACATTTTTTTGGAGGAAAAATATATATTGCATTTGAGTTGACTGCTTGTAGAAGAAGTTTCAAGCCTATGGGAGTCCAAATACCTGGATTTTAACGTCTGTATAATGGGGAATTTGTAGTGAAAACAATGATGGCACCAGAAATACTGCAGTGATGTTTCTGGTAGGAATGTAACTAACTGAAAGATGTAAGATAATGCAGTGATACATTATCCTAAAAGTACAGTGAACTTGTGACTAAACCGTGTTTCAAATTCCATTGTTGAAATCTGACCCTATTCAGGAAAATAATGGAATGTATATCAGGATATTTTTTCTCCTGATCTCCCAGTATTTTTGGATGCACTTTTTAGCTAGAAATGATTGCCCCAGCTGCCCAAATGTCTACAGAAAGCCAGACAAATGAGTACCCACTAGCTTTGGACTTTCAGTGTTCTCATAAAAAAGAGTCGTCTCTGATAGATACAGCCCTACCAAGGCTGACTGCAGCAGATTTAATTTGATTTCTCAAGCGCAGATTAAAAATATTGTTCTTGTTCCAGTTAGAACATTACCACTTAAGTTTCAATGCAAAAGGGGCTTTTTCATCATCCAAAAACACGCGTTCTCAAACATTTTAACTGACAGTGGTTTAGTATTTGCATTATCTTTTCCTGATTGTGTATTTTTCACCATAGACAGATGATAAAGTTTATGTGAGAAAAGATCTGCAGTAACACCAATAAAAGACTTCATATTCTATATTATTAGGGACTGCAGAAGAAATTTCAGATGGCTAGAAATTGCATTAAAAAATTATTGCATTTTCCATAAGTGAGCATTTTTGCAGCTGATGCTGCTGTTTTGCAAGGAGGAAGACAGCATCAGTCTTGTTTTAACACTATAGCCAAAGTTGTAGAGAGTTGTAAGGGATTCTTCCAGTATCCATGGACCTAGGAAGATAATTTTTGTGTGGATTAAATGTGGAATTAAAACTTGATCCTACCTGTAAATAGAAGTAAGTACACAGATGTAAGATCAATTATTTGAAAGAAATAAAGGTGCCTAAGGCCAAGCCCTAAATTTATTTGCACCTCAGATGGATTTGCTAGCATCCACTTTCATATATTTTACATTGTGTTTTTATTTGATTAAAATGGGACAGCCTTCCCAGGTAAGTGCTTGAGGCATCATCCCTGAAGGGATTTAAAAAACAAGATTTAGTGGTGGCCTTAGCAGTGTTAGGTTTGTGGTTGGACTCAGTGAACTCAAGGGTCTTTTCCAGCCTAAATGTTTCTGTGATTCTGTGGTGTAGAACTGTAACAGCAGTATCCAAAGGAGAGCAGCATTCTGGAGTGACATGATTTGGTGCCTGAGGACCTCACTTAACCATCCTTACTTTGATAGTGTGTTCATACTGTACTGGCTGCCTAAGGGGACTACTGTGTTGTGTTGTCATGCACAATGTAATGCAGACTGATGGAACTGCATGGATGTTCTGAGCATTTGGTGGTGTGCTGTAAAACTTGAAGTGTCTTCAGTTATCTTGATTGGTTGGTATTCCATTCCCATTTCTGTGTGATCAGTCAGATGGATGGGAAATGTGTGGAAGTGGCCAGCCAGTCTAAATGCATTGACTGTCTAAGGCTTGCATGTTGCAGAGCAATACTATATTTCATATAATTTATTAGGCATTAAAATTCCAATATCTCATACCTGTGGAATAGATTGTACTGAGAGGTAAAACAGCACTGTATAAGGACTGCTTTCAGAAAATGAAATGTTAATAATTCACCCCTGCCTAATTGTAATAGATCCCTTTATCTATGGGTTTAATGTGCAGTCCCAATAATGAAAGATGGATTATGGTAGAAACATCAAATCTGTCAGAGAAACCATCAGCATGATTGTATGTCTAAATTTCCAGGCCCACAGAGAACTTTATATGCACAAGCAGATTTACATGAGCTCTTGGCTTTTAAAGTCTTGATCCCAAATCCATTGTATTCAGTGAAAGAGCCCTCACAGCCTTCTGTGAGAGGTTGAAGATAGTGCTTAGTGTGTTTCTGTTTTGACCTACAACTTTATTAGACACAGGAATAGCCACACAAACATAACAAAATGATCATTGGCTGTTTTGTTAAATATGAAAATTTAATTTACATTAAGGTTTTTGTTTTCATCTTTTGTTGTGTTTTGTTTTTTGTCCTAAAGTTAGGAAGCTGAAATTGAGGCTTTTTATTATCAAGTAACAGTAGGTTATCTGTTCTCATTGATTTAAATGAAAGCAAGATTGTTGCATTTCACTGTTCTGTAATTTCTAGCCTATTAGTTTTTGTGATTCACTGGAGCAAATACACAAGAGAAAGGCAACATAGTTCCTGAAGCCATGTGTAAAGAACACCACCAGTAATTGGCAGCTGCAGTGATGCTGTGACTGAAATTTGCAATTGCTGAGAGATGCTGGGTGATGCTATTGCAGGTTTGCTGATTCTTTTTTCTTCCCATACCAGCAATGTTCTTTTGAAAAGAGGTGTTTAATGTCATCAGCAGTCACTTGACAAGCTCTGCTCTGCATGAATCTCAGAGTCACTTCTAGGAACAGCAGGTTAAATGTTCACATTTGCACAAGTAAATGGACAGTGCCAGCTTTCCAGAATTCCCGCAGTCTGAAGATGTTTACATCATACTTCAACTCAAGGAACTCTAGCCACCAGAACTTTCCTACATTAATTTCATTGGTAAATGTCTTATTCAAACACCTTTATTTAATCTCCCTGACAATAGTTGGCTGCTTTCCCTTACTCACAAAGATACATATTCACCAAAAAATTGTATAGAGATAATCATAAGAATAACTTCTGGCTGGAATGACACTGCATTTACAGCTCAATTTATTAAATGCTCTGAAATGTCAATTTTGCTAGCTGAAAAGAACATCTTCTGTAATAATGTATGTTCTTACAAGATAGTTTAAAAGTGTCTGCCCAGCTGGGGAAAATACATTTGTAGCAATGAAATGTTGACTTCCCAAACACATTCCTGTGTGTTTTCTATCACGGTACAGCAGCAGATGAAGGGGAATTATCTCAGTTAGTTTTTAGGAATAGACTCTCAAGATGTCAACTTTCCCACTCATTTATTAGATGTCACCATCTGTTAGGGAATTAATTTTTAAGTGTTGTGATTTTATGATTTCTCAACTACAAAACAGCCAGCATTACACTTTGCTTATTTTGCTTTATTTCACTAAAATATGATTCTTCATTTGGGTACTCATCTGAAAATTATGCCCAGGTCTGAATAGATCTATAAATATGAGAAGGTTATAACACCGCCCAATACGTGGAATTGGTATTAGTTTAGACTGGTTTGGACTGTGTATCATAAACCTCTCAATGATAACAAGCATCTAGTAGTCCTGATTCTGATGGACCTTGTTCTGGTTTTGGACCAGCTGCTTGACTTGAGTAGTGGAACTTCTGATTTATACCACTATGAAAATAGACTTATGGTTTCTGTGGATTATCTTAATTTAGTTAAAATAAAAGGAATTTAATTAAAACCAGTTTTGAAATGTTTTATCAGAATACATGCTACAGCATTCTTTTGTACTATAGACGGATACTTTCTGGACATGAGAAATTCCTTCTGATATAGTGTGTGTGAATACAAGGATGTGCAGCTCAGCTGACTTAGTTGTAAGTTAGTTGTAGTGAACAAAATTTGTTTTCAAGGTTTTATGTATTCGAGTAGTTCTCCAGAAGCTAATGGTGGCATATTTTATTAAGGACATACTTTTATTAAATGTCCCATTACACTTTCAGTAGTTGCAGGCAAGAATCATCATCTTCACTTTAGAGGAGAAAACTGATACAGATATTACAATTTTCTGAAGAGCAGAGAAGTCTCTTCTTTATTAGAAGTCCCTTCTTTATTAGAAGTCCCTTCTTGATTAAGTAATATGAGATGTTGCTAAATATTTTCATTCATAGGTTCAGTATGTTTAAAAGCTAAATATTCTTTAGGGATTGCCCACTGTTTGCAAACATCAATCCCATCCATACTTAGGAAAAAAACTAAGGGCTGGGTTGTATGGTGTGCCATAAAGGATATGACTTCAAAACTCTGCCATGGGGGGTAAGACAATGCACTCCACTGGCTGTAGTGGTGTCTCCCTGGCAAACAACAGGAACTTGTGGTTTATACATAGGATATCACAACAGAAGGATAAGCTAGGCATAGTGACTCATTTTTGCTCTCCAATGACAGTCGTGGGGTAGAGTGCTGAATGTTGTATTCAGGAAAATCCGAGTGTCTAAAATCCAATTGCTACATTCTGCAAAATCTTCACAGAAACAACTGAGTTACTCTTTAGTTGAAGAGGAAGGAAGAGGGGAAGAGATTAGATTTAGAATAGTTAAAATTTTATAGAATTGATAGTCTTCTGTTTAATCTACAGGGCACTTGTTAGCTGAGAAATATAAAGTATTTTCTTCCAGTTTTAAAAATTCTGGTAGTGCTTATGTAAAGATAATTATGCTCACTTTGTGTTTTAGTTCATTTCAAGGCTTGGAATATATTGGCAGTGGTGTGCCTGTGGTCAAGGCACATGTCCACAGAATGGATATTTCCAGATCTGATGTTGATTCAGTGTCTCAGATCTCCCTATGCCTGATTTCTGGCTACATCTACAAAATGAGGATAATGGAATATATTTTTAGAGTTTGGAGTGTTGAAAGGTGGTACATAGTATATGCAGTAATTACTGCAGTCTTGTGTCAGATGCTGCTGCCCTTACACCTATTGAGTATTCTCCAATGTTTGGAATATTCATTCAGATTTTGAGCAATATAACATGACATTTTTTTGCTGTTAAACATGTTTTAAATGAACAAACTCCCAGAGTGCTCAACATTTGCCCAATTATTTTGTTTAGTTTAAATCAAGGGTTTAAACTAGCAAGACTATTTTGATTGTAAGTTTTGCTTAATTTAAATATGTTTTTCTAAGTCCACAGGGGTTATTAATTTTGTACGCATGAATAAAAACTTCCAGTCAGCAAAGTATGAGTGACAAAAATTCAAATGCTACACTCTAAAATCTTCAGTGAAACAATGAGTTATTCATTAGTTGAAGAGGGGGAGTAATAGAGATAAGATTTAGAACAGTTAAAACTTGATAGACAGAGAGCCATGATTTCTAATCTCTTGATATGAATTCAGATACAAGTTTGTTTTTATACCTGCAAGTGTAAATGGTAGATAAGCACATTTTATCAGTGAATTTTGCTTAATTGCTTTCTGATGATATCAAACACTATTGCTAAAACAAATCTGTTCCTATTAAAAGATAGACCGTAATTACATCTCTACTTCCAACTTCCAAAAAAAGACTTTAGAGATTTTTTCATTGTAGTCTTGGAATTTGTGTTGTAGTAAATAAAATCCACAGTCATAGAGCTGTTATATTTCAAATTATTTTTTTTTTAATTTAAGGTGGAAGAGATATATAATCCCTTCTGCTGTGTATTTATATAAGAATTTCAGTTTTTCTTTTCAAAAATATTTATTTGTGCTTATTATTGTTGATATAAACACAAGGAACACAGATTATGTTACCTTAAGTTCCAATGTGAGTTGGGAGAACTGGAAAAACGTTCCAAGTATACTATATTTTGAGTGCTGAATTACATCAGATAATTACCATTACACTCATAATAGAATATCAAATAAATTAAATCAGTTTGGGAATGATCATAACATTCTGATTGAAGTAATAAAATCACAGTTTTGCTTTTTTTTATTTTTTTTTTTAAATAATATCTACCTGCAGTGTTGTACTTGAAGAAAATCTCATTCTAACCAGATATTTAAGTCAGTAGTGGCTTCCTGTTCCAGAGAGGAACAGAGGGGTCTGCCAGGCTGATGAAACTGAAAGTAGGACACTGATAAAAGTTCACCTACACAGTAACTTTATTATCAAAAGAGTGACCAACTGAACAGGAAAGCAAGCTCTCCCCAACCCCCAAGGAAGAGAGAGAGAAAAAGGGGAAAAAGCCCCCCAGGTCTGACATGCCCCACTTTCCCCAGGTGCCTTCCCACAGGGTTGTCTCGCAGAATGTCCACCCGCCTCAGGGTAGTGGCAGCATCCTCAGGGGTAGGCTGACTCCTTGCAAAGGCAGGCGTCCCCGCCAAAAGGCAACGTTGTCCTAGTCATGTGAAGCGAGCAAAAAGTGCTGAGCCATGAACCATCTGGCTTTTATCTAATTGGCCAAATGACGTTTACCTGAGCAATGTGGACAGCACCGCCCCAGCAAAGGTATTTGGCATGGCCCCTTACATTACATAATTGATACTTCTCTGTGCTTGTGTGGGTCTCTCCGCACTTGCACAGTTCATTTCAGAGGGTCTTCCTTAATTGAGTCTGGGGGTTTACTTCATCCTCCTCCTCCTCTCTTTCTCCTTCAAATGCCCTTGGAGGGCCATCAGCCAATCAGGAGAGACCAATTAATTTTAGTTTACACAGAAATCTCTCTCTCAAGGCTAGAGACCGTCTTTATCAGACTGTTTTCCCATAACTTGGCAGGAGAAAGCCCAACTTCTCACAAGTGGCTGGGCCAAACACAGACCAAAAATACTAACATTGAATTCCACCCAAATACACTTCTATTTAAGATGGGAGAGCTGTTCAAAGATACAGCTGATGTTGGCACAAATGGAAGAGTCTTGCCGTACATATGATAATCCAAGAATATAAAATTACTACCAAATGGGCAGGATGCTTGCAGAGAATGTGAGAAAAGCAAGTCTGAGTTCTTACCTTGTCTAAGCTAGATCAGTGATGAACCCTGTTGTCTGCATTTTGGGTGAATGTCCTGACTGTCATATCTGCATCTATGATGTGGCCACTGACGTTCTCTGGTGAAAATGCAGATGGTTTGAGTTTCATGCAAAATGAAAATGGGAAAATCTCAGATCTCAGGAAGTTCCCAGAAGGTTTCCAGGCCTCCTGAATACACAGTGAAGTTCACATAGTTCATTGATTAGTGATCAGCCCATGGAGCCCACTCCTTTCATCTTTGCTGCAGTTGTGAAAACTCAGAAGTAAAAGGACCAAGAGATAAGAAAGCTTGTGACACTGCATAATGCTGAAGTTCAAAGGGGATGGTGAAATATTTTCTTTTCTCCTACTCTCCTATCTTCTAAAGCAGAAAGACAGAAAAACCTGTCTACCTTTGTGAAAGCATTTTATCCCAGTCATTTATTAATCAACCAGTGAGGAAACCTTTCCCACTTCTTGGTATTTTCCTGGGTTGAAACATGTCCTGTATATCTCACAGATATACTGACTAGAATAGTGGGTTTTAATTAAAGGATTCTGGAACTTTAAAGGCAAAGTTAGACAGATTTCTTCATACTGTTGTGTTTCAGTCAGAAAAGCTAGGATTGGAAATTGCCATTAACTTCCCACTAAAAATAAATATCTGTATCATTTTTACGTTACTAAATCCTAGGTTATCAGAAAGAAAAAAATAATTGCATTAAAAATCAACTATTTCATTTAGGAAATGGTCTGGCAACAAAAATGAAGGAAACAGTAAAGATTCTGCAAAGTAGGTCCAATTTACTATACAGTTCCTGGAAAACAAATTAGGGTTTTCCTAATATTAAGGCACTTTTTTCTAACCCCAGCATACAATGTATCAAGAGTGTAATGCTAACTAACATCCTGGGCATTATAAAATTTGGAATCTGCTTGCCACTGCATAATTTCACAGTAGAGGGAAATCAGGAGGGATTAATTCAGTCCCTTTAACTTAAAAGATTGTTATCAAGGTCCTCTGTCAGCCAGCCTTATTTTCCACCCATGGGAGGTAGCTACAAGCAAAAAACACCTGGCTACCTTCCTTTCACAAGCCTGTAAACTTTTTGACATGGAACCAATGTGTCCACATAAAATGGCATGTGCTAAGCAAACGAAAAGCAAGCAAAGTCTAACGTATCAGGAGCTGCTATCCTTTGTTTTAGGTAATCCATGAGAAACCCAGATGAAAAAACCCCAGTTAACCAACCCTTCTACTCTTTGAAAGTTTGCTGGTAGCAAGGCTTGGCTTGTTGGGTTTCTAATCTCAACCAGCAATCTCTCACTTAGTGCTATTTCATATCTTCTATTTATTTATTTATTTATAGGAATACTCATCTATAATTATATACCTGTAAGTATTCACAGTATCTGTCATCCTTAAGACTTTCACGTCATCATAGTGATACAAAATGGGCAATTGAGAACTCCATGGCTAAGCATAGACATAGGAGTTTTTCCTGATTTTATATTGTCAGGAGTGTCTACTCTATTTTATGAAGAACCAAAACCAAGTGGAGAGGTGAAGATAATTTCTTCCTTGAGGAGAATAGCCCACAGACTATTAATATGGGCTCTGTGTAGATAAAAAGTTGTCAGATTGGTAGAAACCTATGTTCTTCTTGGTAAATTTACTTCTCAGGCAGAATCCTGAGTCACAGAGTGACCCGAAAACACTTTTCACTGAAACAGCACGTATTTTGCTAAAACAAAAGGTCTATAGGCTAAGGTAGCATTATTTTAACTGCTTGGCTCTAAGATCTAAACAAGTACTCTTAACAAACTGCAGTTTTGTTTTGCTTCTGGAAATAAGCAATTCTTTGGTCCATTGTCCTGTCAAATAGCCACTAAAATCTATATGAGAGTAGGAAAATGAACTCATTTTACATGCATATAATATTAAGGGGGTCTAGTTTTACCAAATAGCTTTATGTAAAATCTCCTTTTTTTCCCCCAATATCCATGACAAAGGCAGTAAAATATTGAAGTCTGTTCTTCATCAATTTTACAGTAAACTCATCACCACACTATTGAATATGCACTCAGCTAGGTAATCAGTGTATTGGAAAATTAATTCAGGCAGAGTGCCAATCCAACAGACCTTGCTTTTTACATATGCATTTGGTTTGATTACTGCATTTGCAGAAACAACTGAGTTACTGTCTTCATGTGGATAGCAGGGGTTCACAGACTATGAATATTAGTATATATACGTAGCAATTGCTATATATTGTATGGTATCATAATTCTACTTGAAAAATGATGGCATGGTATCAGACAACTTATGCTGTTATGCAGAAAATCCAATTAATAAAGGAGACTTTTCTGCTTTAGTTCTGCTCTGTTTTTTCAGTTATCCTCTGTGAGAGGCTTTTTAATTTGGAAACTTCACACATATTTTGCACATGATTTTTATATTACTGAAGTGCAATGACCTGTCAAGTTAAGATGTGGCTGAGCTGCTATTTGGTTAGCAAACATGCTAATACAGGTTGTCCTCTACAGAGAACAAGGAGTAGGTAAATATTTCATTTTACTGAAGAAAGCCTGAGGTGTAGAGCTGTCTGATAATTGTTCCTGGTTTCACTGGAAATCTGTCACACGTATCTTGGGCCGTAAGGGAACATATGTGAATGAGTCTCTATTGGTTATTGGTTCTTGTCTTTTATGAACAGGACTGAAGTATTGTCTTTCTGTTTCCTTCCTTGTTTTTCCTCTGAATTACTAGAAGCCATCCATCCTTCTTAGGTCTTCAGGTTTCAAGATTGACTTATTCTTCTCAGTGGTAGCAACAAAAACTAGCAGTTTCTCCAAGAATGCTGAAATAGTACATAATCATTTCCACCAAAAGTAATATTTTGCATTTCACTTCAGACAATTTAATGCAACTATGTTGTGTAAACACCATATGTTCTCTAGCATTTCTGTTTGTGTTCTGGTTTGCCTGGATGACAGGACCGCAAAAAATGTCAATAATGTTCCATATTTGAGGACCTCATTATACATTTATTAATAAAATGATCACTGATCATTTTTTCTATATTTTCACTTAGTTTGAACTGATACAGAACTTGACTAAAAGTAGTGCAGTATGAAAAAGAGGTCAAAATTACTACTTCAGGAAAATACCTTCTTTTTCTTTACTTACATGTACTTTAACTGTGTCACTTCATTTGTTTTACCTTATGCAGTTGCCAGTTAAACAACTTTAAAGTCTCCAAACTTCAATTTGCTGCAGACAGACAAGTGGCTTAGAGACCATCTTCAGTGTGATGAAAAATGCATTTTAATTCCTAAAACAGTTGTGTAGAAATAATTGTAAAATAATAAAAATATTTTTTTAGCAGGTGGCTAATACAGGCTTATTGAAAATATATTTTTAAGTGTAGTGGAGTTTAATTTTCTTTTCTGTTCATTCATTTCCTAGTGTGAACTGCAGATAAAAGTTGTTCTCTTGTATGATTTCAAAGAAACCATATTCCATAAAGTAGCTTTGTTTTGGCTGTACATTGTGGCAGTTCTTTTATGTTGTTTCTTATTATGCTTTCAAGTATTGTCACTTGATTCTTATAATGTTAATTACCTCTACAAGTTTCCTCTAGCCCTTCTTAAGAATATGAGTAATTTTAAATGCATCAAAATGACTTCCATCTTGTGTGTGTTTATTAAGAATAAATACACTTGACCCAGGAATTAAACAAAGAAGTAGGTAACACTGAATTTAAAAAGCCTTTTTTTTCTTGCAAGGTTACATTATGTAGGTTTTGCTCACAGTGAAACATTTTTTACAGCAACAGTAGTGCCATAAATAGGGGATTATTGATGTTATCCCTTGAGGGAAATGTAGTAGTTTAGACTGAAGCTTTTTCCTCTTGAATATGGTGCTTTGCTTTATGCAGGAATTCAGGCCAGCCTTGTGATTGTATAGTACAAGAGTGCAGACCAGGCTATCACAGAGATCCTGTCTGATTCCCTAAGCTGTATGTCTGATAACTGATGAATTTGATATATAAAGGATGTTATGAACTTACTGAAATCAGTGAGTCTGCATGTGAAGTCAGTAATTCCCAGTGAGTTGCCAAATGGCCCATGGACATTAGAGCCTAGCTTTTGGGCCTAAACATTAGAAAGGCCTTTCAGGCTCTCCTAAACTTCAAGTATTTCAAGGCACCCTAGACCATTTCTTCGTATGTAGTATAGGAACCGTTTTATGCACGTGACTGAGCCATCTAATAAGGCTCCTGTGGATGCTTCCACAAACATTTCTCATAAATGATGTGAGTTCCTGAGAAAAACTCTTTGTCTCTTCTTTCTGCAAGGATCTTACCTTGTTCGTTCTCCTCACTTGGGTGTAGCTCAGGTGTCTTCCTTGGGCCTCCCCCCTGCCTCTGCCCTCATGCCTTAGAGTCATGTGTGATTTCCTTGCCACCTTTACAGTATCTGATCTGCACTCTCTTTTTTTCTTGAGGAAATCTTGCCCTCAGAAGAGATTTAAGGATATAAAATAATGACATATATTGCATAACAATTTACCTTGTAGTTGTTAATGTTGTTTAATCAGGACTTCTCCCAGAGCAGAAATTCTTTCCTGCTCAGGACTCAATACACTACATAAAGGATGGGCATCCACAAATATCAAGTTTGTTTTGCCATGCTTAATTTCAGTATTTGATTACTGTTTGACAGAACATATATATGTAAATTAAACTTCCGACTTTTAGTTTAAAAATCAGTATCCCTGACAGCAGACTTTCAAAAGACCTCCCAGAGAGACTGAAGTAGACATACACATACTGTAAAAGCTAGGCTGGCAGAATTGAACTGTTCTGGCAAAGATTTCAAGGAGGCAGGATTTCTTTCCCTATATACAAGCAGAAAGAAACTTTTCTTAATCCTGGGAGTAGGGGAAGAACAAGGTGAAGGAAGCATAGTCTGCAAGTATTTTTTACTTAATATTTTTATCATAGAAGCATTTTGAGTTCCACCAGACTAGGTTTCTGCTATGGACAAATTTTTCTGTTATTTAGACAAAGAAAGTTATTATCCAAATACTTACAATCTGCAGTGACTTGATACCTTGACTCTGACTTGTGGGAATGCATCTGTAGTATTTTGTATAAAGAAATATAGGTGAGGTATTACTGATGTATTTTTTTCTGCATGACCATGTAAGAAGATGATTAGCATACTATTCTTGTTGAATGAATTTAGAAGTTTAAATAAGACTCCATTAATTCATTTATTTATGAGTTGTATGAGGTCCTGGTGGTATTTTCTTGTGTAATATGCCACTGAGAAAGCTGGCAAGAGAATTATACACTCCTCTTGTTTCTGGGTTCTGATATTAATGGCACCTGTTTGAATATGTTGTGGCATGGAAATGTTCTGCTTGATAGGGAATTACAGGAAGCAAAAATCAGATAATTTCTTGAAGTTGCTATAATTTACACAGAGGACAGAGTAGATGGTATATAAAGAGCACACAGTTAAATTTCCCAGGCACTGAACTCCATCCCCTATATATCTCTAGTAATGGATTGCACTGAGAGAGATGTGCATATATTATGTTTTCCAAAAGACATGTGAGATCTGGACTAAATTTGGGCCAATTTTTGCCCCTTTTAATGTGTCTTCTTTTAAGCGTACAACAGTCTCAAACATTTTTGCCATGGAAGACTGCATGCAGAGTAACTGAAAATCATCCCATTTATTTCCATTTTCAGGTCTCAGCAACAACATTTCCCTTGATTCTTTCCTGCCCACAAGATACCACTTTCTGTAATAATAATTTTGCAGCAGACACATACGCTATTGCTTCCAATCTCTCATCTAAAATCCCTGACTGACAGGTCTGACAGAAACAAATAGTGGATGGGTTGATAGATATTGTGTTTGGATGTGCTATAAAAAACGTTATCCCCCCTTCTCATCCTTTCTTTTTTTTCTTTTTTTTTCTTTTTTTTTTTTTTTTCCTGGTTCAGCACTTATTTCTATATATTCATTAGGATCACAACTTCCAGTTTGCTTGGTATAATCATAGGTCACCATACTAATATTATCACAGCTGTGGATATAATTTCATGTTACTTCCTTTGGCATATCATGTGCTCTTTCCTTTTTTTTTTTTTAATATAGCTCTGTATCATATTCCTTTAATTTTTTACAGAGGAATGTTTTTTAGTTTTGTTTCCTGTACAGTATTGCAGGATAGACCAGCAGCATGCCAAACAGCTTCTAGACTCTTGCTATTTTAATTCTCTTCTCAATAGGTGCACTTTTGTAGATGCCAATAGATTCCATCTCTACCCTGGTTGAAATATTACAAATGACTCAGATTAAAACTACATGTTAGCAGAAATACCTGAGGAAACTTGGGCAGATTCCTTTTATGGTCTGCTGGGT
The DNA here is from genome assembly GCA_035047845.1 of Dendrocincla fuliginosa. Classification (NCBI taxonomy): domain Eukaryota; kingdom Metazoa; phylum Chordata; class Aves; order Passeriformes; family Dendrocolaptidae; genus Dendrocincla; species Dendrocincla fuliginosa. Next base: position 43,087,895 of record JAWWMO010000138.1, on the reverse strand, counting down.
TCTTGTTCCACCCCAAGCTGGGCAGACCACAAAGAACATTAGCTTCAGAGTTTGCCTCCTCTGTGCATTGGCTTAGAGTTCAGACTTGTGGAATTTGTTCACAGTTGTTAATATTTGTCCACTTTTTGCAGCTTCTTTGCTCCTCGTCACAAAAAAGCTTGCTGGAAACTTGATAGCCTTGTCTCTAAAATGAACATTTTTCTCTATGTATTTGCTGATATCCTTTCTTAATGAAGGAAGTATAATATATCAGACGTACTTTATGTTGAATTCAGACTCTAATAGTAGGTAGGTATGTGAGGCATAAACCAGTTACTCTTAGACTGAACTAGCTCGAGGAAATAGATGGAGGTTTTTTTTGTGCACAGTTGCCAAAATCCATCTAAAATTATAAAATTACACGTCATATAAAAGAATTTGTAAAACTGAGTAGTAATATCATAGCAATTTTATTGCAACAGCTGGTGAGAGACTTTACCTGGAATTATTAGTATCTCCATTTTGTAGAAGGGGGAACGAGGCAGAGAGCATTTAACTGGTTTCTTCAAGATGGCAGAATAAATCAATGGTAAGAATTGAATGCAGGTGCCATCCAATAAGGAGGTCTGGCTCAGTGTTACTGGGATTCCTAATGGGAAATCTGCCATAGAATATAAATGAAATCTGGTAATTTTGTGATGTTTGGAGGTATTTATGGGCTTAGCACCTCTGTGAGGGAGAGAAGAAAGGAACTGGAACATGCACCTTGAGCCAGTACAAGAAGATTTTCTTTACTTTTACTACATATTAATGGAAAAATTGCAGTTTTCTGATATGAGTGTCCATTTGTGAGTCTGTATGTTATGTCGTATCTTCTTTCCCCTGCCACTTCTTCAGGAAAATCCAGGAGCTGTGTGAGGGTCATGCTTGTGTGTAGCTTCTCTTCAATTTACCAGCAATGAGGAAGTTACACTAATGTATTTTTCATTGTTGGTACGTTGATGGATTACCTTTTTCTCCACATATGTGAAAAGGTTATTTCAGAAGGGGGACAGGTTTTTCTATCTTTTACAGTACCAGGCATATAATATGTAACAAAATAAGTATTATTCTTCACAATCATCATCAGGATGAATCTGTGGATTTTAGATTTGTGAAAGAAATATGATTGAACTGTGATTTGAAATAGTGCAATCCTTTCCTGTGGCAGAGGGGAGACTGCAGAGGAAGCTCTTGAGAGGCTTGGTGGTATGTGTTTTGTTGCTGTTGTTGTTGTTTGTTTGTTTATTTATTTGTTCTGGTGTGTTTTGATTGTTTTTTTAAATTTTTATTTATTTCCTGCTTTTCTTCTGTTAGTTCAGTTTTAAAATCTAGAGGTAGGAGGCTAGGAAGATGTAGCAGTGGGCTCCATCAAAATCAGGTATAGGGGAGATGAAATGGAAGAATAAGGCACCAAAACACTTTTCTTGAGGATGGAAAGCCTGCTGAAGTGGGAAAGTCTGGCTGCCTAATAGCAGCTTCATTTTCAGCCTTCTTCCTTCAGGGTGGCTGATCCAAGGAGGGAGTTAGACAGGTCAGCATGTGGAAAGGTAACAGGGATTAGTACCTATAAGGAAAGGAAGACTGAAAGTTTGTTGATGGGGTAAGAAAGAAAGAAGCCCAAAGTCTAGAAAAAGATTAAAATTAATATACTTTTCCAGTTCTCTGAATTTGCTGAGAGTTCACTAGCAGTTCATCTCTCAACATCTGCCTTGGTCTTCTTCTAAGGGCTTTCATTGATATGGATAGAAATTATGTTAACAAAGATGGCAACACTAAACCATATAAGTATTCATAAGAAAACAAATTCACTCTGTGAAGAAGCCCAGTAAAAAAGTGTTTGGGATAATTGGTTCTGTTGGAGAGTTAGAGGGAAGAGAATGATTCACTTCCCTCAGTTGCCCTGAGACTCGAAGAAGGAACTGCAACACTATTAGCAACCAATTCATAAGAATGTGACATTAGAAGGGCTTTTTTTTTAATTTAAATAGCGGTGCTATTTAAAAACAACTCTGTATGATGGCATTCTGACACATGCTAGTTTGTGAGTTCAGCAAAGAACATGCTCAGCTAACAATTACTAAACCTTTTAGAGAATATTGGTGATCATTGGTGGCATTCCATTTTAGTGTCCTCTTTTGGCACTGAAAATAAACAGATGCTGAAGGGTTCAGAGGATAGGAAGGACTCTAGATCATAAACAGTCAGATTCAATGCTGAAATAAAACTTCCAACTAGAAACAGCAACATAAAGTATTTATTTATTTTTAAGGTAGTTTAGACTCCCATTAAACTGTATAGAAGTTTACCCAGAACAGTATACAAGTTTTTCTTCCTTTGTTAACAAAGATAAACAATTATATTTAGTTGTTTTGGCATTTTTGCAGGGCAGTTTGAGGCCATCTTATTAGATAAGATTGCAGTCAATTATCTGCTTTATTGAGTATTTGTTTTCTTTTGAGTGATCTTTATATTGTTTGCTAGTTAATTTTTCTGTGGTGAGGCAACTCATTAGAGCTCTTACTCTACTTGCTTGCTGGAGACTTACTCATCTGAAACCGAAAATCCAGCTAACGTGATCTGAATTTGAGTGGAGCTATAAACATGTGCAGCTACCTTTGCTTCATTAAAATATGGAAAATCCTGTGCCTGTTTTCATTACAATTTATAATTACTTCCTTTTCTTGCTGCTTGATGCAAAAAGGAACTGGCCTTTATTCTGACATGGAAGATACAGCACCAAATCAATAACTTTATTACATGGAACAGATGGTGAAGCTCACAGAGATTTCCAAGAAAAGACAATGTAATTTTAGTGCTAAATTACCCTTGCTGAAGGGCCTAACCTCCAGAGGTTGATAGGGAATATGATTTTATAGTATATTTCTTGTTCATGTCTAGGCTTAGCTCACTAGAGGGTAGGAAAGATTGAACCTTTGTTCCATATTGCTGTTTAAAGAGTCAGAATTAGGCCACAGTGTAAACATTGGTAGTTCCACAGCTAATTTTAATGGGTCTTCATTCAGTGGTTTGTGCAATTTATTGCTGCGTATAAAGTGAAGAAATAAAGTGATGAGAGGGAAAACTCCTGACCTGTTGAAACCAGTGACAAAGCTTTCCCTAATACGCTGAAGATGATTCAGGTATCTTCCATGGTGTAGTGTGACAAACATTCTGGGTCTTAAAACATATTTCTCATTTTAGGAGAGAAACAATAGCTCTTTCTTCTCAGGGACAAACAGAAAAGAAGTATATGTACAGCCAAGCTTTAATAATACCAGAATATAAGTATGTCATCCTGTGAAGTGCCTGGAATCCTGATTTTAGAGTAAACGGAATTTGTATTTAAGCATGTATACTTTGAATGGCTAGGAAGGACACACTTTAATACAATCTGGGTATAGGCAGGTTCCTTTGTTCTTTAGGTCCATAAGTCACCCGAAAAAGTTAAGAAAGGGTAGATGTTTAGTCATAAACATCCTGGGAAACTGAGAATTGCAAACTGTACAGAAGTTGATAGTAGAAGGGTATTGTAGAGCCTCACAGAAAACTGTTCTGGCCCTGGGAAAAGAGTTGCTTTTAAGGGAGTGACCTAAATATTGCAAGTCCTCAACTGCTGCAGAAGGCACACATGCAAATACCATAAACCATAAACTAAACTGTGTTAGATTTGTGCTCAGACAAGGGACTGCTGTGTGCTATAGAAGGGTCTGTTCAGAGTTATGTGGACACATGGTCACAAGATGTTTTCTCTGAGGTTCCCACCAGTTAGCCACGTTTGTCAGTAACTAGTAAGAAACAGGTAAAAACTGTCAAGAAACTTGGAGACGCCATTGCATCCAGTGAAGCTAGCCTGTATGCACTGAGGTAGAATACTATTTGCAACTGAGTGTGTCTGCAAATAATTACCCTGAAGAGAGAGACCACATTGATTTTAAAACTCCTTTGATGGATTGCTTCTTGTGGTTTGTGATGCATCCTGTTTAATTGAAGTAGCATGCCATTTTAAGTAAGGTAGAAGCAATATTGGGTCGCGTAAATATAAAAATAACAAGGCACCAGAGAACTTGCCAGTGGTCATTTGTGTGTTGGTGGCTCAATTTTTGATGCTGTTCCAGCTGAACTTTTTAATCAGAAACCTGCTGAGGCTCCTGCCATTTCTCCTGCCCAACCTCCCCAGCAGGCTGCCTGTCACCACTTCAGAGCAGAGCATTCCAGGTTTCCAGGTCAATGGTTCTCAGTGGTTTAGCCATCACTTTTATATTGAGAAGTTGTAATAAATTGCCACAAATTTATAGACTGGCTTAACCAGGATTTTCTGCTTTATGCATCATTTTTTGAAACAAAGTGAAAGTTGCATTTTTTTGTTGCATCTAATTATAATTAAGATGGACTTCTAGAAGTCTGCTGGGAATCTTTCTACATTTTCTTAAATGCAACACCTTTAAGTGATTCTGTTTTTCTGGTTTGGAGAGTGTGTCCAAGACTTTCCAAACTTAGTTTAAATGTATCCAGCTTAACTTTAGTCATTTAATTGAGACACCTAATTTAGGATTATCTACCTATCTCAGTAAGTTCCCTTTCTGGTTAATAGAGTCATAGTCCAAAAAACATTAAAATTGCCTTCTGTATGTGTGTCCCTTTCCTTATAGCAAAGGAGAAGCCTGGAATGAGATTGTCAAAAGTTAGGAGGCACAGTCTGTGCCAAAAATAATGTTCTTCTGTTTGAATTTAGATACCTGTTTTGGTTTGATTTTCCACTCTGATGAGAACTCAGTGGTTTGTAGAAGTCTTACTTTTCTGTTCTGTAAATTGGGCATATATTTTCATCGCGTTGTTTTAATATTTCTGCAGCAGAGCTGTGAAGAATAGATGGCAGAATCGCCACTTTAGAAAGGCCACTGATCTCTTTTTAAAAGGTTTCAGAACCTTAGCTTTAGTCATTTAGCTTGGAAAATTTCTGATCAAGTTTCAGTTAGTATATGTAAAAAGGATCAGATTTCATACAGGTGTGTATATGATCACATCTAGTTGAACAATACTTACTTTAACAATTTCTTTCAGTGGTAAGGTTTCTTTAAATGAAGTGTGAAGTTCTTAAAAATTACTCCCACCTTTTGCTTGACTTGACATAAGGCAAATAAAAAGGTGTTTTGTATATATTTCTAATACATGAGTATTTTCTATTGTCTTTGCTCACCTGCGAAGGTGACAGTGTTGCCAGTTACCTTACAAATACCTAGGCGAGTTTCTGTATCTGTTAATTTGGAAATGGAACAAAGTCAACAGCAGGACTGTTGTTGGGACTGCAGGCCCTATATATAATGCTGTATAATGTGCTCTTGCAATGCCCTTAAATAATATGTAAAGTTTTAGGAAAGACAGAATTGATTTGAAACTCCTAAAGGTTTTCTTTTGACTTAACTGCACAGAGTTTCAGTGACTGAATGATATGGAGTCTGAATTAATGAAAGAGTATAAAAAAGTCCATCTTAAAACAAGACTGAAGTACATATGCAGTTACGATTCCATTCCTGTTCATCAAGGGCAGTTTGGAGTGAATTTCAGTAGGACTTCTTGTGGAATGGAATGTTTAAATTGTAGAAGGGTAGCAGCAGTTCTCTGCAAGTTGTGATGCCTTATCAGTTGCTCCCAGATAACATGGTTGCATAGCTTCGAGTGCTATACTGAAGTGGGTCAGAAGTTTCTACTCCATTCTTTGCCTTTTATAAGCAGCTATTCAGAATATCTGTGATTTTGATGAAACTAATGACAGACCAGATTTCTAACAAGTGTGTAAGCTATTTACATTAACATTGCTATTTTCTTTCCTCCTTATCAAGGAAAATGATTAAGGCAATAATTTTTAAATTAATGTATCTATAAATGTCCCCACAGTTAATTCTGAGGTTGCGTGCTTTAAAATTTAAAATCACTTGTTATAAAAAAAATAAAAACACTACACCAATTTCTTAAGAGAATCTCATGCACTGAACTGTAACCAAGTAACCAAGTCAAAATACAAGTATTTTTATGGGATAATTTCAACAATATGTACCATCTGCTTAATGTGTTCATAAACCCAAGTATTAATTTCCTGGTAAATCAGTTGTAAACCAGAAAATATTATTATTATTATTATTACAATAATTTTTGCGTAAGATAAATGTCTCTGTGGCTCAAAAGGTTAAAGTTTAGAATAAGAACTGGCATTTACTTTTCTCTTCAATTTGGCTAAAATTAAATTGCCTGATCATGAATCCAAGTCATATTTTATCTTTCATTAAAATAGAAAAGACCTGGAAACAATCTGTAGACCACCGGGATGTCTGAAAGTTATTTTCCAGTTATAAAAATAAACTAGCCTGAATTTATTCACCATCTGTCAGTCTTCCTACCATTAAACTGAATTTTCCGACAGGTTGCTTGCAGTGGTAAGGAACAGCTGTAGGAAGCCAGGATACTAAGGTTGCTCTAATTATATTAGAACACAGAGCGGCTTTTGGAAATTTGCAAGAGTTCAGTTACAGTGTCTGGGGAGAGATTTAACATTTTGAGGATTCTCAAGAATGCACACACTTCCTACTGTGTCTGAACCTCAAAGGGTTCATTCAAATGGAATGGAAATTAGCAGAGTGACCTTCCCTTCCTTAATTGTTCTCCACATCAGAATCTGTGTGCAGGGGTGGGATGAGTATAGGTGAAGCAAGAGACAGTTTTAATCTTATTAAGGTAATGCTTGGTTACCTTGCCATGATAACCTTTGGGGACCTACTGACTTTGACTATCTTATTAGTGTTATTCTATTCTGCTTGAGAAAGAGAAGCAGAAGCTGATTTTTAGTCCATGAATGAAGTGATGATGACCATTTGTAGTTGGGTGAGTTGTGTCACATGTGTATATGAGGATGCTCAAATTTACCAGCAAGTGCTCTGACTCCCTTCAGGACACACGTGCAAAAAAGATTAAGGTCAACTCTACTGCAGAGAGGGATGTAATCAACCTGTTTGTATTCTGAGATTTTTGTTATCTCTTATAATAATTGTAAAGATGTGTCAGCACTCAATAAACATAGGGGTAACTGCATTTGAAAAACCCCAAATCTTATTTACACTAATTTGGATTCTAAGTGACGCAGAGAGATGGTTCAAAAGTGGCTTCTCCTCTCAGGAACAAAACAAGCAAAGATAAAGTGGAAAGGCACAATAGAAGCAGCATCTCTATCTGTATCCCATAACGGATTTGGTTTCAACATAATAACAAATCAGTGAGTGAAAAGGCTTTGGGACCAAAACCATATGACCTTGAACTGTAAGAATGGCAGGCCAGATCTCCTTGGAAACTGTTAGAAACATAAGGAAAGCCTGTTCCAGTATTGCACACTTATGTAACAAACTGAGCAAAATTGCTTTACAGAATGAATGAAGCGCAAGAATAGTTAAGGAATTGTTTGAACAGTATTTTCGGTTTGAAGATAAATGATTTCTCTATGTCTTTCATCTTAGTTCTTTTATTTGAACAAAAGCAGCTTAAAATTACTGTGACATATTCAGGAAACTACTGACAGACTTCAGGTCTCGCTATGCCAGAATATGGAAAAAAAAGGAGGCATGAAGTATGAAGCTATGCTGTCTGTCAGACTTAAGGGAAGACTGGGCCATGCACCAGATTTATGAAACATTGCAAATAACTTCCTTAGACTAAAAATTGGAAGGATATTTTTCCAAAACTTTGTAATAATACTCTTTTCCAAATCCTTGAAGCACAAGGCTGTCAGTTCCACAGCTTCAAGTACTGTGCATTTGAAAACATGTATGAGGAAAGGCTAGATGGTTGGCAAATAATATATTCTCCCAGAGTTCATTTGTCCTACTGTTACTCATTGTTCTACTATACAAGTTGTCCTGCTCACAGCAGAGGACTCCTGTGAGTATTGGGGCAGGAAGGCTGAAGAACCGAATGTTTGACATTTTATAAAAACCTAAGGAGACAAGTCATTATTAGTACCTTAGAACTGCATCTCTGTTCTTTAGTCCCCTTGGTATCACTGCTTGGCATGGAAGTTCTGACTGTATTAACACTGGCTCAGTCTGAAGTTTATTTCTGGAAGCTTTTAAAAAACAGCTGGGGAGTACCTTTCACTTTCAGTCACGTACTGTGCCTTCTTTTTCATGTTTTAAGGTTGGAAAAAATCCCAGGACTCTACTTCGACCTTATGTGACTTCCGTATGAAAACATCTAGGTTCCTAACCTTGTCAACTTTTTGTGGTAGACAAAAATGGCCAAGGGGTGCGTCTAATTGAAAACTCTGAAAAAGCTTTATTCATATCCCATATCCTCTTAAAATTACCTTTTTCAATTTTTAATTTTTCAGCCTTTGCTGGAAAATTAAAAATGTGTCCTCAGGCTTCATACTGTGTGCAGTATTTAATCTCAGATATAATGCCATGACTAGCTTGTTGTTGAGTCTTCTGGTGCTTTCATTGTGAAAGGCTTTGGGGCAAGGCTACCTGAATTTTTGAGTATTTGACTACAGAAGTCCATCTTAAAATGCAAATATTCTGTGCAAGTCCAAGAGATCTTTGTTGCTTCCACTTAGGACTTCTTTCAGGAAAGAAACAGCTATGTTAAATCAGGACCTCTCTTCCTGGAGTCTTATAATTCAGATTCATCCTTTTATCCACTCTCAAACCTCATACATACTTATGTCACCTGTATCTTATTTTCGCTTTTTACGCTTGTAGAAAAAAAATAAGTTAGGTCTGTTCATGTCTTTTGGTTGTCATGACTATCAGGTTTTGGTATCTTCTCAGTTGCTGGTCTAGTTCCCTTCTTCTGAAGAGCTGCTTATAAACTGTTATGCATGGCCAGAATACTGAACATATGGGTCTTTCTTGAAGTATTAAAAAATACTTTTTTCTCTTTTTAGTAGAAGTGCAAAAATCTCTTGCTACAGGAAAGACTAATCTCAAAATATTATCAGCTGGCTTGTCCTAATCCTTGCAGTTGGAATAACCCTTCACTTTATCATTTTATTGTATGGAGCTTACCTATTAATAAATTCATAAATTTTCTTGGCTATACTTTTAGCAACATCACTAAATGGGAAGTTGCTTAAAAGAAATAGATAGAATACTTTGATCTCAAAGGAGCAAAGAGTTCCTGGAGCCAGCTTGCTGGGAAGTAGCTGAGCAATAGCCAAAATTAATTAGTTCTTTAGATCTTGGTACTCTGAGTTTCCCTACCACTCAAGATTGCTTTGGTGATATTTGTTATTTTTTTCACAGCTATAGCAACTTCAGGTGACATTTTCAAAAGTGATAAAGGGAATAAACTGCTCGAATCCCACTAATTTGTAATAGAAGTTATAGGAATTCAAGTAAAGTTTTTCAGGAAACAAGCTTTTAATAAAGAAATAAAATGGTACAGATTGACTCTTGAATTGTTCATTTTTTGGCCAGTAAAAGAATAGGGAAAACATACATATTTCAGCTCAGTTTTGTCAAAATGAGACATCTATTTAGATTTCAGAATTCAGCTTCATTTGAAATCATATACATTTATATTTTTTTATAGTGCAATGGATAATATAATCCATTATCTTCTTTTTAACTTTTACAACTATTTCAAAGCAATTTGTTTTATTTTATAGAATCGATCAGAAAGCTACCCGAAATAGCTCATCACGCAGCTCAAGGAATTGTGCCCAAATTATTCAGACTCAATGCAAATATTCATGGCCAACAGTAGTTTGTGTAAGGGAACCAAAGGAATGTGGTTGATTTATTTTAATTTGGTTTTTGTCCTCGCTTTAGAGAAGAAAATGAAGAGGAAAAAGTCAGTACATGTACAGAAAGCTCTATGACATTTCTGGCAAGATCAAAAGCCCAGTGACTGGAAGCCTTTCTTTCCATGATGAACGCATGAATGGCAGTGAAAAATGTTATATCAATGTTATCTGCATTACAATGTATAACAGAAATTTTGCCAGAGAAGCAGTAGAATTTATGGGATGGAAACTAAGTGAATCAAGATCTGGCAATGATTCACATTTGGACCAGTAGCTTAAGACTTGGTTTCTTACAATTAGGTAAGTCCAGATTTTAGACTGTGGTCACTCCCAAATATGCAATTTGATTTTCTGGAATGCAGAAGACTTGTAGTTGTCATTTAAAACATACTTTGTAAACGTAGGTTGATACTGTAATTGCAATAGTTTATTATTACTAATGGTTTACTTTGACCATTTCAAAGTTCATTTGTATATGCTCCATGGGCACATGTTTGAAAGCAACTGTAATGTGCATAATTACTGAAAAATAGTAGAGGAGGAGAATTTTGGTAGAACTGCTAAGATGCTGACCATCTTAATATAAACCAGTAGCAGGATAGCTGTAATGAAAATTTAGACTGAATTTTCAGTTGGAAAAGTCCAGACTGAAAAGGTAAATCTGTGATATACCAATCTAGAAATTATAAAAATTAATAAGAATTTCTAGAAAAAATAGAAAAAAGGGAAGAGACTGTGAACAGTTTTAAAAAATTGTCTTCAGTATCCTCTATTTGTGTTTGTATGATTTTCATCCCATTAAAGCAGCTCAGATCATTACTAGTTAGATTTATTAGCCACACAATTAAATTATGTGAGAAATCACAGAATGAAGAAAGATTTGAAAAAAGTTGACATGTCAAATTCCAAGAACAAGAACACAAGTCTGTACCATTCTACTGTTTGCACTTGGTGTTTGCACATTTGATCATTTTACATTTTTCTGAAATAGAACTATGCCACTGTTACGCAAGCATTCTTAGAATAAGGTTCATTTTAAATGGTTTACTCATTATTTTAGAATTTCATGCCACTTTTTAAGTGGTTAGTAGCAGTAGATGCAGAAGGGGTATTTCAGTGTCTGTTACTAATGTCTTCTACTTTGTTCCTCAGAATTTGAATAAATCTAGAGAAATCATTTTTACCTGTCCTCTGGAGTGTCTAGACTTGAAGTGGTGGCTACCTCTTGGTTAACTGTAGATACCAAGAAGTGATTAGTGAATAGGCTGTGTTTTAGCAAAGGTTGGACTCGATGATCTTGGAGGTCTTTTGTGGATAACTTACATATGGTATACAGCACATATGATATAAATTCTAGGGTGCCCCTTCTGTTTTTCAGTTCAGATACCAAGCTTCTAGCCTACTGTCAATGAAGAATGGTTGGATAGGGCTTGCCTATAAAATTGGTCCTCAGTTGGATGAAAGCAGTGCAGATTGCCTTCATGTTCAGAATGGATAACTTGTTAGATCAGGTTAGTCAGCCTTAATTTAAGACAACTTTTGGTCTGGCACAGTTTATTGCAAATCCTTTTCTCTATCAAGTCCTTAAAAAAAAAAAAGTTTATTTTCTGTATCTTTCTTTCTTCCACTTGGGTTACACAGACCTCCAGCCAACCTCCAGGAAATAAAATTGAATGATGTTACATGTTAAATTGACTGATCTACAGTTGAATTTCACCCCACCAGGCTTTCTGATTTGACACTGATACTCCTAATTCTCAGAAGTAATAATTTGGATGGAAAATGCCATAAAATGAAAGACAGAAGAAAAGGCTAGGACTTAATTCAGCATGGTCCCAGATTTATTCAGAGCTGAGCCAGATAGGGTATTATGACTAGTTTGTACCAAGTATAATTTTATATGCTTTGTCAAAAAGTGCTTCCATCAGCAAATAATGGAGTAGTAAACTCCATATAATGAGGCATCTTAGAAGATTCAGCTTCATGACTAACCTATAATAATATTTATTTATTTTGTGTAGAGGTCTGATTTAATGGTTCACACTGAACTGTGGGTAAAATTCTTTCTGTAGGGTACTTTATTACTCACTCAATGCTGAGGTCTTTGATGAGTGTGTTGAGAAGCCTAGTCAGGATGGGAAAACACACTATCATGCTGCTGCAGATGAAAAATTTGTTCAGTCAGAAAAAATTGGCCATTTAGCCCTACAAAATGATTGCACCCCCATAACTGCTTGGGTGAGGTCTATTGCTTCATGGCTTTAAGTGTTGTAGGACAGTGGTCTAAATCAAGGGCATCATAAAGTTTTTACTAAGCTTGATTTAATGGGACTTTAGAAGTGAAGCACTTGTTTTATTGCTCTAGTTACCCTTTATTGGATCCTGTCCTACTACAAGTAACAAATTGACAGTTGCTTTTTCAGAGAAAGAAATAGTTAATGTTCTTTTTTGTTTCCTCTCACCATTGTTTTTTTCTTTGGCATCCCTGCTCAGTCATTTGGCCTAAGATCAAGAAATTTATGTGAAAGACATTCTTCAAATGGGGCCTTTCATAAGAATGGCTTAAGGAGGAAATATGGTCTTGGCTTAAACTTCCACTGTATATAATAGTTACAATGCAAAGGAGAGGTTTGCTGATGCCACTAGTTGATTGCCATCCCCGTAAAATTTCTTCCTTCTCTAGGATACTTTCAAATATGTCAAAATCCCTATTTCTTGTTTATCTTTCTTTTGATATTCACTGTTAGACTTCTGTAAGGAAAGGATATTGGTGTCTGGAGTTGTTACTTTTCCTGTCTTTCTTTCCTTTTTTTTTTTTTTTTTTTTAGTATGTTTAATATTGCTGAGGTGGGGCAGAAAGACTTCCATGTTTTGGAAGTTGTGATGCAGTTGTGCAATTTGAAAAAAGAAACCAATCAACTGATTTGGACAGGAAGACAATGAGAAATTACTGAGACACTGCAGGTTATTTATTTTAAAATAGGATTTTTATGAGCAGTGTTAATGTGTGCTACCTCAGCTAGCCTGACAATAAAGACTTTGCAAGCTACAGTGACATCTGGCACAGGATCACATGTAGGAATTATGCAGAGGCAATAAAAAGTACTTAATTAGCATTGCAAATAGTATTTCAACATTTAGGAGATGTCTGCAAATTTGCATAGAGATACGTAATTACATAATTTGCAGCTGTTGTGTTTGTTCCATAAGACCTTGCCACTTTACTAGTAGAATATGTAAATCAGGAATTAATCCTTTTTAGCATCTATTTTCTCAGTAGTCCATAAATACGTGGCAAATCATGGGAACACGTGGACTTTCTCATCTTGGCTCAGAATTGTGTGGAAACAGAATTGTATCCCCTAGCTTAGTTAACTCTAAAGGTCTTCTAAGAGGTTTGTAAAATGCAGCTCATTTATTATCAGTTTTCTGGTCACCATTAATGTCTGATACCTTTGTTTGCAGGGTCATGCTGCAAATCTCTTTTGATATATCATTTTTCAGTCTTAAAGAGAATCAAGTTAGTATTTATTCTCATTAGTACCTTTCTGATACGGGTAATTACCTTGTGTTATATGTAAACAGAGAAGGCTGGGAGGGAAGGATATCTGATCAAACAAGTGTGCTGTACAGGTAGTTCTTTAAATGCAACATGAATCTGGACAACTCAGACACCTAAAAAGCAAAACTGGACCAAATGATTAACTAGTAATTTCTTAATTCATGATTTCTTAATATAACTTCTAGTTATATAAAGCCCCTAGTATATAAGATTTCTTTGCCTGGATAACCTTGGACAATTTTCATTTATGTGTCAACAGGCAAAAACATGAAAAATGTTTATCCAAACCAGATTTCTTAAAATATGCTTTAATATTAACTTTTATTGTGTTGCTAATATTTTTGTAGCACTTTTCTTATATTTGGCTCAGGGGAGGTTTGCAGAGATTAACAAAAGGTAGTTCTGGCTTCAGAGTTTGAACATACTGAAGTAGTGCATACTGAAGTTGTTCTTTGCTTTTATTTTTTAACATGTTTTCCCTTGTGGTTTTGAAAGAGCTTTCACATAATCATGCCATTGTGCCTTCCATGTTATGGAAACTTCCCCTTATGCATGAGTCCTTTAAAGGGAAAAGTTCAAAGGAACAAGGGAGTTCAGAGCAGAGTGGTTGATAAAGCATCTTAGAAAACAGTGATTATGCTCTCCCCCAGGAGAACTTTCTTGAATCTAGCTTTAATTTGTGCTAAGAAATTGACTGGATTGTGGATTGCTAGTTCCTTTAATGTTCTTCCATTAGATGTAAGTGGTTTACAGTAATGTAGCCTAAAGTGTATTTTTCTTTATGGACTATGTAATAGTTTCTCATTATTTTGTTTTGTAATGTGACATGTACAAAATGAAAATGTGTTTATAGAATAATTATAATTAACAATATAGAATAATTATAATTAACAATATATCTTTAAGAGTTTTGTTGTTGTTTTGTCTGAGTATGAAAATAGAAATTGAAAATGAAATCTTTCTGCCAGAATGACTTATCTTCCTTATAAGCATTGGCAGCAATAGTTTTTATGGAGAGAAGGAAGTTGTAGTAACTGAAAGAATAAATTCATGAACCTGCATAAAAGCACTAGGCAAAGACAGAAGCAGCAGATGTTCCTTTTTCTCTAAACTGAGTGGATGAGCACAAGGATAAATATTGTTCTTTGCTGATTGTTCCAGTAGAATGTCGCTGGTAAGTAGCTCTGTTGAAAACAGAAAAAAAAATTGCTGTAGCCAGACCTGCTTTCCTACAGTTGATCTTTACTTTTTAATGGGGAATTCATTAAACAGAGGATGAGCTGAGGGCCAGCAGTGCAGATGGTTCTGAGCTTTCTCTGCACCTCTCACTGCAGAGTGAGAAGTTGTGGGGGACTCAAGTTCAGAGACAAAAATCCTCATGACTCAAGTCTGGTGCAGCCTAATGATAGTAGGCTGGCTTGTTAGCCAGATCCATATGGAGATGGTGTTTTACCTCAATGTTTATTTTTTTCTGAACACAGGCTTCTAAAGCAGCATTGTGTCCCACTGGGCCCCAGAGTTACCTGTTAGGTCTTCAATGACTTACACATCTCCAGATGAAGCTGAAACTCAGGCATTGTCACCTCTGCTGTCCTGATCCATCTGCTGTCCCTTATTTATCTGGAGGTCTATTGCCCTGTGTGTGGATTCCATGTGCTGGGTCTTGAGTCATCTCTTAAAGAACTTTTTCCAGAAGAAATGTAGGGAGTGGTGCTTTGTCATGGAGAATGAGTGGTTGTACTGAAGTGACAGTTTGGAAATGCTGTAGGCTGCCCAGATTGAGGCTGACACTGGGTTTTCCTGCTGTGCAGTGCTAGGGACGCAGGCTTTGGTCATGGACCAGGGCTCCCAGCTGCTGCCAGACAAAAAGATAAGGCCAAAACCACTTCTTGGTGAGTTTGTGTAGCTGAGAGCCTTTCCCCTTTCTCATGTGAGGTAAGAATCTTCCAGCACTGTATAGAGGATGATTAGGACTAATGGTGCTTCTGCTTTAGTTTTCTGATTCCTTAAGCTACAGTTACTAATAGGTACATACTCACAGAGGACATTTCCTTGAACTAAGGGTCCGTGGCATTTTTTCTCTTAATTAAGCTGTGCATTTTTGA
This sequence comes from Dendrocincla fuliginosa, assembly GCA_035047845.1. NCBI lineage: Eukaryota > Metazoa > Chordata > Aves > Passeriformes > Dendrocolaptidae > Dendrocincla > Dendrocincla fuliginosa. The sequence goes on along the minus strand of JAWWMO010000138.1, from coordinate 43,072,420 downwards.
GATGCACAGCAGAGTGCTTTTTTTTTTAAAAAGGTAGGGAGTTCCTAGAGGCTAGAGCTGTTTTCTGAACTTTTTTAATGCTTGAAAGAAATTTTTCTGCAGATTATAACTGATTTTTTTGTCCGTGCCATGCCACATACCAGATCTAGGCCAAATGAATTAGAAACACATATCTTTTGTTAGCTGAGCAATCTGATGCAACAGAGTGGAAGCCTGGAAACTCAGACTTTTGCAGGCAGCAGGCTGCCTGAAGGAATTGGTAATAGAATGTCCTCTGCAATGCTAAATCCAGGAAGGAGTTCACTCACAACTTGTGACCTTGTACCTGCAATTCTTAGGGCTTATTAGGAAATTTCAGCTTGACAAAGGCCTATCCTGATCTAGGACCATGGCTTTTTACTCCCTGGCTATTACCATGGCTATTAATAGTAAAGGAAATAGTATATACAAAGTAATTTTTTTATTGAGCTGCTGAAAAGGAACTGTAGTTATATGTTTCTGCAGCAGCTGGCACAGCGCTAGTCTTGTCTGTTGTCTCTAGATACTTTTGTTATATGAAACACTGAACTCACGTTATACGAGCCAAAGAAATAATTTCCTTCCTTTCAGTCAGGAATAGATAGTGGAGTTTCTCCACTATCAATTTAATTCATCAGCTTCACTGGCTGTATTTCAAATTTAATAGTTTTCAAATATATTTCTAATTTGCTGCTAAGAAAATTAAAATAAAATTCACAAATACCTTGCCAAAGGCAGCATTCAATACAGGCTAATCTGCACCTCAGGAAGGCATTCAATTTTTTTTTGTCCATAGCTGCACATAATTAGTCTGTCTGCAATAAGCATGTAATTTTTATAATCTGTGAAGAGTTTGACAGGTTGAATACATCATTACCTGCACATCTAATAATGTGCAGTGCTACAATTCATTTTTTGAGATGCCGGGTGGACTGAAGAAAAGCATTGACTTTATCTCTTTTTTTGTTGCTGTTGGCTTTTTTTTGTTTGTTTGTTTTTGGTTTTTGTTTTTTTTTTTTTTTTAATAGACATAGCAGAAACCTAGCAGTCTGAAGCAGATGAAAAGCAATGATGGAAATATGTTGGAAAGACGTTTACATAAACAGTGAACAGTAATGAAAAGCAAAATCCAGTCCCAAGATCCAGTGAACAATAGTATATTTCAAAGACTCTGGGAAAGTCAAGCAACAAAAAAAAGCATGTTTTCATCACAATCCAGTGACCTTGAATATGGATCTGCAAGTGGTTTTGTGTATATGCTTTAAAATAGAATAAAAAATGGCAGGAAACTCAGACATGAATTAACATACCATTACTTTTTACAGTTGGCCTTTGGGACAACAATGTGCACTCTCTTGAACACACAACTTTAGTATGAAATGGGGTTAATTATCTTACTAAATTATGGACATAACTGAACAGAATCATTGAGAAGAAATGGACATAAACCTGCACTGAGAACCGCTCAGATTTGTGTAGTTATTTGAAAAAAAGAGCTTTGTATAAGGAGTAATAGTATGCTGGAAAAGGGTATGTGAAGAGTGCAAGGATGAAGAGGACAAAAACTCCTTGAGGAGATCTTTTCTGAGTGTAACTATGAGAAGTACTAGCTTTGTAACTGGATAATCCCTTTCTGTGTAGGACACTTTGAGGGACCAGCAAGGAAGACCTATCTGACCTTTTAGAGGTGCTTCTTGGGACCAGTCTTGTTTTTCTTGCAGTTGGTGAAGCCTTAGGTCTGATCCTAAATGCCCATATATGCTGTGTGGTGCCCCGACATGCAGACTACTTGTCAGCTGTAAGAAAGCATCTGGAAGTGCTGGAGGGTGAATGTGCTGGGAAGCACAATGTGAATATGGCTGTTCCTGCATTCCCTTCAGTACAGCATAGATCCATACCTTGATTTGAGTCATAGACAGAATTTAAACAGAAAAATGGAATTCAAATTGTTGCATTCCTTCTATCTGAAAGGACAGCAGGTATATCTAGTCTAGTTACATGAATTGGCCACTTCCTTCCATGATCTACAATGGGAATAGCTTGTAACTTTTCAGATGTGTAAATTGTCCCATTTTCTCAGCCCTGCAGACAGAGAATACAGCTTTTCCTCTGTATATGATATATATGATGACTATTAATATACATTGAATGCATATAGTGAAACCTTTATTTTGTTTTGAAATTTTTCTTTGAGAGTGGATCACATAGCAAAAAAAGTATATACAATAACATTGTAAGATAAATATCCTCTTTAGCATCTTACACTGCAAGCTTTAAAATAAATCATGATGAAAAATTTGAGATAGAAGAACTATTTTTCAGGAAAATATTTTTCACGCTCAGAAGAAAATATTACTTGACTGTCAAAAATCTTCCATTGATTTCTGCTGCATATGTACATTTCTCTTTCCCTTTTATAACTTTCATTCTTTGTTTATATTCGTATTTATTTTGGCTATCATTTGAGATTAACAATACAAAGTAACTTTTTTTCTGCAGTTTTGGGGAATATCACTTGTGATGCCTGAGCCACCTGATTTTTACAGACAGAATGTTTTGCACTGGAAATAAATAAATAAATAATGAAGTACTCATTATGAGTTACTATGTAAAATCATTGCCTTAATTGCAATTTCTTTTCGCTCTTTCAAATGTTCCTTTTCCTTTTCATTGACTACAAATGTTTCTCAAGTTTTGTCAGGAACTGAAATTGTGCTTAGGAAGTAAAGATATAAAGAATGTTAAAGCTATATTTAATAAACAAAAATTCCAGAGAGCTCTGCAATTTCATTTTTTTTTTTAAACTTGCTTAGATGATGCAGTAACACAGAGGCCTAGAAAATTAAACATCTTTAACTAAAGAAAACCACTACATATTGTAGTTTTTCTAAGGGAAGTTCCATTACACTATAAATGCTAAAAGCTTATCTAGAAGTATTTCCCCTCCCCCCATAATTAATGATTATTGATAGTTATTTATACATAATTACATTTCAAGGACCTCAGAAGATACATTTTAAACTGAGCTCTTGATTTCATTACTTGAGAGGGCAGCTGTTCCTTTGATGGTTTGGACCAAACAAAATGCTTGAAATGCATTGTGTTATTGCAGAAACAGTAACTACTCATAAAAACTCTCAGCCAAAACTGAAATTCTTGGAACTATTTAGTGACATAAATACCAATGAACTACAAAATTACAGCCCATTCCTCTGAGACTATGCAACAACAGTTAGTCTTAAGTGATTTAATCATGACTAATTACGTGTTACCAGTCCTGATCTTTAACACATCAATCCACCTTTAGTTGTGCTGTTTATACATAATTTGTCTCTGTTTATGGTTTTATGTGATAACTGTGCCAATCTGCATTTCATTAAAATTGACATGGAGATGGTGGAGGCTTTTCCACTTAATCATTTTTTTTTAGATACACTGATGTAGAAATTAACTGTAGACTTGAATGTTGAGAAGTGCTGAGAGCTTGACTTCAAGGATAATCAGGCAGTCTGTTTGAAGGGTCTCTGTGGCCAATGCAAAGGCTTCCAGTGGTCCCATGTTGATGCTGAAAATCCTATTTTCTTTAATGACAAAACCTGTTTAATACATTCCTCTCTCTTTCTTTGCTCCACCTCTTTGTTTTTGCTTTGCAGCTTCTTTTTCTGACTGCTTTGTAATTCATTGGATTTGTCTGAGTTGCTGTGAAGGAGAGAGGGGAATCCAAACATCTCTATGTTCCAAACACGACTAGTTGTGTTGGGCAACTTGGAGTAGTATGAAGTGCTGAAGTACATGACATAGGTGTCACCAACAGCAGGGCAACTGTGCACTGTTCAGTTATATCAGCCTTATGCTGCATTTGAGTTTATGATATATGCCAAGAGGCAGGGTATTAAGCTTGGATGATATTCACTCAGTGTTATTGTGACTGCTCTTTCTACGAGAACATTGCAGTGTGCTTTCCTGCCCTCTGAGACATGTCAGGAACTTTGGAGACCACAGTGCTATCAGTGGATTATCTTCACTGTGTGGAGCAGGTACAGCCTTCAGCCACCAAATCCATGGCTGTGAAATAAACATCTGGAGTCCTCATACAGTACACATGTTACCCTCTGCCAAATAAATGCAGGACACATGTTGTGGTGCTCAATTTCCCAAGAAACTTCTGGAGCTTTCTACTGGCCTTTCAAATCACAGAACTACAGCAGGGCAGCCATAATCCATTCTTCAGCATTTTATGTTTATCAATACTAGATTATAAATATACAGGTTTAGAAATAATATGCACTTGGCTGCTGAAGAAGCTTGTTGTTTTTAGAAATACCAGAGGCGAGCATTGAATGGCACATTATACCAGCTCTTATTTTTTTTTTTGATGTGCATAACTTATTGAGGAAAGAAACAGTTCATAATCTTTGGACCTTAAATTACATTTTTTCCTTTAAAAAAGAGATATTGATGCATTTTATGTATATGTGAAAAGAGATACTACTCATTGTAAGCAGTCTGCATTAAACTTCGTCACAGTTAGTCTGTATCACTTGTCTGGGGTGTAAAGTGATAGAAAAATGAACTTTGAACAGATTTTAGTTCACTTATGAAATTCCTCCTGGAGTAAGCAAGTGAGTGCCTAGAAACTTATGTTTGCAGAGCAAGTGGGAATCTGTTAGAAATTACCTCTAGATAAGGTGTATGAGCTGTGTAATGAAATGCTTTCAATACCAGAGAACATTTGTTTTTAATAAAAAAGTAGTTGGATATGAGGATTGTCTCCCTAAAGTAGTTCTTGTACAGGTGATTTCCTGACAGTAAAAATGTTTTCTAAATTTTTATTGAATTAGTTTCCAATTCCTGCAAATGAGTTATTCCAAGGTATGAAAATCAATTCTGACATTTCCATTTTTAACATTTACCTTAACGTCTATTTTGTAGAAAGCAAAGCAGCAACTTGTGCATGCACATCTCTAAAAACTCTAAAAGCTTACAATCTTGTCCTTAGATGTGTTTTGTAACAGATGCTTAGGGAAAAATATGAGGAATAAAACAAATGTGGATTCACTTTTACTCTGGCCTGGACACTTTTGGCAAGGGAGAGATAGCAGCTACACAGTTTTTTTGAATAGCCACCAGTAGACATACTATTCATGAAATTGTCCTACCTTTTTTTATAACACTTGTCAATATTAATTTTCCACAAAGTTCTATGGCAGTAAGTTTCACTATGAAGTGTGAGTGATGCATGATAAAAACATATTTCTATTTATTTGCTTGTCCTTGAGTATCCTAATCAATGCTGAAGAGTAAAAGGTGATTCTCTGTTCACTTTCTCTGCAATATTCATGGATTTGTAGTCTTCCTTCATATTCACTCTTCATTAATTTTCTGTAATCTGAATGGGAAAAGAAAATGAGAAGATTCAGAGCATGCACTGGAGTGTTGTGTGTTTGGAAAAAAAATAGTTTTGTGGGGAGCAGTATAATAAAAAACCCCACAACTGACCCTAAAATCTATTTGTGTTATGTCTACTGAAGTAAATGTCTCTTCCAACATGAAATTTGCCTGCAATTAGTCTGTAATTGTATTGTGATTGTTTTCTTAGTAATTTTAATCACATAGAATTGGTTTGAGAGACCAGTAAATATAAAATTGGAAAATTGTCTCCTTTTATGTGAGACAGAGAGTATACAGTGGTAAGGTCACCTGTTTAGAGTGAATGCATTTAAAAATCTCTAGTAGTTATGTAGCCTACTAGATTTCACTAGAGAAAAATCCTAGGTGAGATCCAAAAATTTCCCTCAGAAGGAGACAGGAAAAGAAAGGCCAAACTCAAACACTTTCATTTCTCAGTCCTACAAAGACTTATCATGAAAAACTTTCAAAAAGTCTTGCCCAGATCTGAACTATCGAGCCTTGAATGTCGCAAAATTGAGCATGGTGAAAATGGCTATTTAGATAAGGACAGTATTTTTAACATTTATGTTGTTTACCTATATTTGTCTCCTGATAGAAGTTTTGCAAAACTAAAATAAAAGATAAAAAGTCCTCACTCACTGAACTTTGAGATTTTGCATTTAAAATGAGAGCGCAATTTTTCTGCCACGATTCATTTATGGCTTTTGTTCTTCACCCAGGTGACCTACAAGACAGAAAGGTCTATACTATGGTATCTTATATTGATGGCCTAGAGTTGAGTCTGGGCTAGCATGCTGCTAAGAAATATGGTATGAATGCAGTAGGATTTCTTGACCACCAGTCTCTTTCTGGTAGGCAACACATTACTCTGTACACAGATACTCAGACTTTCATATTTGCTTTTTGTATTACAACACACTTTATTTGGATGATATGTCTCAGAATCTGAATCTTAAGTCTTCTGTGTCAACCTGGAGAATTAGAACTGTGGTGGAGGTCACTGGCCTAGTATTTCATGAGTGACAGAATTAAAACTCTGAAATTAAAGCTTCAAGTGAGATAGAGACCGACCTTTATATACATATGTAGATCAAAAAAGGTGGGTTAAGTTGTTCACTTAGACATAGCATGCCCTGAGTTACGCCAGTAGTTCTCTAGCTAGATGCCTCTGGAGATTCAAACTGAAGTTCCAGATTCTGGGAAACTTTTAAAAAAATGCAGGTTTATTCGTACTTGTAATTAAAGAGCAGCTCTATTTTAAAAATATGATAAACAATTATTTTCAAACACTTTTGAAACATAGTATTTTTCAATTTATTTGCAAAGGATCTCTTATCAATATAGACATAAAATCAGGCCCAGAGAAGAGACAAATGTTATTTTCCGTTTATTTGCCCCTAGAGTTCTTTGCAGGAAAAGTGAAAAAGATCCCCAGCTTCCAGATTCTATCAGACCTTCACTGTTTTTCTACCAGGTGACCTCAAGCGTTCAGTGCTGAGTGTGTTGAAATCAACAGAATATTCAATTCTTATACAAAGCTGCTGTTCTGTTTTGCCATATGAATTAGGGTCTGTGCAAATAGTGACCTTATGTTTTGAATCCTCATGCAGAAGAATAAAAGAATAGCATAGCAAATGGGCTTCTCAGGAGATTCATTTGGTAGGCTATAGTCATATAGTTTGTAAAATGCAATTCCCTTTATCTATACAGATATACAGAAATAAAAACACTGTTCTCATAATGCCTTTCCTCAGCTCAGCAGCTCCGTATTTCAATCCAGTCTCTACACAAGACTCACACACAAGCTCCTGTGGTGGCAGTTGCTGGAGTACAGGTTGACACAGGTTGACATTTTAGTAGATTCTTATACTTGAATATTGTAAATATACTTTAATATTATAAATATATTTAATTAAAAAAAAATATAAAAAATCAGTGGCTTGACCATGGATGGTAGAGTGTCACTGACCCTGACACAGTATTACACCTCTTACTTTTTTCTCCAGTTTTCTCTTGGAAATGCCTGTCTTACACATTACACATTTGTCTGCTGTTATATCCAAATAATGCCAGGGTGTTACAAGATGATTATATATTATATACATAATCATATATATATATAATATATATATTATCCTATGATTATATATAATACTCAGATCTCTTTCTGTCTTATGTAGTTCAAATATAAGATTTACTAGCTTTGAATGAATTCTTACTAGCCGCGACCTGTATAACCTCATCTTTTCCTGGTGTACTTAATATTTCCTGCTCTCGTGTACAATATAATTCAGTTCTTCCTTTATGCCTTTCTGATATCTTTTTGCATAGGCAAACTTCTCCTAACATGTCACCAAATTTCATTGGCACATTTCTCTCTCATTCCTTTTAGCACCAAAGACATTAGTGAAATTATGAAATTAGGAGTGATGCTCTGAGATTTCTGGTGTAATCTTCTGGCACTATATGTCTTATTTTACCACTACTTCTTACCTCAATTATAATAATTTCAGTTGCTTTGTCTTCCTTAATTATTCTACTAACCACTCCGTTGTCCTAAGTTAATAATTATATAATCTGATTAATAATCTCCTCTTTCTGAATTTGGCAGGCATTTGACTTCCTGCTTAATTATTAATTATTAATTAATTGATAACTCTACACAATCTCTGATGGGCTATAAATTGACTTATCAAAGAAAGTCAGTTTAGCACACAAAGCTTTCAGAGGGGGATGATAAATACGTGCTACCTTCTGTTCATCTAATGAAGCTGAAGACGCTCCTGCAGACCATCATGTCAGTCTAGGTTTTCCAGATTATGGATAGGCAAGGGGAAACAGAGAGGTGAAAAGGTTTGTGAAAACTGTAGAAACATAACACTGAATTCATCTGTTCTCTGTATTATTTAGGAATTGCAAACATGACATTTCCCTAATTTTTTTTTTTTTTATTTCTTTAATCATTTTTTTATTTTTTTTTATTTTAAATATTTCATGGACATTTATAGAGCTATTGTTTTCCTATTGTTTTTCTGTGTTCTTACAGAGTAGAGTCCATTCAAACACAAATCTTTATATGTTTTGGTCATGAAGGTAATAAAATCAGTTCTTTTTCTCTTCTTTACTTTTTTTCATTTTAAGACTTGCCTGCCCAAGTAGCTGTGAAGCGTGCCAGTCCTGAAGACATTAAAGACATAGGACACCTTCTCACTAACCTTTAAATATTCCTTAGTTTTGGCCTTTCCTTTTCCATCTGGCCTGCTTTGACTTCTGCACCATTATTAGCCTCACATGAAATAACTGGCTTTAGCTATAAAGATCCCTCCTCATATATGAAAAAATTTCCTGGCTACTGTAAATCTTCATCACCAAGGCTAATTCCCTTATAAGTATGGTGCTTTTATTTGGATTAAAGCACAGTGCAACAATTAAACCCACTTACACCCACTTACATTTATTCATTCTTTTGACTTCTCTGTTCCAGTCTAGGAGGTAGCTTTGGAAGGCTGTGATTATTTTGATACCCTGTCATTATGTTGTTTTGATCCTGCTTAATCTGATTATTGTTTATATCCAAACCAGTAAATGAACAGCTTTGCATTCATGCTTTTAGGACAGCTTTTGCACTCTGATAGCTCACTCAATATTCATGATTTCCTTCTCTCTAGAACACTTACTCCAGTGTTTATTGAAGGGAAATTTATGGTAACTTATAAAAATAAATGTAATGAGAATGGTATAAAATCTTCTGAGATAAGAATTCTGAATATGTAGGTTTAATACTTTAAGGTGCTGAATCCCATGACTCCAGTAACTTAAGGAGATTTAAGGCTAACCTCTCCAATGTAGAGTCCAACACCTTGCAGCAGTGGAACCTCAGTGAGCATTTTTTGGCTGTTAGGCAATTTATTCTCTAATTTTTTGTGTTCTTTATGATCTCCTTGTCTGGATTACCCCACATTGAACTCTCATTTCTCTTTTTTTTCTAGATAGTAGTCTGCACATCTCAGAATATGTCTCCAGTAAATACATCTAGCGACATAACCATGTCAGCTAAGACTCTGAAATTGTGTAATCTCTGAGTGCAACTGGAACTGTTAGTGTAAATGTTGTTCCAAGAATAGAAGAGAGAAAACAGAGCTTTCTTGACATAGTTACAATCATTCTGGATGTGCTCTGTTGGTATAGGGTATTGTTATAATTCCTCAGCTATAAAATGAAGTGCAGTCATCACTGACAGTTCTACCCAAATCAAATAGCCTGTACCCATAGTCTGTCAGTGATTACTCTTTCAGTCAGAACAAAAGGTCCAGAGAGTCACACAAGCCTGGCCCAATGAAATACACCATTCTTTTGAAGTGTGGAGACTTAGCAAAAAGTTTACTCCATTCCCTGGAAGAAATGCTAAGTAAAACTCACAAAGATGTGAGTTTTGGATGTGAGATTGGAGTAAGAGACTACAGTGATGTCCAGCAGAGGCTGTGTCCAGCACATTTTTAGTACCATGAGATATGGGCATATAGGCTTCTAGGCCTACACCATGGTAGTGGTTTTAAGTGGTTCAAAGGTCGCTGTTCAGTGGTGAGCTTTATCACACCTCATGATAAGCATTTGTTAAAGGAAAATCTCTGGTACATTAATATTAATATGTGAATAATAGTATTTTGGGAATTATGACACTTCCATGTATTCTCCAGTGAAATAAGGGTATATACTTGAACTGTTCTGAGCTTTCAGGCTCCTTACCAGTGGTGATCTGGGACAGCTCTTTTCTTAGCTTTTCTTTTCCCCTTAATGCTTTCAGGTGAGCCAAGACCCTTTAAGCATGACAGTGTCACGAAATGATTGCTAGACGTTTTCAGCAGATGATCCTGATACATCTAACAGTGGTGATTCCCTCACGAGCAAGGTCCCAAATTCCTCTGAGCCACTAGAGCACTTACTATGTACATGTGTCACATCTGAACCATTCCTGATTAATTCAGCATCCATGGCAGTTTATTATTTTCCTTGTGCTTTTATGGATTATTTGCATAAGATATTATGTGCATAACATATTTAGTTGTTGCTTCTTTTGTCTCTATTTCTAAGGCATTTCGGTGTGGCATCTCAGAAAGTAACATAAAGTCATGAGTTCCCTAACAGCACCTCACCATCCCTGATTCTCCTGTACCAGAACACTGGGATTGCCTAAAAATACACCTGTCATGTGGAGCTTGAAAGGTTAGTGTTTGGAATTAAAGTATTTGTTAAAGATTATACCGTTGAAAATTCCTGCCTGAATATTTGCTTTAAGAGATCCTTAGGAGCTGGACAAAGTTCTTTGATTCCAGTTGCATGTTGCATTTTCATTGACACCTCATTAAGGTGAAATGAATGGACATAGTTGATACTTTTGCAAATTTGGTGTTAAAGGCTCTGTAAAACTGCCTGACTGCTACAAGGTTATGTTGAGTTATATAAAGAAAGACTCACATAATTCAGGATGTACAGGCTATGGGATCTAGTGGCAACTGAGTACTGGTGGACATGCTATGGAAAATTTTTGGAGATTATTTCACAGGGCTCAATGTAGAGTGTAACAGAGGAGGCAAATAGACTGTGGAAGTATTCCAGAGGTATAAACTTAAGAAGAACCTATATATCATTATAATGAAATTAACTGAATGAACCATTCTTTAGTAATAGTTCCCACAGTGTTATGAAACTATTAAAAGCTGTAACTGAATAGAAAATGTGATGCTGACATGATAATCCTTTAAGACTCTATTTATGATATCTCTTTCTATGTTCGGTTTCTGCCTTTTTTTTTTTTCACCTGACCTTCACTTCCCCTTCTTCACTGCTGAATCCTTGAAGTCTATGTGAATAAATATGTGAGTGATGCTATTGGAGAGATCTGATGAGTAAATAGAATGGGGCCATGGCACCAGATTTAGTAGTGGTCTATGGCTCCGCTTAGTTGTTAGCACAATTCCTGGTGTGTGTTTTTTCCATGCCATTTAACATTCTTGTAAATAATGTGTGAACACAGTATAGGACAGCAGAGATTTTTGAGTAGAACATTTGGATGTAGCTACTCTGTCTTGGAAGAGAAGCACGTGTGTGTGAGCCAGAGCACAGTGCTTAGTCTCAGAGACAATATTCTTTAGCTGATTTTAGTTATTTGTTATATTTAGTTATTTTAAAGATGCAGCCCCTATGTCCAAATCAAAATCAAACAGAGATCTGGTTACTTTTGCAGTGCCTCTTCCTTCTCTTCTTAATTGTTTTATTCTGTAGGTTGAGATCTTGTATTTTAAAATTAGTGATATGAGAAGATAACTTTATGAAAGAAGACGCATGTGTCATACACTTCTCCTCTCACCTGTCTTTGTGGAAAGTTCCAGGAAGAAGACATGAAATAACATATGGTTTATAAGGGATAATGGGGTCACAGAATACTCCAGATCAGAAGAGACTTCATGTTTCATCTGAACAGGGCCACATGTGAGATCAAACCAGGTTGCTTAGTGCTTTATACATTCAGGTCTTGAAAGTCATCAAGGATCTGTTGGAATAAGTCCAAAGGAGGCTCACCAGTTTGATTATAGGGATGAAGCCTCTCCTGTGAAGAAAGGCTAAGAAAATTGGTTTGTTCAACCTAGAAAAGAAAAGTTTAGGGATGACCTAATTGTGGCCTTCCCCTGAAGGGAACCTATAAGAAAGATGGAGAGGGACTTTTTAAGAGTTTGTAGTGACAGAACAAGGAAGAATGGCTTCAAACTGAGAGTAGGTTTAGATTAGATATTAGGAAGAATACTGTGAGGGTGGTGAGGCACTGCAACAGGTTTCCCAGAGAAATTGTGGATGCTCCATCCCTGGAAGTGTTCAAGGCCAGGTTGACTGGAGGTCTGAACAACCTGGTCTAGTGGGGGTTGTCCCTGTGCATGGCAGAGAGGTTGGAACTAGATTATCTTTAAGATCCTTTGCAACCCAAACGATTTTATGATTCTTTGATTCTATGTAGACTGCATAGCCTATCTGGGCAACCTGCTCCGTTGTTTGATTGTTTTCATGGTGAAAATTATTCCTCTTATATCCAGTCTGGACATCTCTTGTTTCATTCTATAACCTCTGTGTCTCATCTACCACCACACACCTCTGCGAACAACCTGGTTTCATCTTCTTGATAACCTCTCTGTGAGTAGTGGTGGGCTGCAGGTAGATCTCCACAAAAGCCATCTCTTCTTCAGGCTGGAGAAGCTCCAGTCTTGCAGCCCATTCTTCCAGGATAAGTGCTTCAGCCCTTGACCAGGTGAGTGGCCCTGTGCTAAAGTTCCCCCAGTTTATCAAAGTCTTTCTTGTACAGGAGAATCCAAAACAAGACACAGTAGATAATGTCATCTAATGAGTGCCAAGTAGACTATTATATTATATGAAATAAATATTATCTATTATTACTGACTGTGCTCTTCTAATACAGCCCAGGATGCTGTTGCCCTGCTTTGCTGCCAGGGAGCACCATGGACTCATGTTAAACTCACTGTGTGCCAGGGCTCCCAGGGCCTTTTCTGAGGGACTGCTCTCCATTCAGAAGCCTTGAAGGGGGCTGCTTCTTTCCAGATAGAGGTTTTTGCATCTGTTCTTGTGGAAAAGACCTTGAAGCTCATTCTTCCAGTCTATGTGTGTCTCACTGAATGGCAGCCCCGGTTTTCACAGAACTACAGAATGGGTAAATTTGGAATGGACCACAGTGAGTCATCTGCTCTAACCTCTCTGCTCAAGCAGGGTCATCCTAGAGCACATTTCACAGGATTATGCTAAAGTGTATTGACCGTCCCTCAATTCAGTGTAATCTGTAAACTTGATGTCATTATACTCCAGCATTTCCTCCAGCTCATTGATAAGGACACTAAACACTATACATCCCAGAATAGGTTATCCTGTGGTCCTCTACTTGTTGCTGTCCTGTAGTTAGAGTATGAACCATTATTCTCGGCCTTATGAGTCCTGTCATTCCAAACGTACTCCAAAATTCGCATGCAGAAAGAACTAATTTTTGTGTTAGTCTCCAGGGTTTTGAGGAGACATTGTCTGGTTCAGTTTCAAAAGTTTAGCTGAATAGATAAATGTTAATTCATTGTGTGTTCCACATGGCAGAAAAAAAGTTATCAGAATTACAAAATTACAGAGTTCCATCATAAAGCAGTTCTGGAATGGAACTTGATTCTGAATAGTAGCTGGTCGCTTTGAGTAGTCTGTAGTGAAAGTCATTGCTTCATGACATCTTTAATTTTTGCTGCTTATCTTAAAGTGGAATGTAGAAAACTACATTACATCCTGGTTTGAAAATAGTTGATTTTTGTAGCTGGAGGTTGCTTCAGAAAAATGATTACATTGTTTAGTCATTGGCACACATTATGCTGTTCTGTTCAATTTTTGGTTGCCTTTAGGACTTTAGAATTCATATACTTCAGAAGTCTTAATTCCAAGACATTCTGTGAAAAAACCACAATACTTTTGATTTCAGCAAACATGTTATTTTTCATTTATTGCAGCAATGGATCTATTCTCCATTCGTTTCAACAAGAATCTCTGCATCCAAAAATCCATGAAGAACCCCGCCCTTAGAAAGGTTACAGTTTTTATACTTTTCCTAACAATTAACATATTAGATATCTCTAACCAATAATAATTTCCAATTCTCTTCATGGTCCACCCATCGGGGTCCTACGCTATGCCCCCTGTACCACCTCCAAGGGTTTCTGGGCTCTTCCATTTTTTAGACTTCAAGTTATGTTACAGGTCTCTGAAAAACATCATGAACTTCAGAAAGCCTGAGAATATGTGAGGAAATCACTTTAGTAAGTTCTAACACCACATGTGAGCAAGAAAACCCATACTTCTAAAACTCTAAAATCTACAAAATACACATCAAATCTTCAGGTGTCGTGAGAGTCTACTACAAACATCCATCTGTTCTTTCTTGAGATGACTGACTTTATAACAGCAATTCTACTTGAAACCAGGACTTGTGTGTTGCATTTACCATTTTAATATTTAGTTACACTTGTTGATGTAAGTTATGTAACTAAGAGGCAGGCAATGAGTTCTTTGCATAATTTTTTTATGAGCTCATTATGATGATCACATGTTGCATGAACAAAGCCAGAACTTAATTAAACTGTAGTAATTTGAGACCTGATGCTCAACTGTCTCCCATTTTTCAGCTGTCCATGATAGCAAAACCATATAAATCTTTTTGAAAATACATACATTGACTGCTACTTTTCTCCTTTCTAAATATTGTCAAGAGTTTTTAATTTTGATCTATGATTAATAACTCATCCAGCTTCTTGTTGGGACAAGAAGCTCATTAGCCATTCCCAAAGCATTGCTCAGTATTATAGAAGATGGTATAACTTTCTAATCCTTTAGCTATCTCTTGACTATTTTTTTGTAGGTACATAAACACTACTTTCAAGAAGGAGAATAGAAGAGAATAAAAGAGAATTTCATGTTCAAGAAAGATGAATTAATGCTGGGGCAGGTGAGAAAAAGACTACTAGCACAAAATGAAGAGCACCATTACACCTTACACCGTAAGTAAGGAGGTGGAAGAGATACATTAACCTAAAATGAAGGGAGATTAGAACTTATTTGTCTATTCATATGCGCACATATAATATATAGGCTTTGAACAATGGGAAAGCTGAAGAAAAACTTAAGATAAATGACAGTGTTGGCACTCCAATAACTATATTCTTGGTTAGTAATGCACATTATTTCTGGAAGTTTCAGGTGTTCCAATCAGAGTGGTAGATGAAACTCATGTTCAATAAAACAGAACTTCAAAAGAGAGCTTATCATATTCATATGACATGGTTGTATGTAAAGTTGGAGGGTTGGACTTCTTGGTCTTTTGCATCCTTATGCTTGAAAGTTATAAATTCAGGAATGTGAAAGGTAGAAAAAGAACATTTATGGTACCAGTAAAAGCACAATTCAGTTCCCTTGTATGTCCTGAGCACATGCAGAATTCCTGAGGAAAAAAAACAAAAGAGGGGAAAAGGAAGAAGGTTATCTTGTTTTCAGAAATAGTGTCATTGTGTATACAGATGAGATGGCTAGATGTCTTCTGAGGCAATAATAAATAATTTGGCAGATAGAATTTTTCAGTCTAAACCTTTCTTTTTCGATGCAAAGTCATCATGCAATTTAACAATGCTATTTTAAAAAGGAAATACCTTCCTTTACAGAACAATAGCTACTTGATCCTTGTGCTTGAACTTCATCCCCAACTGTGAGATAATGAAAGAAGAAAAACAATCAGCCTATAAGAGGGGAGATTGGCACCAGCTCCTTAGTCTGGGATTTGTCTGGGGAGGTTGGCATAGCTCAGATATCCCTACACCCATTTTCATATTGCCTTCAGATGAGACAGTTCTTGGTAGCAAAACTGGGCAAGAAATGAGGGCTCCAAGCACCTCTTTAAAATAGTTGTGTTTTAGATGGTCAAGATTTTTTTTCTGGTTTTGCATGTGAGGAAAAAGAAAATGATCATAGATATAGCTATCAGAAATACCACTGGAGAAAAGAATAGCCATTTTCTAAAGCCTGGGAAGTTTATTCCTCTCAGACAATGCAAATGGACTTGGAAAAGTTTACAAGAAGTAGAAGGATGACAGGCATCATATGTTTTGGAAATGTACTAATAGTCCCATTTCTATCACCAGGAAAAAAAAAAAAATATATGTTAATGCGCTTTTAAGAATGATGACTTACATGGAATATGCCTTACATTTGATGGCAAAGATTTTCAAAGCCACAAAAGGAACCTACATAATTTTCAGTTACTGGCAAGAGAATTTGGTATTCAAATCCCCTGAAAGGAGTTAATTTTGACCTGACGTAAACTTGATCTGGCCTTTTGGACATTTTGTTAGTACATCTCTTTTTGCAAACTGTTTAATTTTATGCTGTAATATTGACAATATATTGTTCTATTGACTTCCTCCTTTTTTTTTTTTTTTAGGGTCTTTTTCTCCTTTTGATTGCATACCCCATACTACTTGGGATAAACTAGTTTTCTGGGCTGTATTTACTGGGGGAGATTATCTGCTGTGGGCCTTTTATAAAATATGCATTGCATTTCTGTTGACATGTGAGCTGCTAAGCGTTGCTTGAGATCAAAGGTGTCTGATTTAGAACAAAGTCTTGTAAGTGACACAGTGCCCTTCACTGTGGGTTAATGATACTATCTAATCCTTGACAGTGAAGGCAGTCCTAAGGATTTGTAAGAGATGCAGCTGGCCAAGAATGAAGGCCACAACAAAAATATGTGGGGAAATGCTTGACAGAGAAATTGTGTTTTTGTCATGGGAAATGAAAAAGCTGTTGAGGAGCAAATTGAATAAATCTTCTACAATGTCCTGAGAGATCTTCTAGGATGTTAGAAAAATACAACAGGTTTGCTCTTTTTGGTTTTCAAATGTAAAGAAAATTAATAATCTGAAGTACATTCCATTATCTATAAGATATGGGTATATGGTACATAGTGTATATGACCTAAAATAATGGAGATGTATTTAGCTGTTTCATTTTTTTAATTGTTGTAGACTATATAGAGTTCTGAGTGGATAATATGACTTCTGTGGCATAACATTTCTCATTGTTTCCCATGCAGAGTAATTGGACGTGTTGTCCATTGCTGCAAACTGTGGCTGTGAGTCACGTAACAACATGGGCCAACTCTGTCCCTGGAGGAACTCCGCTGAAACCAACACAATTAGCTGTGTGGTGAGCTTTTCCATTGTGTGTAGCCCATATAATTACTTCCCTCAGTGACAAGGGCTTAATTAACTGTCTTTGAATTTTCAACTCTATTTCTCTTTCACTTCCAATAGCTTTTCTGCCTATTGGTAACATGTAAACATTGACCATGTATTGCTAAACTCTTTCTTGCATGACATTCCTTTAAATATCTAAAGCAGAAAATCACGTCTCGTTCCAACCAACATGAGGTCTTTGTCCTTTTTTACCCTTTCTCACACAATCATTCTGGTACATTATGTCCTCCAACGGAAAAGCATGAGGCATAGGCATCTTCTTTAGCCTTGAGAGGGGAACATGTAATAACCATTAACATTAAAGGGATTTCAACATATGGCTTGAGGTTTCCCCAGAGATACTGTATGAATTTAATTGAGGTCATGATTAATTATGATCCTTTCCTTCACCTGAGACCTTAACTTAAAATAACAGGGCCTTCTCTGACTGACTGGTTTCTGAAGATGTGTATATTTCAACTGTCTTAAAATTAATATTTTTTTCCCCTGATGAAAAAAGTATGAGTTGGAGGGAATGGGGCCATTTAATCACTGAAAATAAATACATATCATAATTCTGAGCTTGTGTGAGGACTGTGGGGCACCCTGGGTAGTCAGCAGTTAGACTGGTAGATTTAGCTACAGTCATTTGAAATTTTACTGTTCCCAGTTGTCTGCTCTGGCCTTCTGCCAGACACCACTATCTTCTTGGAGGAAGTGGGAGAATGGGCCATTTGCCTGTGTTTCAACTATTCCAGACTACAGTTCATCACTCCATGTTGCTCATGGGCACCGTTGGGCTGGAATGTGTCCTGGTGACGCCAAGGTGCAGTCACATCTTCTGTCCCTGTCAGAGCTCTGTAATGTACATTTTTGATAGTAAAGATAAAGGAGTGTTCATGATTTGGATCAGCCAATCTGAGCTAGCTACCTTGAGCAAGAACAGCAGAATTGAAAAAAAAGTTAAAAGTAGAAGTGTTAAAATTTGGTGTTTTGGAAAAAAAAAAAAGATAGGCTGCCAGCTGAAATTAAAGCCAGGTTGACCTGGTTTTCATTGATTTTTTTGCCTTTGCTAGCTTATTTGGGTCGAATAAATTGAGAGCTACTTGGGTTAAGACTGAGAAAGTTTTGTTTCAGTGTACACATACATTTGAAGAATTGAATTTGCTTAGTTTATGGTGCTAAAGTTTTTTTACCTTTTATATAAAAAACCTAATATTTTATAAGCATCACTTATACAACGTGTAATAGGAAAAAAGTTTTTAAACCAGCAGATAGAGGAATGCTCATAGCAGAAAGCTGAAGCAAAACAATTCAAGTTAGAGGAATAATCTTAAAGGAAGGGTGTAACTAACTACTGGAACCGAGTGATGTGAGAACTGATAGATTTTCAGTTTTCATATCTTCAGTGAAAATTGGATGTTGTCCTGGGAGATAAGTTTTAGCCCAACAGAAGTTATGTTTTATTCAAGTGTGAGTTACAGACAAGATTTTTCATTAAAATAAGTTAATTGGGTAAAATTTAAAGGTCTAGCACATAGAGAAATTCACAGCAGATCATCTAATTGGTTATTCTGACACCAGTGCCCATATATGTATAAAACTACTTAGAAAATGGAGGAAAGAAATGATAAAGCTTTTGCATATATAGTATTTATAGTTTTAGGAATAAACACCTCTCTTTGTGTACATGCCTCTCTGACATATGTGTAGCTGGTCTCCTTCTAATCTCATTTACACCCATTAGATGAACTTAATTTATCCTCTGATGAAACCAGTGGAAACCCTGTTATTCCCTATTGATTTTAATAAGCATCACCCGCCCTATTGATGTTGTTGATATAATATTGTATATCAATTAGGCAGGGGTTATTTGGTATTAGTTTTCAAGTAACACTTCCAGGAAGGTAGTTTCAATAAAAAGTTGAGAGTTTGCATGCCATGAAGAGAGACCAATCAATACTTACACTTGCTGGCTTGTACTTTCCTCTCACTGTTCAGGATTTCTGAATTTTCATAAGTGACTGGCTCATCCGGGATTACACTTATCAGTAATGCCACCACCCCAGAAAGTGTTTCATTTTCAGCTTTCCAGGCTTGTTGGAGTTGAGGTTTTCTATTTAAGTTTTACAAAAGGCATATTTCATCTGATTTCATCAACTGTACTGTATAGACTGCTGCTACTGCATAGCAAGGCAAACAGTTGACTTCTAGATGTGCTCTCTCATCTCCTACCATGACATTCTAGCCATGAAGAAAACATCCCTCTGTGGGTAGATCCTTCTAGTTTCAGTTCTAGAGTGTCACTTGTTAATATATTACAGCTCTGTCTTGGATCCCAGCCAGATACAACCTGATAGGTAAGAAGGAGTGGACCACTCTGCACACAGGTTGGAGCAAAATGGCCATTTATTCTGAGGGAGCATGGGCTTTTATAGGGTCAGTTAGGGAAGGTTCTAGAAAGTGGGCGTGGTTAAGGGAGGAGCTTCATAGGTCTGTGACATAGGGAAAAATGGGACAGGCTTCACCATATAAGGCAAGGAGTAGGAGGGGCAAAAGAGAGGCCAGCCATATATGGCACAGGTACACTGCACCACAGGTGGGCCAATAGGAAAAAAGGAAAAGGGTGGCCAATCATAGGGCTGTAACTGGGGTACATTAACCAATAGGAACAAATGAACAATAGAAATGTAATTATAACTACTCTAATATGGAAAACTACTAACTAACTGCAAATTTTAAAACTTTCAACTCTCTCTTCACTCGACGGGTGGGCAGCCTTCAATCCACAATGATGGTTCAGGTTTGGATTTTTATTTCGCTTTACGATCTTTTCTCCACTTCTGATATTCGACTGCCTGTACCCCAACAACAAGGGTGGATACTGGAGTCCAATTACTTCACTGTAACTCTTGCTGTACACTATACAGCTGTATGTACTGTACAACATAGGCTCAAATGTAGTATGGTATTTTTTGTTTGCAAATAATAACCAGGCTTGAACATTTCGTATTTCTAATGGAATAATTTGCTTTTTTCTGAGGTTGTCTTAAAAATTGTGTGTTCTAGTTTTTATAGTATGCCACTTTGTCATAAACTTTTTAAAGTTTATGAATTAGGGACATGAAATACCACAATTACATCCTATTTATCAGACAGCTATATCAAGAGAAACAGAAGTAATAGATTTACAAAAATACCTATAAGCTCACAAAACCATGAGCCATGCATCAGGCCAAGATAGGAGAGCAGTATAGACAAACCTTGCTGTGATCATAGATGTTGAGTTCCCTTGCAGGTGAATTCTGGCTAATGAAGTCTGGTCAGCAAAGCATGGTGTAGTTTTGTGCCCATTTCTATTCAAGCTACAAATAAAATCTTGTCTGACTGGAGTCTACTTTTCTAACTTGGTCCAAAATATTAAGGAATTGTACTCTCATTGAACAAAGATATTCTATTTCTGAATCAACAACCGAGTGGAGAGATATCAGGTAAGTATTTCCACCTTCTTTACCTCCATTTACCTGTACTGTAAAGTATGATAATTCTTTAGAACAACAGTTATTTTTAAGGACTTTTTTTGAAAGCAGGTTTATATGATAAGCTGTTTTCTTGTCCTCAATAGACATATTACAAATAGAATAATTAAAAAATACTAAGTGTGAGTTACCTAAACTAAAAGAAACTGATCTAAATGGGGCCAATGGGTGATGGTAAATTTCAGTTTTTGTCATTATTGTATCTTAAAAAAGCTTGTACAGCCAAATAAACTGTAATTTTGCTACTAGTTGCCCAGTAGAAGATGTATGAAAATGCTACATCCTTTTGTATGGCCACAACACAAATTTCAAGAGCAATCCCTTTTTTCTCCCTTGGATAGTGTTGAGTAGAAATTGAGTTGTTCGTTCACATGTTCATATTACCATGTATCACGGCCCACACCACCATGTAACTTAGCAAATAACTTTTTTTTAGACAAAAATAAGGATATGTTTCTTGATGAAAGCCATTTCTTTCAAGCAGCTTCAAGAACAGTCTTGTATTGGTTGAGCAGAATCTCAACCAATCTTTATTTTACCTATCTTTAAACTCTATCTTTATTTTGTAAAAACTAATTAAACCTTTTCACAAATGCCAGTAGTTTGCAACTCTGAGAAGGAAACCCTCCAAAAGAATAAATTGCATTTTTCTAAAGAAATAAACACTAAGATGTTATTTCATTTAAGTGGCTACTTTCTGTTATTTGGCTGTTTCTGCAGTGAGTTTTAAAACTAAAGATTTTTCTGTCAAAGGACCAACAGCTTTTGGAGTGACTAGTTTTCTAACAGAATGGCACAAAGAATCTTTTTGATCTTGCTAATTTTTCCAATTTACTGGTGTTGTTGAGATCTACTGCAATGCTAATAATCACTTAACTGATTTAACTGCTTTGTCAGCTGATTTGCTCAGTCTTCACTCAAAATGAGAACAATAATACTGGAAAAAATAATTTTCAGGTTATTTCAACAATTGGTTATGGTGAGCAAAATGGTTTAAAATGTCTGTTCTTGGTTCCTCATGCATTGCAATCTCACAGTCGGACTCAATGAATAGATGTGAAAACACACTGTACTTATTGTATGAGTGAGTCTGGACAGGCTGCCAAAAATTTTTGGCAGAAAAAGTCTTAGTCTTTTGTACAGGTCAAAAGTCAATTCTATTGAACATTGTAACACATTGCAAAAAGCTGCTGTCCTTTAAAATTTCTCTTGAACGGTCCTGTTGCAATAGACATTTTAATGGTCTGAATAAGTGAGTAATGGCATAATAATTAATTACCTCTTATGTAAGGTATTTCATCCAGAGATTTCAAAGTCATGGTTATGTCAGAAACCAAGTACATTAAAACCCAGTGTGGATTTTTTCTTTGAGACGTAAAGTAGGCTGAAATTACCAAGGCTTAAACTAAGAAGGATTGAACTGTAGATGATCAAGGCCACTTTGTTTCTCTATGAGAGCACTGGGAGAAGGATGTAATGCATTTTAGCTTGTGCTCTTTAACTGCATACCTATATTTTAACACTCCTGAATGCCTTGTGGGACAAAGAGGCAGAATAGTATCTCAAAGCAGAGAGCCCCCTTCTATTTTATCTGCAGATAATTCTGTAACAAATTGTTGAACCTAAGCAGTTTGTATTTGCTTTTGGTAGATATTCTTTTTTACCTTCTGATTAAGATGTTCTATGATTTAAGAACTGTCAATTTCAATGCTCTAACAGCAGTAGGCTGACATGGCTTGCTTATGATAGATTAACTTAAGCAGTTATTAGTGTTTCTGTAGAATCATTAGCAATGTGATCTTAATATGAAAATATCAAAATGTCATATTAATGAGTGGATGAAACAGAATTGAATACACAATATACAAAATAAAAAGTTTCTTGCGAAGTCAAAAGGTGGGGTTTTTTCCTCACTTCAATAGTGTTTCATTTTGTTCAGCTTAATAAGCTAACAGGAACAAAGATTTTATGTTATTCCTATAAAATATCCTAATTAAAATAAAGTACCGGAGAAGGACCCTCTAATGATTAATGGTAAGTGCAAACATCGAAACATGTTAAATACCATAATGAAAGGATGCATATATCCATCAAAACTAGGTCAAAATTCGTATCTCATCAGCATATCTTATTTCTACTTCTATTTTTGCTTCTGAGAGCAGAAATTAGTCAAGATGAGTCAAGAAACTAAACAGTGACACACTGTTCACTCTTCTCAAGACTGAGTTTACACTCAAGAAATTAATATTACAATCTAAAAGTTTTATCATCTCCAGAACACTAGAATTTCTGAAGGCCTGTGGTGCATTGACCTTGGCTCAATACAAGGTGTCCACCAAAGCTGCTCTGTCAATTCCCACCTCAGCTGAACAGGGGAGAGAAAATACAATGAAAGGCATGGAGGTTGGACCAGGAGAGGTCACTCACCAAATACCATCACAGGCAAAGCAGATTTGACTCAGGGAAATAAGTTTAATTTATTACCAATCAAATCAGAGTAGGATAATGAGAAATAATCCCAAATCTTGCAAATATCTTCCCCCCCTCCCCCCACCCTTCCTTCTTCCTGGGCTTATTTTTGCTCACTAATTCTCTACCTGTTTACCCCTCTAGTGGCACAGGGGGTTGGAGAATTGGGATTTTGGTCAGTTCATCCTGTGCTGTCGCAGCTGCTCCTTCGTCCTCAGGGGGATAATTCTTCACATTATTCCCTTGGTCAAGTATGGAGTAACTCCCAGGGGAAACAGTCCTCCAGGAATTTCACCAGTCTGAGTCCTTCCCACAGGCTGTGGTACTTCTTGAACTGCTCCAGTGTGGATCCCTTCCATGGAGTGACAAGTCCCGTTAGCAAAGCTGCTCCAGAATGGGCTCTTCTTTCCACAGGTCCTGCCAGGATCCTGCTCCAGCATAGGCAGTCCATGGGGCCACAGCCTCCTTTGGACATTCCCCTGCTCTGGCATTGGGTTCCTCCACGGACTGCTGGTGGATCTCTGCTCCACTGTGGACCTCTATGGGCTGGAGGGGCACAGCCTGCCTCACCATGATCTGCACCACAGGCTGCAGGGGAATCTCTGCTCCAGTGCCTGGAGCACCTCTTTCCCCTCTGTGAGACAGTGGATTATTATATCTGTGAGACAGCCAATATTAGTTATTGGCTTGGACCAACTCAAGTGTGTGTGTCCATGAGCTTGTAGAGTGGGCCTGGGGTCTTCTTCTGCACTGACCTTGGCATCTTCAGATTTTTGCTCATGTATTTTAACTCCTCTTTCTGGCTGCTGTTGTGCAAGTTTTTTTTCCACCCCCTTGTTGACTATGTTATCCCAGAGGTGGTAGCACCACCACTGATGCGCTTGGCCTTGGCCAGCTGTGGGTCTGACTTGAAGCCCTCTGACTGGCTCCATCGGGCACAGGGGAAGCTTCTGACAGCTTCTCACAGAAGTCGGACCTGTAGTACCCTCTCTACCAAAATCTTGTCATGAAAATCCAATAGAATGCCAAACATGCCTTCTGTAAGGCAAGCATATTTTTGAAGAAGATGCATATTGTTTGTGTGAACACATGATCATCCAAACGTTCCCCAGATACTGGTACAAGACATAATTTATTTCAGCTTTCTCCATGAAAATAGTCTCCAGTTACTGCCAGTTATCTCTTGTCAGCATTTACTATCCTGTGATGATTTTAAGAGACTCACACTGTATGTAGTATTTTGTTTCTCTCTGTCTTACTGTATAGAGACACAATTTTCATATTTGCAGGGAAGCTTTTAAACTTAGACATGGAATGTCTGACTTCCTAAAATAGATTATTTGGCTTTCTTTCTGGCTAAATCAGCAGAATAACATATTAAATCTTTGAGTTTTCATGAAAGAAAAGCCTAGATATTAATTGAGCACATCGACGTATACTGATGACTAAAACATTATAGTCTCATTTAAGGTTCCTGGGCTATATCTTATTTTAAAGAAGTCCATGTCTTCTGATTTTTTTCCCCATACTACTGTCTTCATTTCACAAGCTAAATATCTATAGATCCCATTAACCTCAACTGTGGATATTGTTTTGGACATCATTTTTGCCAGTGTAGAAGGTCTCAAGAAATGGAAACCCTACATTTGAAGACACTTAACCATGCTTTTCCCCTGCTGGTAATGTGTTAAAAATGCAGCCTCCAATATGCACAGAGTGCATAGCTATGAGAATTTCTGGCAAGTGAATTTGGAATTACTTCTAAAAGAATTGCCACAAAAGATGTCAGATAGGATAATGTTAAGCCTTTCACCAACTTGTGTGAAGTCTGCAGGACTGAGAAAATGCTGAAGGGATGAGAAAGAAATTCATATTAATTTGTGCAGTCCCAAATGAAGACCTTTTAACTGAAAGCTTTGTAGACAACTGAAAGAACAGTTTAAAACTACTTTTCCAAAGTTTGCATGACTGGATATCTGTTGTTTAAGAGCAAAAGTCAGTATTATTTGTGAGATGTGTTCACATTTATTCTAGTTTGTTAGTTAAGGAAACACCAGCAGCCTTCTGTGAATACTGTATGTGTATTTTGCTTACTTAAATTCCTCTCTCTTTCCTCTTTTTAAGTGTTAGTAAGAGGTCATGGCTGTTCCAGGACTCATGTTTCTTGACCCATACACCAAGAAATAGAGTGAATAGAGGAGATAGGGAGGCAATTGCAGTAACATCCCTTTTACTGTAATATATTCAGAAATATGCTATAAAACTTATTGCAAGCACAAACTTCATATCTAAAATAGCCTTTCTTCTGTAGTTACTTCTAAATTATACTTGTGTGAAGCAGAGCAGAAGGCGAAGTCAATGATTTAGCAAAAGGACATTCAGTTAGACATGAGTGTTACTTGGCCTCTGTCAATCTCTGAATCAAGAACAAAACTTTTGCACCATGCAGTACAGTTATTCTCAGGCTTTTTGAGAAACACAAGATTGATGGTTTTGTTCCTCCTCTTAGAGCATGAAAATACCAGGATAGATTATTGTTTGGGTTTCAAAGGAGAAAAAAGACACAAGCTGCTCTTAGTTTTAGATTTGTTTTCACTTTAATTCTTCCTTTTACAAATGTAATGCTGCAATTAAATAACAAGTATCTTGCTTGGAAAGTTCTGCTCAAGTACTGAAGCAGTACAGCAAGATCATCAGCAGCCATTTTCCCCCCAATATTCTGATAATCTCAGAAGACTTTGGCAAATAATCTTTTATATATTATATTGAGTGAAAAATTTAGTGTTTACAAAACGATTAGGTATCTAAAAATCTTTATATGGCTGATACTGACTGCTAGTACCATGTTTTATTACTCTTCTAGAAAAGCTTCAAGTTCCTTTTGATCCTTATGCTCAGAGTTCTCCAGGCTTTAACTTTATACTCCAAGTTCTTCACAATTGAAGACCACCTATAACAGGTTAGATTATCAATAAAATAAAGCCTAAAATCATATTAGCAAATTGAGGATAGAGAGCCTTCTTACAAGTTGTTTCTTGCTTGGTCTGCTTCCAGTGGATCAATGAGTGCAACCCTCATTGCCTTTACAGTTAAAAAGAACACATTTTTCCTCACCTTGGCTTTCGCAAAGTGGCATTGTCAAGGAATAGTAACAAAGAGTAAATAAAAAGCTGTTTGCAGAATGATGTGAGAAAAGTACTTCATTGAAGTGTTTTGCAACCTTGAATGCTGCAACAGTGAACATGCTATGAAACACAGATATTAGGGTGTTAGGTTTCCAGTAAATTGGACTTCATTCTAAGTACTGAATTTTTACCCTTCCTTCTGGTTTAAATAACAAAAGCATATGTTAGTGTGAGCAATAATCATTTTTATTTTACCAAGACTAAAGATAGAGGCCTGGTTGGGTAGGCAAAATCAGGAACCAAACCAAGTTGTCATGTGCTTGCCACACATCAATCAAAAGCTTTTTGTGGTTTGTGAAAGTAATATTTTTTGTTATTCTTATAAATCCAATCATTGTTATTACTCTTCTGTAACTCGTCATTTGTATGGATTTCAGAAATCCCAAAATGATATATGTAAGGCTAGTTTTGCAATTTTGGCAAGCCTCTGGTAGGAAGCAGAAAAACCTGATGTAGAGAAACTGTTCCATTTCTCTGAGTCAAGATTAAAGAACTCTTGTGAAATATGAACACATCTAGTTATGCAGGGTACTTACTGACACTTCTGTCTGGCCTGGTCATTGCAGGATATCACCTTTAAAAAGAAATCCAAAGAATGAATAGATTCGATAGGCATGTGTCTGATCATGAAATTATTAGACTAAGAATAAAAGAGGAAAATAAAAATGGAAGCACTGCTGATTTAGTGAGCAAAGTTTGGGAAAAATTTTAGACTGCTTAGGCACCTCTTCACAGAGAAATTTGAAGGAAAATTAGTCACTGGGTCTCCTCTACAGGAGGGAAGATAAAAATCCATGAATGCGATCACCTGAGTGGAGGCGTGTGAGGAGTTCTGCAGGCAAGGAGAACAAAGCAATTTTAAAAACTCACAGGTAAAAGGTAGTATAGCTTACCGAGTAGAGCTTTTTGAAAACTTGAAGGGAAAATGTGCAGTGGAGTTAGTAAGTCTGTAGACTTGTAGGAGAGAAGTGCTAATTTGAGAATTGAAAGAGATAATTTTTAATTCCCATCAACCTGTGATCAGAGTAAGAACGGTTCTCCTGTAAGATGTGTTTGTGACTGCCAGAAAAAGAAAGACTGGAGGTGATGATAACTTGTAGTAATATCTGTTTAGAGCAGTGTTGTCCTCTTATACTGTTTATTCAGACCAAACTGGATCTGCAGCTGTTTGCACTTAATAGTTAACCTTTGTTGCTATTCTTTTGAGTAGAATGGATCTAAGGTAGCTGGCATACTAAACTCATCAAAAAATGGCACAACAATTTATTTTCATGAATTCTTCTTGAAACTTCTATATTTTCTTGGAAAACTTACTTCAACAATAAAACAATAAATAAGCATCTTGCTTAATCAGAAATAAACTTGCATAAAACCCAGTAGAATACAGGGGAGGTAAAGTATAGCTATTGCTGTCTGGTACTCAAAGAAGTAATAGGTAAGTTTAGAAATGGTTACACTCAAAATGAGCAAATTCTGATCACTGTAAAACAATTTTTATTGGAAAGGTAGTGTTTGAAGTTGAAGCTGTTCAAACTAGCCAACTGTGCCAGCTGAAATGAAGGCTGAGATATTTTCTATGTGTCTTGCATTTAAACTGCACCAAAAATAAAAATACCAGGAAGAAAGCAGCTGGGCTGTATGACCCATATATCAGGCATGCCTTGTGAAGTTAAAAGAGTTTTTTCTACAAGACCTGAGCATAATTTTCTTTTCCTTTGACCTAACTTGTCCATCTCTGTCAAAGCTGTCCACCCATTTGACATAACCTTGCCTCTGATGTATTGGAGGAGCAGACAATGTAACAGACGATGAGAGTTTCAGCAAATGCCATTAATGCATATCACATTAAAACTCAAGGAACTCTTGAGAAACTGTTGAAACTACATACTTGTCCATGCATATGCAGTTTCCTGGCATTGCTCACTCATTCAAAAAACCAGCATCAGTTTCCAACAACAGACTAGGTACCCTTTGCTACTATATTATGATTAGTTTGTTCATGTTAATCAAATACTTCAAAATAAATTAGTAAATGTGAGTCTTAGAAAAACTCTTGAGCATGTTATGTAAGAGTACAAGACACATGAAATAAAATTATAATGATTAATGTGAATTTATTTGGAAAATAGTAATGGCTTGAATTATTATCTTTTTTTTTAAATATTTGAAAAAACTTAACTATATACCTGTTCATCATATTCAATTATTTTTTAGTTTTATGGAGCTTGTATTCTGTGTCTCTAATAAAGACAGTGTTCACAGATGCTAAAAAAATTCTAGAGCACTTGTATGTCAGATCGAATAGGAGGAAGAATATAAAACAATTCTCAAAAGGCTTTTGGAATTTCCAGCTCAATTTTTAAGCCTCACTGTTTTCATATAGTTGGATGAACAGTTGAAATTTTGAGTGCCTAGATGGACTAAACTATATTTCTGAACCTTTCTGCAGTTAATTTTCACAGAATCAATATTTGCCCCTTAGTGTAAACCATCTTTCAATCTTACAAAAAATATGGAAAACTACTAATTCTTTTTCTAGCCTTAAAAAGATAGCTTCAATCCCAGAAAACAAGCATGAGATTGAAAAAAATCTAATGTTTCAGGTGGGAGTTACATGAGGAAGAAGTGTCTTGCAGAGGTGCATTGCATGAAGAGTAAATACATGCTTAAGCAAACAAATAAAGCTAACTGTAATGTTTATGTAGAGCATCAGCATAATAATGGAAAAATGGTGTTTTTAAAGATGTGAGTTTGCCATTTTACTCACACAGCATAAAAATTCCATGTCATCAGCTCTTCCTATCTATGAATACCACACTTACGCTTTACAGATAAAACACTTATGCACCATTCACTGGGGAATTGGTTCTTATTTACAAAAAACTTTCTATAAAACTTCAAACGTTATGCATATAATTTCTTTACTGTTCAGTCTGATTTACCAAGGTCTATTGCTAATTCCTGGCATTTTAAGCATGTTACTGTTCCTGGAGGAATCCTCATTATATTTTTGTCAACAGCAAATGGTGCCCATGACTAGGAAAATAACCTTGTTAATCTGGCAGTGTCTATTACAGTATCCTAATTTTTGATTTTTTCTACCAGACGCATGTTCTTTCTTTCATGCCTTTATGCATATTTCTTATCTTCTGGTTTTTTTTTGTTTTGTTTTGTTTTGTTTTGTTTTGTTTTTTTTTTTTTTTGTTTTGTTTGTTGTTTTTTTTTTGTTTGTTGTTTTTTGTTTTTTGTTTTTTGTTTTTTTTTTCCCCTTAACCCAGGCAGGATTTATTTGCCTACTTCTTATTCCCTTTAGGGTGCCCTACGTGTCTCAAGATGTTTTGAAGATCAGGTCCTCATTGCCTTCACCCTAGCACTGTGGTTTTTGATGGTGGTCCTCTGGAGTCTCAGAGAAGATGACTTCAATGAATGGAAGGAGGTCCTTACACCACTGCAGCGCAAGTAATAATCGTAGCTCAAAAAATGAAATTGGAATCTGTCTGAGGCTGAAATTGCAGTTGTGCCTCACCCTTATTTACAAGCAATACTTCACTTTCTTATATTTTATGAAATACGATTTTAGTAGTCCACGTGTTCTATATGGAACATTGCTATGTAATCCACACTTTTGATATTTCATTTTTCATGAAGAGCTCTTCTTTTTCCTATAAATCAGTGAAACTGCAAATACAGTGGAAGAAAAATGGCTAGCTTGTCTAATTACAGAACACTAGGAAGATCAGAATGGAGTAGATCTTTAAGTGGAAGGACATAACGTTTAAACCCTGATTGTAACAAGGTAGTATTTGCCCTTTCCTCATGGCAGTCATTGTAGGAGGGATGAGAAATTGCAGAAGCAACGTCCACTTGTCATTAAAATGTGTGAATTTCTATATATTTTTTGCAAGTGCAGTGTTCATGTATACTTAAAAATCATTACACCAGTCATTTTTCATCATTTGAATGTCAGGCTGAGTAAGGAGGTAACTTATTTTAATATGACAAAATAATCATTAAAGAGCAACTTTAAGGATGTACATTTTCTTACTTTCCCATTTAAAATCGGATTTTTCCAAGAAAAGTATGAGAATTAAGAGTACTTTTGAAGAAGAAAAAGAGTGAGAAGTAAAATAATCTTAAAAACACCTTCCTCTGTTCCCTATGGGGTCCCTCCCGTGGGAGACCGTCCTTCATGAACCTTTCCAGTGTGAGTCCATCCCATGGTCACAAAACTGGTGTCACTTGTGGGTCACTTCTCCACGTGGTGCCGTCCTTTGGGAACAGGCTGCTCCACCATGGCTCCCCCATGGGGCCACAAGTCCTGCCAGGGGAAAACCTGCTCCAGCGTGGGCTCCTCTCTCCATGGGCTGCAGGTCCCTGCCAGGACCCTGCTCCATCGTGGGCCTCCCACAGGATCACAGCCTCCTTCATGCATCCACCTGCTCTGGCATGCGCTCCAGTATGGGCAGGGCACAGTTGCCTCACCATACTCTGCACAAAGGGCTGCAGGGGTACCTCAGCTCCGGTGCCCACAGCACCTCTTCCCCCTCCTTCTCCACTGACCTTGGTGTCTGCAGAGTCACATGTTCTCATCCTGCTCTTCTCTGCCTGCAATTTTCATCTGCACATAACTTTCTTTCCCTTATTAAATATGTTATCAGGGAGGCGTTACTATCATTGCTAATTGACTTGGCCCTGGAGCCAGCTGGCATTGGCTCTGTCAGACACAGGGGAAGCTTCCAGCAGCTTCTCACAGAAGCCACCCCTGTAGTCCACCCTGCTGCCAAAAACCTGGCCACAGAAACCCAGTACAAAGTGGTAACCTGAGAAATAGGAGACTATTCTCGGCAAAACCTCCAGGGTCATCCCCAGATTAGAACTTCTCACACTTCCTTCCCTCTGGTGCAGCCGCATTTGTTTTTTCATTGCAGAAAATCAAGTGATCACTTGAATTCTATAGGGGTCCTCAACAAAGATTTCACCTTTTTGTAGTCTCGGGATAGCACTTGTTCAGAATGCTTTTTTGTCTGACTGTAAACCTGTAGGTGCTCTGTATTTGCGAAAAGAGACAGGTGTGGCTGCTCTGGCTGCCTCCTTCTGTGTATGCAACTGTCTAAGAGCCAGGACTCAGGGGGGAATGGTGCTGTTTAAGTAAGAGGGTGCTTTAGAAAGCCTATAACATACATGTTAAAAAGTATTTATGAAGGACTATGGTCTAAGTGCACAACATATATGAGTAAAAATAGGAGAAGTAAACAGTGGCAGAGGGAACATGTAAGGTGAATCTGTAGTGCCATTTTCCCATCTTACAGATTAATGGTAATCTTAGGTTCTTATTTCTGATAAGGGTCTAGTTTATTAGCTCATAACTGCAACAGAACAAACAGCTTAGACTCTCTCCCTTTGTGGTTCCATTCCTTCTTCCCATCTGTTCAATTGGCTATTGTTTTTTCTATAATGGATCCTCTGCAGTATTATAGTTCATAGTTATGTGAAGCAAATGAAAGACATTATGAAAATGGCAAAGCAATGAACATCCCTCTTGGCTAAAACTCTGTTTTACCCTTTCCTACAAAGAACTCTTGCTTTACTTTAGTCTTCTTTGATGCATTAAAGTCATGGTATGGTACTAGGAATTAAAATTTGAAAATGAAGAATGGAAAAAAATTAGATCAGTGCTTCACTCTGAGTTACAATTTATTAGGATATGGTGAAAACTTTCAAACTCATAAAATGTTCTTATGACATTGTCTGGATATTTATTTCTGAAAATATCTACTTCAAAATACTCTTCCTTCATGTTGTCAGATGATGTTAAAATATTGGGGGCTTATAAGTAGTTCCACAGAAATATTTTTTCCTGTGAGAAATAAAATTTCATTATGGTAACTATACTTTTTAATGTGTAAAATATGTATCTTGCTAAGGTACATTTTATTGAAGAGTAAAATGTAGAGAGTCATATTTCTATGTGATTTTTTTATTGTGATACAATTTACCTCATGGTTGTGACACTGTGTTGGGATTGTGAACAGGAAGTTCCTAATATTTGATCTGTGCTGCATGTCCTGAGTTAATCAGTCAGACACTTCCTTCCATGTAGGCTAAACAAAGTTGAATTATTTCATATTTGCCATAGGCTATAAAAAGGTAGCTGAATTATGAGGGTTCCTTAAGCTTGTTGGGTGGTGTGAGACTTAGGAGATCCTAGTGTGGTCACTAAGATGTATGGTAGTGATTTGTTTTGTCAGTGATGCCAGACCTTGTGTGAGTTCCCTAGTCTCCAAGACAAAATGATGTAGAAGAAAGAGCAGAAGACAGTGCAAACAAACCTTCTGTGAGATAAGGAGGCAGAACAATAAATCTTGAGATTTATAGCTGGGGCAACATCACCTGAATAGATGCACCTGACTTTTTCATAGTGCTCCCTTCCTCTTCCTCTTTTATGCAAGTACGTTAAGTGAATTCACTAAGTTCATGGTCACACAAGCTCTCTCCTGTGAAGTAAATTATTCTGCAGTCTACAAAGATGTAGCTGTTTACATTTAATGCCTTGCAAATACTAAGCAGTTGTTGCGATGATTTTAACTACTTAGCAGTTTTTCACCATATGCTATAACTAGGTGTCCAGGAAAAGGCGGAAAAAAGTTCATACAAATACATTTTAGTATGATGTGATGGCATATCCTTTTCATTAGAAACCTCTATTTTCCTTTTTTCTCCTTCCTAGAAATCTTATATGAAGAAGAAAAACATCACAAAAAAAGGGTACCTACCATGGTACTCAGTGAAGTGAAGTAGAATAAGTATCAAGTTGTAATTGACTACTATGTTGAAAATATTAACTGAAATGGCAGAAAATTAGCAGTCTGTGGAGGCGAAGCAGTGTACTCCTGCAGATGAGTTACACACTTTAATTTGGTCTATGGCAATGTATTATTAATTGGTAATTTATAATAAATGCATGCTATCAAATTTATGTCAGCTAGTAATATAAATATAATTATGTTTTCATAGTATGCATGATTATAAGTTTAAGTTTTTTGGTTTTCTCTGTGTACTTGTCTCTGTTGGATAAGTTCTTTGATGTACAGTACCTGGTTTGAGCTGTACTCCCCTGATGGTAAATTAGTGATTATTTATTTATTGTTTGATCACCAAGCCTAGACAATGTCTAAGCTAAAAGTCCTCATGCAGATTCAAGTAAGAATCTATACAGAGTTCCCAGAAATAAATTAACTGAGATCAGTTTCTCTCTTGCTTCCACTCCTGTTTACGATTAAGGGTTTTCTTGAGAGCACTGAAGAAATATGTTTTAAGAAAAGGGCTGAATGGGAAAGGGCTTGAAAGATTGCAAGATTGACCTACTGTTGACTTACTGTTGTCTTCCTTAATTTTGTGGTGATTTTTTTTTTTAAATTTGGAGACTTTCTTGGACTTGACGGAAAACTAAAAAAATTAAATTTAGAAATTTAAATTTCATGTGGCAGAAGACAGAAGGAGTTAAAGAACAAAGTGTTGTGATCTGACTGGAAAGGAAGTTAGTCTTAGCAAGTCAACACTGAGTTAATTGAAACAGAGCAATACTGACAAGCCTAAAAATTCAAAAACATAAAGCTCTCTTCAGATGCCCACTACAAGTTATATCTTTAAAATAATAAGTTTCAGAGATTTATCATTTGCTGTCTGATATTTGGACTACCAGAATTCAAGCTTTCAAACACATCATGTTTTTGAAACTACTTCCAGTACCTTTTTATTGAATAAATCCTGTTCAGCCTGAAGGCCTCATATTTTCATGTTAAGTTTCTGAGTGCTAGTATTGCTTAGTATGCTCTTTAGTTTAATCAGTGTTCCTTGTTGACAAAAGACACCTCTATTTCAAGAAAGGGTTATCCAGATTTATGGTCCTTTGCTGTTAGTCCTGTTTCAACATTGGAATTTCCAGGCAAGGTGAAACTAAAAAGACAACAGAGAAGTTTGACTAGCTTTACAGCCAACAAGTAATTTGTAAGATTTTAAGACAGAGTAGTATAGCATAGAGTAGCACCTGTAGGAAAAGACCTGCAGCAATCATTTAGTGCAACTGCCTGACCACTTTAAGAGTGAGAAAAACTAAAGCATATTATTAAGGTGTTGTCCAAATACCTCTTCAACACTGGCAAGCTTGGAACATCAACCACATCTCTAGGAAGTGTGTTCCAGTAAATATACATCACTGGTTCATAATATCAATCTTATCATAATATCAACTTGACTTAGTTTCAAGTGGCCATTGGGACCAAGATAAAGTGGCAGCTGTTCCTGTGAGCCACATCACATGACCGCCAAGACAAAGGCAAGATGGTGGGGGGCTCCTGTGGCTAGTGTTTGACACCCCTTCAAGCCCAAGACAACAAAAAACAATGATGAACAAACCCTCTGAAAGCTAGGTTGTCTCAGTCACACTGTCCTGACACTCGCCTGGGCTCATTTCTGCGTGTGTGCCTCCAGCGCTGCTTCTACTGCTCTGCTATACTGGAGTTTAGTCCTGTGTGGTGCTGGTTCTGTTCTACCACTATGCTGTGCTCTTCTGGGCTGGGCCTGGCTGTGCTCAGCTGGGCTCCCTTTGGGTCAGTTGGGCTGGGGGTTGCCCCTGCTGCTTCATCCCCACAGCAGCCTCCCTGCCACAATGTCATTCAGCATCACATCGACTCCACATTTCAATGTTTTCTTTCAGCACCATGTCCATGGTAGCTGCGTCTTGGAGAAAAGGAAGGGAATGGATGGCAGGGGAAAAGAAGGGAGTCTGCAGGGCTGATGCTGGCAGCCTTCCCACTGGAGAGCGCAAAGCAAAAAGGGCACACTTTTGGTGGGGCACTTATGTTTTTTACCTGAATCCATGCCCTGCAACGATGACGTGGCTGGTATAGAATAACAACCTGGCTTTGCACAGCATGAGAAACCCCTGTAGCTATAACCAAACCAAGAGAACCAAGAACATTAAAGGCGAAATAAACTTAAGAACTTAAGATATTGTCTAAGAATTACAAACTGTGTTTGCTCATTGTGTAGCTGTATAACATCCTGCATGTCTTTGTTGTTGCTGTTGTTTTGTTTGTTTTGTATGTGGGGTGTTTCCCATTTTTATGAAAACTATAACGTAAATCCACAAAGAGGATTAGGGAAGTTACTCACTCCCTTGTATGCAGACACAGAATTTATAAGAAAACATATAGGACCACATTATTTTTAAGGAGCTGTTAGCTGGTTGACAGGAGCGTGTAAGAGATGTAGGGTCATGCTGCATTTACTTCATGCTCTTTCCCTGCTTGTGTACTGTTGGCCTCTGATAGGGACATGAGACTGGGTTGGTTGGACCTTTCATGTGAGACAGTGTGGCTCTTATGTTATTGAGCAATACATTCCCTGTGCTTTCACAAAAGCTGGCATTTTTTCCCCCAGAATTATAAACGTGATTTTTAAAGTTTGTGAAGAGTAATTTGTAAAGGAAGTATTATAAAAACACAATGATACTATCTGAAATTATATGATCCTTATTCTAGTCCAATGCCTTTTGGTTTGTGTGGAGGGGGATTAAGATACTGTGATGTACTCATCAATGATAAAAAAAGGAAAAAATATTGAGGTTTCACATGGCATAGTAGCAATACCTGTCTTCATTGGGCTCAGTGAAGATTTTGCTGGGATCTGCTGATGTGGTGAAGTGGAAAGCAAAAGGGTGCAGCTCTGTCTGCAAACCATGGAAGACACTTTTGTGAACTATGGTAAAAAGCTGCATGTTTTCTACAGCTTCTGTGTTTAATGAGGATTTCTTTAAATTATAATTAATTATAATCAAGTGTTCATTTGGCCTGGTATACAAAGTGTAAAGCCAAAAATACTGCAAACCTACACATCTGCTGTACAGGAGTCTCTAAAGTCTCTAAAATTATCAGTCAAGTCTCTAAAATTATCAAGATCTGTCTTTTGCAGTCCTTTCTCCACTGCAAAAGTGGGAGGACAATCACTGATATGAAGTGAAAACTTCTTCCTGCTTTCTCTGTGGCAAAGGCAAGATAAAATACTGTGACTGAGCTTCTAATCTGCCTTTGCTCAAGCAAAGTCCTGCTGGCTTAGTGTTGCCTGAGTAAAGGCTAGAGTTTTTGTCTAGTCTTTGGTTATTATATAGCCTCATTCGCTCATTTAAAAACATTTGAGCCTGAAATGGGCATTCAAAATAAAGGGCACAGAAGAACAGAATAAATTACAGGAGAAAAGGAGTTTGAAAAGAAGCCTATGCCTTTTCCACTAAAAGGGAAGACAGCTATCAGCATAGTCTTTATTAAGACTCATGTGTTTTCTGCTGAGGGAAGATAAGA
This sequence comes from Dendrocincla fuliginosa, assembly GCA_035047845.1. NCBI lineage: Eukaryota > Metazoa > Chordata > Aves > Passeriformes > Dendrocolaptidae > Dendrocincla > Dendrocincla fuliginosa. Next base: position 43,035,629 of record JAWWMO010000138.1, on the reverse strand, counting down.
CATGGGGGAAGAGAGAGTAGAAGTTTAAATTAGAATTGATATCAGATGCAACAATTAAGTATTGACAACTTTTCAGGCTTTGGAATGGTTCCCATTTGCAGCTGCAAGGCACTGCAGCAGCTTTAGTATTTACGAGCACTTGGTGAGTACTCTGACAGGTTTATTATTTGTTGGCTTTCTCCAGCATCGCACAGTAAAAATTGTTTCCAAGGAGTGTTCAAAAGTGTAGCTGGCTGCCACTGTATCAAAACCAATCAATCCACCAATGTATTTCACATTCTTGATTGATAACTGGCTCAGCGGTTTGGCATTTCAGGGAAGAAGTGGAAGGGGAGCAGGTCTCAACAGTCATTAATCCTTTTTCCCTGAGCCTCCCCTGGGCAACTGCTTGTGCCATTATCCACATTTCTTACTGCTGATTTCCACAATTCCATGGCTGCTCGAACCACCACAAATTCACTGCTGTCCCTTTCACTTATTGTAGACCTTTCATCACACCGGACTCAGCAACCCTCCTGGGCGGATAGTGGTCAAGGGAACATCTCTCTTTTCTTTTTTAAACCTTGGCCATTAATTTGGTTTCTTACCTCAGTATCCTTTCCTCTCTCTAAATTTATGTTGTTCCTTGTTGTACAAGAACATGAGGGTATGAATGTGCTTCCTTTAAAATATGTTTATGTGGATTGGGGTGAAAGATGTCTTATAGTAAATAGAGATTCTGTCTGCCTGCTCTTCCACTGCTGTCTGAACTGGTTATTCATGACGTTTTGCCCATTATGGTCTGTGTTACCATGAAGCTGAATAGACTTATGTCAGTTGCTCGGGAGATAGGCTATTTATTTATTTATTTGTTTGTTCATTTATTTATTTAAATTCTGCAAAATTGTGAGCAAGCTCACAGTGCGCTGACTGAAATGTCAGAGGTAATTAAGCTAAACTGTTTCCAGTGGGAGAAAAAAAAAGTCACCTGTTATTATGAGGAGCAGATATCTATAATTAATTAGAAGCTGAAGCTTTTAGAGAGAAAGAAAAGAGACACAAAAAGGGAAAAAAACCCCAACAGTCCCAATTTTCCACATTTTTCCTGTGTTGGCTTCATTGCACCAAGGGTACTGAATACTCCAGATGGGTTTAAAAAATACAGATTTGAGTTCCCCACTGAGGATTCAGGATCTGTCATTTGTCAGCAATCTGGTGTTATGTGTAGCTGTGCTGCTGGGAGAACTGCCTTGTGTATATTTACTATTATATTAAAGCACAAATGTCTCCTCCACCTGTCCTCTAAAGAGTAATGTGTCCTGGACAAATCTGTTCCATATAATATATATATAACTACCCTTATCTTTGAAGGCAGAATCCATGTTAAGAAGGAATGAAATATCCAAACAAAGGGAATTAATTGTGTGAGGAAAGGGAATTCAAGTGATGAAGGCAGCATAAAGAATTTAAAGGAGTGGAAACAGAGACAAGGAGACAAAGAACCTCACTGGGAAATTATGTAAGAGAGTCAAATATTACAAGAGTGTTGAACTCGCATAGGAATCCTCCAGTGTCTCTGTAAATTGCAAATAAAATCCTTCCCCTGAAAACCTGTCTCCTGAAAGCTTTAAACCACGTCAAAGGCTCCGCTGAGCCCACCGTGACTGTCCCTTAGTCACATTTGTGTTACGTTTACAGTTTTGGGGCCAGCTACCTCAGGAGATATTTATTTTGTCTGAAAAAAATACGGTGTTTTATGAGGAGAAATTAATAAAGAGCAAAAAGATGAACTGTTAATGCATATGGACAAAAAAAGGTTTCAGGAGGAGTCTGACATCAGCTTGGGCAAAAAATTTAAAAAAAGATGATCAGTGTTATAGGGGAGTATTGCTACTAGTGAATAACCTTGATTCTGTGGCAAGATAGAGCAAAATACCTGACTACCTAGGGAAGTGGGCAGAATGTTTGTGAGCTTACTCTGGAACTGGAATGACACCGCAAAGTCAGATTTATGTTGAGACAGTGCTGGTATGAGAAGGGTCTGTGCCTTCTTGAGCAGCCTCTGCAAGCAATATTGCTGTAAAGATTTGGGGCAATTGAAAGAAGCAGAATAAGCTTAGCAATCTGCAAAAAACCCCCACCATTTCTTTATAAGCAGTGAAAAGTTTGAAGCTTGGCTTCCTATGGGTTTATATTCCAAGGTGAACTTTTGTGTGTATCTTTTCATATCCAAAGAGGATGAATTATTTTTGTAGCCTGTTTGCCAGTAGAGGCATGTCAGAGTTCCTATTTCTCTTATATGGTATTGCATTTTACCAAATTTACGGGGATTTTAACACAATTGAGATCTCCATCTCAACTCAATTTGAATGAGTGAAAGGGTACAGAAACTGTTGGGGAGCAAAGGGTGAGTAAGCTCACAAAACTGGACTAAATTAATGCTTACATGATAATATGCAAAAGGATCTTCTGGGGAAGATTTCTGTCCTATGGACTGATTTCCCTCTGGTCTTTATCTGGTATGAGCCAGTATAGCAGGATGAGACCTTATTGCTTTTTTCCCCTTAGGAGAAAAGTAACACAAACCCCCTCCTTGATTTTTCATATCACCCTGCCAAAAAGCCTTTCAGAATTCTGTCCAAGCTGCTCTAATACTCAGATTCCCTTGTTAGAGTTTCCTTATCCTCCAGAAAAACCCTCCTATCTGAATTCTGCCTTGCTATTAAATAGGCCATGGCCAGAGGATGATATGGAAGACCTTGGCTATTGCCTGGGCTGCTTTAGAAAAAAAAAGTAGTGCATTATAACCATTTGAATACATTGCAAGACTCTAAAAGTGCTGGATTTAAATTAATCTGTGTCCTTCAATAATGAGCTATATGAAAATATAGGCTTCTATATAAACATTATTTTCCAAAAATCATAGTTTGAGAATTGGGCTATTTTTTGGGCTGCACACTAGCAAAGATAATGAGGGAATTAAACATTTGACTTGGCTGTGAGTACACAGTGGAAGATCTCATAGCTGCCGTACATTTATTGCTAACATTTGTGCCTTTAGTGGCGTATTCTGAGTATCTGGATGTGTCAGAATATTCACAGCTTATAAATGCTAATAATACTGACAGGTTCATCAAACTCATCTTCTTAGAGCTAGGACAATTTATTACAACTTTTTAACCCGAAGGAATTTATATAATTGATGGATTTGGGTTACATTACAGATAGAAAATAACCTTGAGAGAATTGGTATTCACTGCTGGAGCTGAATTTGATAGAGCTGAAGTGCCATTCACCCAGAGCTTCAACAAAACTGATAGCTCTGAGTTCTATAAGACCAATTGAAATTGTTTGACTAAAATTACATTTTCTGTCTTAAGTATAGGATATGCTGATTAGGTCTGAGGGAGAGGGAGTGGAGCACATGTAACTTAAATAAAACCTTATAAACCGGTAGAGATACTTCCCTGAGGAATTTTTCTTGTTTCTTTCTATTTTGAATATTAAATGATAGCATTTCTAACATTCAAGCAGGATCATCAGAAACTAGATTCAACATTTCCACAGTAGAGAGCCCTTTATTCTCCATGAAGACTGGAGTCTATGTTGTCATGCATTTGTATAAGCCTTTAAGAGAGCTTTGTGTTAAAATAAAGACTGGAAATTATCTTGCATGTGCAACAGCTTTTGTTTTAGGGTGAAATAATACTTTCCAAGGGATAGCTGAGAGACTAAGCTCACACAGTAAGTCAGTGGCAAGGCTGTGGCTAGGCTGTAGACTGCTGGGTCTCTGACATATGGAGCTGGTGCTGTTTGCAAAACCCACTTCCTTCTATGCAGCTCTGATTCTTGAGTGCTGACTGTGCCTTATTAGCCACTAGGCTATGTGGTAGAAACTAAATTCAGGGAGAAAATAAAGAACAAAACCAGGAAATTTTAAAGCAAAATGCAAAAGCACGGAAAAATAAAGTAATATTTTTCTGGTTTAATGTTTCATGGAGTAAAAAAAATTATTGTAATGTTCCTGGCATAAAAGTGGATTTTAAACCAATCTGTATGGGATTGTTTGTTGTTTGTTTATTTTAAATTTTTTATTTTAAATAAGCACATGATTTTAAGTTCAGTAAGGGATTGGAGGTGGAGAGTGGGACAGGAGTTAGATTCAGGGGGTGGGAAAGTGATTTTGAATGTCCTCTGGTTCTGAGGGAAGTTCAAGCAGCCAGAGGACTCCAGTGGAATAGAGATTGCAAAGTAAATGAAAATTGAAGCAGGCATAATCTTGTATGGAAGGGAGTTCTCAGTACAGTTAAAGACTGGTGGAAGAAAGATGCTCTTGAATGACTGTTTCATTAAATTATCTGCAAGCAAACATTTTCACATCCACTTGTCTCTCTCTGTTCAGAAACCCTCCCTGCCCCCAACAAATGGGACTCCTAGACCATGGTACAGAAGCTATCCACAATGAGTAGTATTTTCCATAGTTGTGAACTCAGGTTCTAGATATCTTGGAGTTTTTTCTCAAAATGTTTTATCCTTTTCCCCAGCCTTATAATCTAAGACATATTGAACACATTTTGGAAATGGCTTGAAAAATGAGATGAATTGAATGTTCTGAGTTCTTCTAGTCATTCCATAAAATATAGATAAAATTTTGAGAAGTGCAGCACTTCTTACACAACACTGTAAAAGGGATCCAGGTGGCCAGTGCAGCAGTCTGAGAAAGTGTGTCTTTCTACATCGTAGGGAATGACTGAAGAGTTCTCAACTGTTTTTATTTTCTTTTTAGGATGTGATTTCTCAAACAGTTTTTTAGGTGACTTTGTTATTTCAGAATTTAGAAATATTAACGATTATAAAAACAATACCATTTTCACTGTGGCATTAACTCAAACTTACATACACAAACATGGGCAGATATTATGGGAAAAAAACCCAGCATTACCACTGAAATGGTCTTGAGTGTGTTTTGGCGATGGCATTAGACAGCTACCTCATCCAGTAGGGTGGAAGAATGGGCTCCTCCTCTGAAACATCCTTGCTGATAGATGCAGTGTGAATATGAAGTTGTAGGTCAGAGAGGTGATCAGTTCTGTTGAGTGGTATATAGCAACTTTTTATTATGATTTTCATATTCATGTCACCCTGCTGGTATGTACGTAAGTAAACTTTATATTTTGGAATATATACATTTTGCTTAGAATAATTGCTAGCCAAAAGCCTTATATTCAAATAAATCATGTGTCTTGCTTTGATACTTGTTAATGTTACTGTAGTTTTATTGCAGGACTGAAAACACTTATTTGTCCATCTGAATAGTCTAAGTACATGTCTATTAAACATAAGACATATTATCGTAAAGATGTATTTTCTGATGGAGTATAGCACTCATCTACATGAACATAGCTGTAAATACATGTATATTTATATATATACATGTTAACATTCAACTTGAATGATCATTTGTTTTCAAAACATACTGATATACTATAATTGTTATTATCTCTTTGAAGATTATGCTTCTAGTATCTAGTCATCTCTGATACTCCTCACAGCTGTCATATTTTTTGCTCTGCCTCTTCTCTGTCTTATGCATAAAATAAATATTTCATACTACATCTTTTACATCTATTATGTGGAGTCTGCTACATTAGGTGGCCAGAAAAAATAGATGAGGACGCTTTTCTTGCATTTCCTCTTCCAGGTAGAAGCAGTCCATAAGGGTGCTTTGCATCCTGTGCTGGAACAGTCACCTGTACACTCCTGCCACTGCTTGCTGCTCTGACTAAAAGCTTGTGTGGCCAACCAGGTAAGTGACTGCTGTTTACACATTCTCATTTCGATACAGTTACAAAGCACTTTCTTCTATGGTCTTAACCTGGGTGCAGTCTGGTCTACTGTGTGATTTCTCTTCCAAAAGTCAAAGAATCACAGAATATGCTGAGTTGGAAGGAGCCCACCAGGATCATCAAGCCCTGCACAGGACCACCCTCAAGAGTCACACCCTGTGCCTGAGAGTATCATCCAAATGCTTTTTGAACTTTGGCAGCCTTGGTGCTGTGACCACTTCCCTGGGGAGCCTGTTCCAGTGCCCAACCACCCTTTGAATATAGAACCTTTTTCTGATATCCAGCCTAAACCTTCCCTAACAAAACTTCAGGCCATTCCCTCAGGTCCTGTCACTGGTCACCACAGAGAAGAGATCAGTGCCTGCCCCTCTTCTTCCCCTCACA
>JAWWMO010000138.1:43018251-43029320 GCA_035047845.1 Dendrocincla fuliginosa | reverse complement strand
GGCCCTCCTGGCTGCCAGGGCACTGCTGACTCATTTTCAACTTGCCATTGAACAGGACCCCCAGGTCCCTTTCTGTGGCAGTGCTTTCCAGCATCTCCTTCCCCAGTCTGTCTGTACATCCAGGGTTGCCCCATTCCAAGTGCAGAATCCAGCACTTCCCCTTGTTCATTGTGATTCCCTTGTATGGTTGGTGATTGGCCTCTGATTTGCCAAGGTCTCTCTGCAGGGCCTCCCTGCCTATGAGGGAGTCAGCAGCTCCTCCCAGTTTTGTGTCATCTGCAAACTTGCTTAGTATCCCTTCCAGTCCTGCGTCCAAGTCATTAATGAAGATGTTTAAGAGCAGAGGGCCCAGGACAGAGCCCTGTGGAACCCCACTAGTGACAGGTCACCAGTCTGATGTCACCCCATTTACTACCCTCTGTGCTTGACCCATGAGCCAATTGCTCACCCACCACATGATGTGTTTATCCAACTGTGCTAGCCATTTTGTCCAGAAGGATCTATGAGAGACAGTATTGAAAGCTTTACTGCAATCCAAGAGTATTACACTGACTGCTTTCCCTTGATCAGTCAGGTGGGTTACCCTGTCATAGAAGGAAATCAGATCTGAATAAGCAGGACTTCCCTCTCATGAAGCTGTGCTGGCTGTGACAATGACTGTGTTGTTTTTCAATACCTCACAGAATAGTCTTCTCCATAACTGTACCGGGCACTGAAGTGAGACTGACAGGCCTCTAGTTTCTGGGGTCCTTCTTTTTGCCCTTCTTGAAAACTGGGATGATGTTTGCCAGCTTCCAGTCAGCTGGGACCTCTCTGAATTCCCAAGGAAGCTCAAAAATCATTGGGAGAGGTTTTGTGATGACATCAGCTAGTGCTTTGAGGATTCTTGGATGAATCCTATCAGGCCTTGTAAATTTGTAGGGACCCAGCTGAAGCAGAAGATCCCGCACAATTTCAGGGTCAGCTGAGAGTTGGTCATTCTTTCAGTCATGGTCCTCCAGCTCAGGGCACTGAGACCCCCTTGGTCCATCATCTATATTGAAGTCAAAGAAAGCATTAGTAACACCTTTGCCTTGCCCTCTGTCCCTGTTTGTGAGGTGATCATCCCCATCCTGTAATGGGCCAATGATATTTCTGTACTGCCTTATGCCATTAATGTATTTGAAAAAAGTCTTTGTTGTCCCTGACATTTCTGATCACAGGTAATATAAAGAGAACCATTTTTCTTTCAAAACAAACTTTTGTGAAGCTGTAATTCAGCACAGATTCTGTGAGATGGAAGTTGTCTGACGGATATACATGTTTGGAAAAGCTGCAGATTTTGATTCTTTTTTTATGATCTTTTTTTTTGATTCCTATCTTTCATAGCTGTGATAGCTTTATGATGGTTTGTTCAGGGATTTTTTTAATCTGTGTTTGTTATATCATGGGAAATAGCCTTAGGATTTTTGTGGCAAAACCTTTATTTGAAGTTAAGCTTATTGAAATTGCTGTAGTTTATAGTGTTATATTTCGTTACCATTGTCTTTCTGTATTTAGAAAAAAATCTATGAGTTTTCCAAAGTAAAAAGACACGGATGCTGCATATTGTAAAATTCTGGTAAGACTGTAATTGCCATACAAATAAACAACTGAGTGCAGCATACTTTTTGCTTTTAACTGCACCGAACAAGTTTTTCAAGTAATGGAATTATTATCTTAATGGTCTGGCCAAACTCGCTAAGTTTTGTCTGTCAGGGCTCTCCTGTGGCTTTAATTCAATATGCTATTTTCTGACAGTTCTGAGCAAGTTCAATGGCTTTTGACCTTTTCATGCCAATTGGATTTTTTTTTTTTATTGCATTAACTGTTCCTGAATCATGCTGCTTTTAAGAGTATTGTGGCCCAATATTCTTAAGTGATACTGCTGAGAAGTAGAAATTATTTCTGTCTTAACTCCCTCCTATTTCTGTATGTAGATGTACAAATACAAAGAGATGGATAGTATGATTTCAGTCTATGTTATGACAAAATACTAGGTTTACTAAAGAGAAGGTGTTCCATACAGATTAGATGAACTGCAATATGGATATTTTTCCTTTTTTTTTTTTTTTTTTTTCATTTTTTGACAGTACCTGATATATGTAAAGATCCTGTGATACTTCATGGCTCAGAGGCAGGGTAAATAGCACTTGTATAATACACAAAAACACATAGTTTCATACTCTGCACAGTCTGTTTTGAGCCTTGCTGTTGTAGAAGGCACTTGGGTATCCAGAAAATATCTTTCTAGGACAAAAGTCATTAAACCCTATGACTGAAGAAAAAGTTCTTATTGACTTAAGTGAGCCTTGGACTGAGCCTATAAATGTAGATCTTAATCATATCTCTAAACACTAAGAATATACTACAAATGTATGCTATATCTATCCAGAGCTACAGAAAGATAATGTAAGTAGTCTTTCATGCATTTTTACAGTTGGTTTTGTTGATATTTCTTTGTTGTCTGCTATTTCCATTTGTAGATGAACTTTGAGAACAATGTAAATTATTTGATTAGTGTCTTGTGACTTACCATCCATTTTGTGGGTAGCACTTTTATTTTCTGGCCTCAAAATGCTATTATTTCTGGTTCTATCTATTACAACCATAGCCATGTGATTCTAGGAGAGGTCAAACCCACATTTCAGCATTTTTCCTCCTTCAGCTCTTTTATTCAAGTTTATGGTACTGATACGTTCATTGTCTTCAGATAATGTACAGTCCTGTTGACAGAACAATGCACAGTGAATATGTTGTCTAATGTATCATTGAGCTTTTAGTTCTCTGGCTACAGAATTAAATGCTAGGCTTTTAAAAAGTAACTTATATTCCAAAGTCAGTAATTTAGTGAAGTATTTGGATAGTTACTAGTGCTATAAAATATTGAGTGTTATAATTCTGAGGAATTTTGTTTAGCTATTAGAAAGATAACAATACTACCCTGATTATTACAGGATGATTCTGCCTGTTACCAAGCCCATACAACTGAGTTCAGATTCTGATACAATATATTGATTTTTCACTTCTCTGACTTTAATAAGAATTTTGGCAAGTAAAGGACAAAAATAAAACTTGAATGACTTATAATTAGGTTAAAATTGCTATTGTGACATGAAGTACATGATGTTGCAAGTACTATAACTGTTGTAGCTGTGTAAGCAAAGACAACGAACAAAGTAGATTCTAAACTACTGAATGTTTATGTTGATGTCTAACATATGTAATACAGTTGTTGCTGTATCCTCACCAGACTAGTGAAAAAAACTGTGGGTGCAAGTTGCCATTGCAGCTAGAATTTTTTCAGGCCAGTGAGTTGGAACAAAACTATCAATTTCTCCCTGTCTTTTCTTAATTATTCACTGTTTTCTAATAAATAGAGTATATTGAGGGAATTTCAGTCCATTCTGAAAATTTTAAATGTCAAAATATTCTTAAGTGTAGTAAACAAAGAAATGGTGTTTGTTAGTGTTAAACAGTCATTTCTACTCTCTTTGGAGATATTATATATTTTATTTGTAAAACACTAATATGTAATTATAGTGATGAACTGCCCTGTGGTCTATGACAGGACTTTAATTTTTACATTCATACCATGTTTTTATGCAGGCTGTGTATTTGTCTCAGTTTCCTCTCCTTCATAAACAATGTGAAAAATTTGTATCAGAGGATACTGGAATATAGTGAAAGGGAGGAAACAGGAAACATGCTGATCATCTTAGAGTCAGAGGGTTATCCTTCCTATATGCTCTGCAGTTGGGCCAGTTCATCCACAGTGTCCACTGTGAAAGATAACTGAAATATTTGTGCTGGTTTCTAGTTTGAGAAAGCTATTGACTGAATCTGCTTGAAAAGGGACAAGAGAAGCTCAGGTAGCAACATGTGAAAAAACATTTTTAGCATTTTTCAAGCATTGGAGGAGCAGCCATCTAAACAATAGTGCTCCATCTCAAAATGACTCTTAAAATGTCAGGAGGAAAAAAACAGCCTGAATGAGGAATAGGCTGTTTAGCACTGGATAGAAATGTGCAGAAGAGATAGAGTATGTATGACAATGATCTCTCTAAACAACTGATTTACAGTTCGACCTCTATTTTTGAGTTACTGGAAGACGCCATTGTTGAGCAGTGTGCTTCATCTGCTGTATTTTAAATCCAATAAACCCCTCCCACTACAACCTTTTGAGAGAGAATTTGAGTAATGAGCAGTAAATGAGAGTTGACCTCTGGTTACTTAATGCAGAGAGAGATGAAAAAGATAATTTGCACCAACTTTGGAAAATGAAGAGGAATTTTCAGCAGCTTTCAAGAGACACATTCAGAGAAACAGCTTCAAATTTGGGAGTGCAGGCAGCCTTGGTGTTCTTACAGAGCAGCTTGCCACTGTAACCCCTGCTAATGAACTTGGCAGTCTGTCTCCAGGGTAATATTGGACAGTTCAGCCTGACAAATAGAGAAGTGTGTTAGAAAATAATATACGAGACTGAGTCATGTGAAAAAAAAGTAAGACATTTAAGGCATCGATCTCTAATTATTGCAATCTGTAAATAATGAATCTCTGCAACTAACATTGCAACTTACAAACTTAATACTTTGCTCTTTCTGTAATTTGTAACACTCAGATTCACATTTCAATTCATACCTTGAAGACCATTTGTTATTGGTGAGCTATGAAATGAGGATCACTGACTGAGGACAGTTTAAAGCGAGGACATCAGGGGCTACAGGTAGACTCCAGGAAGCAGTTCTAGCACAGCAGAAGTAGTAGGGCAGCCCAGAATTCTGGGATAGAACTTGATCTATCCTTGAAAATAGTTACGGTTGGAATGTTGACATGTAAAGCCTGGTAGTGAGATGGAAAGAATATTTTGTATACTGTTTTCTAATCTTATTAACTGACTTAGACAGTCTTGTTTGACAACGAAGGTGACTGACATGAATATTAGTATGTCCTCATCTAGAACATGAAGGCATTCTCACATGATGTGATTGAAAGTGGTCATCCTGCTGAACAAAAGGAAATAACCCTGCAATGACAAAGAGGTTTAGGCTATTCCACATTTGTTTCCAGTGCAGTAACAAGTATATGGACTACTGTTAGTTATTAACAAAGTTGGAGACCAATAAAAGTTCAAAGAAAAGAATTCTGAGAATATAAGAGAAGCTGTCCAAAGGGCCATTTTTCAGATTTGTTGACAGGGAAGAGAGAAATGATCATTTACAGTATGTGGATTCTAATGGTTTTCTTAGCATTATGCTCCTACAATACTGTAATAGACTTAAGAGATGCAGTTATATGCTTTTTGATGCATTTCAGGTTCCTACCAAATATTGACCTAATGGCAAAACTATCACTTGCATAATCTTTTATGAATACTTATAAACCTTGGTCTTGCTAGCACTACTTCCACCTATGGGTTAACACAAATCAGCCATTCAAAAGAATCGCTTGATGGGATTGAGCATAAACTGGCCTGGCTCCCATGTTTTGACTTTAATAAAACATTTTTAGTGAATTCTCTTGTGGATCCATTGTTAGTGTCCTCTTTGAGGAAAAGAAAGCTGGAAAAAAGCCATGCATTAAGATGCATTTATATTCATACTATAAGCACATGCAGAAACTTTCAATAGTACAATGTGCTTTATGAGTGGTGTCTAAGTGTCTGAAGGAGTAATGAAATGATCTGTTATTCTAGTTTTAAAAAAGACTAAAATTTTGTTCGTGCGCCTGACACAGTGTAGGCGTAAATAAAGTAGGTTTTCAACATTGTTCTCTCAAATTAAGGAGGTGGCAAAGATAAATTAATCTCTGTGTTCTGTCAGGAAGCTCATGCTTACTCTTTTCATGCCTGCTGTGTGTGAGGACTGTGACACAGGCTGACAAGGGCATATGTCCTTGCAGCTATAAAAAAGGTATTCTACTATTTTCTATGAGAAATTAAAGAAAGTATATTACAGAATTAGGCAGTCACTAATCAACACTGTTCAAGTTTTGGGTTTTACATCTGCCAGTCATTCCTCAGAGTCTAGTGGAACTTCCATTGGTTGGGTCCAATTCTACATCAGTATTAAACTCATGGGAAGCCAAGCCATAATATCAAAACCTACAGCAAATGACAAATAATAGCATTTTCAGGCCAGCATTGTAACTGAAGCTATTATGGTTCATGTATATATGCTCCCCTGAGCATCCATTGCTCATTTGTCTGGACTAAGACATTTCCAATCAAGAACTGGACCTCTTCCACTTATGTGCATGGAGCATGGGAATGAGTGCAGTCAGTCTCTCAGGGAGCAATTACAGATGCCATATTATTGCAGTAGGTGGATTGCAACCTACTGAATTAAAAGTCTGTTTTGTAAGGTGGACCCATGTAGTCTTTTGAATGAGCTCCCCCAACAGACATCTTTCAGAGCTGTGGCAAAAGTAAACTTTATGGCTTTGACATCTCTATGGAAACTGTAAGAACACTAAACAGAATATTATAAGTGTAGGATGCTGCTGGTCACTTTATAAAGCCAAGACTGAGAAGTCTTAGCAGAATGGAGAATATGAAAGAAAATTAGTAGAGCAAAACAGTGTTTGTGCATTATCTCTGATTTGGAAGGGTAGGACTCCAGTGCTGGATTGAAAATGTGCCAATAGTTTAAAAAAATCTTGTTAGAGAATTGGAAACACAAGATATGAAAACGTCTCTGTATGCTGACAAAGCCAATAACAACCTCATCAATAAATGGTTAATTATTTAGGTTATTAATATGAATCGATGCAAATGTTTGGCCCATGAAATGATGGCTGAATCATTTATCATCACTAGGAAAAACATTAGTGGGAAATTCACAGCACTAACAGTATCTTTTTAAATTTTCTTTGACTGTGCAGTACAATGATGCTTAAATCTTGCCAGAAGATATCTAGCAAAATAAAAGTCTGACTGATAAATAAGGTTTCCAAAGCTAATATAGAGATATACCTCGCCTCTGTAAGGTGAGTGGCAAATAAAGCCAAAGAAATACTTTGTCCTAGTAATAAATACGGAATTTTAAATACTTTACTAAAGATGTGCGAGGTGAGCTTATCTACCCTTTTCACTTTTATGCCATTTCTATTATAGACAAAAAATTTATATCCTATATCCTCTTAGAAGAATGTTAGTGGATAATAATATTTATGTTAGCTCTCTGTTTTCTCTAAATTTAATGTTAACTATTGCAATTATGCTTCTGCCAAAAAAAGTAATTCAGAAGCATTTTTCAATAGTTGATGAGTCTGAATCTAGTTTAGGAAGCTTTGGGATCTTCCTAGTAAAATTTAGGATGCACATTAGATAGATACTAATAAAAATTATGAAGAAATTTCCACTAAACATAAACCTGCTCATACTCTTGGTATACATCTCTGTATGCACGATCTATCAGCAACTTTGAATCCTTACAAGTTATCTCTGAAAACATGATTGTTCTAGTGGACAATGGAAATTTGAGGTATCTATACTACAGCTTCTGTAGTATTTTATCTTAAGAGGAACAAACAAATATTGGGTTTGGGTTTGCTTAATAATTCATGTGAAAAATAAAGCAGAGGAACATGGGTATCTCTTTCACAAGGGAAATCTTCGAGGAGCTCTAGCTGTATGTTATTAGAAATGAGCTTCTTTGTGAAGCTGCAGAGACTTTTAATGATATTTAGCTAAAAAGCATCAAGATAAGAATCTTTTCAGATTAACTTACATAACTGAAGTCAGTAACATGAAGAAAGAAGATTAATTACAACCAAGTGTTCATTTTATTCTGTGAAAAAAACAAGTTCACTTGATACACGTAGTTTTTAATGACACATATTATGAGGATGCCATATACAAATCAACAGGTTTTGTCTGCAATCTTGTCAGACTGCTTGTCAAGTACGCTGCATATTATTAATAATTACATTACCAAAGCAATACAATACAGAACAGTTGATAATAAAATACTAACCAAAGTGTCATGTCAGACACCACTATATTCAAGATTCTGAAGGGAGATTGTCACAGGTGTTACACAAATAGTAGATAACTGGAAATCTTTAGTGGCACTTGCTTGTAGTGTTTTAAATGTTGTCAGATTTGCCAGTGTAATGGCTACCAATTTTACAGTAAATCAATCTTTTTTTAGTGCAATAATCACTGCCTGCCAGCAGCTGAATTCCTGTTTGGCATCCTCTGACTTTTCCTATCTCTGTTTTTCGGCTCATCTCCATTGCTACCTTTATGTTATCCCTTGTCCTTGAAAGAATTTCCTAATTCCTTTTTTTTATTATTATTTCCTTCATTCTTGTCTTTAAAAGCCTGCTTGTCCGTATTCTGTCACTTATAGCAGATCAGTCACAACAAATGATTGGCACCAGAGCCAAGTTTGGCACGGATAGAGATTTTTAAGCTAGAATCATGACTCTCAGCTGCAATGCTGTTTAAAATAAATTTGGTAACAGACAGCAGATGGGTTTGCTGTCAGGGAGCTAGATCTAGCTGATAGTTTTTTTGAGGGTTTTTTTGGTGCAGCAAGTTCATTGGAGGACATGACAGATTTGTAAGTCATGCTTGTAACTTATACTCCTGTGGAGCTATTGGGGTAATTGCGCCTTAGGCTTGATGAATTACTGAGAGTGGGTAAAAGAGAAAATATCTCAAAATCAGGGCAAGTTGCAGTTGGTGCAACTAAGTATTAATTAATTTTTTCCAGGATGTGTAAGAGACTTCAGCATTTGAGGCACAGGAAAACCAGTGCCACAGCTATCTTGCTGCTGTGCTGAACAGAAAATTTTCAAGCACTGTTATGGTCTTGTGGGATGGTTTTTCTACAATGGCCAATGTTCTTCATAGCTTACAGTCTCAGGGCTAGCAACACTCCACAAGCAACGAATAGTAGGCATCATCATACTCAGTGCTTGAACAACCCGATGGTGTTATCAGTCTTACCAACTTCTAATGGAAGTGACTACTATCATAGAATCATGTACATAACTGAATCCAGGCTAAACACAGCTTCTAACAAAGAGGTTGTCCAGATCAAATTTGAATATTTAGTCAGTAGATGCTACCATCTGTTTTAAGCAAACTACCTAGAGAATTCAGCTTCAAACTGGTCTGACATTTCTTTAGTCACAGGATGCATCCTAGGAGTAACTCCAACGCTCTGCTGGCTATTTCACACTTGATCTTTTTCTTTCAATTCATTGAGCAAAAATGCTCGACTGTACTGTTTCTCTAAGCCAGCCTTGATATGAAAGTTAAATAAAAAGCCTCTGGTAATGTTCCCTGCCTTCTAATTTTCATTGTTAACAACTTGCCACTTTTTTTTGTGTTATGGGACAGATCCTGTTCCTGTCTCAAGGTTTTTTAGTGGGTATCACCAGAATGCTGCGAGTGCTGCTGGCTCCATGGGGTCTGATGCCCTTCCTGCTACCCGCAGTGCAGGAGGTGGGCAGCTGGGGAGTAGAGGGGGACATTCCAGGGCAGCCTCGGCCACTGTGGCAAGACAAGACCATGGTGAAGAGGCCAGCACAGGCCAGACACAGACCTCCTGGTGACACAGTGGGGACTTTAGGTACTTAAAGTGAAAAAAATCCATCCCTTGATTTATGTACTCTTGTTCAGAAATATATTTTGCATTTGCTTGTTTGCATATAGCATGATCCTGAATTTGTAATCATATAATACAGAATTTTTTAGAGGTGTTTATTTTTACATGCTGTTTATATATAATTTAATTGTATTTCATGTTGGTAGTTATATGGATTATAAAATGTTTCCAATAGAGGAAACTTTGTTATTCCTGTATGTATTTCCCTTTTCTTTTTTTAAAAAATGAGTGAATATTTTCACAAATCTTGAGTATGAAAACAGTATTTTTTACAGTAATAAAACAGAACTTAGTGTTTGGGGATCTTTACCTGACATAATCCCTAGCCAGAGTGCATATGCACTGCATCTCTTAGAGGGTACTCAGTTCACTCCCTGCAGCAGATCCGTTGCAGCACCTCTCAGGAATTGTAGCTGTCAGGCCTAATTTCATTTGTTTTGTCACTTAGAGGTACCAGGATGTTGCTCAGATCCAGGAAAATCTGTGCATCATGGGAAAGGGAACTAAAGTGAGAGGAGAGAGAATCATAGGGAGTCACTGTTTCCTTAGGAGAACATGGGGTATATTCTAAAGTGAAATATTTAGATTTAAGATTAGTTGATATATGTGACTGATATAATAGATTTTGTTTCAACTTTCATAATTTTCTTTATTTCATTTAAAATATAAATGCCACCATAGTTTTTATTGAAAAATATTTGCTTGTATGGTTTTATAAAATTATTTCTTTTAAACAGCTAAATTTCCCACATACTAATATGATTATAAAAAATAATCCAAATCCAAAAAATAATAAATGTGTGAGTAAAATATTGTGAAAAACAGAAATACTGCAAAAAAATAAACCTGACACAAAGGCTAATTTTTCAGTGGTGTTTTCACAAAAAAACCTAAGCATGGAAACCTCTGCACTTATTTGGCAACAATGCATATCAGTTTATCGCCACAGGCATTTTTGAAGAAAGAGAGCCAGTGTACATGAGAGCAGACAAACTTACATGGTAAGTAAGATACGTGGTAGCTTGTAGGAGTTTCTTACTTTAACATTTAACTGAGATACTACTGCAGCAGAATAGATACCATGTACACAGAGATCCAAACTATTTGCAGTGGCTATATGGAGACATAAGCTAGATGGAGTTCTTCACCTCATTGTTTCCTGGAAAATATTATGTACTGGAAAAATTCTCTAAACCAGTATTAATCCTGTCCTTTAATCCTGGCAAAGCATATGGCTTTCTGGTCTCTGGTCTGTTCTCTTGGTGTTTCCCTTTAAGAAAATGACGATGCTATTCCCTTTAAGAATAGCATCGTCATTTGAAGTAGACTGACATCCATCACAACTCCTGTTGTAAACGTCACACCAGTTTTAATTTCAAATGGCTGAAGTCCTGCTCCCCTAATAGAATAATTATCACATGAATGAGCAGA
>JAWWMO010000138.1:42991791-43018151 GCA_035047845.1 Dendrocincla fuliginosa | reverse complement strand
AACGTCACACCAGTTTTAATTTCAAATGGCTGAAGTCCTGCTCCCCTAATAGAATAATTATCACATGAATGAGCAGATGCTGACGTGGGGAGCATCTGACATTTTATAAATGAATGCCATCCAAGCAAAACATCAGCAAGATTGGATATGTTTGGGTAGTTAAACATCTGCAGAGGTGACTTGTTTGCAAATCATTAAGAATAAAAGCTTATTAGTTGTTAGAGAACATTGGCATACACAAGACAAGTGTGGGTCTGGATCTCCTTGGGACTACATGTTAGCATCAGAGATGTATTCCCACTTTTGGCAAGGTGAACTCTCTGAAGTTTAGGCTAACACAATGAATCTGGCACAACTCCAGCATCAAAACACATGCTGTGGAAATCTCAGCCTAGACATTTCTAATTACCTGGAGGTACTTTGACTAGGTTCAAGTCTCCATGTTTATACCACCTTGTTCTTGTTAAAATGAAGGGAAACTGGAAGTACCACTGCAAATAAGCCTTCCTGACAAATAAGAAATATTTGTTATAAAGAAAACTTTATGTTATGCAAGTAAACATTTGGAAAGTTTGTATGTAGGTTATGTTTCCTAATTACATTATTCTGTCTTTCTCTCTCCCCAGACCAACACAATTATTTCTAAGCTGTTCTAGACATCTGGAGACCCCTTACACCTCTTTCTGAGTGAGCTGCAACAGGCCCCACATAATATATTCTTGTTCAGGGCAGGGAAAATAATGGCTATGGGCAGAAACCAGATCTGAGGCTTTCAGACCAGGGCTCTGGCAATGAGGTTAAAGAGAAGGCACTTTCAATTTCTGTTTCTAATAACTACTGAGTAAAAGTTGAAGACAAACCAAACTTGAACTGGAATAATTAACCCAGGAAATTCTCAGTGGGAAGATGGTACACTGACTAATGTGTGAGCAAGCCTTAAAAATGAAAGGCTTTAAAGCTGCCTGAGGTTGACTATAAAGAGTGAGGCATTGCTTTTTTTCCAAAGGAAACCAATTTTCTGAGGGTTGCTTCATGGGTTTAAAGGGGTGCTTCTTTTATGTTACACATCACAAATTAGAGTTGCTGTTTGAGAAATTGAAGGTGTATTGATAGTAAACAGGTGGCTTCTGTTTCCAGGAAATTTGTTTAGTACCATTTTATGATTGAACTGATGCTGTGACACATTAAGTGGAGCTTGTCACTCTCCCATCTGGTCTACACAACTGCTGGAGGCGGAACTCATTTAGGAAGTTGTACATTTCTTGCAGCTGTTCCTGGATGTTTCATAAATAACTAACAGAAAGCACTGATTCACTTGGCTTTATTAAACCTATCTTAGGGGAATCATGTCATTGTTCATGGAGAAAATGGTACACATTGCGTGGCATTTAAGAGACTTGTTATCAAATTACAGTGCTTTACAGCCTTACTTAGTGCTAATGGGAAAATAGCGAAGTACAGATCAGGACTTCTTTTGGGTTGATTATAATTTATATGTCTGAAATTGACAAAGAGTCCTTCATGCTAAGTAAAATGCTTTTTGCCTGTGGAACCCAATGGTGTCTTGTTTTCATCCCCCTGTGGATGCACTTTATCCTTGGGTCTTATCTGGAAGGAGCAGTTGTTGCAGAATGCCGTGTTCTCTTCATACATCATTTAAACAGGTTTTGTTATTGATGAATTGCTTTTTTAATTCTCAGATGAAAGTGAACATTATAAACAAGGCATTCCCATATTAGCTTTTCAGTGCTTTGCCCAATGGGCAATTTAATGCGACATCAAACGCGATAATAGCTGAGTGACAAAAAGAACCTTTCCCATGCTTGTTTGCTTCTAATAGCTTGATTTCATTTTTAATAGGCTGTTAATCTTCAGCTAGTGTTTTGCTCTGTATCAAACATTTCACTGCAGTAAGCGGGGTTGTTTGTCTACTTTAGGTTTATGTTGTGTTCAGTTAACACCTCCTTTGGAAGGCATTTAGTACACATAAGATTCCTGAGATTGACTTTGTGGTTGGAAATTTTGACTCCCCTTGACTAAACCTTCCTATCTGTCATGAGATGACAGGCTAATAAAACTATTCATGTGCTAAGTTATAATGATATCTAATGTGTTGATAATAAAAGGCTACCACATATTGAATTCAAATAAGCAGTGTGCTGCACAGAAAAAGAGAGACACCGTTAGGTATAAAGGAGGTCCTAAAATGTATTGCTGTCTAGCTTAGGGCAAAAATTAAATACAGTGAGCTGTCTGACCTGAAGGAGACACACTTATTTTGTGTTCAGTTACTGTCCAAGTAGCCTGTTACATCCACAGTGAATAAAGGAAGGCTGTAAAAACTGCTGAAAGCTCTGTGGAGTTTATGCAGAGATTTTTTCCTAGATGAGGAAAGACTGTCACTGATAGGTTTGTGTTATGTTAAAAGACATTTTATT
Organism: Dendrocincla fuliginosa; assembly: GCA_035047845.1. Lineage (NCBI taxonomy): Eukaryota > Metazoa > Chordata > Aves > Passeriformes > Dendrocolaptidae > Dendrocincla > Dendrocincla fuliginosa. The sequence goes on along the minus strand of JAWWMO010000138.1, from coordinate 43,015,713 downwards.
TTTTACTGATCTGATATATTTTTATTTACTGGTCTGATTTATTTTGGAAACTCACGATATTTTTCGGGACTAAAATCAGTGTCCTCTCAGAACTGTCACTAGCCAGAGATGTCTATGAGTTTGAATAATCTTCCATTCTGTGATGTCACTACTTGACTGACAAATGACTGTCGAAGGGATAGGAAAAGTTCTCCAGTGCCTGCCATGATGCTCAGGAGAGACATCAAAGTGTCTGGAAATCTTTTTTGGTGAAAACTGGCTGAATACCAGGGGGTAATGTTCTGTTACTTCTTCATCAGGTGCTGTCCTTCATACTTCCAAGGATTATTAAAAGTTTTGAAAGGTTCCTACAGACTACAGAGAGAGACCTTCTGACTTATTGGGTCTAGTTCCATTCAACTGCATAACTGATAATCATAAACTGATGAATTCCACTATGAAAAGTACATAGTTGGGCAAAAGAAAATCAGCTACAGTCAGAAAACTGCTTCAGAACATCTCTTGTCCCCACCTTCTCCAATGGTTAATTTTAAGCCTGCAATTATTAAGTAATAGCTTATAATTGTTTGTGTTCTTGGATGAAATAGTTTTTCCTCCTGCCTGGTGCTTACCTAGTTAGAGTTAAGAAGTCTGTCGCCCCTCAGGCTTTTGTTGTGAAATGTGTGAGTTGGTCCTCACCCTGATGATCAGCTGAAATGGGAAGGTCACAGGGGCTCAGATTTGTTTTACAGTTCAGACCTGTGATCAGTGTTGTACGAATTCATAATAGTGCTTCAAACCCAAGCTAAAAGCATGAGCTGATGTTTCTCCAGTATATATCTGCATGGCTGGTGTCTTCCATAACCACACAGTTTTTAGTAGCATTTCTTTAATACTGTTACAACAATATCTGCTGCTGGATGACTGTAGGGTTCCTCTAGCTCTGCTGTCATAAACTGTCTCTTATTATTCCTCTTAAATTTATTTTAAAACAAATCAATTCAGCTTGATGTATCCTAGCTCTATTTCTTTCCAATTGAAACACTATTCAGTGTTTCTTGTACCTATCCTTCCTAAATAATATGCCTCTGTTCCAGTCCTCTTGTGTTTTTGCTGTCTGCATAGCTAACTTTCTGTTGGGCATCAGTAACATTCCCATTTTGTTAGTATCCTTGCATCAGATAGAAAGCCTTCACATTTCTTTCAAAACTGTGACATATTCATGAGCCAGAATAGTTACAATATTTGTTTCAACTCACTTGTCTGTATTTTTTATCCCTTGTTTTTTACCTCTAGCATTTCTTTATTCAGTGTCGAACATTTGTTTACCCTGAGTTCATCTTCTACTATATTTAAATAAGGATTTAAGATTATTTGAGTTACTTCCACCTTTTCTCTTAATTTCTTATTATAAGAGATCCTTACGTCATTATATTCATATCTTTCAGCATGTCTCAACATGCAAGAAAATTTTCAATATCTTCCTCTGAGTCTCATTAATCAGTGTTCTCTTCTAAAAGTATTTATACAGAAGACGAGATTTTCTTGTCTCGTTGTCTGGTGGGACTATTGATAAGAGAAACCTACTTTGCTAGATATGAAGATTATTTTTACACATTCACTTTGCATAGACACTACATAAAAGTAGCTAGTAATTTTTCTGATGAAGTCTTGAGGGACCTTAAAATCTTGTCTTCTTACACAGTTAATCTAATGAAAATAATAAGTCTTACATAAAAATTAGAGTGCATCATTTCTCAGTTTCTGTACAAGAAATCAGGTTGAAATGGTTATCATCAGTGTCAGAAAGAGCAGCTGTTTTTTCTAATTCTTAGTTCAAAAAATGGTATAATTTGATAGGTGCCAAAGTTTTGTGATGAATGGACTAAGTGAAATGATGAAAATGTAGATATTTAGTCTTCCCTTGGCATCAAGGGAATTCTATAATCCACATGTCAAACTGCAACATTTTTCTTTACTTGGGACCATTTTAGATTTCACTTTAAATCATGTATGGCATTTTGATGGGTCATAAAGAGTAATAGTTTTCCTTGTCAAAGCAACTTTCAAACAAATCTGAAAAAGACAGAGGGCTTTGAAATGGGAAAATTTTGAGCTGATTTGCAGATGCTTGAAAAAACACTTATCACAGGCCAAATGAAATCTGCAGTGCAGAGAAATATATGTTCTCCATAATATATTAATCACTGATAATTCTTGCTTTATCATTTCAGGATGCTTCTTTTCAAAAGTGTGACTCAATCAATAACCAGTTTCTGTTTCAGGCCTTGGCTAAATATGGTTTTTATGTGTGTCCTGACCAAACGTGTCAAGAATGATTGTGATTAGTTTCATCTGCAGTTCCCATAATGTTGCCTATGCAAGAGATCAGAGCTTAACAAACAGCTTTGCATAACATCTGAAATCAAACCTGAGCCTGCTCCCTTTCATTTGTCAGTCTGTGGATAATTTACAAAATTATTGTTTTCTCTATTTGCATTTCACTTGTGGTTTTCTGTTTTGATTTTATTGATTTCTGTGAGATTTGGTCTTCATTCTGCTGTTTAATTATTGTCCTAGTGAATGTTCTCTTTCTCTTTTTGCAGTCATTTTATGCTTTTGTTTCTTATAATTCTGATGGGCAATAAATGAAAAGTCAGATTTTAATTCAATTACTGAGTTTGTATACAAAAGAGATAATCACATCCTGTCTATAAGTGCAGATTTATTTTGATTCCCATTTGATTGATCTGCAATTCTATGTCACTTATGGTTTGCTTAGCCAATTTTGGGTTTGTCCTCATTTTCAGTATTTTACAATATGCCAGCATGCACCATACAATAAAAAATTTACTATGTGCAAACAAAAATGGAAAAAAATAAACATGTCCTTTCATGTGTTTTCTATTGAAATATACCCTACTTAAATATTATCTAAAATGTTATGTAGAAACCTCTTTTTTTTTTTTAACGGAAAACAATGTCATTATATATGATGTCACTTTTTCCCAAAATATAACATACAAAGGCATTTTATTTCTTTGAGGTAAACAACTTCTCTTTGTGGTGTTAACCTTACAGCTGCAGCAGATTTCAAGAACTGTGATTCTTTCCATTAAAATATTTTTGATTTGCATTGGTTACTTGAAAAAAATTGGATTCATTAGTAGAAGCTTGCCATCCCAAGTAATACTTGACTTCAAACCACTGAATATAAACAAAAAGGTTAAATCTTTGGCTTTCTTCTGAGAGTAAAATACTGGCAAAGAGATGTTATAAAATATTTTTTTGCAAGCATAACAAGTTGAAAATTTTAATTAATAAGACAGTTGTTACATTATTACTTTATTCACATGTCAAGATTCCAGAAATGATTCCACACGACTTTCCAGGAAAATTGCTAGAATTTATTTTATGTTCAACAAACCTTAACTGTGCAAATTTGATTCAGTGTTGGTGTAGAAAAAAAATCACAACTAATATTAAAAAAAAAGGCAGACATTATCTTTGAAATGGCATGGCATTATTACAGCCAAACATACATGTGGATACACATTTGTTCATATCATTCAGTTTCATTCTTCATTGCCTCTCTGATGCATGAAAATACTGCTAAAAAGAAGTCTAGGTGTCCAAAAAATGCACAAATCAGACAAGGAAGTGATGTTGGTTGGTTGTTCTATTTGCTCCCATATTTTGATTGCTGCCTTGGACTATTCCCTCTCTGGTGCAGCTGTATGTCTAATTTTACAGTACCCCTTGCTAGGTAAATATAACTGACAATAAAAATATATTTGCGTAACATCTTATTGCAGCTTTATAAATTACCTAAAGTTATAAAAGTATAATTTTAGCACAGTTGTCACATGTCACACTGCTAACAGTCATGCCTCAAAGTGTAAATACCTCTGAGTCAAATTGGGTAGGATCACCTGAGCTTTCAAGTGCTTTACAGAAAGACACCCTGGATGCCTGAGTGTGGCAGTACTCTCACAGACTTGTCTAACGTTTCACCAAGATCTGTACATCCAAAACCTGTTGAACTGTTGTAAATTTGTCACAAAACCTGACATACTTAGTATTTCAACACTGCTGAAAGCCTTACTCAGGCTGAACAGACACAATGTCAGACACTTCCCTTCAGCTAAGGGAAGTGACCTGTAATGCACTGTCTGTATATTTGTGTTGGACAGCAAATTCTGTGCTGTTGATCAAGTGCATCCTGATTTACCAGCCATGATCTACCTCACAATATGCCCTTCATTTTAGTCTGTGACCGCTGTTGTTTTGCTGTCTTGTTCATGAGGAAGAATGCTGAGACTGTATTTATACCTCCTTTCCATTTAAAGGAGCCTGGGATTTGTTCATGTAGACAGACAGTAAATGTGGATTAGGAATTTCAATTTCCTTTTACTATTCTTGATTTCAGTAGAACTGTTTCTGGTTTATGCTGCTGAAAGCACCATCAGCATCAAGTTTTAAACCTTTACACTACTTACTCTCCTATAGATAACTTTTCAGTTACTATGTGTGGTCAGACTTTCATAAGTAAAGTATGTTATCCAGGTGAAAAAAAATCCCAAACTGTATTATTTAAAAGTCCTGTGTTACCAATTATTCTTACTTGACTAACAATTAACCAGGTTGCTAGTTCTTTCACTCTTAGTAATAGAGAAGGAAATATTTTATACTCAAGAGTTCTGAAAAGAAATGTAGACAGTATTTGCACACTAGCTTTCTCTTAGACTTGGTATCTAGCTGTCACTGCTGGCTTAAGTGTCAAGGTAGAAAGCACAATTTTGTTTTTGTGGTGAAGCCTGTAATATCAGGGGAAAAATCAAATCAGGTGGCTTGCTGTGTAATCCTAAAGGAAAAGCTTTCTTAGGTTTTAACACAGTTTCAGTTAAAGCAATGTTTCTTATCGGTGGCTCAGCTATTGGCAAAATGCTCAATCTTGCATTAAAGACGTTTCAGAAACTGAATCAAGGTAGTTCAGCTGTTTTCCCTCTAGCTATGTGGATGAATACTGTGAGCCAGATTCTGATCTTTCTTGCACCAGCTCTGGGTAACTTGTCAGTTTTTCAGGAAAACTATCTTGACTGCAATTGCATGCTGGTGCCCTGTAGTAAATCCCTGACTGCTCTATTTCAGGAGATTCATTCTTCAAGTGAATTGCACGAGTGTATGTTGATGATTTTCTCTTGGCCCTAATTTAGCTCCTACACCTCTTTCAAAAACTCTTATATCCTATCCAATTACACCTCTTTGCAGTCAACACTGATCTGGGTGGGAGTATTCATCTGCTGGAGGGGGGCAAGGCACTGCAGAGGGATCTGGACAGGCTGGATTCATGGACCAAGACCAAAGGTATGAGGTTCAGTGAGGTGAAGTATCAAGTCCTGTACTTTGGTCACAACAACCCCCTGCAGAGCTACAGGCTTGGGGAAGAGTGGCTAGAAAGCTGCCCAGCAGAAAAAGATCTGCTGGTCAGCAGCCGGCTCGACATGTGCCCAGCAGTGTGCCCAGATGGCCAAGAAGACCAGTGGCCTCCTGGCTTATATCAAAAATAGTGTGGCCAGCAGGACTAGGGATGTGATAATTGTCTTGTACTTGACACTAGTCTGGCCACACCGCACATACTGTGCCCTGTTCTGGGCCGCTCACTACAAGAAAGACATTGAGGTGCTGCAGTGAGTCCAGAGAAGGCAATAGAGCTGGTGAAGTGTCTAGGGAGTAAGTCATACAAGGAGCAGCGGAGGAGTCTAGGGTTGTTTAGTCTGGGGAAGAGAAGGCTTGGGGGTGACCTTGTCACTCTCTACAACTACCTGAAAGGAGGTTGTAGCAAGGTGGGGATCAACCTTCTGAGGCGACCAGCAACAGGACAAGTGGAAATGGCCTAAAGCTGCACCACGGGACGTTCAGGTTGGACACCAGAAAGAATTTCTTCACTGAAAGGGTGGCTAAGAATTGGTATGCTCTGCCCAGGGAAGTGGTTACCATCCCTGGAAAGTGTTCAAGAAATGACTGGATATGACATTTAGTGCTATGGTTTAGCTGACAAGGTAGTGTTTGGTCAAAGGTTGGACTTTATGTCTTGAAGGTCTTTTCCAACCTAAATGATTCTATGATACTTTCTGTATGAAATGACCTATTTGTTTAACTTGCTTCAGGCTAACAGTGCTGGATTTTAGTTGTTAATCAATATGGTCTACATCTCATAAAAGCCTTGCATGTGCCCAGTGGTTGAGTAGCTGTTATACCGTGATGCTTTGAGCAGAGAAAGAAATGATTTTTACTATTTTGCTATTTACCATTCCTTCTTTTTTTTTTTTCTTTTAAAGATGTAGTTGATTCTGGAAGTTTTCCAGCCTTTTTGGCTCTCAAATCCAAGAAATATGAACATTATTTGTCTGCATAGTCTCTTGTGGTGGGTTGACTCTCACTGGGTGCCAGATAGGCACCACAACTGCTCTATCACTCCTCTCCTCAACTGGACAGAGGAGAGAAAATATAACAAAAACTAAGGTCAGGGAGAGGTCACTTAAAGATTACTGTCATGAGCAAAACAGATACAACATGTGAGAATTAACTGAATTTATTACCAATCAAAATCAGAGAAGGACAATGAGAAGTAAAACAAGCATCTTCCCCTCACCCATCCCTTCTTCCTAGGCTCTACCTCCTCCCGCTCAGTGGCACAGGGAGACTGGCAATGAAGTTTATGGTCAGTTCATCATATGTTATTTCTCCCACTTCTTCTTCCCCAGGGAGAGGAGTCCTTACCCTGCTCCAGCATGGGGTGCCTCCCATGGGAGACAGCTCTCAGTGAACTCCTCCAATGTGAGTCCTTCCCATAGGCTGCAGTTCTTCATGAACTTCTCCAATGTGGGTCCCTTTCCACTGGGTGCAGTCCTTCAAGAACAGACTGCTTCAGTGTGGGTCCCCCACACTGTCATAAGTGCTACCAGGAAATCTACTCCAGCATGGGCTCCTCTCTCCATGGGTCTGCAGGTCGCTGCCAGCATGGGCTTCCCATGAGATCACAGCCTTCTTTTTGGCATTCACCTGCTCCAGCATGGAGCTCCTCTGTGGGCTGCAGATGAATCTCTGCACTGACATGGACCTCCATGGGCTGCAGAACTGCCTGCCTCACCATGGTCCTCACCAGATGCTGAAGGGGAACCTTAACTCCAGTGCCTGGAGAATCTCCTCCCTCTGCTTCTGCACTGACCTTGATATCTGCAGAGCTATTTCATTCACATATTCTCACTCCTATCTTCTCTGGACTCGATTACTTCTACACAATAACTTTTTTTTTTTCCCTTAAATATGTTATCCCAGAGGCATTACTACTATCTGTGTAATAGTGTTGGCTAGTGTTGGGTCTGTTTTGGAACAGGCTGGCATTGACTCTGTCAGACATGGGAGAAACTTCTGGCAGCTTCTCGCAGGAGCCACCCCTGTAGCCCCCAGTCTGCTCCCAAAACCTGGCCATGCAAACCCAATACACTTGTCTTTTCATGTGAGGTGTTATCTTTGGTACCTAAATCTTGGCATGTGTAATTTTCACAATAGATTTACAGTTGTAGAGGTGGTAAGGTTATGATCTGCAAGTAGATGTTGATATGAAATCTTGTCTTTTTGCCATTCTCCATCAGTTTAGATCATTAAACCCTGGAGTTTTCATTTTATAATTTAAAAATTTTCACTTTTTAAAGTCTTTTAGATTATAGAGTCAGAAAAAAACTGTTGTCATTGTGCATGAATAAATCACTTGAGCAATTAAAGTTCACAGAGGGCGTTGTCAGCCATTACAGATTAGTGAAAGAACAATGGAGTACATCGATCTTCGGCCTATGGCGTCTGCTAATGTCTCTTTTAGAGACCTTTATAGCTGTCATATTTCAAAGGGATATTTTATGACACTTTTTTGTAAGATCTAATGTAGGATTTAAGCAGGGCTAATTGTGCTGTTCATGGTTTCCTTTCAGTCACAACCAAGACTGTTTCTTCCCCATTGCTATACCCCTTATGGCTTTTATCTTCTTGATTATGCACCTTAATGTCTTCTGCCATGTTCTCCAAATGTCATTAATCACATCAAGTAACAAGATTACTGTCATGCAAAGGAATTAATTTCTAATAACTTGCAGTTGGGCCACAGATGATTCAAACCACAAAGTGAAGGTTTTACAGTTCTGGCTGTTCCTTCTGGCACCTGTCTCTTGCATGAGCTACTGGGTTAGCCAGCATCTGGGGAATATTGACTCTGTTAACAAACACTTTGACCCTTATTTGAGGGTATAGCTACTTATTGTTGCATGAGGATATGTTCTGAGTCTCACCTCGTGAAGGGGCAAAACTTGCTCAGCCTTTCCACACAGTTTGACCTGATGCTGTATTTATCATGCACATTTCAGTACAGAAAGGGCTAAACGGGATGCTTTATAATCATGATCTGGCAACACTTGGTGGAGTCCAACTATTCAATAATCAGAGTCCAAAGCTATTAGTCTGCAATATGCTTTGGATTCCATCTTCATCTTCTAATTGATTATCCTGTGTTTGTCATTCATTTTCAGTTAATTACTTTGTCCATATTTTAAGCATGTTCTCAGATTCTTCTCATTAGCAACACCATATGTTCAGTTCCTGCTATACAACTTTAGGCTGTGTTTGACCATTTTTGGGTCTACATATCTCATTGTACAATACAGAACTGTAATCTGTAGGCATTCGTTAGTCCTTTTATGGATTGCATACACCTCATTAACCTTGTATCTAGCTGCTGACCAGTCACACTGGCAAATCACTTCAGCTGTACAGCTACAGCATTTGATTTTATCCTGTGAGCTTCTAATGCCCTAAAGAGTGTAAGACAATAAAAAGAAGGACTAGGTTTTACAGACCAAAGTCCACTTTAATAAGTACCAGAAAAAAAGAAAAGAAAAAGAAGAAAGGAAAAAGCTAGTATATAACAAAAGAATATCATAAGACAGAAAAAAACAGTGCTCATATAATCAAATATAAATTCTGAAGAGGGAAAGAAATTCTCCAGATCTTCCCAGAAGTGCTTTGGGAATACATTTGTCAATGATTAAAGGCTTCAGATTAATAAAAGAATGCAATACATTGGTTACTTCATGAATGCAAATAGCTTTACATTCTACAATGTCTCAAACCACTTCTTCTTGCATCTGCCTTGGCTTTGTGATTTTCTGTTTATTCTACAGTGCTTGGCAAGCTGTCCCTTCAACCAATAGCAGAGATTTGCTTGAACAAAGTTTAAGACCATTAATGACCATGAAGCAGATGGAGAAAGCACTAAACATTTCCACCCATCTTTGGTTACATTAATTAGATATTTTATGTACTTTAGAGGTTGCTAAAATGCATGCAGTGGACTGCAATGCAGTGGGAAGACAAATGCAAGAGCAACTATGTATGAAGATACTCTGATGTGCAGATCAGTGTTTACTGACAAAGACCTGTCCTGGTTTCAACTGGAATAGAATTAGTTTTATTCTTAGTAGCTGGTGCATGTTGTGTTTTGAATTTAGGATGAGAATAATGTTGATAACTGTAGTGATTGGCGTTGTCTGGACACAAACAGCCACCCAGCTGCCCACCCAGCCACTCTATCATTCCCCTCCCAGATTCACAGGGGAGAGAGAATAAGATGGATCACAACTCCTGCGCTGGGATAAGGCAGTTTACTAAAGCAAAAGCTTGTGTGCGCAAAAGCAAAGAAAAAAAAAAACAGGGTTTATTCTTTACTTCCCATCAGCAGCGATGTCTGGCCACTTCCCAGGAAGCCAGGGGAGAGCATAGCCAGGATAGCTGATCCAAACTGGCCAAAGGGATACTCCATGCTCAGTATACAAATTGAAGGGGGTTGACTGGGACCCAATGATTGCTGCTTGGGGACAGACTTGTCAGCAGTCAGTGAGTAGAGAGCAAGTGTCTTTTGCATCACTTGTTCCTTTCAGGTTGTATTCCAATCTCAATCTCTCTTTCTCCCTGTCCACCATAGTTTAACCCCAGTCAGCAGTCAATCCCCACACAACACTCACTCAGTCCCCCATCAGCAGGATGGAGGAGGGAATTAGAAGGGTAAAAGTGAGAAAACTTGTGGATAGGGATAAAGACAATTTAATAGGGAAAGCAAAAGTCACACACACAAACAAAGCAAAACAAGGAATGAATTCACCACTTCCTATGGGCAGGCAGGTATTCAGCCATCTCCAGGAAAGCAGAGCTGCATCATGTGTAATGGTGACTTGGAAAGACAAACACCATCACTCCAGATGTCCCCCCATTCTTCCTACCTTCCCCCACTTTATATGCTGAGCATGACACCCTGATGTATGGAATATGGTTTGGGTTGATTTGTGTCTGCTTCTCCAGCTGTGTTTCCTCCCAACTCCTTGTGCAATCCCACCCTCAATGGTGGGGTGGGGTGAGGAGCAGAATAGTCTTGACACTGTTGCAAGCACTGCTCAGCAATAACAAAATCATTTCTATATTATCAATTCTGTTTTCAGTACAAATCCAAAACATATCCCCATGCCAGCTACTGTGAAGAAAATTAACTCTACCCAGTCCAAACCAGCACACTTCTTCCCATTGCAATTAATATTATTATTATTATATTAATTAGTATTATCAGTACACTAATTCTTTTCAGTTGTTAAAGTGTTGTTATCTCAACCCTTGAGTTTTAGTTACTTTTTTTTCTCATTCTCCTTCCCATCTCATCGACAGGGGTGGGTGAGATAGCAAGCAGCTATGTGGTATTTAGATATTGGCTGGGGTGAACCATAGCAATTCCTTAATTCAGAACCTTAACTCAGAGTGAGAAGGGTCACCAGGTGCCATTCTGTCACAAGCATGTGACAATTGTACTGCAGCTTTGAGGTGCCCATAAATTGTAAGAGTGAATTCTGACCTAATTATCTTATTTATTTCTCCTATAAGGTCCCATTAGACTCCTGAAGGACAAATTTTGTCATTAGGAATTTGCTGTTGAAAAATGTCTCATTATGTTTTTGTTTGAAGACCCTATGAAATAATAAGACAATAGCTATACTTCTTTATCAGTTTTAACTATACTGTATTTCATGTTCAGACTTCCTACAACAACAGGAATGGCACTGAAATTTTGGGACTCTTTTACAGGCTTGTGTGATATGTAGGGAGTCATGACATATTTTCAGATTATTTTCATGGGACTTGAGACTGGCTGATATGAATTGGACACAAGACAAATATTATCTGCATCAAGGTTTCATGACTATTGAGCAATACCTTGCCGTTATGGGCCAGTTTATTTACTGAGTAGGAGGTTCTCATGAATAAACACTAAAATACTCATGTGAAAGTATTTCTGGATCTGCTCCCAAGGAGTATTGAAAAGAAGAATAAATACATGCAATAGAGCAATCTGCTTTGTTCTTTTCTAATTATGGAACCTAATCAGTCAAAGCAATGATTGCCTTAACCTAAACAAAGTTATTGTATCCCCATGTACAGTTTATGCAAATATGGTGTTTCCTAAAATATGCTAACAGTATACTCGTTTGGAGAACATGAGTTTTATGCCAAGAACTAAACTGAAGGGAATTGCATGATAAAATATGTGACAGAAGGCTTCTCACAGCTGAATTTGATATGATTATGTAGTTCTGTGGTTGCATAATCATGTTTCTAATATATGTGAAACATATATATTTCCCATCTATATAAACGTCTTTGCTGGGGAATTGATTGCAGCTTAAATTGCATTTCCTACTGCATTTCAGAAGGCCACAGGTTTAAGTACATTATTCTGCCATGGGCTTGATTTAAGCTAGAGCAATACCTTTTACAATTTTCATTATGCTCTTTGCCATGAAAAAAAATTTGTCAAGAGAACAGATTCATGTCATGTCAGTTTGCGTCCCTACTACAAACTGTGATAGGAAAGAATGACCAGATTTTAACTATCCAATATATTATGTGCTGTGTGCTAAATTGGTATGCCATTTTAGCTTCTATTATGGCTTTTCATTGGATAGACATTTTACTGTCACATACCTATCAATTACAGTTTAGTTTCAGGATTAATGTAGTCGTTGTCAAATCAGAAGGAAGCACATTGAAAAGGTTGTGCCATAGAACACAAAATTTTAATTCGGAGAATAGCACTGTATTATCTTTTATCATGGATGAAATGACATGATCAATTCATTGCTCAAAATTAAACATGTTTAAAAATGGTGCTGAATGACAATTCATAGAAGGGATGACTAGCTGATGGCAGACTCCCTCCAAAACTCTTATCTACTCCTATCTAACTACCTGTGAATGACCGGGATAAGCAAATTGCTATGCTATTAATATTCAGAATTAACATGGTATGATCAAGGGCATAGTCAGAGTGAGAAAGAGTGGCTGAGCAGAAGTAACAAGTTAGGTGAGATAAATTAGACACATGAATAGCCAAATGTATAGGCAAAGGTGGACATTAGACACTGTATTTGAGGTCTGGAGCAGGAAAAAGAGGGGGAATGTAGTCCACTTACTGGCTGGGGACAAAAATTGGGTTTCAAATCTGTTTTTCTGGAATATACATACATTTTGTGTTAGTATTTAAAATCTGTCCAGATAAGTATTTAACCCTAAACTGATGCCTTCTCTCCATTTAACAAATGCTTGAAGTGTTGATGGTTGCAAAATGGTTCAGCTTTAACTGAAATGATGAAACACATTGTCCTTCAGGCTATGTCATGACATAGTAGATATGATAATCTGGTTTATACATGATGTATCTTCATGGTCGGACCCTTCATTGAAAGAATCCTACGACAGATGGCAGATTGAGACAAACTCACATGGGCTGATTGCTCTGACTTACACTAAACTGCTTAAGGGACCTTAAACTCTAACAAGGAAATTAATTTCAAGGCCAGTAGTTGAATAGCTTGAGAAATCAAAGAAAGTAATGTTTAAAGAATCCATACTGACTTTAAAGTTTTAGACTGGAAAGGAAATAACAATCTTTGCTAGGCCAGCTGCTGGTGAAGTGAATGAGGTGTTCTCAATCTTACTGACTCATGCCAGTCACTTGTCTTCACCTCCAGCATTTCTTTCCTCTGTAACTATGCCATTGAGCTAAATGCCTTTAGGGAACATTGAAATAGCAAGTTATTCTGACAAAATAATTCTTATTCTAATATAGCATGAATCAAATGAAATACTAGTATGCAGGTAATTTAAGGTCTTCACTGACATGAATACGTTGGTAAATGCACTTTGTCTTTCTTTGTCCACATTCCTAATAGTTATAATGACAAAACTTTTATGTATAGATCTGGTGTAAATTAGCAAAGAGCTAATCTTTAAATAATTTATTTGCTGAAGTGCTAGTTTAACCTACTTTTTAGCTTAGTGGCATGTAAATGTAGGGAAAAATGAATGAATATAATGCATATTTATATATAAAAATAAAGAAGTACTTGTATACATACCCCTTGCCTTCTTGCTCTCAATGGGAGTATTGTATGGAATTTTTCAGGAGGCCATTTACAGATTTGAAGTAGGAACAGCTATGCTGGAATTTCAATGGCCTAGTTATTTAAAAGATGTATATAAGCATTTGTCTGACTTCTTCTCCTACCTACTTACTTTTCCCCAAATGACTAAACTCCTGCAAAATTTTTTTCTGCCTCTTTCCCATCATAGTTTAAAGTGTTAGGATGTTCTCCCTGTCTTCCTGATTTTGTATTACCTGTGATCTGTAGACAGATTTGGCAACTAAGATCTGACAGATGAGCTCTTCAGACTCATAGATTAATGATGCATAGTATAGGTTATAATTACTGCCAACCTTACACATTTCTTGTGAAACTGATCCTTCCTGTCTGGCACAGTTCTTGCTCCAAAAGCCTCACCCAAAAAACTGTCTGTGATAAGTTACCACTAAAGGGATAACTAGGAGCTTAATTGCACCTCTAGCCACAAAACCATCTGCTTCTCAGGAAGCAAGTCAACACCCTTTAGGATTTTTTAGGAGTACATGTCTGTTAGACACCAGATCAGCTATTATGTGGTCAGAACCACCTTGTGAGAAGGGGGGTGTGTGTGTGTGTGTGTGCACGTGTGCAGCGGGCAGGGATAGGTCGAGTCTCACGAAGGTATGGTGGTGCTGTGTCCCTCGTGACAACCCCTGGAGCCCACATGGGGAAGGCTGGGAACAGCTGCCAGGCATAAACAGCCCAAGAAAACTATGACACCCCACAGCCGGTCTGGAGCCCCTGACCCAGCTGGGATTGGCAGGGACAGTAGGAACATGGCCCCTCATCCTGGTCTGGGACCCCAGAGTGAACGGGGGGTCAGAGGCCCCAACCGGGGGGTTTGGCCATAGAGACCAGAGCAGATAAGGAGGCAGCACAAGGTCTCTATCTGGCCCTGACCTGCTCTCTTCAGAGCTATTGACATGTGACCTTCTAAGTGGTAACTGTGTTTTTCTGTCTTCTTTTTCTCTCTTTATTCTTTCTTCTCTTAATCTCTCCACTTTTTTCTTCCTCTTGTGAGTAACTTAAACACTTACTTTGTGTAAATTGTGGGTACCTCACTTAAGTGTCATGGAGTTTGTGTTTGCTGGGTGTAATAAATGTTCCTTACTATAGCAATGCTTGCTGGTCTCAATAATCTGTTGTGATGCTTTTGTGAAGTTGTATGTTATTTCTGTAAAACCCTTTTTGCCAAAATGCCTGTTTTCTCATCAAATTAAAAGAAATCTCTTAGAGAAAAATGTGTAGTTTTTTCCAGATGTGAACTCAAGGAACCAAAGAACCAAAGGCTTTACAAGGGTTAATGTGGGTGAAACCTCTTGAAGCCTGAAAGGAAAGTGTAACACCCAGTAAAGCATGGGGCTTTGGGACCCGCCTGTAACAACATTCAACTATTGTCAAATCAGGTAGAGAAAAAGTTAGTGAAGCAGAGTTATGGTAGTTTATTTCTTAAACTTACCATGAAAGCCTGATATTTGATTTCAAGTGAAAGGATACGGCCATATTTATGCCTAACGAGTAGTAATTGCAGGAGTTAGGGTAGTTATTATAATCCAAGTGGAAATATTGCGTAGTAATATTAGTAATTAACACATTTGAAACAAAACATAAGATGTGCAATGATTTGGCCTGCAAATGGATTATTCTTATTATCCAAATAAGAATATTCTTATTTGAATATCAAATAAGGATATCAATATCAAATAAGGATATTCTTATTATCTGGATTATTCTTATTTTCCAAAATCATTAAGAGAGTATGAAAACATGTAAGTAAGCTGGAGAATCCTGATATATTAAGCATAGGCAGCCATGTAATGGAAAATTGAACTGTGTGGCATAATTCTCTGAAAAATGCAAATGTAGAAAATTAGAAAATTATATCACTTCCACAATTTTTTAGCTATACTGTAGATGTAATGCAAAATATTGCTGAAAAATGCAAAGGGAAGATTTGATAAATAGGTAAAATATAAAATATATATTCCTAACTAAAACACTGCATATCTTGCAAAGTGGGAAGACTCTACCAGAGATAACACTATATAGATATTGAGCTTAAAATTTTTAGGTATTTCCTTTTAATGAAAGGTTAGAGCTGCTAATATTTGCATCGTAATATTTGCAACTGTCTCAGGCAAGTCTGTATATTACCTGAGATTGGGACAGTCTGAAATGCCTGCTTTTGAGAAGAAATGTGGAACTAGTAACAGCAGCACATCTTGGAAATGAGGCAGTAGGTATTTTAAACCCAAGTTCATTGTTTTTTTCATAATACATATCTGCAATACACATGTGAAACATTCCTTTCAATTCATACCTATCACACTCCAAATTTATGCATATTGAGGAGAAAAACATTTACTTTAACTGCTCTTATACTTACATAGAATCTTTTAAACCTGAACATTAGAATGAAGTATACCCAGATAATCCTCCCGTTGATGGCTGAATGCATGTGTCTTAGGTCAGAACCTGGCCCTGTGAGTTAAGTAAATCCTTTCATTAAAGAAATGGGATTACATCAGGGTGAATTTTGCTCTGTGTGCAATGTTCAGGTCTGTCTTAGATGAAGTGTGATTTCTGTGATTCTAACATGAATATTGTAACAGGAGGCCACTGGAGAAGATGAAGAAAACAACCAAAGTGTCTTGTAAATCGGAGAGGTTTTTTACTGTGTTGTAAACTGAAAGCTCCTTTTTCCCATGCCCCTGAAAGAAACCCCTTACCTTCCTAATTAGCATGTAAGCCCTGTCCAGGGTGTGTGAAACCTTTCTTGATTGGTCCTTTTGTATCCCTCCCCTTTGACCCTCCCCGCTGGGAAACCTATAAATGACCTGACCAGGTGAATAAAACTCTCTTTCTGCTTCCTGTCCTCGGCATGTGTGGATCTCTTTACTGGGACCTCAGGAGACCGCATGGCACGGCCACGTGGACCTGGGGGGGAGGACGGGAGAGATTCGTATTCTGCACCAACCGTTGCAGAATATGAATGCAGTCTTAAAGTTTCTAACATGACATATGAGGCAGAAGGCAGATGCACATGATTAGATGATGGGTCCAAAAGCAATTTGGTTGGCAGCACCTTCACAGCACCTGGACTGGGCTGGAGTCATCTGTGATCTTGTCAACTGGCCTCATGCTGGACCATGGGCTGTGCCTTCCCCTCCTTCACTCCTCCACTCCTTTAAGCTTCAGACTTTTAAGAAGCATGATGTAGACTCTTAAGGGACTTATCTCACATGCCCTAATGAATTTCTTAAGTTGTATGTTATATGCAGTTGCAGGATTTACCCTCCTTCCCTGCATTTAATATGTAGTTCAACATAATGAACTCCATGTTTTTATCCCAGATGTTTAAAAAAAACCAAAAAAGAAACCGTGCTGATTTAAACACAGATCAAGACCTGCTCACTATATAAGAATATTTGCCATGGGAAACTGGCATTCATTTTGATTTTAGAATAATAGATCAAGGTCAACTTTTTATCTAAAGTAATCCCAGTGTGTGTGAAGTAGGAGGCTGCCTTCTGTCTCCTTTGGTAACTACCCATTTTCAGGTTGTGGGAGAGGATCTCTGCGAACCGAAGTCTTCAGTGTGTCAAAACTGAGGATGACATATCTCAACATATTGTAGACCTTATCCATTAGTTTCAGATCTGGGGGAGGAAGAGGAGAAAAATACCTCTGAATTTTTATGAAAGTTTCTTGCCAATTCTTGGGATGTTTTGACTTATTCCTCTGTATTCTCATTTAACTGGCTTCATCTTGTTTTGAATATGTGCTTTTATGTTTATATTTTTGCTCACTGTGCAGCCTTTCAATAGATTTTTATAGAAGTTAAATATGCAGTCAGAAGAAAATTGCAACACAGATCTGGAACCACCTAAAGACAAACAAGCTGTTAGCAGCCTTTTCAGCACCAAGAACATCTTCACATTAATAAATACGCTACAAGAAGAGATCCCATTTCAAGTGAGTCACACTGTCAAACAGTTAACATATTAATATGTTATATTTTAATAACATATTAAAGCTGATTCACAATTATGGAAAAACTGTTCATCTAACAACTTTGGTTGTACAAAAGGAAAAAGTCAGGAAATGACTCAGTCTCATTTCCTGATCAAGTCCTGAGGGTTCAAACAGAAGGCCTGATATACCTTTACAGTATTAAACTTGAATGATGGGAGTTTTTTTACTGTTGACAAAAGAGCAAATATGACTGTTTCAAGATTAAAGAGAAAATCTCTAAAGATGTACTCAATTCAAAAGAAATGACACTGACAGTGGTACTTTGAAAGAGTAATGGCCATGTAATGTGATTTTCAGTGTGCAAAGTTCAAAGAAAGATGAAGGTGAAACAGCCAATAGAACCTGGAAATGAAATTTAAATAATTTTTGCTTTTGAAGCAATTCTTGCTAGTAGAAATTTTTGATTAGTCATAATAAGTTTCAGTTAAATACTTGTCCTCTCTAATGTCTAGAAAATTTGCATATATTTTGTACATATTTTATAGAAAAATTTTGAAAATCATGTTGCACAGAGCATGCACAGGGATTTATCTGTATCTTATCCCTTCTGTATCTACTTGAGGAAGGACAAACATGTCTGGATCCATCAGGAAGCCCAGTAGAGAGTATGTCTTTCTGATTTTGTTTCCTGAGCCTTAAAACCCTGGTGCAATTGAGAGTACCTAGAAATACCAGGCAGTATGAAACCTAAGGAACTGATGCAGCAACGTATCACACCTTTTTCCCTGCTCTTGTGCTTTTAATTCCAGCAACTCATTCTTTTGTGGAGAGGAAAAAAAAATTGAAATAGAAGCTGGGCAAAATATTTTGTTCAGAGCTTTGTCCTGCTGTACATGGAGAGAGAAGGGGTTGGCTAAGGAAAAGCAAGTAACATTGTCTCATGCACCATGTTTGTATGGCATGACTTTTTAATTGTCAAAAATTCATGAGATAGTGCAGCTACACTAAAAACCTCTTAGTTTTCAAAATTATGGATATTCTTCATCATTTGCTAATTATGATGAACATAAACTTTGATATGTAATTATATCCATGTTTGGTCACTGAAAATGTAGACCCTAATGGTATGATATCCCAGTAAATTACCAGGAGATGCCAGTTCTCTGTGCTAAGGCAAGCAGTATTCCCGTTTCTAAAAAGGTTGCACATTCTGCATTATGCATAAAGTGTATTGTGAAACACAGCTAAACTTGGGTTAAGCTGTTGGCTCAATATATAGCATAAATACATAAAAATGTCAGAGTCCTGGAAAATTTGATTTATGTTTTGCACCTCAGGCAAATACCAGCTAGACATATAGTTTTCAAATTTCTGTCTTTTTCTGCAGGGAATATTATTTTAGTTGCTAAGGCACTACTAGCTGAGAGTATACGGCACTATCTAATGAAGATTTAGCTATTTCTTATTAGCTCATAAAAACAATCATGTTATTTTGATCATTGTGTTGCAATGGGAATCTTGAAAACTAGTTAATTTTATTTAACAATTACATTGCCAGTTCTATGAAATCTGCACATAATTTTGCAGGCAGAAGGTAGAAATCAGAAATAAGGATCACGACTTCATATATTTATAGAAGCCTTGAAACTGATGGTTTACATTTACAGAAAAGTGTCATAAAAAAAGAATTTGATTTTTAATGCTCTACTCACTGAGGAAAATCCTACTCCGATAAATAGGTTAAGTGCTTTTGCTGAATTTCTTTTTCTGAAAACATCCATGTCTTGAGAGAGGGCTGTGAGAGACTCCACTGGGGCTTCACTGTGCCCCGGGAACTCTGTGCTGGGAGCTGTGGGGCTGTGGCCAGTGGCCTTCCTCTGCTCACCTTTGCCTGTGGGTACAGCCCTGCAACCAAGCTCACCTACCACCTCTTTTCTGAGGAGAGAAACAGAGATGAATGAGGGGTGGGTGGTGGAAGTATATGAACCTATGAATGTACCAAGCAGATCAATTTAAAACTGCTTTTGCTATATAATACACCAACTGGGGCACAAATATGGTTAGATTGGAAAAGAAATGTTTTCCTTACACTGTGTATATAAATCCTGAGACTCATTGTCCTAGGATAATGGCTTGAAATATAATCCAGAAAATGTCATTAAACAAAAAGGCAGAGATATAGTTTTTGACACTTCATGTTTCTGAGTAGTTTTCCGAAGGTAGTGGGAGCAATATTAAGAGAAATATGATTTCTGCTTGCTTTATCATCTTTCTAAGTAGCTGCAGTTGGCCACTTGTCCCACAAATGCTATGGTCTGCTTGGTATGTTGTTCCTTATGTTCCTACTGTGACATGATGCTGACAAGCTAAATATTTAAATGCTTTCCCATAATTTTCTACCAAAAAGATCAACTATAGTTAAATGGCTTGTGATGTTAGTAGAAAATGAGGACAGGGAAAATATTATCCCCTTCCATGGAGAAGGGAAGAAGTACTTAGATAATTTGCATATCAGCTCTATTAAGACAGACCCCAAAAGGCAAATAAATAAACTGACAAATAAATAAAAGATAACTGGATTTCAACAAGCAGGTTAGATATTGGAACAAAACTCCCAACATTTAGAAGAATAAATCAACATATTAGAGTCCCTAGTGATAATGAAGGTACTATGCCTGGAGGACTTAGAAAACCTTAGATAAACATGACCCTGAGATAGCTCAGGTGGTTAAAGCCTGGTGCTGATAACACCAAGGTTGTGAGTTTGATCCCTGTAGGGGCCATGCATTTAACATTTGGACTGGATGATCCTTGTGGGTCCCTTGCAGCTCAGAATATTCTGTGATCTATCAGCACTTACACTGCTACAGTTGTTTGTGCAGTAGGGCAAGAAACTGTGTTGTTCAATCATCCTGTAGTCGTCAAAATATGAAAAACTGGTAGGTGAAATGTTTCTAATAAAGCAGCAAAACCCATACAAATCCATCCTATTGAACACGAGTATATGCTGAAAAAAAATATGAATAGCAGTCAAGTTTTACTTACATTTCCCCCCCTCATAAATTAAAAAATACAAGATAGTCCATAAATTTATTTTATTTTCCAAAATGTTTCAGCTAAAAATGTAATTACATAAGCTAAACAATCTCTGAA
Source organism: Dendrocincla fuliginosa (assembly GCA_035047845.1). Taxonomy (NCBI): domain Eukaryota; kingdom Metazoa; phylum Chordata; class Aves; order Passeriformes; family Dendrocolaptidae; genus Dendrocincla; species Dendrocincla fuliginosa. Next base: position 42,995,053 of record JAWWMO010000138.1, on the reverse strand, counting down.
GTCCTTTATAAGTATGTGGTTTTGTAACTTATGCCCCCAGTGTCTGTATAGTTAGTGGAGGTATATGGTCAAGGACAGCAGGGGATGCAGCCTACCTCTGACCCTTCTGTCATTCTCCTTTGACTATAAAATAAGACAGAAGTAATGATATTCTGAGCTTTGGTAGGCAAGTACTTCTAAGGTTTGCACACAGAGGACCTGTGAGGAATGCTATGAGTTGATCTACAGTTTACTGAGGTATAGCTAGAAAGGGGATCTGTGATTTGGATACATTAGATAGCTTGAACAGAATAATTGTTTTCCAAAGGAAAGAAAATCTATGGGCATACTGTTTATGTTGTATTATGAGCATTTTGCTATTATTTTAAAGCACATGTAAGTTGCATAGATGTCTGGTGCAATGGAAAGAAAAAGTTACTCAAGGGAATTAAGTAAGCACACCCACTGAAAAACTATTTTCTCAGTAGAACAGCAATGTGCAAGAAGTTTGCCTGCCAAGCAAAAAGAAAAACCTAACTGGCAAAATTGAAAACACAAGGTAGATCTTGCTGCAAAATAAAAATTAAAGATGTGAATTTTCAATAAAATATTGATGGGAAAAGAATTTCTTTTAGCAACCAATTCCAGTCTTGTGTATGTGAGAGACAAACCAAAAATTCCTATCTTCCTAACATGAAGAAAAGCTCCTAGAAAATAATGAAGTTACTCTTTTCCTTGCTATTGAAGCTATACTTTGTTTCAACTCATCTATATGCATTGTTGTCAGGTTCAATTTGCACACTGATAATGATAATAGACATCGACTTTTAAAAAGGGCAGTTGTGAGTATGTGATTTTGCTAACTGAGAATTTATAGCACTTCTTAGCTCAGTGCTGGCGTTACTGATATGCTGTTCTCATCAAAGTCACTTTAATTCACAGTCCCCTGTGAAAATGATTTACAGAGGTATGGGAAGAACACCACGCAAAATTTTTCGAAGAAAGAGTTTTGCAAAGGCTTTTAGAAAATTTTGCTATGTGGCACTGTGGTCTCCAAAAGTCCTGTTCCACCTTTCCTCTCAATAAGTTAGAAACGCTTCCCAAGCTTCACGCTCTCCTGCACCCATCTGGGCTCCCTCGGGCCAGTGAGGCGACACAGAGGCATGTGGCATGGACTGTACTAATTGGTTACATACCCATCGTACCCATCCGAAAACTGACAGTGCCAGAGTCATGTTTTTGTTATGGATTCAATTCCTTTAAGCTACATTTGGGATTATTAAGTAGAATTTTCATATTCAACTCAAAGACTAAATCAACAGGCATTCTGGAACATAAAGCGAATAGTATACTCCGTAACAAAAATAAATGCTTTCATAATGATTTACATGTTTACAGCAGTAACAATAGCTAATGTGCAGTAAAGTTGAATTTCAGTAAAAATTAATTCCTATTTTAATGCTAAGAAAAACAAATAAGCATCATATATGGCTAATATAAATATTAATTGCTTTCAAGATGACATATAAAAGCATAATACTCTGTTATAATAATGAAGCAAACTCTAAAAAACAGGCTACTGTTCACCACAGCATATAGCAGTGTCTATACACTGTCAGTGTGTGGGAGAAAGCTGCAGATCTTGTAAATAAGGTCTTATTAACTGGGGGAAAAAAAGCCTTTTCTACTTCACAATTCTAAAATGCATCACAGAACTGAAAATGCCTTTGTAATCTACTCTTTGTGTGTGTTTGTGCATGTGTGGAATGAAAGAAAACAGTTTCTCAGCATCTGTATCAAACCACAAACTTCTGGTCAGTTTTTATAATGAGATAAAATGGCCCTCAAGAAAAAAAGAAGTTTCTGGAGAAAATACAACTATTAAATAATTCCTTTTTCCTTTCTATCAGACAGATCTTTCTGTGACATAACCTCAAGTGAGGGACACATTCTTTGCATTTGTCTTCTTCCAGTTTCATTGATCTTTCTTGTCACTCAGAATGCAAAAATCAATACTTTTGGGATGTTACTGGAAGACAAGAACATTACAAAGTTAGCTGCAGAGTTTCTCTGCTTAGATTCATCTGACACAAGTTGATAATGGTCACTGGAAAATACAGCACTTCTTTGGACTTGGACTGGTTCACCAGTCTGCTTGTATGCCTAATGCCATAGGGTGCTGGGCTAAATGCAAACCACGTGCTCTCTCTGTAAGAACATTTTATTGTTCTGTATGCTTGTTCTGCTTCTCAGCTGATGTAAGCTGAAGTTTTGTTGATATCAACTGAATTAGTGAAGCTCTGCCATCTCATACCTGCCTATGATTATGTTCCTAAAATAGTTCCAAAATTATTGCCCTAGCTTTGAACTTCCAAATGTGGTAGGAAAGCCATACATCAAATGTAGTATAGAGACTTACATTCAGAGCAGTTCTACAGATTTTTGAGTCTGCTTGAAGAGTGAGGTGTTACTCCTATGAACAAGATATTCCTGATTCAACTCTTAAAACACTAAAAAAAGGAAAAGTGCATGTCTGCAAATAAAAAAAACCATAAATTTTTGGCAATTGGGATTCCTTTACTGATTGACTCCTGCTGCATACTGCTGGTGGATTACCATGTGCAAATGAAAATATCAGGTAGGTGATTAAACAGACTTTGTTATGGTCTAACTACACAAAACAAACCATGCTCCTGCAACTGCATTCCTTAGAGGGTGACTCTGATCCCACTGAAAGTATTAGCCGTGCCTTTGATATACTAATTTCTTCTGCAAACTTGTCCAAATTATTATTGCATGATGGATCCTCTGTATAGTATAGTCACTTATCTGCCCAGTGAATACAAACTATTAAATCTTAAAACAGTCATAAAAAAGACCAATTGATAAGGTTTATTTATATATTAAGAGATAAAATATACTTCTATTTATCAATCAATCTTTTTAAGAAATCACACTAGGTGTAAAATCTGATAGAAGTAAAAAATCTGGAGTGTTTTAGAATAGAACGTTGATTCTAGTAATCAACTGTCTTTAGATAGGTCTTTCCTAACCAGGTAATCTAATACATATTCATTATCAGCCTTATTTTTTTTTTTTAAATAATCTCTGTTTCCTTGCTTTTAAGGTCATTCCATCTCTGAGATTTCTTTGGCTGGTCTTGGACTCCAGATAGTCCAAAAAAAGCTTAGGCTTTTTGATAACCTAGGGATGAGTGAGCTTTGCTGCTTTTGAGTTCTCTGCCAGAAAACACTTTTTTTTTTTTTTTTTTTTTTTTTTTTCC
>JAWWMO010000138.1:42914941-42991691 GCA_035047845.1 Dendrocincla fuliginosa | reverse complement strand
TTTTTTTTTTTTTTTTTTTTTTTTTTTTGCCTGGATGCTTCATTAAACTGTGACTTTTGCAGATTTGCAAAGGTGTATCTGTGACTTTCACCAGCAGAACATACACACACACACAAAGTCTGTAACATTGATGAGACTGGAATGATTAAGTACAGGGAAAAGAAGTACATCTGCATGTCTCCCACATTGCATATCTGAATGACAACAAATACATGGTGATAGCAGTAGGAATAGAAAGTGGAGTGTGGGTGAGGAAAATCTGGAGACAAAGGATTAAGTTGTAAATGCACTAGCCTGTCAGATCATGTGTCTTCTGCAATATTCTTTCCTCTTGTTAACCATGTGACAAAGATATAGAAACAGAAAATTGCACTCATCTAATGCTGAAATTTGTTAAGACAAGGACTTAAGTATTATGTCTATGTGCCCCCTCTTTCATACACCCACACTGTCCCTCCATCCCATTTTAAAGTTTGATTCATTGTATAACTATTACCTGGCACCTCTTCCAGCCAAACCTGGCTTTTGGAGGCAGATGAAAAGCAGCAGCATACACATACTAGCGAGTTTAGTGGGTTTGCCAGAAAGTTTGTTGAAAACTAAGTCAAAGGCACTAGTGCTGGTGTGATCTTGCAGCTCAGGCTTAGAGCTAGCCTCTTCTCTTTGTACATTTGAAGGCTACTAATGAGACAGAAAAGGTTTACGTGAAAAGTAAACATGGAGCAGATATACTGTCTAGTTGGCCTATGGTCAAAGACTGTTTTAAAAATCAATATGTGGTTTTCTTTCTTCCTTTCAATTTCTTTCTTCTCTAATAGCAGCAAAGTGTTTCAGATGTGCAAATATTGTAGTTTTGTATATTCTTAAATTAATCAAAAATGCTTTCTCTGATACACATGATACTTAATAACAAAATAATAATAACAATAATAATAATAATAACATTTATCCTGTGGTCTGTTTCAAATTAAATGAGAATGCACTGCTTTGAATAAATGATAAGCAAGGGATTAAGCTGGAGTTCTTGGGACTAAGGGATCCTGGAAATGATAACCTTGATTACTTCAGTTAAGGCATATCAAAAATTCAAAAGGAGGCACAGGAGCAAACTGGAATCGAGTGGTGGGTTACTTACACTGTACTTCCAGAAATTCGTTTTGAAATGCTGATAAGCTGCAGTGTGCTGTTATTGCTCATTGCATTGGCAGAGTTACACATCAATCACTTATCAAAGGTATTTTCAAAGCAAAAATGCAGCTTCTTGATTTTTGGCTTTGCTATTGCTATGAGCCAGAAAAAGGGAAGTAATAAGGGGGGATATCTGAACCAAACTGCATTTTTTTTTCCAAATGAAAAAACCTATTATTATTATTATTATTCACATTGATCAGAAAGTATAGCTTTGCTTGCTTGAAACATTTAATCTCCAGCATTAGTATGGAGAGCCAAATGGTTAGAGCCTTTTTTGAGCATCACCCTCACCACCAAGGAGGCACTGGGAATGTGTGCTGTGTACCCTGGCACAGTGCCCCTCTCCTGCAGCTGGGGTGACAGCAGTATCCTGCCTCTCCTTCTCTTCACTAGTTTGGGAATCTGCCCACGGGAAAAAAAAAAGCCCTGAGCCAAGACTGACAATGCAGTTAACATAAAGTCGTTATTTTTACTATTTGAGTCAGCTGGAGTCACATTTTTGGGTACCATGGCATTCACCAAAAATGCTGTATCTGGCTCTACCCTACAGCTGTCACAACTATCAGTAACATTTCCCTGTAGAGGCAAAGGATTATTCACTTGCCTGTTGCCATGATGCCCACTTATAATGACAGCAGAATTCAGCCAAGGACAAACCAAGAGTTTAGGCACCACCAGCATGTTCCTCTGGATGCTTCAATGGAACAGAGTAAGACAACAATGTTCCACAACATTGTGGGCAAACAGTCATCTCCACTGATTTGTGCTGAGTTTATTCCAGTTACTGCACCAGCTTATGGAAAAAGGGGAGAGAAACTCAGTGGTGGCCTCATCTGCTCAGCTTCTATCCAGGCTGGTCAAATAGGGGTAAAGTAATTTTGGTTCTCTCCTTCGCTCTAATTCTGCACCTGCAAAACAGCTAATCATAATCTTAAGGCATGTTATTGAGCCAGAAGGAGAACAAATTAGAATGTTGACTTTAGGATCCTAAAGCTGAATTTTGTGTAATATTTTCCGGTGTATATAATTAATATGCCTCCTGGGGAAACGCAGCTGGGAATTTCTACATGGAAAACTCTCTTTAAGATACACAGAGTTGAGATATGCTAATCTAATTCAGAATTTAAGACTGAAATATAGATAAATTGATAATTATAGCAGTATAAATAACACAGCTCTAATCGGATGTGAATGTCCTAACTGGCATGTGAGATGCAGAGTGCTGCCAATTTTTAATTTCCAGTAGAATCAGTTACAGCTATGATACCTACTGTGAAAATTTGTGTGTTACCGAATATGTGTTTTTAATGAACCCAGTAGTCATCCAATCCACAAAAATTCATAGCTCAATCCTGTTGTTTGAGATTTGTGAAGAACTGAGTTTGGCATCCTTCTTGCTGTAATAAAGGAAACAATGGAGAGTTTGGAAACGTGTCTGTTTACAGTTTTGTGGTTTCTGCCTTTGTAGACAGATGATGTGGCAAAAGCTCCAGTTCTGGTACCAGACCAATCTGGCTGACTGCTTTGTCGACAGACCTGGAAATGCTCATTGTACCTCTGACTAGTGTGCTCAACACAGCATGAACTTACTGATAAATGATATCACTTTGACTTGTTCTCAGACTTCTAGTAGTATTTTTCACATGAAGCATTTTGTAAAAGGTCATTAAACAAAATTGTGGGTAAACTTAGTGCTACATGCAAATCAGTTGTCCCTTTTCATTTGTATGGGAGTGCCATGTCTAGGTAGACAGTTTTGGAAATCCCAATAACTGTCTGTATCCTTATTTGTGTCTCTGATTTTGCATATATAGCCCAAAACTCAAGGAAAAAATAAATATAAAATATAAATAAATAAATAAATAAATAAATAATGAATACTAGGGAATAGTTTACTTTTTTTTTTAGCAGAAGTCCCTTGAAATCAGTTCTGTTCTTAGCAGACAGCATGGATTTGCTTCCCTCTTAGGGAAGTCTACCACATGTGGTGGCTGTCATCTAGCTCAAAAATGGTCCTTCATCCTGTTTCTCTGAGGCACACACACCAGTATTCTTGAGGCTGGGATGTCCAAGGCATGTATGATATCCTTTAATGAGCTGAGGAGAAATGAGTTCTGGGACTGGTGCACAGTCAGGGAAGGCCAATGTCATTTCAGGGACCTCATCTCTACTTTGACATATTGGTGGGCAGATGTGAACTGCTTTCTACAGCACCTAACCTCTATACAGAATTGTCTTGCTTCTTACCAAGTGTAACAGCCTTGGACTGCTTACCCATGGACCATTGCAACTCCTTTGCTGCTTGATTTGTGTGCATTTTTCACAGGGGATGCACCTGAACTGCCTTGCTGTGGTTCCATTTCTTTGAGGTTCAGCTTACCCTCAAGGCTACATTATATACTTCAGAAACACAAAGAATATGTTGAACATTTCCTTCCTCCTTCTGCTGCTGTTTTGCCAGCCCTTTTTACTCATGTTAATATTATTTTGCCTTCTAACTGGAAAGGGATTTATTTTTTTGCCTCTTTTGGAGGTTAATTAGATTCAGAGAGAGAAATGTTATGATGATAACATTTGTTATTTAGCTATCTAGTAATGAGGTTTCTTTGCCGAGTTACTTACAGATTTTTTTATCAATAGTATAAACTTATTTGTCACAACAGAGCAAAGTAGGATGATTAATGAATGACATTCTTCCTGACTGAAGATAAGGATCCTTCCTTCCTTATAAGACCAAAGAATCTGCAGCTGTCTCAAGGTGTTGGAAGACTATCCTAATTCCCTGAAATACGACTTAGGTAGCAATTGAGTTCAGCTATTCCCTGTGTGATGGAGTTTAAAGCCAGAATGAAGCCACAAATTTGTTTAACTCTCAGTTTGCTCTGAAACTTGGAACTTTCCATCTTATTCTGAAACTTTCTTCAGTAGATTTTCAAATTAGTGAAGAACTTGCCTGTGGCACAGGAGATTACACTGTTTTCCAGGCCCATTTAGTGCTCCTTGTAGCATAAATCATTGCCATTGAGATAAACATTGATCCTCTGTCATTCTTTGTGTCCTTTACTGATTTTCATGCTTCATAACTGTATTTGAATAATGAGTTTTAAAGACACTGCACATTGTACATTTAGCGACAATCAGGTAGGTGAAGAAACACAAAAGTAAAGTATAAAGTAAGAAGACTGAAGAAAATGAGATTGAAAAGAAATTAAGTAGTGTAAATTGCATATAGAGATATATTCACACATATTATCTATAGATAAGTATTAGTAAACAAGAGCCCAGAGCAGGAGAGTGGAACAGCAGCAGAAGTGATGTACGTGTAGGAATAAAATGTCAGTGCCCCATAAAAAAGAAGTACCTCCTGGAAACTAGAAGGGAAATCACGAAGCTTCAGAGTAAAAGAAATTGTACCAGATTTCCTGAAACATGGCATTTTGTCTCTACTGCAGGAAAACGTGAAGTACTTTTTGACCTTGAAGTCTGCTTCTGAAGCAACTATAAAACAATGTCATCATAAAGGGCCCTCTTCATTTGCTGCTAATGACTTTCTTATCAAAACTGTGCAGTTTACAAGCCAGAGTATGATTTTTTGTGGTTGCTTGCACCCCTAACTGCGCTTAGGATCTAGTAATTGAGTGTCTTTTTGTGCCCTTTACATTACCAACAGTTATAAAGAACCTGCGATTTGACACAGCAGAATTCATTCCACTCTGGAAGCTCTTTGCAGTGCTAACTGAGGCAAAAATCTTGGTTTTATCAGTAAGTTGATAGGACTCTGAGGCTCAGAGGGTACTGATGTGCAAGAATGTGATATTTAAGAACTTGCTTGTTTTAAAATATTTACATTACTTTCCTTTTTCTTCTGTTTATAATTTCTCAGTGACTTATTTAAGATAACTGTCTTCCTTGGAAAGGGAAAAATTGATATCTTCCTAACCAATAATCCTGCAGCCTCTGGATGCATAAAGCTTTATAGTAGAAGCCTTTACTTTGTGTTGTCTATTTTGTACCAGCTCTTTCCCTACTACATAAAAACTGTTGCATTTTCATGCATGAACGCATGTCCTTGAAACAGGGCATGTACTTGTGTTTCAGTTTCTGAAAAGGAACTTGGGAGGCAGCTGTCATTTAAAAGAAAGATTCTGTGAATAGATATCAAATAGATTTATTAAAATATGCATGCGAGGGTTGCCTTTGGTAGTAAAATCACTTAGCTTCATATGGAAACTACTTTCAGCATAAGACCTCTGACGTTCTCTTGTCTGAGTACATATTCTAAGGACTTTATATAGGAGATGTATGGTTGGGAATACACATCACAGCTTGGCTCCTGGGAGTAAGGAGACACCCAGCCTGTCCTATATATTTCAGTATCCACCTAGATCTTGAGAACATTTCTTCTGACAGAATGGAAGGGCAAACTATTTTCCACTTCAAGAGTGTAGCTGAGTTACCACAAGAAATATTGACTGCAGCATTGCTGTGTAAGAGGTTTTTTTGAAGTTTTTTTTTTTTTTTTTTTTTTTTTTTAGGGATCTTCACAGGCTTTAGATGAGATCCCCCAGTAGCCCATAATTCCATACATCATCTTTATGATTCACATGCTCTGTCAATGTCACCAGCTTCTGGAGACACTGTAGTCTTTCAGCAATGATAAGCTTTGCTCTCTCCTTGCATCTCCACTATGTTATACCTGTAACAAAATGCCATCACAATGTCAGCAGAGAGACCTGCCTTACAAACAGAGAAAATGTATTTTGCAAACAAGGTTAATGATTTCAGCAGTTGAGGACTAAATTGTTCCTAGCTTTCCTGTAAATTGTCCACAGGTAGACAAAAAGATTTTTAAATTACCCAAGCCATCCAAAGGAATACATTAACTAATAACATCCTCATATGCCACATGCATTTATTGGAAGAGCTTTGTCTGATTGCTCTGATAATATTTTCATTTCCTGATATAGCAATTAATATTAAGATGTAATGTTTGTGGTCCTATATAGTTGTTTTCTTCCCTATATGTTTCATCTTGATAAAAATTCATATATGTTATCACTGAAACCTAATTCTCTTTTGCATATCATGAATGTTTTGTGAAGTTTGAATGTAAGTGAAGACAATAATGTACGTATTGTTGTTTGCTGACTTTGCTTACAATATGTTTTTTGCTTTACCAGGAAGATAAAGGCAATATATTTTTGTACTAAATGTTTTATATATATGTATTGTGAATTGTGAAGTGTGTCCAGTAGTAACTTGTAAATTTTTCTACTTACTGCTCAGTATGTACTTCGAGTGTCAAAATAACCAATAAATACTTAATTTTCTTACAGGAGTGAAGCTAACATTTGGTGTGTATATGAGGAAAAATAATCTGAACTTCATATAAAATTTCTCTTCCATCTTCCGATAGTAAAGCTTTTCTCTGTCACTGAAAGAAAATTCACTCATTTAAAAAAGAAAAAAAAAGTCTTTCATTGTGAGAGAGATCATTATTTCTAGTTAAAGTGAATACCTCAGAAATATAATTCAGTTTTGAAAAGCATAGTAAGAATTTTTTCTAAAGCCTGGTATGATTGTGATACTGGCAGCATTGCTCTATTCAGTTTCTGTTCATGTTTTCTGCCAACAGATGTATCTCCTACCACAGGTTTATGTTAACTGTTCTGGTGGCTGTTAAGTTTGTGTTTGCTTTTACATACTGGGAGATGATAGCTTGAAATGATGTCTTGGTGTAATAGGTTCCTTACATTCGAATTGGACACCAGAGGCAGTTTTAAGTGTCTGAACCATAAACACCTTATTCTTCTGAATCCTTGAGAAGAGTTGGAAAAGATAATGTGATGCATATATGACACCTGTCATTTTGAAGGGTATGAAAGTGCTTTATAAACTGTAATACAGGTTTAGAGTTTGCTTTGCCCTCTATGAAATGCAGTTTTCTCAGGCCACAGATATGGAGGGAAAATTAAATGGTTAATGCACAGCATTGGCAGATAATGTTTTAGAAATAATTAAGGTGCACACAATTATACATGAGTACTGTGATGGCTCAAATCAATATGAACAAGACCATTTTTCAACCAGCTTTTTTTCTGGCTGGTTGTGCTTTTTATTGTTCAATTCTGATTTCACAGATGCTCCAAAAGAAGTGAGGATTAACCAAACAATGTTAATTTCTGAAATGGGATATAGAAGACCCACTCAATGTTTTGGGCCTGCCAGAACACTATAAAGCTTTGGAATACCCTGAGACTTATAGCTACAGTTGCACATTTCTCACAAAGGTTCAAGGAAAGTGGCTGCATCCCCTGTGTTGCACATGTATGCGCTTTGATGATGCTGTAGAGGCTTCAGTCTGCTCATCTGTGCTGCTCGTCTTCCTGCCACCAGTATACAAAAGCTTGCATGCTTTTGTGCCACCGGTTCTTGCAATTTGTTGGAACTGAGCTAAGGTAAGCCATTTACTCAAACTGTGACCTTGAGTATACAAGGCTTTCTAACCCCTCTTAGACACTGCTGTTTACTTGTCCTGTTTATGATAACCAGGTAGAAAATTGCTCCATTGTACTGCTGAAGAGCGGATCGGTTTCAAATTACTCTGAAAGGCAGCCAACAGAACAGCTAGCACCATGGGGCCAAGATTTTAAATGGCCTTCAGTCTGGCTTTCAAGTTTGTGTTCCCAGGTTTGCACTCTCAATCAATTGTAGAAAAAAGTAATTTCAGGCCCAATTAGCAGTGAACCTCCATCTACAAAGTTTAGGGAAAACTGAATAAATTTATGATTGAAAGGAGAGTAGGAAAATGAGACAACACTTGAACTTCCCCTAGTGCAATCAGTTTTACCATTTTTTCTTTCATTTTTATAGTGTGATCTTTTATTTCTAAGTTACAATAGCACTGCATGATGCTGGTGGCAGCACTCATCTCTGCCTCTTTAAAGATAGGATACATCTATATAGTAATGAAGCAAACTCTGTCAGTGATTGAGCGTTAGGGAAACATCCCTATCTGACCATAAAGAGCCCCTTTGGCACTCACACCACCTGAGCTGGGACCAAAGCCCCTTTGCAGCTACACAACTCACACTCACACAGTCAGACCATCTTTCCTTACCAGCTTGACCCCAGGTTTTCCATAGCACAGTCTGAGCCATCTCAGTCCTTAAAATAATTGTGGTGCAACAAGAAAATTACCACTTGAGCTGGGTGCTTTCAAGGAGGGACCCCAAACAGGAGAATTCTTGGGCTTTAATTCCCTCACAGTTTAAGCAAGAGAAAATGTTGGGGTCCTTGACTCCTGTGGTGTCTCTGAGTGTCTGGTTCCCTGGCTGGGCCACAGGTCTCTGTGCCCTTTGTTGTGCAAAAGGATGGCTCCAATTCATGGGCTCTTGCCTGGGGTTCCCCAAACACAGAGCTCGACTTGCAGCTCACACTGCAGCTGCACACTGAGCTATTTGCACAGAATATATTCCTCAACATGAACCTGTTTCTCCCTTTACCTGAGTCTGTGGTAATATCCTGGATTGAAAACCAGGTGTCAGGGTCTTCAGGTAATCTGCCATTTACTTGAGCCCTGATTTCAACTCCAGACAGTGTAGGTGGGGGAAAATGTCAGGTGTGTCCCAAAAAATTTAATATCAATTATCAGGACAACTGTTAACATCCTGCTTTGTGGTGCAGGATGCTTCAGAAGTAGGACCAGAGAACAACAGCATACCAGTGAGAGAGATGAATCGGTCCAAAGCGTGACAAGTTTAGTTTCCAGGATTTTGTGGTACCCTGAGAATAGCAAGATTAATTTTCTTGCCCTTTTCTGTGTGTTTCCAGACCTTGCAGCCTCTTCCTCTAGAGTAAGTGGAAAAGACTGAGCACAGAAGGAATTGAGAGCAGCATGATTTTCAATACTGCCTGTCACCTAAAATAATTTTCCTCCTGTGGATCAATACGGTCCTAATTAAGGTCATCCTAAGGACTGATGTTTTTGGCAAAATTCCTTTTACAAAGACAGTTCTCTGAAATGAAGTTTTTCATGGTTCTCTTTTGTCATGATTACCAGTACTGAATTTCTCACTTTCAACTATGAAAACAACTATGGAAACTCATGATTTCTGATGGAATAAATTTACTGATAAAACTAGTATACTATACAAGTCATCAAGCTGAACCTCTCACACAGCAAAAAGTCAGTGGGAAGTGCTGTATGTATCTTTCTTCTTTTCTTACATTGTCAGACCATCGTTTAAAGTGAATAAGTACCTCATGTGAATAAACAATATTTGCTCAACATCAGGAGAAGTCTCATACTTTGCTGCTCCCAGAAAATCATGTCAGCAATTCAGAAAAGCTTTCACTGCATTGCACAAGAGTTGTTAAAGTCTCTTTGGAACAGGTTGGCTTTAAGACATGCTGACTTGATGATTACTGTGAAAAGAAGGACATGTGTCTGAAATCTTGATGGTAGAAATTTTGTGCTTGGCATTGTTTTTCTACCCCTCATCTGTGGAAAGGAATGAATATACCTTCCACAGAGCAGATATCTGGTCTCAGGACAGCTGTCTGCCTTTTTAAACTACAGCATTTCAAAATGAGTTGGGAGGATGCTGCTATACTATATCTTCTTTATGAAACTGAAAACAGAGGCTGCCTTCAGGGAAGCTGACTGCTATTTCTTTAAAATACACCTGACTCTTTAATTATGCATGACATAAGACATTTTAATTTGTGAGAAATGTACTTTGATTTGGTTTTGTTTGTTTGTTTGTTTTCTCTGTCAGTTTCTTAGGATTTATAACAAATCAACAAGCAAAAAAAAGCATCCCCTTTGTCAGAGAAGCTTTTTGCCCATTGCAGGAAATACACCACCAGCTTACTGTAAAACAAGCAAAAAGGATATAGAGAGTGAAGTTTTCCACTGACACCTGAGTCTTAATGCTGGTGGTTCATAAGCATGTGTTCTACATTTATTGCATCCTTTAAGTATATGAGAAGTGTTTCTGTCCCACAATGTTCTATAAGCCAGATCTTTTAGTCTCTCACAGTCATGATACTAAAACAGACAAGTCAAACAATCTTCTTCTTTCATGGAGGTGTGAGGCTTTTGCAAAAAACAATAATTGCCCTCACATTCCCAGCACAAAGTCTTAATTACAGCGTCAGGGAACACTAGCAAGTAGCCTATAAGCACTTCTGCATACTGAGTATGGCAGAAACTTTTTTGGCAGAGGCTGCCAGTGGCCTTATGTTGGTCACTTCAGTCCTGAACTGCTGTCTGACAGATGTGCTGGAGGAAACAGCATCAGGCTGTTAGTGCTCCTGGTCTCAGTGGTAGGCTTTCAGCCACCAGATGTCTGATGGAACTCACAATCTCTTTAAATCAGAAGAGCCTAATAAATAAAGATGAAGATTGTCCAGTCTCTGATTAGTTTAATATATAGGGGGAAGAAGAAAGCAAGCATTTTTCTAGGGATGTTTAAGGTATGAAAGAACAGTTCAAAGCAGGCTAACATAAACACTAAATATATAAAAAGTTTAAGCTCCTTGGAGCTCTCATGGAAAGGAAAAGAAATGCCCTTTCTTCTGAGTACAGCAATTTTAGGTTGTTTTGGTCAGTTCTGCACTGCAGCTGTAAAGGATTCCAGATTCCAAGCTCCAAGATGCAATTACAGCACTGCTTAAGAGCCACATAGCATGCAGAACGGAGCCATTTCCCCATATCCGGGACACATTAGAGTAATACAGTTAACCCTCGTTCCCTAGACAAGACAGAAACAATCCTGTAATTGCATCTGGGGACAGACAGGTTGGACTGGAGTTCCCTGAACCAATTATAATTGTAAGTCTGACAAAGCTTGGCTCTCAAAGCAGGTCAGAAAGCTAAAGGGACAGATTCATGTTACGTGCTGAGCATGAAAGTTTCTTTGAAGCAGATCCACCATGCTCTAACCCAGAGTTCAATAGGCATTGCGCCAGTCCCTCTGCTGTATCCCATGTGAACTTTACATTGCTTTGCTATTAGTGGCATTCAGAATGCTTGATGTATTTTTCATCATTCTGACACTCTTGTGGTATAATGCAATGTCCCTTTCTTTAGTGGAGGGGTTGATTTTTTCAAATTTAAAAAAACATCTGCAAAATGCTTTACTTTTACCACTGGAGACTAAACTTTCCTTTGTAACAAGTAAGTTCTGTTTCTCCTGTTTACTTATACATCTATTGCTCATTGCATTTAAATGAGGAATTAACTTGCTTGATTCAAAGCCAAATCTTTATAAGCTATGCCTTGTTGCAGGAGAGTATCTAAGACTAAAATATGGAATAGATCTGCAAGTAAAAGACACGGTTACCCCTATCATAAGAAAACAGTTGGCATGTGCTTCAGGCACATTTTTGTTGGTAGGTACACTTAATATTTTGCAGTTGAGGGGAGCAGGTGTTGAATTTTCAACTTACTGGGCTCCAATGGTTCCTTAAAAGCCTTATGTTTCCTTTTGTCTTCATCATGTTAAAAGTTGAACTCGCCCTAGAATGACACCTCAGGTTTCCTTGGGTAGAATTTGGGCTCCACTGGTGTTAATCAGAGTCTTGCTACTGTCTTCAGTGTAACAATTATACAGTAGCTTGATTTTAGTATCCAATTTTTGTGAAAAGCTTTGTTGAGATTTTAAGCTCATTAGAGTAAAAAGCTTTTGGTTTTCAATTTTTAAAAGTGTTAAATTCCTTAATAATGTGTATTCATTTAATGTACTTAATAATATATACTCATACAGTTAAAAGATGTGAAAACTGGGAAGACTGGAGACCATAAGGACAGGTACTGGAAGGATACTCCTCAACTAAAAGGCTATTACTTGCACTAAAGATCTCCTAAGAAATTGCTTAATTCCAGATACTGTCTTTGATCCTACACATTACTAGTGAAACATGAGCCTAAAAGGGCTGAAAGAAAAAGACCTGCGTGGCAAGAACATCTTAAGGTATGTTTTGCATGAACACTTGTGATACTACAATCATGAAAATGCTTATAGCTTATGGACTTATTCAAACTTGTATAGCTATCTCAGGTATCAGTTACAATGAAAATATGGGCTCTAGGGACCTGCCAAAGCCTCTTGATAGATGGCCACTCATCTGGTGTTTGGTCTAATGCCCTGTAATTGATACCTGAGCTAAGCAGGTTGAAGACAGATAGCATCTATATAAGAGACTGCATTGTTGTGGACAGATAGCTGAACGATCATAAAGTAAGTTAACATGGATACTGGAAACAGCCCTAAAATGTTATGTAGAGCTCAGGGTGGCCTAACTTAAAGAACTAGGGAAAAAAATACATACCATTTGAGAAAATAGAAAACAGTGGGGAAAAAAACAACAACGTGACACAAGGCTGAAATCTTGCAGAAATCAGGGAGTGCTAATATAAGGGGCTATGTAAAAATACAAATTGGTTTAGAAAGTAGAAAGTAGTGGGGAAACAAAAAATTTGACTAGCACATGACTGGAATCTAACAGAAAAGAATGAAGAAAAAAGAGAGCAAAAGAAAAGGAAAAAGAAAACACTGAAAAGAAGAATTGTATCTACAAGAAACAAAAAATGAGAACTAAAAAACTCTGAAGTTGTCAGAGAGGTCCTACAGGACTATCATTAAAATGAAGGAAAGGAAATAGATAGCAGAAAGTGAGAAATACGGAAAGCCCACATGCAATAAAACAAGTAAACAAGGAGAATTCACAAAACCTTGTGAACAGCATTTTCTTGAGCGTGTGCTTTTCTACAGGACCTCAATTTTGTTACTAATTTTATGCCTCTGTTGCTGGTAGAGCCAAAACTTAAGGGCAGGAAAACAGGAAAGCATTCCATTGAAATCAAATCTAAATCCAGACATGAGCCTGGTTTTCAACTTCTAGCCGAACTCTAAATCCCTTTAAAGTTTTCTTGTCACTTAATTGCACTACAAAACCTTGGCAGCTTCCGCACATCACAATTCTAAGCTGTCAAAGTAACTAAAAGTAGATATAAAACCCCTCTAACGTCTGTCAGCTTTTAGAAACCATTTTCTAGCTGCAATTATGTACCAAGCAATAAGTTCTTTGTGTTGGGTTATGAGGCCTAACCTACAAATTAGGGCCCATCAAACTTATTTGGGCCTTGCTTTATTAGGTGGCCTTTCTGGGACAATAAAATCCACCTTTATCATATCCGGAACTAGAGTCTTTGATCTCAAGTTTCACATAGTGCATGTTTGTTTGAACAGACATACAAAGAAAAAGATAATTAAAACAACTAAAAATGCTCTCAGTTCACTCTTAAGTGGTAGAAATGCTCTAAATTACATGCATATGCAGAGGAAAAGGTTTTAACTTGGATATTTCCTAGGGATGTTGGGTATGTATAGCAACATGTAGCACTATGGTAGACTCACATCATCTCATGAAGAAATAAGAAGGTCCCAGATATCTCCTGGGACAGTTCATGGAATTTTGTGGCCTATGTTACCCTGTGGATATAGTACATCAGTCTGTAATAATTACACAATAACTGAAAGTTATTTTACATTTGCATTGAAATTTTGTAACTTGGATACAATGCTTAGAGACTTCACTAAACGAAGGAGGAAGTATCGGAGTGGGAGATTAAATCAGGGAAAATTTTCTGTAGTTTTGTTAAAAATGGAATTGAGATTCAGGTTGGTGATTACTATGCCACATATCAAAATATTGTGGTTTCAAATCAAAGCATTTCTTCAGCCATCACTGTAATCAGGGAACAACAGAGTGGATTTCACATTGATTCACATTCAATACTTTCACTGTACCAACAGAACTGAACTGATTTTAATGACATTACCTCTGCTTTGCTGTGATGCTTATGGGACTTGCACCATTTACTACTGTTAGGTGTGTACAGGTAAATTTACAAATATTAGGTATATTTACAAATATCTAACATTTAGTACACTTGCACCACAAAACATTCAGTACTCTTAAAATCACAGTTAGCTGAGAAGGGACATGATGTGCATGTCTGCTGATAAAGAGCACAGGTCTGATCTTTATAATAAGAGGAGAGCACAGTTCACTTGGATTTTGTTTTTCAAGGGTACTTGTTTGAACCCAGAGAAATGCAGTGCTGGAAATAAGGATGTATAATAAATCTTACTGTTTTCATAGAAACAGTGGTTTTCTTCCCTATGTGCTTTTTGAAAGAAATATTTACAGGTACTTATTTGACTTGTGTGTTGCTATGGAAATGTCAGGGAGGAGTAAGCAAAGAAGAAGGATAATTCTGTTTATAAAGAAAAAAGAAAAGTGAAATAAAGAAAATATAATTATCCCTGTTTTACAGCTGAGAAATTCAACACAACAAAGATAAAGAGCCCAACACTTATGGAAATCTATCAATTCTTTTAGGTTCACCTGTCATTTAAGTATTCTTCTGCCTGCAGGGTATTCACAGAATACCTATAAATCATTACCCTCCCCTCACCCTCCACCTTTCACCTGCCTCTGCATTCAGATCCACCCCTTCATCATAGCTGTCAAAACTGTCTTCTATAAAGGGACCCCATAGTCACCCCACCACCATCACTTCCAAAGAAATATTGCAAGGCCCAGTGACCAACAGGACTTTCAGAAGAGAAAGAAAAGAACAGGCACTACAAGTAAAAAGATGTTTTCTCTCCCACTGCATGTCACAGTGTGAGTGTCACACATGTCCCTGTAGTCATAACATCTCCCTGTAACTATGCAGTCTGATCTTTTTTTCTGTTTCAGAACTGAAGTTGGAGGGAATGGGTAGGTCATTCACTACTCTGTTCATAAGTTCTGCACTCTTTGGTTGTGAATGGTGAGGCTCAGAAACATGTCCAAGCCACCAAGAAGAGGTTAGAACTAAAACAAGTTCAAATTTAAATATGAAAACAATCTTAGTGAGTGACTACAGCTCCCCCACTCCTCCTGACTTCTGTCAAGTATTCCTAATCCTTGCATTCTGCAACTGATCAGTGCCTGAACCTAGATGCAAGCTGATGTTCAGGGTCAGCAGAAACTGGTTCAGAGACATCAGTTAAGAATTGCACTGGGAGAGGAGAGTGGAGAAGATAAAGGAGAAGGTGACTATCTCCATTACATATGTAAGAAATCAAGTACTTAAAGTACCAATTCAGATGGTTTGATACCACAGGTCTTTGGTAGAGCAAGAAGTCTGAAAAATTAAATCCCACAAAAAGCTATCTCTGTGTTAGAATCTAGTCCCAGTAGGTAAAAAAGAAAATTTTCCCTCAAGAATACATTAGAAAGAACATAAATTGTTCCTCAAGAAAAGAGTGGAAGAGGACCTTCTGCACACACTTTTTGTAGTTGCTTTGCCAAACAGCCTGTACTGATCCTGAGACAGCGGACAAGCCAGAGAATATGATCCAGGACTTTGTGACTAAAAGTGTGGTCATAAAAGCTGGAACTATGGCATAACAAAGTCATACCATAACAGTGCCCATACATCTTCCTCTGAACTTTTAGCGTATTAGCTCATGGTATGAGAAAGTTGGTGGAAAAAAACCACCTGATCAAGACTTCTGGAGTCATGCTACAAAATGGGCTGCTTCTCTCTTTGGTCACAGAGCTGGATGTCAAGAAATGTCTAGGAAGAAGGTTACACAACTCTTAAAAGATGATGCTCACCTGTCTGTATCTCACTTCCACCACATTTCCACACCACAAGACAGTCAACTAGCATCCTGATGTTCTTGGATCTCAGCTGTGCAGTCCATCGTTCTCTTATCTCTTAGGTGAAAGAAGATGGAATATCCACCTAGTGAGAGCGATATCATCTAAATAACCAAGATATTATCTAAATAACTGAGACTGAGTCACAGACTCATCTGGGACTGGGACCAAAAAGTACTTTGAGCCTTTTTAACCTAAAGCATGAGGCATGTGAGGCTTTTTGTATATTCAGCAAGGAGTGCATCACAGAAAAGGTGTTAGTGTGTTCATAGATGAAGTCTAGGAAGGTGGAGCTGGTAGAAGGTTTTTGCATTTGTCCTAGAACTTGATAAGTGACATAGTTTGCCTCAGTGGCAGATCTCTTAGCTTTTTCTACACTTGTAGCTAGAAATCCATGGTACCTTCATATTCCCTGTTCCAGTCCTGCCCCCGTTGAAATCTGAAATTACTGTTGCTTCCTTTCTAAGTCCCTAAACTATCTATAACCTTGCTCTTAGTCATGATCATCTACATCTTTTGCCAACCATCCCTGTTCATGCAGCCACTCCATGCTAATCTCATCTGGAAAAATCCCATACTTGTTAAATTTTGTCTCTCACTCCTTACTAATCTATCAAGAGCTGAAGGAATCAATGCTTTTATCTCATGTTCAAGCCTCCTCTCTGCTTCAGGAGTGTCAGCTCTAATCTGCTAGGCTAGAGTAATTATAATTCACGTATAACAAAAAATGAGGACCTTAAGGACAGCAGTGGAGGAATGTAAATATCTTGAAAGAAGGAGAAAGACCATGACAGGTCTTGAATGCAAATCTGAGTTGTGAAGGTTGTCAAGAGTTTTGTGTGCTGAGCATGTGTGCAGGGTCACCTAAGAGGTGGAAGAAACTTTAGACTTCTAAATGTAGATGTCAATGTAAAATAAATGCCAAATGACTGACAGGAGTATATGAGCATGTGGGGAAGAAGAAAAAAAGAAGCAAGCGCAGTCTGAGATGTGAAATAGGGCTGAATCTTTCTTGAGTTGGAAAACCTGTAATTTGAGGGCTGAATCTTGCTTGAGTTGAAAAACCTGTAATGCAGCCAAGAACTGAATCTATCACCTGAATGCCAATTCTTCATCTTCTACAGCTGCAGCCTAAGCCTAACTTCAAAGTCATCCTTGGACTGTAAGGCCTCCTAAACAAGCTATTATAGCTGATAGTTTCTATCAAAAGTTAGATCAAGGCTATTTACTTAAAACAGCTGTTTATGTGATATATTTTTCCAGTGTCATCCTTGAAAAAAATAAAATTACTTCAACAGTGAGCATGAGGACACAGTAAGGTGTAGCGTGTTTAATTCCCTGATTCAGACAAAAAAAACTTCTTGGAACTGGTGTAGCCTTGCTGTCTTGGCTGTCATTGAACCTGTCTGTGCTGCAGTGGGGAGGCAAGAAAAAGCAGCTCAGGCTTGCAGTGGAGCAGTTCTGATCTTGGTTGGGTGATGTGCAGGCAGCATCTCTGCTTACACCTGAATAAATGGTCTAGCATCACTGAAAGAAAGGCTACAAACTTCAAAGAATAAATCCTGAAAGTGGATTTGGCTCCTAATTAAAATCCTAATCTAATTTTCTCAGTGTGCAAAATTCGGATTCTTAGCCCCAGATAGTCCATAATACTGAAGCTGATTATGGGGGCTGCAGTTTACACCACTTACTCTTGGAATACAGTAATTTAAAATCCAATAGGAACATTTCAGGAGGTTTATAGTATTTTTCTAAACTCCAGTATATATTATACCATCTGTTTATTACAAGATAGAGAAGAATGAAAAATAAAAAGTATGTATAATACCTTGAAAATACTTTTAGAGTATTATAGAATGTAAAAAAAAATGCTGATAAGATATAGGGATGGTCCAACATCACCAGTTTACTAACATCACTGGGAACTGTACTATGGATCAACTGCTTGAACAACTAATGCTGCAATCACTATAGCAGGTGATAGAAAATGACTCAGAAGTGTATCTATGGACACATGTGTGCTTGCCCACTTAGACAGGGCAATCAGAATGCACTCAATTAGGCAGAAAAGGGGAAATCACATGTCAGACAAGCGTGGTTTGTTGCAAGAAGAAGCTGTTCTAACAGTGATGTTTACTTTTAAGCAAAGCAAGGGGGATCTTGACAGTTAAGAATCTTTGATGTGGGTTTGGAATGTGTGTAAAATATCAGTAAATCTATAAGAGCCACTAGAATAAAAACAGTTTGGAAAGGGGTCTGTATGAATTGAAATGCTTTGTTTGCAGAAATGGTATACATCGCTTTGCGCTTTGACTAAACAAAGGTGTGGCTTCTTTGGAAAACGTTTCCCAGGCTTTGTTCTGCACTGTTTTGTTGAATTGAATTATACTTTGTGAGAAAACAGAAAGAGCAATCCTGTGGTTCAGATTAAATCCTTCCAGTACACAAAGCCATAAGTGATTATTCTTTGGTATAAAATGGTTAACGTCTATATAAGATTATTTAGAAAGTCCAGGTTTTGTCTTCCTTTTTTGCATAATATACTCTAAGAGAAAGATGAGGGAGAAAATGGATAGAGTAGGAGTCTTTCTCCTAACTCTTGTTACCAAGATCTGCTAAGGGACATCCAGGAAGAATTCTGGGGCTCTTAGCAAAAAACCTCTCAAGGATCAGATCTGCTATGCTCATATTCAAAGGAAAAGGAGTCAGGGACAGGAGTGTACTTAGACTTTAGAAGTGAGGATAGAGGATCAAAGACAAAGTGAAGTAAAATAAAAAAATTATATACTCATGGCTGCTTACAGGTAAAAAGATCCTCTTCATCTGCTCACTCCTCTTTCTTATCATTCATCTACAACTTAAAAGCAAAGAGTGCCAGTGAAAAGATGCATCTCTGTAAAAGCATGGGGAGCAGAAATATGAGTATTTTCTTTTCTACAGGAAAGGAGAATTGAACCCAGTTCTAACATTAAAACAGATTGCTAGGAAATAAATATTTAACTTAGCTATTTGCTAAGAGAAGAGAAAAGACTCCTTTTTGGCATTAGCCCGGTTAAGAGAACTTGAAAGGTTAAATAAACATAAATTCCTGAGAGGTAACTGTGTGATATGGGTCTAGAGAGAGGATAGCAATATGAAGCTAGAGTATTTTTAGCAGTGCTGCTACAGAGCATTTGCTGTGCTAATATTACCTTATACTATAAATCCATGTATCTTTTACGGTATTTTGCTAGGCATTATAGTTTGGATTTGTGTTGTATATTTACACGGTTTTTTCCTACTGTATATTATAATAAGATGTATAACTGCCACAACAAAACAAGATGCAATAAAGCTTGACTGATTGATGCTGTCTGTATATTTTAGACTGTCATTTGAAATCAGTTTGAATTTCCAAATTGACAGTAAATGAATAATAATGCAAAAACTGTTCATATAACACAAAGTTTTTTATTCTATGTTCTAGTAGCATTTTTTTAATTCCTTGGCTGGATTTGAGAAGTCTCTTAAACCATCTAGCTGAGGAGTAGACATTTTTTTCATTCTGAAAGTTGAAGGATGCAACAGTTCTGATTGATTAAAAAAGAGAACAAATGCAGGAGAAGGTTAGTTAGAGTTTTTGCTGTTTCTCCTTTATGTCATTTTAGCATGATATCCAATGTTACAATGCAGATTCTATCTGATCAGAGAAGGTAGAAAATTTCTTGAAAATAAATGCTTCATTCTCTTTTGTCATCTATGAGAGGGGTGGATTCTACTTCAACTCATGGTATATAATATGAGTATTTATATAAGTATGTATGATATTAAAGCAAGGATACCTTAAGGTGGGGAAAGAAAAGGACTGTGTCTTTCCTTGAAAAGAGGTGTGGTTTTCCACTTTCAACCTCCTTTTTCTCAGAGAATCTAGACAATGTCAACTTCCCTAAACCTATGTAGGCAGCACAGTTTTTTATGAGGAGATGGCAAGATCCCTAAGAAGGTTTAGTCTTAAGAACGGGAGGAAGGAAAGCCCTACTGAAGCATCTCAGCAATAGGAAAGTAGTAGCATTTCCTGGGTACATTAGGAATATTATTGAAAAAAAAAAGCCCCAATACTGATAATAACATTAATCTTAGAAGATCTTATGAAAAAGATGTTACAAGTTCCCCTTTTGGGTTACAGAGTGTTGTATCTGTGGAGCCTGTCTGACATAATAATTAGCTCCCTGACATCCCCACAAGGTTTCTCAGTTCTTTGGCTATAGCCATAATCCTCAAAAACTCCCACTAGTATTTACCCATAAATTTCTTTGTTGGGCTTGATATACATATACATGGAGTACCATATTTACATTTTATATAAATCTCTGGAGCCCCTGATTATTTAAAAAAGGCATTCGGAGCTTTTTCTTTCCTGAAAGACTGAGTTTTGGAATGTGCCTGGTTCAGGAGGGACATATGTCTTTTCCTGTTAATAGCAGCTCCTCCCTTGGAACTTCTCTGCTCCTCTTCCTTTCTTGACCATGTCGGACCTTTCCTAAGTTGCGTGCTGAACAAGTTAAATGACTGAATTAAATAATATTCCATAACGTACCAGATTTCAGGTAGTTAGAAAAAAAGTAAACCTAAGATTCAGATAGCACAGTAATACTTTTTAAAGGCATGCTGGCTAAAAGTCATTGCTAACACTGTTGTGCCCTCAGAGTGAGCAGTAACAAACTTATGAATAAAAAGATTAGCTATTCCTGAAGAGCATTCAGTTATCAGGTTCAGCTGATACAGATAAAACTAGCAAAGCTGTAATAATTCTGCTTCATCAAAATCATGGTACTGAGGAATATCAATGAGTTTAATTAAATAATTTTCTCCCTCCTAAATTAGAAATTAGGTAAGACGTTTCAGGAAGACATTGCAATATTTAGAAAAAAAAGGAAAAGTTGCATAAGATGCATTCAAGAAGAATGAAGACCCATAGAGCACTGCATCCACTCTTGGAGATCTTTTGAACATTTCTATGTTGGATATCTTACACATGTCTTAATCTTATCGTGGAGAGCCCCACCTAGGTACCAGTCTCATACTTTTTGCATGAAAATCAGACTTTGATGAGACATATGTTTTTGGTACCTTTATAGACTGTATTTTCCCATCAGGTCTTCAATCTGTATTACTGGACCAACAAAACATGGTCTGTTCCCCAGCTGCATATTTAAACAATTAAAGAAATAAAGATGTTTTTATCATGTTTTATCTTTCTGAACAGTTAGGTTTCTTTCAAGGACCAAGGGTAGCAAGAAAGGCTCCATTACTTTACCCAGATGTTTGCTTGAAAAATAGGAGAAAGAAGAAGGAGCTTATAACTGATGAAATCATAGTCCAGAGGTCTGGGAATTGAAGACAGCATAGTTCTTTTCTGGCATCTGAAATGGAAGGACTGGGAGACTGATTACTGGTGATAGTGGCTGTAATATGTTAGAAGGTGACAGATCTTTCTTTTTTTAGTTAGCCCCTTTCATGGCTGAGAGCAAGAAGGGACTCCTAAACTAAATATTATAACGAATACTCAATCTTTGATTCTTATAAACTATTTACAAGTTCTGTTAAAATATGGAAATGCTACATAATCTGAAGTATCATGCTTGTCTGATTAAAAAAGAAAACCCAAAACAGAACAAGAAAGTTGTAAATTTCTCTTAAGCATGATATGGTATGATATCAAATGCACACTCATCTAGTAAGATATTTTTATTAGAGAAAAACAATCATTGGTAACTTCATAAATTTTAATGGAACAATTATACAGTGATAATAATGTCATATGTAATGATTTCTCTTTCACCAACACTTTACTGTTGTCAGTTGATCTTTAATGCAGATTCACTCATGTAAACCAAGTTTTCCATAGAATCCAAAGTAATGAGACTGGGCCATCTAAAAACTCAAATGACATCTTGAAGTTCAGCTAGTGAAAAATGATTCTGAATTATCTATCAGCTTGAAAATATCAGAATTTTTTCTTGCTTATGAAAGCAGTAGCTGTTGTCTCTAATTGGGAGTTTCCAAACAGTACTGTCCTTATTAATTATCCTCAAGTTTTCTTGCTGCAAAATGGAAAACATTTGAAGTTTCAGCGATGCCCAATTGGCATGGTAGGAATAATAGAGCTGAAAATCAGGTTTTATCAAGATAGAGATTTGCAAACTTGATTTTTCACAATGAAGACTGATAAGTGTGGGTGTGAGGATATGGGCTGCATTTTACTGTTGCTTATCTCATTTACCCTGCTAGTTCAATATTGCTCAGTGAAGTTCTTGCCCAAGTTACATATGATTTATGTCATATTATAGGGAACATTAAGCTGCAAAATTAATTACTTCAGTATAAAATATCCCCCTCATGCAAGGCGGACCCTATATGCCTATACATTGGAGTGGCCTGCAGCTCACTTCCCAATTCATGTTAACAGAGAGTGAAACTGCATTTCTGCAACTCAGTTTATGCAACTGATCTCAAACATAACTTGCTTTGCATATAATGATACACTTCAGAATGGTCTGGAACTGGCTGAATGCTAGGGTTGTTCTGTACCATGTTGTCTCCTTTCTCTTGACTTTTCCTTTATGATTTGCTTTTTGAGGCACAAAGGAGGCCAGAAATGCACAAGACTATCTTCCACTGACAGGCAGCAGGTCCTGCTGTGGAAGCTTGATATGTCTGCAAAAATTGTTGGCAGATTTTTAGAGATCTTCAGTAACCATCTCCAGAATATATGGCAGTTTTCCAATATTGCAATTGAGTGAATGACAGATACATATTAGACTACAGTGTTCTGAATTGTATTTGAACTATTTAGATTACTTCCTCTGTCTTCCCTGGGATGTTAACAAAGGCTTTGATACATTGGAAAAATGGCTTTGAGAAACAAAAATGGTTATGCATGTAGGTTACAGCAACATTTTTGCCAGCTATGGTCTCTTTAATCACAAAAGCTACTTTAGAAAGTAGAAGCAGATCTACAGAGGGAACATTTGGTCCTTGTGTCCACACAGACTCACTCTGAACTAGTTTTTTTCTGAACCAGTAGACTGAGTGTCTTCAGCAGTAACAATACTTTAGACACTTTTCTTGGGCTCATTTCTGCTTTATCTTCATCATGGAGGAATCTGATTTGAATGGATTCTGTGATGTCAGGAGTATGGCAAGTTAGAGATAATGCACAGAATTGCTTCAAAACTACTGATCCAAACTGCACAGCTACAGTGAATGCATATGGAGACATCTGACATGGTCCTCTCTATCTCCAACTCCCACATCCAGTGGTATGATCTGCAGAAGAGTAAGCAGATACTCTTTCCTGCTATAATTTGGTTTCTTAAAATTTTGCTAGATATACAGCCATTAGGTGGTTAAAGGATATGTAAAACATTCAAGCTAAGCAAATTTTTAGAAATTTAGGTCTGTATTTGTCACACACTTATGCTGATAGCAACCAGTAGATTTGGATTCAGAGTCACAGAACCACAGAATGGGTGAGGTTGGAAAGGGCCGCTGCAAGTCATTCAATCCAACCTCACTGCTCAAGGAGGATCCCCTAGACCATGTTACTCAGAATTGTGTCCAGATGGCTCTTGAATGTCTTCAGAGAATGAGACTCCACAACCTTTCTAGGCAGCCTTTTCCAGTGTGCAGTCACCCTCACAGTAGAGTTCTTCCTCATGTTCAGGTGGAACTTCCTGTGCCTCAGTTTCTACCCATTGCCTCTTGTCCTGTTGCATGGCACCATCATCCTCTTGAGACCCTTCCTTCAGATACTTACAGACATTGATAAGGTCTCCTTGCTGGCGTGTCTTCTCTGAACAGACCCAGCTTCCTTGGCCTGTCATTGTAAGTGAGATGCTCTGGTCCCTTAATCAGCTTTCTTTCCCTCCCCTAGACCTGCTCCAGGAGCTTCATGTCTCTTGTAATGAGAAGCTCAGAACTGGACACAGCACTCCAGCTGCCCCTCACTAAGGCTTAGTTGGGAGGGGCAGGTTCACCTCTCATAACCTGCTGGTGATGCTCTTCCTAATGCACACCAGGATACCATTGGTCTTCTTGGACACAGGGGCACACTGCTGTCTCATGGACATCTTGTTATTCACCAGGACCCCCAGGTCCTTCTCCTCAGAGCTGCTTCCTAGCAGGTCTGTCCCCAGCGTGTGCTGGTACATGGGATTATTCTACCCCAGGTACAGAACCCTGCATTTGCCTTTGTTGAATTTCAGGCAGTTCTCTGCCCATCCCTCCAACCTGTCAAAGTCCTTCTGAAGGGCTGCATAGCACTCCAGGGTATTGGCCAATCCTCCCAGTTTGGTGTCATCAGTGAACTTGCTGAGGAAGCATCTGACCCTTCATTCAAGTAATTGATGAGTAAATTAAACAATACTGCATCCAGTATGAACTCTTGGGGGACACCACTAGTGACAGGTGTCTAGACCCTGGGCCACTGATCACAATCCTCTGAGAGCTGTCATTCAGTCAGTTCTCAATCAACCTCTTCCAGCTCACACTTTTCAAGTTTTCCTATCAAGATATCATGAGAAACAGTTTCAAAAAACTTGCTGAACTCCAGGTAGGCAATATCCACTGCTCTGCCCTTGTCTATCCAGCCAGCTGACCCATCATAGAAGGCAATCAAGTTGGCCAAGCATGATTTCCCTTTGGTGAATTCATGTTGACTACTCTTGATTACCTTCTTGTTCTTCATAAATAAACATTCATGAATAAGCAAAGAACCTAATGAGATTTGAAAGACTTTTAAAAAGCACATGAAAAAGCAAAAATTGGTAAAGGTGGACATTTTCTATACTACACACGTGAAAGCACTTCAGCAAGGTACCTCTCAAGGTTGAAGCAGATCCACCTAAGAATTTGCTTGACTGTGAATGAAATATTCATATGTTTTATCATTCTTTTTATATGAATTATGCATCTCTCCATGTAGTTACTTTCTTTGGTCAATTGAAGAGCTAGGACATGAACTTCATTTGTGACCTACAACTGGAGAGATAAAATAGGGAATACTTCTGCCTCATTCTCTCTTGTGTTTCCATGCAAGAGACAGATGCAATCTCTGCAGTCATTTTCTTATCAGACCATGTCTCATCATACATGAGGTATTTTCTTGAAATGCTGTTGAGGATGATCAATGCAAATGTGCATAAATATGCATGAACTGATGTTACAAACAAAATAAAACAGGTAGTGTACAAAAACATACATATGGGTCCATGAAAGCACAACACAAGATAGAGTTTAAATGAAGCTGAAATGCTACAGTGAGCCCACAGGAAAGACAATCCCATCAGCTGTAGACATTTGTTTCTTCTGGAAAAGGCAGAGGGCTTTTACAGCATTCCCAAAATACATTCCCTGTGCATCATAATAATAGTAATAACAATTTATCTCCAACCATCATGCTTTCATAATGCCCTACCTACTTCAGAGTAAGATTAACATACATCTGAGATCATAAGAAAAGTAGATATGATCCCATTAACTTCTTAAATAACTACAGGACAGCTGAATTCAAATCTAAGCCAAAACATTTATGGACATTGTTAGTGTTAAATATTTTTCTTTTTGGCAGAATAAAAAGTATAACATTATTTTTTTTTAAAGATGAAAGGCCTTAGAGACTTGAACCAAGTATTTTTTCAATAAAATGTTCACTAGTTACAATTCTGCAAATATTTTACTTAGCAACCAAATGTGAGGGTGGTACATGGGATTTTCAATGAGTGCATACACTACATAATGAGAAAAATTTATGCAAATGAAATTTTCAGTTGTCTTGTTTAAAGGAAAAAAATAGTAGAAAAATATTTTCTTAACTTCAGGATAAATGTTACTCCCTAACTTGATATCCCATTATTGTAATTGTTACTATGCATAATGTTTTGTTAACACTGATTTTGCTACAGCACACACATCTAAAGAAAACAGTTGTGCTCAGTATTGTTGAGACAGTATCAAGATTACTCGTCAGTTTTTTCACATATGGTGGGTAACAGATGTGCTCTTCTAACTCCACTCAAGTCCCTAATCAGAACTTAGTTTCCCTCCAGTTCAGGAGCTCTTAATTTCATATCGCAAAAATAGGAACAAACCCCCTCTGATTATGTCCTGGCTGATAACAGATGGAATATTGGTGACTTCTCTTAGTTTAAAAAATGTCTTCACACAACTATTAGGCATATGAAGTTTAGTGTCAAAAAACCCAGGAATATCCCTTTGAGGTTCTAAGCGCCAGTCAGTAGAGCATAAATTGAAATATAAATTAGCAATTTTCAGTGACAGAAGTCAATTTAGGCCAGTGTGCATCAACTGAGCATCCAGAACGGACAAAACATTTTGTGCTTTGTACTGTGGTTATCGTATGTGAAACCTTTGTTGCACTCTGACTTCTGTGTCAAGTGTAATACATGAGCCTCTTGAAATCTTTTGCAACAGTGAGGTTTTCAAAGGTTTATAGGTGAACTACACTAAATCATGCAGGCTGGTTTTCCCTCATAGTGAATTTGCATATGGTGAAAGGATACTGAAAGCTCAAAATATTCTGGAATCTGAAAGAGTGGAATAAATAAAAAGAATATATAGAACTAAAGTTTTCTGTAAAAACAGAGGTTATTATACCAGATGACACCTGTAAACAGCTATTAAGCACATTTTCTAGAAATATTTTAACATTTCCAGTTACAGGAACACTATTACACAGCAGAACACTACTGTAAATTTACACTGGCTTTTACTATCTTTAAAGAATGCTATCACTTGCCTTGAGGTGTAGCCATACGAGGAGGGTTTCAGGTCACTTGATCTGTTCAGCCTGAAGAAGAGGAGACTGAGGGGAGACCTCATTGCAGTTACAACTTCCTTGTGAGGGGAAGAGGAGGGGTAGGCACTGATCTCTTCTCTGTAGTGACCAAGCCTGACAGAGTTCAAGAAGCATTTGGACAATACTCTCAGGCACATGGTGTGACTCTTGGGGATGGTCCTGTGCAGGGCCAGGAGTTGAACTTGAAGATCCTTGTGGGTCTCTTCCAACTCAGCATATGCTGCGATTCGGTGAACTGGGAACAGAGAGCTAGCGGCTATTGTATTTTTGTATATTTATTACACTTTTGGCTTAACAAAGAGACATTGATAACATATGTCCTAGTATTCTGTAGAGAGTTATAGTGGTTTTGCTTAGAAACCACAGGATCTTAGGAAGTCTTTTCTTGGTTCTGAAGGAAGAATTTTCTTTTTTACTGGGTCGTGGTTAGTGACTCAAACCATGGTAGAGTTGTGTTGCAAGAAAGAGATCAGACTGCTCAACATAATTTCTTTCAAGGTCCTACTTTGAAGTCATATGTCCTTACTTTCCTGTTGACTTGGGAAAGAAACTGATACTGTGCAAACCTTTACTGAGTCTGTCTCTGTGTGCCAAAAAATTGGCTTACTTGAATTTATTCTTTCCTGGTGCTTATAATGCTAACTTCCATCCTGCTATCATAGCCAGCTTTGCTCTTTGGAGACGTGTTACTCAATTATATGAGAAATTTGTCAAAGCTGTGAAACTAATCCCTGCCAGAGGACAGTGAGCTGTAATTGTCACTGACCTTCAGGAAGTATTACTGTCAGTATTTCAGTTTGCTTATTGTTTATTATTAAAATAATACTCATCCATTTAGACAGACTGGCTACAAGTTCTGTGGCTTGGCCTGCCTTCCAAAGTGGTTTCTGACTTTGGCACATCACTGAATACCAGGGGAAAGGCTTATGCCTTCTCTAAAATGTTATCCTATTGTATTTTGACTGTACTAATAGAAAGGATTTGTGAAGCATATGAATGTTGCTCATGAAAATGGCCTCTTTCTGGTTTGTTATTCATTTAGCCATAGTTCAAATAATTTCATTTTGGGCTTTGGTTATGTGTTTCCTGGGTGATTTGGTTAAAAAAGTTATTTATTTATTTTTTAAATAAAGCTGAACTCCTTTAGAATTGATGCTTTCTATTTCCATCTATTTCCTATCTATTCCTTTCTATTTCTATCTATTTCCATCTAATATGATGGAAAAAAACCCAAAATCAATTCTCTAAGATCAAATATCCAGTCCCCACCCTCCTTGGAAGCCCCATAGAGAAGCAATCCTGCTATTTCAGGAGTCCCACTATGGAGCATCCTATACAGCCCTGGAACAGGTGTGCTAAGTAGAAGAATCAACCTTACTGACTCCCAGTCTTTCCAATTTCTTTCATCCTTACTTCGCAGGATAGAGAGGCTTGTTTGATTACAATGGCTATAGCAAGGTTAATTAAGAGGTCAGCTGATCTCCATCACTGGAAAACCTACCTTGGACTGGCTTTGAAAAGGTGTCATGACCCTTAGAAAGGTAATATTGGCAAGCTACGAGTATGAAAGCAAGTTACAACTTGAATGTATGATGAGGTCTAGATTTTCAAGTGCAAGTGTCATAGGGGAAATAAGACAACTACAGCTGTTGTGGCTGGTAATTTTTTTGTTGTTTGCATTTTTTTTTTTGTTGTTTTATTTGTTGTTGTTGTTGTTTATTGTAGCCAAATTTCAAAATTAGCCACCTCTCTAAAAATCTGGGTGTTGAAGATTTCTGTCTATCAGATAGGCAGCTCCTGTCTGGTGCCCATCAGTAAATTACTTCATAAAGTGAATATAAGCCATAATTAAAATCTTTTTACTTCCTTTTTGTGTAATCCACAAGAATAATTAAGCAGTTAAAAATGAAGAATAGAAAGTATTGCTACCATGTAGGAGATGTGTGCCCATTTTAGATATGGATAGTTTTTAGATATGGAGTTATTTACAACAGGAAAAGGAACCTTACAGTTCCATGACCAGAATAGCAGTGATTTTCTTACTCTCTGATGGATTTGTTTTTCAGTATTTTACAGAAGGTAGAAAAGCCTCAGGGAGAACAATCATTGAGAAACCATTGTTAGATGACACCACTGAATGATTAGTACAAGCTACCTTTTTCTTTTTTTTAATGAGGTAAATAATTAATGCAGACTGAAGACTCACAGCTGTATGAAGGTTTTTGAGATTCCCTCCTCCCCACCCCCCCTCCCCATTCAGCATCAAATATGCAACTATTTCTGTACACCTACATCTAGTTTTCTGGGAAACTTCTCCAGAGAAAGTGGGTATACTTAAAATAGGTCTGGAAATCACAGAATTTCTCTGAAATTGCCTTCAAATTACTTACTTCTAAAAATGGAGTAGGAATTAGTCCTTTTATGTGACAAGAGGCTCTTACAAGCCATAGCACTTGGTCTTGGCTGTAGGTATTTGTCTTGCCATCCCAAAGGAAGTCCCAATCAGCTGGCTGCTGGCTGCTCTTAACTTCTTTGATGCTGTGCTAATTCGTGTTGTATCTACTAAGGGTGAGAAAGAGAAAACACTTGTCTATATCCCAGTCAATACAATCAGTCACAGGGAATACAAAACTTGATGTTTCCTGTTCCAGAGGCTGTTTATACATTTTATATAATGTAGCTGCTAGATAAACATACAACACCTAACTAGTTCTCAGCACAGGGTTAAGAACTCAGGTATTTGTGTGTATTTCTACAGTATTGGACTAAAATGTGTATTTCTGGTCTACCTTAATGAAATTTTAAGTCTCTTCAGTAATAAAGTCCTATACTAACAAGTAGAAAAGGTTGTTCCCTGTGTCTTTATTTGTTCCCAAGTGTCTACAGTTCACAGTAACTAGACAACAGATATCTTGGTAAGAGAAAAATGGGATTTAATCTCACTAGGGATCTCACTTGAGATTCAATTCAAGAAAGCATATGTGGAAGATTTTAAACTTTGGATAAGTGCAGTAAACAGCACTTCCTCTCTCTAACATAATTTGTTTATGTCTGTATCATATATTCCTTTCATATGCTTCTTAATTTGAGGACTGTGATTCATTCTAACTAAATTTCTTTAGTATCTCACATGTTTAGGTATTGAGTTTTCATTATGTATGTCAGAATTTAAGAAATTCTTAAAGAACTAAAGAAGGTTATAGATTGCAATAAGATTTGTTTACAAGGAAGGAACATGAAGTAGTATTTTTACAAATAGTTTATTTGTGTGTTATTTGTGCATTCTTGATTTTGATCTGTCTCAAGTATTGTATTATGCATTTTATGCCTTTGAGTGTAGGGTGCTGGGAACAGCTGTGTGTATGTGTACAAACACATCTTCAAATGAGAATCATACTCTATAGAAACCAAGGTGGCAAAAGTTTATAAAACATCCTGTCTGATTCAGAGTAGATGCCAAGAGCTGTTTGACAATGCACAACAGAAGTTCACAAGTATTAAGGGCAGAAAGATACTTGTGCTTGATACAATAAATTTTGGGTTTGCTGTATGTAATTCACATTACCTCATTCAGTTTTAGATCTCAAAATATATATTTAAGTCTTCAAGCTGTAAAGTAAGTAGTGAAAACCATTTGTTACACTTCTCTAAAAGAAAGTGTTTGGAAATAACTCATAACAAAAAAAAGGTCCAAGTGTCTATTGTAAAGTGTAGAGTTAAAATATTATTCTTTTTTTGGGAATGTTTTGCTCTCATAATAATTTCACTGGTCAATGTCTCCCACTGGTATTTGCTATTGTTATGGTAATAATACTTATCAGAGTGGTGCCAAAGCTGTGGCTGTGTAAGCATTTCCTAGGAAATGACATGAGGGAGGCTTTTGTTCAGGCTTTGGTCTGTAGAACTCATAAGGCTCATAAATCAGAAGCACAGTGTTCTTTCATACTATTGTTGAAGCAACAGTGAACCAGTGAAATTCAAGAACTGCTCCAAGGGGAAGAGTTTCCCTTTTAATCTCCTACACTTGTTAATTCATGCTTGGAAAAAAACTCACACGAATAATTTTAGATTAAAAGAAAGCAAGAAAACTATTTTTTGTCAGTCAGTGAGTGCAAAATCCAAACACAGATCATTTTTGGGGCAAGTACCAGTTTCTGCAAAATTACAAAGGGTATGGACAGCCCTTGGGCTGTCATCAAGCTGCTTCCTTCGTCACATTGATGAACTACAGTGATATGTCATTCAGTTGCACATATTTTAAAACAAGTCAGGAATCAATCCCCTGATACCTTCAATATCAATACCCTGATACGCTTTTATCCATTCCTGAATGAAAAATATTTTCAGAATTAGACTATTAGGCCATAATCAAAATGAAATCTAAACACAACTTTTTCACATAATTTCCAATAAAAACCCACCACATGTAGTTCTCTTTGGCTTTGGAAAATAAATGATGTTTCATTGTTATATATACTACTTGTTAGTTATCAAAATAGGGTCATCACGCTATTTATTTCAGACTTGGTATGGACATGTAATATAAGCAGTTAACATTACTTCCAGTAGAAAAATACAATACCTCTACATGTTTTCATCCTGAAAACTGTGCTACTGACTTACAATTTTTATTCTATAAAGCTGCCCAATTCTAAAAGGTTTTTTTGAGTCATCTTACCACTTTGCAGAAGCTATGAATCATAAAACTATAGAATGTTTTGGGTTGGAAGGGACCTTAGAGATCATCTAGTTCCAACCTGCTGCCATGGACAGGGGCACCTTCCACTAGGTCAGGTTACTCCAAGATCAATCCAACCCGACCTTGAAAACTTCCAGGGATGGGACTTCTGGGCAACTTGTTGCAGTGTCTGACCACTCTCACAATAAAGAGTTTCTTCCTAACACCTAATCTAAACCCGACCTTTGTGGCAAGGAGAGTGTCAAAATACCATGCAGTTGCTCAGCATGATGTAAAGAAGTACAGGCAGAATACAGCAGCCTGAGTATTGTGTCTGTAGTGCTACTGCTACACAAAATACCTCTCTCTACATCTCCTATTTTATTTTGGATTAGCAGTGAACTTCTAAGTGGATAAAGAGAGAAAGACAAAAGAAGGATTAGGGAAGAGGAGTAAAAGGCAAAGAATATTTATGCAGCTTAATTGTCGTAACATCTAAACTATATGTTTAGGTCTAATTACAAACCAAGTAGAATAGGTTATATGACTTGTTACCTATAAATGCATGTTGTTGTAATTGAAATCTTATTTAAGTATTAAAAATGTCTTTAAAACTATTTTTTTATCCTGGAAAAAGGATATTCTCATTTGGGAAAGTAACCCTAGGAGAGAGTTCAGTCTTGAAAATCATGAAAAGATTTAATTTCTTTTTTACATCTAGGTGATGAAATAATTTTTTTGAATCTTCACTTCCCAATGGTGGTTTGAAACTCATCTTGTTGAATGCTTTGTATACTACCATTGGGTGTCAAATTTTCTAGGTGTTTAAAAATTAAACACGGCAGAACTAGTGTCTCTCTCATAAATTTATTCCTATATGCTCCTAAGAAGTGAGGCTGTTCCACACTAACTGAAATCCAGTTATAAATATTTTTGAAAGAAATGTTTCACTTCTGCCTGTACTTCTTTTTTTTACTGCAACAGCACATTAGTTTTATGAATGCTGGTTAGAATTTTTCTCTCTATGTATTTTTAATATCAACTTCAAATTTTTCACTGAAGCCACAGTTATAAGTGCATATTTCAAGATTATACATTAGGCAAGCAATCTACATATATAATTGACTCCCATTGCAATTTGTATGACTTCTCAGTTTCTGAACCATTCCTGTCTCTAACCTGTCTCTATTCTGTCTAAAAATGTTTCTCAACTGATCTGGCTTAGGACTTTTCATTTATGCTTTTACTTTTTTGTTGTGGGTATGCGGAACAAATAACATTGGTGCTTTTTCCTGGAAATGTTCAATCCCCAGAGATGAGGGGACTGTAATTTATTTGCACTTTCAGCCATTTCTTTTCTTGTCTGCTAGATTTTTTCATGACTGATAAAAAGACTTACTGACTAATCTAATTCAATATAAACACATAGAGAAATTCAAGGATATCTAGCTCTTTCTCTAACCAACTAGGAGACTTAAGGGTGGGAGTATTGACTGCAAAAAAAAAAAAAAAAAGAGAAAACACTTAATCCAGAAATACAAAAAACCCCACACAACATACTTTTGAATTGTTTGCAATGAGTAAAGAATCTGGGCCATGGAATGACAAGTGTTCTGACTTTTCTGTTTGTTTATTCTCACTTGCGAGTGTTTGTTTTCTGGGTAGTGTCCCCTTCCTAAGCTGAGAGACTGGCTTTCTGTGTCTGAAGTCACATGCTGTCATAATGTTTCCTTGTATATAGATCTCTTAGTTTATTTCTTTTTATTAATTTATAGCATGGACTTTGTTTATACGTTTCTTCAGCTACAGCTTATTTTGTTTGGCACAGCTTGACTGTATTATAGCATTATCGTGGTATCTGAAAATTACCTTGTTATTTCACTCTGAACAGAGCCACATTGGAGAAGTTACAAATGTGTTTCATTACCACTAATACTCCTTTAAATTTCTGAAATGAAGAAGACCTTCAGGGCAAAGACTATTAGGCCATTTGTGCAATATCAAACAATTATCAGAAAATCTTAAACACCATAGTTCTTGTGGTGGTCCTACATACATTTAGCATTTAGCAAAATATTTAGCAATTTCTTGATCTGAATTATGTTCCATAAAAAGAAGGAAAAAAAGGGAATGGCTATCTTGCTTTGGCTTTTATTTTCTTTAATAAAGATAAAACCCTGCAGTCAGAATTCTGAGACATTGTTCATACTATTGTAAGTTGGTTTTAGTGAAAGAAAGGCAGTGGAAGAATACATTTCTGAATACATTATGTTTGATTCTGCTAAGAATCAAAGGCCAAAGAAAGGATTACTGTTCCTTGTGGGCCACTGTATGAGAATATGTACAAAATTTAGTACCTGAAGACTGCTTGCACTGATATATTTGCATGGCTACTTGTGATCTTTTGTCTGGTTAGTCAGGCAAGTTTACCATACTCTAAAACTAAATTCACATGGATTTTTTATGATACTAATGTTAAATTTTTTCTTTCTAATTCATGGTAGAGAGTCTATATTTTTTATGGTCTCCCAATATTTTTCTTTCTTCACCTACTCTAAAACTCATAATATAAGAATATTGTCTTGCTATTACCCTTCATTGTAAGGATTTTAGTACAGCAGGGAAAAAATCAAGAGTAGAGATAGATACCCTGAAATCTATACTATGATCATTCCTTTTCTTGTAAGGATGCACAGAACTTATTAGGCCATCTTGCTAAATGGATGAGAAAACAAAGATGAAAGAAAAATTTTACAATATATTAAAAAGATACAGTCTCCTGAATCAGAAAGAAGTCAGTGAAGTAGAAAATAGAACTTCTAAAAATGAAAGAAAAAATGTATTGATGCCATAGGGAGATGTAACGAAAGTGAAATTAATTCTAGGAAAGATGCCAGTACAAAACACAACTTCATGAGAAGAATAAGTAGTCCTATAGAACATAATGATTCCCTGGAACAAGTGACCAGTAAATTAAGAAAAACCATAAGGCTAATAAGTCTAGGACCTCTCTCATGGGAGATAGCCAGGAAACCTAAATAAAAATGTATCTCGGACCTAAACATTCGTATTTAAAATACAGAAGATCTAGGGGTGGTGGGAACAGACAATGAACAACTGTCAGTACCATAAGGATTCTTGAGCAGTTAGGGAAGATTCAAAGTGCTACAATGGGTTGTGTTTTGTCAGGAAAAACATGAATTAAATGAGAACCTATTTTGGTTATAACTCTCTCTTTCTATGAACATGGGTTCCAACTTCTAGATTTCTAAAAATGAACTCTGGATACTGCATCAATATTGGGTGCTAATTCTGAGAAACAGAAGAGATGATTTAGTTCAGTGATTGTGCTGTTGTCTACTCTACCACCATGAACATTTTGTGATATATAAGGCTTTATATTTAGAAGTAATTAAAAAGCTTCAGCTACTAAGCTCTCAGTGCATTGGATAACACCAGACCAATTTCTCAAAACCTGTAACTCATCCTCTGTAATCTTAATTATTTTAAAAACATACACAGCTTGGAATCCTTTCTGCCTCCCTCTTCTTTAGTCTGCTGGCATTAAAATGAACCTACTCTAAAAGGATAGTTGGAAGAAACCAGAGACTTTGGAGTGTTTGACTTGGGTGTTTTGTTCATGAGCTTCCCCCCCCCATGCTAATTATAGGACATTTTCTACTGATAGAAAAGTGGAGCTCCGTTTAACAAAATACTTCTTGTTGAAGCTCTACTCACTCTTATTATAACAGAAGGGAATGGAAGTGGAAACTTTCTAGCACTCCACAAAGCAGGGTCTTACTGTCCAATAACATTTCATTGTCTAATTGTTTTTCTGTATCAAATCTTATTGGATCTGGCATTTAGCTCTTCATATAGTGACTGAATGTGTATTTCAACCCTGTGGATTGAAATAAATGGTGTAGGAATTCCTTAGACCAACATAATATTTAGCAATTTAATTAAGCAGATCCATAAAACAATCATAGAAATGAATAGAAAAGAATCATTTAGGCTGGAAAAGACTATTGAGATCAACCATTAGCCTACTGCCGAGTCCAACACACATCTTTTAAATACTTTCAGGGATGGTGACTTGACCACTTCCCTGGGTAGCCTGTTCCTGTGCTTGACAACATTTTCTGGGAAGAAATTTTTCCTAATATCCAATCTAAACCTTCCCTGGCAAAACTTCAGGCCGTTTCCCTTTGTGCTATTGCTTGTAATCTGGAAGAAGAGACCACCACACACCTCACTACAACCTCCTTTGTGGTAGTTGTAGAGAGCAATATGCTCTCCTCTGAGACCTCGTTTTCTCCAGACTGAACAACCCCAGCTCTCTCAGCAACTCCGTCTAAGACTTGCGCTCCAGACCCTTCACTACCCTTCACTAGCTTTGTTCCCTTTCTTTGGATACACTCTAGGGCCTCAGTGTTTTTCGTGTAGTAAGGGGCCCAATGTCTTTATTTTTAATTAATATAGGCCTTAAAGGAAAAAAAAAAAAGAAAAATCTTTATGTCTTGCATTACTGAGATAATCTGCCAGCACTTTTAGGTCACAGATTTTCACATCTCCATTTTATGTGACTTATTAATAGTATCTCTGCTGATTATTAGCCATATCAATGTGATGAATAGATTTTTAATTATCCAAAATTAGCCTGAATTAAACAAATCCTAAAATTTGCATTAAGGTGTCAGAGGGGGAACTTTAGAGATGGAATAAAAAAATACCAAAGGCAAAACTACTAAAGTTAATAAAAAGTTCATTCTTTATAAGTAATGAACCAATAGTCTTCAGTTTTTTTGCTAGACTTCTGTGCAATCCAACAATAACGCAGATTCTACAGCAAACCAAATAATTTTTGGATTTATTAAAAGCATTTGGGAATATTAAGATGTTTAGAGGAGAGTCAGGGCATTTCAACTATATTGATTTGTGGTCAAATTATTTTCACGATGTCACAACTGATTCATGTCTAATGACATTTCCATTTCAAAATCTTCATTTTTGAAAAAAGTGTCTAGACCTTTCTGTCTGCAAATAATTCACAATTACTTTCACACCTATCCCGCATATAGAACAATGAGTAGATTTTCCACTTGGATGCCATTACTTAATTTGACCTATGTCACCACAGGACTCTGTTCATAGTCTCTAAAAGTTGTTCAGAAAAATTCTTGAATGTTTTAGCTAATATCACGATTTATTTAATTGTATTTTAAAAAAAATGAGAGTTTAAAAATTCAAGTAATCTGCTTCCTGAACCCTGAAATACAATTATTTTAGTATGTATATTAGGATATCAGATTTTGTTATAGACTTCTAAGAAGTCCTCTGAAAATAAGATAGTCATCAGTTAAGTGCAATAGATCTTCCTTAAGACTATTGTGTTCTAATAATTAATTAAAATTTTATTATACCTCTCTCTGTCTCTCTCACTAATCTTTAGGGCTACTTTTCTTTGGTTTTGAATAAAATAAGTTCATGGAATAATGTAAAAAAGTTAATAAAATGTTTCTTTATGGCAACAGTTAAAACCCCAGACCTACAGAATAGTGAAATATCAATAAAAGAATGTATGACCAGAGAAGCATCCAGACAAACCCTGACCAAAAAATAGCATGGTATAGGTAAAAACCTTAACAGAATGCTAGGGAATGGTCCTGTGGGCGAAGAGTTGGACTCAATGATGCTTGTGGATCCCTTGCAACTTGGCGTATTCTGTAATTCAGTGATGCTGTGAAAATTCCATGCAGCCTTCACATATTTTAGCTTTTATAGTTTCATAGCTTTTTATCCAGATAGAGATTATGTGGCACATTAGTTGTCTTCAGTGGAAACTCTAGGCATGAATGTTAGAACAAACATTTTCCTTTGTCATAGTGAGAGCTGAGTGTATATACTATAAATATAGTATTTTTACTGAGATACAGAATATAAATCTGTGAAGGTCCCAATAATTTATTATCTGCAAATATATTTTAAAAGTTCTTTTTTGTACATTCATCCTAATTCATGTTCTGTTCTCGTAGTTTATCCTTAAAACAAATGGCAGTAATTCCACTTATGTGACCCAACTTTTAAAAATTATGAAGTAAAGCAAACCTTCCTTAGGTAATTATTACCAAAATAGTTAGAAACCTCTACTTGTAAGAAATGTTTGAAATATCTTTTGCACTCCATCCTCTTAAGTTTTAATAGAGGTTTCCCCAAATGAAGTCTCTTAACTGTAATTGGCTGATGAATAGTTAGACTGTCTGTTAGAAGTCTGTCTTCTTCATTCTATTAAAAAAAAAATATAATTCTATTCACTTGAAGGATTTTTTTATAGCACAACATTCTACATCCAGTGGTGGCCATGAAAGAAAGAGTAGGAAAAGCATTTGTGCCTTCCTCTATCTGCCTCTCTCCTCTTCCTAGGTGGTCTGTGCCTCCAAAAGTTTTCATCTTGCACTTCTTGAAAACAGTAGAGTCTTGTCTACAGGTCCACTTTATTTATCTGGCCTTTCCTAGAACCCATGCAATCTATTTTCTTCTCTCTAATATGTTACAAGATCATCTACAGCAGTATAGATTCCATTGTAAGAATGTGTTATGTGACCCCCAAACTGTATGGACAGATAAGGGTGTCCTTTTAATATTTGCCATAATGAAATGCTCCATGACCCCCGAAGTCAAATTTTATCAGTTTTATTCTGTACTATAAAAGTAACATAAATCTGTCTATTAATGCTCTCTTGAGTTTGTAAGTAAAGTAAGCTCCATTGAGATATTCTTTCCTTCTCTGTGGTTGGTTCAGAGTCTGATTTCTGTAAATGTCTTAATTATTCTTTTTTTTTTTAAAGAGTGAAAGTAAAATCCAATATGGATTTTAGAATGATTAGAAAACCATTGCCTTCCAAGGGTGGAAATCTCTCAGGAGTCCTAGTGTCTTAGAGCCATTTAAAAAGTGCAGATGGAGGCAAAGTACAGGTGCTTTTTGTTTGTATTTAAGGTAACTGATATGACAGGTAGTTCAGATAAGACAACAATTTTGCAATTACAACTGGTTCATATTTGTACAATGACTGTTCAAAAGATAATAATAGGAAACTATATTTCTGCCTTGACTGATTAAAGTAAATGTAACATAATGGCATTAAGAATAGTCTGATATTTGTATCAGAAAAAGAAACTGAAGGTCACTTGGTCTTTCTCTGAACTTATTGTATATGATTTTTCATTATATTCCTGGATATAAGATAAAATGCACTACACACACACAAAAAAAAAGGCAAACTTCTTTCCTATTTATAGTGAAGTGCTACAGAGTGCTCATTGTCTGATGAGGAATCAACATCTATTATGTATCAGTCCAGGGACACAAGCCATTTTCTAGGTTTGTACTATTCAATCCTGAAAGCAGTTTTGCAGAATGCAGCAAAAAGAAATATTTCATAATCAAATAATTGAATTTTCAAAAAGCTTTTCAATGCCTCAGGCACAGATGGTACATACCTAGAAGGTTGTTGATCACATTACCCAACAGATATACAGTATGTTATGCTCTTATGATCTATTGAAATTTTGTTTGGCACAATAAGTTCTTAAGAAAAATGTTTGCCAAAAGAAAGGACTCTTTATTTCATAAAGAATTCAGAGAGCCTGCCTGTCATATTTTCAAAGTGATGATAACTGCTTTTGCATTAACATTTTTCTTCATAAAGTTTTCTGCCTGCATTTACATGTGGATGCAGATAATATCAAGTGATTAGTCCATTACCTGCACTCATCTACACAGAGATCTAAAAGGTTTCAGAGTGATGGGGCAGAATTAGAATCAAAGGATTAGAAATCAACTCAATCCACCTACTTGTCCTAGGGCAAGATCTACTGTGCCTATGTCCTTCCTGTCAAATGCATGTGAAGATTCTAACTTACCTTGTACTTGCCACTCCATTTTCTGATTCCTCAGCTCTGAACATGATTGCTTTTGAAGGATGTTGGATATATACAGCTTTTAAAAGGGCTGGTGTGTCTTTTTAATTAAAGAATATCATTTACATCTTATTTTATAGATTAAGAGATTTATGTATTGAACAGTCTGACTCATTATGCATTGAAAGGGTCTGTCTTGGAATAAATTGTTGCCTAATATTGACATGATAAAACATTTTGGGGAGTTGGATTTCAGTATGCATTACTAAGCTCATTCACACTGGGAAACAATACAGGGAACCAGCAGTAAGCTCCTGCTCCCTAAACTGGCCCGTGGGGCTTGGGGCTCCTGCTGGCCATGGTGAGATGCTTCTGGGCACCCTCTGGGGAGGCTGTGGCCCATCCTGACTCTAAGAGGCTTCTTTCAGATCACGGTCTTGCCCTGCCTCTGTTGGCACTGTCACATCTGCGCTGGGATCCCTGCAATGCCTGTGGCTCCCATCATCAAGCACTCTGTCCAGTGGTGCCTGGGCTGACATAGGCCAGACCAGGTGGCCTTCCCAGTCAGTGGTTTGTAGGCAGCCACTTTGTTTTGAAGAGTCAGACCATTTAGTCATATGCTTCATGCTGTTCCCTGCCAGCTGGTGTCATTGCCCAGGAATGGCCCCAGGCACACCTACCTTCCAAGCCTAGGTGTAGCCTTGAGGCATCTTGTCCTGACAGGCACCTGCCAGGGTGTGCCTCCAGTCACGACAGTGTCTCTATCAACCTTGCCACATCCAGTCAAAATCCCTGCAGAAATTATTGCAGTTAATAAATAAAAAGAGGAAGTTTGTTCCGGGACTGAGTTTCTATGTTTATTCTCTTTGTATTAATGGTAAAAAAATAGACTAACATTATTTTAGTTAAACTTTGTAACAAAATATATAAAACTTCATGAGAGATCAAAATTCAAAAGGAATTTATTTGCAGAATCCGGGTGGGAATGCAAGAATGGATTACAGTGCAGACAATTTCTGGCATAGAGAATCTACTGTGATGAGAGGTATAGAAATATCTATAATGAACATATCCATTAAAAATATCAAAAGCTTGACTTCAACTCCTGTTTCTAAGCCTTAACATAATTAAAACTTGCATCAAAAGAGTTTCTAACTGCAGATGTAGTTCTAAATGAGGATGTGAAATTTAAAGTAAATGTGATGGAGAAGATGAAAAAACTGATGTCTAACAACTTTTTTAATAGTTAAATATCTAGCAATCATGTCTCCATATAACAATAACTGCTGAATAAGGTTCTGGTGTTAGCAACATTTCTGACCTACAACATTTAAATAAAGCTTATTATTTAGTTTAGATTTAGTTCAATTCTGAAGTATGCCATTCCCCTCCCCGCCCCCCCAATCCCGTGGCAAATGTTGTTCAAAAAATGCAAAAGTACTCAGGATTAATAAATATTACATATGCACTTCTGGGTGATACTTGGCCTGAATAAAAAACCTTACATTTTCTAGTGTACTTGGTCAACATAACTAAATAATGAATTCTCTTTGATTTAATTACTACTTTTTCTCCTCTACAGAGGAAAAATAGGAGAGTGGGATAACTGTTTGGTCCAAACCTTTTAACGTGTTGGCAGGGAAAGTTAGAATGTAGGGCTTTGTTGTAGGTGGAACCCATTTCTTCCTGCTGGGGAACAGTTATTTATAATATGGCTGCTTACATCCTTAAAGTATTGTTTAAGAACCTGAGCTATGTTT
Organism: Dendrocincla fuliginosa; assembly: GCA_035047845.1. Lineage (NCBI taxonomy): Eukaryota > Metazoa > Chordata > Aves > Passeriformes > Dendrocolaptidae > Dendrocincla > Dendrocincla fuliginosa. The sequence continues at coordinate 42,950,557 of JAWWMO010000138.1, read as the reverse complement.
TTCGATTCTTTCATAGGAGCATATCATTCAAATGTAGAATAATTGGAGTGCATAGTTCAAAAGCAGACACTGGCGAGAATAAATGAAGAACTTTCCCATACTGCAAGATAGATGAGCAGGTTGTGAGTTTCATTTATCTGGAATAATTGATTTACATCAGTTCTGCAGAGCTTTAGGAAATTGCTATTTCAAATCAATTTGATCCAGTTATAAAGTACAAGACAGTTTAGCTTCTTTTAACTGTGCTTTGTGAGATGGATATGAAGATATTCAATAATATTTGGATTTTAAATTCACTAAATTGTGAAAATATACAACATCTATCTTAATTATAAAATTCCATCTACTGATATGCTGATTGGGGTATAGATAGCCAAATTATATTTTGCATATTTTGCAACTGCAACTAACATGAATCAACACAATATGAAAGGTCACTTAAGGAATTTAAAAATTTCTCTATGATTATGGGAGCTATTATTAGCTGTGCATCTCTAAAGGCACAGATAAAAAAATTAGCAGATTTGCAAAATAAAGTTACTAAGAAATTTTAGCTTTTATTATGTATAAGATATAATGCAATTTTAAGAAATTCTGTGTCTTAATTATTTATTTTATTTTTTATTCAAAGAGAAGATTAAAAATAAAAAGGAAGTGCATAAAACAGGGTTTCTACAGCAGAATCTCATCTCTTTTTTAACAGCCTGCTGTGCTACACTGCAGATCTTTGAGCCTGTTTTTCGTCATTCTTTTTGTACTCAGACTGTTTCCGGATAAAATGAATGATGGCAATAAATAATTTGGGAGAAATTCTTGGCAACTCATAAAACAATATTTGCCCTATTATGTGAAACTGAAGGTCAAAGTTTGAAGTAAGATTTAAAAGTAGAGGTCAGCAATGGCTTCCTACACTCCTCGTTTAAATCCCCAAAGCTGCTGAGTTTGCCTGCAATATGCCAATACAGCAGGAATAGTTAATAACTACTTCTCCAAATGAACTCTCCCTATGAGAGTCCCGGTGCTTTAGCTAGTTTAACCTAATCTCATATCTGTCAGCTAAGTAAGTACTACTAACCCTCTTTAACATATAGCAAACTTAGTCTCTGAGAGACCGGCAACAAGGTTATGCAGGAAGTGTACAGCAGAAGAAGAAACAAAAGGCTTGATTTCTTTATTCTCTTGAGCTTTAGTTACTATATGTTTCTTCTATCCAACACCAGCAATTAGTCATGTGCTGACTTTCAAAGGCTGCAATCATCATCTGTTTCTCCACACATATGGCAGCTGCCCCTCTCTGAACTGAAGCCTTCATGCTGCAATGACCACAGGTCTCTTGGTGAGATGGATCAATTCTGTGCTTTATCAATGGTGCTAGACTAGTTTCTATTGCACGTACATATACACAAAATTGTTTATATGTAATTATTGAATGCCTTTCCACCACAGTTACTAATATTTACACGTGTATGTGTGCATGTGTTTATACGTGTATGGGGGCAGAAAGGGCAGGCAAACCACTTTGGGTTTAAACAGGTTGGACTAGAGGATAACTGAGTTGCCTCTGCTCCTCCCTTTCTTTCTCTAGAGCGAAGAGAATCCATGCCACTGCCAACAGTTAAACTGGCTTGATTAATGAGCTCTGTTCTGCCAGCCTTCCTGTAATCTCTTCTGAAGTTTTAGATTTGGTTTAATGTAGTTTAGTCTGGGGTGAGAAGTTGGGCTGCTTTTAATTTTATCTGGATCATTAAACCAGAATCTAATTGGCACTCATAATTGAGGGGGAAGACTTTTTCCCCTTTGAACTGACTCAGACAGCAACGAACCAAAATTAACTAGATGCACAGAAAAGGAGTTGACAGCAGTGTATTCTGCTTTATTCAGATGTGCATGAGATTTGCATTTGGAAATGTGATACAGCCAAATGCAACATCCAGAATTCATTTTTGTAGTGACTTCTTGAGGAAATGTTTGTGATAAGTAAGAATAAGTAGATAAAGAGATCTGAATATTTCTGTGAAATTTGATGCCAGCTCTTTCTCTTTACTGAGGGATTGTTTTAACTAGAAAGTCCAGGATTTAAAATTTGAGATGCTTACTTTCCTTCATGTTGAGTTAGGCTCCACTCTAATCCCTGTCTGTAGGTGGCACTGATCCTTCACTTTAACAGCAGCAGGGAATTTATGAACGCAGTGAATTGCAAAAAGAGACCTGATTTTTTTTAAAAACCAAAATTAAGATATGTCTGGGCAGTTGTGAATCTGGTAGTTACATGAAGCATGTATGAGCCTACAGAGCTCACAACACTGTAAGAGTGGAGGCACGTTCCTGTCTTTAACCTATAGAGAGTATCATTATGTAATGTTATTCTGTATGTTTTGGCATGGTTTCCTTTCAGTTTTCTTTTCTCAAGAGCATTAGAACTTGAAGCAAACAAGAACTGAAAAACCTGACCAGCACCTCATGCATGCTTAATTTACTTGGAATCAAAAAACTGATTTGACTTTTTTTCTGGTTGAATAATACGTGGACTGATGTAATTCTGCTAGAAGAGGTGTGGGATTCCAGATAGCATATAGCAAACTGTCTGAATATCTGGTATAAACCTATTTTTGCATTCTTATATTTGTGGATTGTGATGAATCTTTGATTAGCAATATCCATTCTAACCAGAACAAGTAGGGTCAGATTCAGAAAGTGATTTAGATGCTGTACCATTGAAAATATTACAGCCCTGGGTTAGTCACCCTTACCTGCAATCATGTCATCTTGTCTGGAGGCAATTAGTTGCCCAAGAGAAAAGCCACAGAAATTTGAAAGCTGAATAATGTAAACCAGACAGGAAAAAATACTGAAGAAAGTAATAGGGCGTATGATCATTTACTCAAAGACAGTTAAGAACTTAGTTCCATCAGAGAAACTGAGCTATGAAGTCTGCTCTCATGTAGTATTGTCTTTAAATCACATCTTCATGCCAACCCACCCTAAGGCAGCAAGAATTAATTTACTCTGATTCCCTGTCACAGTAAGCCTAGAGGAATGTCCTAAATTATTATGCAAGGTATTCTGCAGCAAACACCCATTGTTTTCCAAGTTGTTCCAGTTGTACAGATTAATAAATATTTATTGAAGCGGGCATTTGAACTGAGCTCTCCTACAGGAGTATCCTAACCAATTCTGCAGGCCGCTGTGCCAATCTGTCACTTTTTCCTTCTCCCTTCTCCCTCTAGTCCAAAAATAAGGTCCTTCAGCTTACATGGAGGTATACTGGATTGAAGTTCAACACGAAGAATTTGTTAGGGGAGCAATTCAAAACTATTTAATCACTGGGTTGTTGAATGTATTTGGAACTATCTAACTCATCCATGTCCTATCAAAAAGGGACACTTAACAGGTTATCTGTGAGAGGGAAACTGGCAAATGAGATGTAAAGAGGATCATCTAGCCTGAACATAAGGAGTTTTTCCTCAAACACCTTGGCAATAATAGCTTTTAGGTGACAATACTAAATATTCTCAGTTTGAAAATTAGAGTCTTCTAGATTTTGCTGTTAGGAACTTTAGGATTTTATATGTGCATTGCTTAAATCTAGAGATCTACTCTGAAGAGTTCCTGAGGATTTTGGGTACATGAGTTCTGGTTCTGGGTGCTTGCATGATGACCAGTGATGGTCTGATATAACTTCCAAGCTATCTGTTTCCAGTCAGGAGATAAGATTCTCCTTCAAGGTATAGCAGCAGGGTTCAAGACACTGAATGCAAAATGTTGCTTCAAGACTGACTGGTTTGCCTTAAGAAGAAGATTTCTCCCAATTTAACTATAGTAAAATTTATTCCAGCACGCACACATGTTTCCTTAAATGAGGATTTGGCACTGAGGAAGCTAGCATTTGGGTTGAATACATTTTTTATAGTCTGTTTCTTACCAAGAAACATTGCCAAGACTATTACCTTTCTTTTGGAGAGGAAAGCAACAGCAAACTGTTACAAAGTGGGAGGGGAAAACTGGGACTTGGATTGTGTTATTTCTTTCCCGTTTCTTGATCCAGAAATGTTTGGGGGAGGGGGGGCCTTTATGTTGCATTCAGACCAACTTTTCAGAAGAAATGTTCTGCTCAGGTGAAAGTGAATCAGTAGGTTCTGTGCCCAGAAAAGTTGTCTGTGGGAGCAGACACAAAGGTTTTCAGCAAGGAATAGCTCTATCACAAGTAGAAAGAGGGGAACCTGAAGCCCACAGGGCATTCTCACCATTCTTAGATGGTCTTTACAACTCAAATAGAGGAGATCGTTTCCCTATGCTGATCAGATATTTACTCCAGTTCCTTCCCATATCTTTCCTGACATTCTTTTTGCTTCAGCTGTGCTGTTCCTTTCCTTTTATTTAAAGTCCTTTTCCAACACTAACTTCTCTCGTTAACTTGATTATTTTTTTGGCAGAATCTGCCAAAGACACTTCACATCTTGTGCATAAGGTGCTCTACAAATATGGATGAAAGGATGATTGCTATGTAAGATTCCCTAGGGAGAAGAAACAGGAAGATGGATGCCAAGGTGCCAATACCGGTTAGTGTGATAATGATAATCTCATTTTCAGAGCTGTGTGGGTCCCACAGATGAAACAGAATTCGAAAGAAGTCTTTGAAAGACAATGAAAAAGTTTTTGTTCGATCTTTCTTAAGAAGTTTTCTGAATAGAGAAGGCTGTAAAGAATGTATGAGACCCCTCCAAACAGGTAAGGGAACCTGGAGGAAGGGAGACAGGAACTGACAACTTGCTAAGACATAAGAGATGTAGCAGTACTCTATGTCTTAGCAAATGAAAAATGGACTGCTAATAATAGCTTCTATATTCCACATATATAATTGCAGGGCGATGTGAATTTTAATAATGCTATTCCACATTGTTGAGATTTTCGATGTGGATGAGACTAGGAAGTAATTAGAACACATCTGGTCTTTTCCTCAAGAAAGTCATGAAGACTTCTATTTATTTAATTTTTATTTGTACAGTTTGCATCAGAGCACATCTCACCTTGTGTGACAGACAGCAGGGTTAATGGACACAGACAGTGGCATAAGGATTAAGAACTAGCCCATCTCTAAGAAAGGGTGGTCTCATGTTTTTGTTTAGTAAAGAAGGCTCTTAAAAACATTCTAGCGAAGGAATCTGACCTACTGTCTTGGAACAGCAAATGCAGGGTCTGACAGAGGGGAAGATATTCTGACTGCAAAAGCCAGATATGAAGTCTTACAGTGCAGATCAAGAGCAACAAAGTTTTAATCAGCCTGATGATGCTACAAAAGTCATTCTCACACCTAGTACCGTGGTCCCTTGCTGAAGGGTACTTTGTAGACTGCATGGCCTGTATCCAGTACAAAAAACACTCTCAAATGATTTTTTTTTCCCAGAAAGATTGTCTTTTACCAGTTGGTTATGGCTGTTTATTAACAGTCATATAATTCGTAACTAATTTATTTTTCCCTGCAGCAATGGCAGAAAAGTCTCTTCACAGTAGAGGAGTGAGCAGCTGAATTGTGCCTTATGTTTGCACATCAGGCAAAGTCATATGGAGAAAAACTGAAGCATATTTTTATTCACAGTCAAGAATGATTGTGGAAGCATAGCTTTTCAGAGACAGCCATTTCAGACACAAATATATAATGAATGAAGAGTGCTGATCTACATAAAATACATATTTGTATGGATAAACCCTGAATGCAAATAGCTTTGTCTTATTCCTGTCTTATTTTTATTTTATTCTGAACACATTATTATTTTATATCACTATTAGGCTTAGTAAGTGTTTGAAATATTAAATTTAAGTGAAATAATAAAAACCTGTTGTAATTTTTCAAATTAGCATTAATTTCTTCTAGTGCAAATGTTTCTGCAATTTGTTACTATCTTACCAAGCTAAGCATCAAATTAAATATTTGAAAATTTCAGTAATTTTAACAGATTTTATTAAAAAGGGGTGATCTACTTTGTGGTGGCATGATCTAAAAACCTGTGGTTTCCTCCACTTGCTGTAGATCACAGGAAGCCAAATGCATTTCTAAACTATTTCTGTTAAATGTACCATAGAGACTCACCTGGTTATTAACTTGATAGTAAATGTCCAGTTAAGTTCAGTAGCATACCATGTGTGTGATAGTACATCGGCTAAGGGAAAGTGGAACGCTAAATATGCAGCTTGTGGAAACCTTGTTCTCCCACTCAATTTAAAAGTGTTCTGTTAGCTGATGCAGAACAGTCAGAATATACAACAAAACCAGTTAGCACCCATCTGCTACTATTTTGAGTAAACTGATTGAATAACTACCTCCAAGGGCATCTATGATCCTTCCTTGCTTGCTTCAAATCAGAGAATGAAAAGGAAGAAGAATGTGGAGAGGTGATACATGATTTCCCATTACAGGTGTACAGAAAATGAAGATTTGTACTTGTTTTTATCACTGTGATCACTGGCTACAGCTTGTCTGATGTGAGCAAATATGATGAGATAAAGTTTTGTCTTCAGAAATGCTAAGGTTTGAAGACATATCAATAAGATGGTGGTGGTGTCAACCACCAGGTCAGTTGCTATCAGAACCATAGATGGAATCATAGGTATAGTCCTGGCAAATGTAAAATACAAGTTCAAGGTGTTATATTTGATTTTATTATTTTTAAGGTTAGTAGTGCTATTAGTTAGAGTTATCTTTGAATGCTTTATCCCCAGGAAAAGGAAGTTATATTCTTCACCACTTAAATAGGACTCAGAGAAGAACAGAAGCAGAAGAGAAGAGAGGCTGCAAAAGGGATGCTTTTCCTGGATCTTAGGGGAGGTATGGATTATAATTTGATTTATATTGAAGTTATTAATGGTGCAAAATCAGGAGATGTCTACCATTAGGGAATTCTGTGACCAGAACGTGAACCAACACCATGTGAAGAGCAGATACCACATTATGAAGAAGGAATGGTGCTATACGCATTAGGAACATGTGTATGCATATCTCTGTTTTCCCTCAAGGTTTCATCCCATCTAGAGGTTAGGCTATGAAGACACAATCAGAACTCTAGAAAACTTGTCTTAAAAATTCCTGTAGTGCTAACCAAAGACAAGACATCTCATAGCTGTAGGAGGGATTTCTCTGTGATGTTTATCCTTATGCAAGAATCTAGTGTAAGATTTAAGCAAGACTTAAATGATACTTGTTAGTTATTGATTGAATACATAAAGCTCTGTTGAGGAAACTATACTGAATGTAGCAAAGTATTATTATGAAAAAATAAGCAAATTCTTGTATAATGTGTTATAAATCTTCTTTAAAAGAAGAAGATTTATATAACTATCATTGGTTGCAAGTTTTTTGCCTAAAAGGTGCCAGTTTGTTCTGGAACAAACTATTTAAAGAGTTCTGACTTGATAGCAAGTGGTCAAGCTGTGTCATCTGAACACATATTTGCAAATGTTCCTTTCTGATGTCTTTTTGTCTCTTCTGTAAACTCAAACATTTATTCTTTAGTGCAGGTATGGTTATGTCGTCAGAGACTGATTTGAATGAATGAGTGGGTTTTGGAATATATTTGTGATAATTTGGAGCCTTTTATCTCCTTGAAAGTGTTGCTCCCTTCTCAGGCCCAATTGTGAAATAAAACCATATTGTGGCTTGAGTAGCTCCACAGATGTCCTCTTTGTTAATCAATGATCTTTAGAATTTGGCTTTTTCGTTTGTTAGCTGAAAAAGTGGTCTTGTTTTAATGCAGTAAAAATAATTAAACCTTGATTTTCATGAAAAAAATTCATATGCCTGTATGAAAAAATAGATACTTGCCTGTTCAAAATATAAACCCATAAATAGCAGTCTTTTATTGCAAAAATAATCATGTATGCTTTATTTTAATATATGTTAGCTACTTACATTGTTAACATCTATTTGTAAAAAACTTGGTTCCCAAGTGTTTTTTCTCTGATTATTCTGAATTTTAAAGCTTAATTAGAAGAATTTCCTTAAAGAACAATGCAAATGTGTCATTAGCTGTTTTTTCTAGTGGTGGGCTCTCTCATCTGGAACATAAAACTTGAAATTCATTAATAGTTTTATATTTAATTGCATATTGGCTGGGCAGTTTTTACCAGACTTTGCTTTACTATGTTTATTAGAACTGGTTGACTTATTCATCATTGTTAACAATTTTTACTGACATTTTTCACTTACAAATAATTCCTGATTTAATCCTTAGTTCTGTCTTTGAGTTAACAGGCTGGATCCAGTCTCAGGAAAGTGTAATATGATTGCTAGTTCTAACAGCATTTCATTTTGATAGATTGGCTGAAGTAACCTAGAGCTCAGGCACGAATGACTTGACTCATTTTTTGGAATTTAGGCACTGAAAAGTGAGAAACATAAATCTTGCAAACCCAAATCCATACTCATTGTATTTTAGAAGCTTAAATTAGGCATATAAAGTAGAAATGTCTTAGTCTGGTAGGCTCCCTCTGTAGATAGTGAAGAAATACATGTTCTGTGGGGAGTAAATCAGATCACTCAGAAATTAATCTACTTGTACAGTGCAGCCTGTCTCTCCATGCTCACTATAACAGGAATACTGAGTGACTTCCTTCCTTACTCGGACATTTATACGTACCATAAAGTTACGAAGCTGAACCTGAATCTGAGTGTAAAACACTGTAGGAGATCAGTAGGAAATTCTGAAGGATGTGTTTAAGTCTTGTCTTCTCCAGTGCACAGTTTATAATTCACAGAAGTACCCCTGTCCATTTCTGGCTCACAGTTGTAAAATTATCTTGGAGTTAGTTATCAGTCATCCCTTTCTCACTAAGTGCTACTGAACTTGGAAGATTGTCTTTTCTCAGGAAGATCACTGCTAAAGATCTTTTCTGAAGTGAAAGAAAGAGATTGTTCTCTGGGTGAGGAGATTTGAACAGATTTTTGTTCTCGTTTTGAAAGAGTTTTCCAAGACATCTGATTTGATAGGTATGGTTTTAGAAAATATGAAAACCAGAATTCAACAGTTAATTAATTAGATAAGGAAGAGCTTCATGTTCAAAATGGGACATTTAGACAGTGAGGATATTCTGACCTCCTGAAAATCCAAGTGTCTGTGAGGTCACAGATCAGATAATCTATAATTTAGACAACTAAATAATGTTTAATCTCCATTATGTACTTCAGTTGGAATGAACTATGTTTTTAATTCCTTATCCGTAAAACAAGTTTTACCCCATTCTCATTTTATATGTAGTAAATCGAGGCACACTTTTCTATTTAAAATACCACTGCTACTACTATGTAAGTAGGAAAACTAGTTTGGTAGACTCCAGAGTCACATGATAGAGGTTCTTGTCTCTCATTGCATCATCATCATCATCATCATCATCATCATCATCATCATCATCATCATCATCAATAATAATTTTCTCACTAGAGAGTGAGAAATAGTAAATAGATAATGTGTTATCATGGAATATATTTTCACATGAAAACTTGGATTAAAAGCAATTTTTGTGAAAATTACGTTCCCTTAAAAAAAAAAAATGAAAATGGTTTTTGTGAGGTTTTAGTGCTTGAAAGTAATCTATGTGTGTTTTAGTTGGTAAGAACACATGCATGTCCTTAATTCCTGTGGGACATAATGAACAAAATGTATCTGAATTATGAGCATCCCTGAATTCCTTGTAGCCGAAGGTTCTGGTGTGCATAGGGCAGACTGTGTGGTTGGCCTTCCTCGTTCTATGTCAGGTCCTGGTCCAGATGACTTGTGAGCTTTCATTGCCATTGGAGAGTCATATGTGACAGGCACAGGAATCTTGAATGTGTTTTTTTCAGATCCAGTGGCAATTCAGGATGAGAATAGGTATCCCTGCTGTTCATCTTCATTTATTTTCATGGTATCCTGAGTATTTGGCACTTAACAACAATATAATACTGATGAAAGAACCAAGGAAAGATACACAAAATTATAGAGGTTTAGGGAAATGTTCCTGACCATATTACAGATTCACTTGTTGGCTCTGTTTCTAATCAATGCTGTGGAGATCCTATCTTATTCTTTTAAAAGAAACTGTCTATTATAGAAAAGAAATTTAGGATTCCTCTTTAGTTGATGGAGAAAGTTAAACACTGTTTACATGTATTCAATCTTATGCTAAATTAGGATTGCAAGTCATGTGACACATCCTTTGCAGGTGACAGTTTCTCTAAGGGTTCCAGGAGACGATTGAGGTGGCAACCTTAGTTTGGATCCATGGCTCTTTTATGATGATGTACAGCTGAAAAAAACCCTGAACATAAAATACTTGATGAACGATTCCACTATGAAATGTACTTTCTGCATGTATGTATATACATACCTGCATACACACATGTACATATTTGTGTGGCATCTTTACCATTCAGGAACATTCCAATTCTACTCAAAACTGGAAAGTTATTAAAATTTGAAAGGTTCAGTCATTTACCTCTTAATTCAGCTTGTGTGTACAAAACCATTACCTCAGCATTCGAGTGAGCTCTACTTGTCAGTGGTGTAAGTAATTAAAGGGTTCAGTGGTTAAATATTGCTACAAGTATGTCAAAAATAAATTGTTATTTTTAAAGACAAATTGGGAGACAAGCACAGATGAATAATAAATATGTGGTTACATGCATAGATCTGTTGCTGGAAAAATAGCTGCTGACAGCTTGCTATTTTTCATCACTTTTCTTCATTAAAAAAGGCAATTGGTGAAATTATGGTTGAGGGTGGGAAATATGAAGGAATGAAGCATTAATGGTAGTTTCCATTTTGAAACTCAGCAATGATCCTCATAGCAAGGGAAAATCAATGCAAACATCACACTTGCAGACCAAAACTAATCATGTCTGTTCCATTTGTCAAGTGTTAAATCACAGAGCTGAAATATTTCAATGAGCTATTTTAGTCAAGCTAGTCTTTCTGAGATTGTTCAGTTATACAAAATATTAAACTTAAAACCATCTACCTTGAGATAGTAAAAGATTTTGTTTACAACTATCCTAACCTTGCCTCCCTACCTTCCTCCCTTTTTAATTTTTAATTTTTTTTTTAAGATTAGTCTTGTTAGTGAATTATGATTGAAATTAATTGACACCTGCCTGCTGAGGGATTAGTCACAGCCACAGTCTGTAGCTAGCATGTGAACACAATGAAAAATAATACACAGCACAATATTAAAATATTCCTCTGTCTACATGTTTACATTATCAAATGTCAGCAGCTGTCCTTGCTGTGGATGATTTTTAAGTCTTTCAGGAAACTGACTATCACACATTGCTGTAGACAGTGGCATACATAGAAAAATGTCAATTTAATGACCAAAACATTCTTTCTGCATCTTGTTTTCCTTGTCTTCTCTCCTGGTGAATTCCCAGCTTGAAACACAAAGATGTATGGGGACACAGAGACCTTTAAAAAGTTACAAAACCAGTAACAGACTTAAACATAGCTAAAAGCTTTTATAATTCTTTGCAATGTAATTTTAAAATAAATCTGTATCTGTAGTGCCCCTATCTTCCAATGCCATTTCAAAAAGTATCCAAACCATCTTAAAATTTCGTGTACTACAGCAAGGTGGTTTCCATTACAAGTCTTCAGCATTAGTATGTAACACATATAATAAGCAATTTCAGTGGTTGCTGTATGGAACACAATACATTAAATTACCTTTACTAAAGAAATAATAATATGGCTTTTATTAGATCTAGCAGAACATCACAGGCTCAGCCTGGTTAATATGAAGCCTACTATTTTAGCAATCCTAACATATATAGGTATTTTCAATGGCTTTTTTTTTTTTAATTTAGCATAACTTTCTCTATCATAAATACTAAGACTCAAGAACTATACTTTAGAATGTTTTATACATCATTGTATTATAGTATGGTTATTTGGTTTTGAAAAATGCATTACTATCCCACTAGTTTCTATAATGGCTGAATGTAATGTTTAGTAAAGAAGGAATGGATAATAAGGGTTACTAAAATGTGATTCTTTTCTACTACTGCTGACCTTGGAATATATTTGCAATTCTATAACCGTTGCTACATCTCAAGGCTTCAAATAAATATCATCTAAGGGACGCTAAGAAATTCAAATGCAGATTTTCTGATTCAAAATGTAGAGCTCTATACTGTGATAATTTCAAATGTTACGCATGCTGTCCTTCAATATTGCTTGTCACACCCATATTTTTTTTCTTGGAAATAAATTCCACTGCCATTTGGAGAGGAAAAAGTGGCAGCACAGGAAAAATGGAAATTCTGGAAATTTACTTTCTGATATAGTGAACCATGTTTAAAGAAATCAGAACACACACTTAACAAAACAAATAAAAAAATCTACTTTGTATTCTAAATATTCATCCCCCTCAATTCACTTCTTAAAATATTTGGCTTTAACTTAAAACAAAGCTGATGATGTTCAGAGAAGTATAATACTTTTATGTTGCTGATGTCCACTTATACTAGAGTGTCTTCTTGACACAGAAAAGCAAAGAAAAATCTCTGGATATATCTTGGGTCATGCCGAGACAAAGTTAATTTTCCCTGTAGCAGCCTTTACACTGCCATGCTTCTCAGTGGTAGCCAGAAAGGTGGTGATAACACTCAGGTGTTTTGGCTAATGCTGGGCAGCGTTTCAACATCATCAGAGCTATTTCTCCAACATCTGCACCCCCATCAGAAGCCTTGGATGGGCAAGATCTTGGCAGGGGACACAGCCAGGACAGCTGACCCAAACTGACCAAATGGATATTCCATACCATATCTGCTCAGCAAAGAAGCGTAGAGAAAGGAGAATGAAGAGGGGCTGGAGGGGTGTGGAATTTGTTACTTATAACTTTTGCCTTCTGGAGTTAACTACTACCTGCGTTGAAGCCCTGCTTCTGGGAAGCAGCTGGGCATTGCCTACCGATAGGAAGTGGAGAATAAATCTTTTTTTCTTTTTACTTTGCTTTCAAACATGACCTTCACCCTTGCTTTATTAAACTGCCTTTATCATGATCTACAATTTTTTCTCTTTTACTACTCTCCTCTTCCAACTTTTGTTTTTCCTCTTAATGGTAAATAATCCCATTCACTATTTTTTTTCTGTTTGACCAAAATCTGAGTAAAAGTACCAGAGCAGCTGGAGTTGTTTCAGCACAATAAGTGGACGATGAAAGTTTATAATGTTTTCATATTTAAAACCTCTCTATTCTAGATCTGCCTAGCTTCTACACCTCTTTATGAGAAGTTCAGAAGTAGTAGAGGAAAGCAGAAGTGTTGGTGGTCCTTTTCTTGCAATACTATTTCTCTTGCTTGAAACAATGGCTGGGAATTTGACCCTGCTTGAGCAGGAGGGTTGTACAAAATGACCTTCAGAGCTTCCCTCTGACCCCAGCAATTCTGCAGTTCTGTGAATTGATTTTGTTGCATCTCAAAGGAATGTTTTTTTCTAAGAGAGCTATTAGAAACAAGATGCTAACAGAGGTGCCAATGACCTTTACTCTTCAGGCATTCCCTGGTAGTCATTACAGAAGGGAATATTTCTGCTTTGTTTTGAAACCGTGAGAATATTCCCTTGTGACCATATCCTGCCTGCTGCCTACCCTTCTCCCACAAATGGTAGGTTTTGTATACCAATTATTATACCTTTTCTATGCGAGGGGACAACTAAATTACATAATCAGGTTCAGCCAAAATCATGCTTTAGTTTTCTTACTAAAGGACGCTGTAAATTTTCTTGGGTTTGATCTCTCTTTTGCTACATAAAATGCCATACTTGTTTAAATATCAAAATTTTTCTGCATCAGATAATACACGTTAAAACCATCTTATTGGTTAAAATAAACACAAACTTATTTATCTGAAATATTAGTCTGTAGTACTAGATTTATTTTTAAAACCATGTCCACATTAGAAGAAGATGCAAGGAGTTGGTTTTAGCCCTAATGAAACAAAGTAGTAAAATTCATCATGTTTTAGTTTAGTGGAAACCTAATTCATTTTACTTAATCAAAAAGCCCACAACTTATATTTTTCAGTCTAGCTATTAGTCAGAGAACAGGCTGCAGTTTGAATTTGAACTACAATGTGTTCAAGAGACAGATTGGTAATCTTAGGACATAGAAGCCCTTAGGGCAATGAAATAACCTGTCTCTATTCTTTATACAGTCACCTAAGACTTACAATGTGGGTACCAGTTAATTGCAAAGACAGATACCTGCTAGGAAAAGACCTACTTAACTGTAGTTACTATTCAATAGCAGTATAGCAATGGTTTCTGCATATTATTAATCTAGACTAGATTCAAAAGAAAGCTTGAGAGGGCATCTTCCTCCTCTCTCCTCCAAGGTTATGTATTGGAGTAAGAATATAAGTACTATAAGCATAAACTTACTGAGTCATCCACCTACAAGTCACCAGGAGTTAAATTTCAGCATTAAAGAGGGAACAACTGAAAATTTTTCCTTATTAAATAAAAACAAGTAAAGAGAATATTTGGAGTGTTTAAATCCAGCAGTAACTCTGCATGTGACTGTTCACTCTAAGTGCAAATCTGTGGAAACTGCTGCTCAAGCTGTGTTTTCAGCTGTAGGCTGCTGGAATGCTGACTTAATAACCTAGAAAATGAAGATGAACTTTTATTGGTGGGTTCTGAGAGAATCACACTGTTAGCAGATTGTACTGAGTCTGGCTGTGTTTTGGATTTGTGGCTGAAGAAGCATTGATAACAGCTACCAGTGAGAAGTGATTTGCACAGTGTTAAGGCATTCTTTTTTTCTCTCTCTTTACTTCCTAACTGAGTATACTGGGAGTAGGTGAGAGATTGGGATGGGACAACTGACCTGACTTGGCCAAAAGGATAATCTCTACCATATAATGTCACTCTTGACAGTAAAAGCTGGGGCCTTTATTGGGACTGGAAGAAAGGTGGGGTTTTGTTTTCTAAGGTTTGTATGGGCAGTGATCCACCTGTAGGAGATGGCGAGTGATTTCCTGTTCATCATTTCTTTTTTCTCCCCTTGTTTTTCTTCACTGATTATACTGTCTTTATTTTGACCCATGAGTTTTCTTGCTTTTGCTCCTCCTATTCCTTCTCCCAGCCCACTGGGTAGGGTGGGGGAACGAGAGGGCAGAAATGTGGGTGCTTGGCTGCTGGCTAGGGTCACTCACCACAGTGGTTAACTAATTTTTACATCAATACTACATCATTTCTGTTAGTATAACTCAGCAGATATCCAAAATACATCAGTACCCAGGGTATGAGAAATGATTAGCATTGACAATCTGTGTCACAACTAAGTACCTACTTAAAACGTGACCAAAATCTGCCTCAAAACCAACTGCATACACAAAACAGCTTAAGAAAATAAATTAAAATAACAAAAAGGCCTAGCAAAGCCACATGTCTCCACAGGAAGCAACGCACAGTAAAGTAATCATGTTATTTCTTCCATGAGATAACATAACTCTAAACCTTGTTAGTGAAGTGTCTTTTAGGAGTTCTTATGTTTGAGAATTTCTTGAATTTTCTTTGGCTAAAAATCAGATATTTCTCTGCTATATGCGAATAACATAAAATGTGCAGTCATATCCATAAAAACTACAAGCCCCAGAACGATAAAGGGTAAAACCGGGTTTTTTATGACTACATTACTCTTCTAAGCACAAGGATGCTTCAGCATGTTGTGACATGCACCCATATAAAATGATTTTGATGTTTCACCAGTATATTATCCTATTAAAAATAGAAATTGGCATTCTGTCAGTGTAACACAGCCCTGAGCTCCTTCAGGAATTACTACTGAATTTCATTTTTCATTTAGCTGCTACATGCTGTACATTTATTAACTAAATAGGACTTTGGTAGATCTGCAGTGAACTGTGCTCACCCTTCAGGCAAACAAGCCCCTCAAAGCTCAGGAGTTTTAGCTCACAAGCTGTCTGCTTGTCTTGCAAGTTTGCTTCTTTCTGCAAATCTAAAAGCATTCAACAGGCTGATATGATTGCCTAGAGGAAATGTGAATATTTCAGCAGTGAACCACTGGGAAGCTTCCACAGCTAAAAAGAAACGCATGGAAAAATCCTTTCAGATGCGTATTGTAGGGAAATCACTAATCATGATATTTAAATTACTTTTAAAAGATGAAGTATAAATGCAGATGAGGTACAGATTAGTGTCATGACACTAAGTCTGTTTGACTTAGACAAACAAAGAATCTGTTTTTCACAGATGCTGGAAGAAAAGAGTAGAGTTTTAGTTAGCACTAAGTGATTACAGTGTCAAAACAAGATGGGTTAGAATTTTCAGTCACAGAAATATGTTCATTCTGGGAGTTGGAGGTTCTGATGCACAAGTCATTTGGATATTAAAGGCCTTTTCTTGAGGAATATTAAATGAATGGTGTGTGGCCTGGAGTCCTAGTTTCTGCCAAGGACAGGAGGGGTGGAGGCTGGAGTCACGTGGGCGTGTCTAAGTTGTTATTCTATGCCATTCATGTTATTTCAGGGGTAGGGGAGTGGCAGTAAGGGATTTTCACTTCCACGGAGAAGAGGATGTGGCTTTGGGATGAGGTAAAAGATGGCCTGCATCGGCTAATGTTTTGTCCTTTTCCAGGGGATCATGTGGCAGGGTGATGCTGATCCCATTGTCAGCCATTACTTTTCATTGCTGGGGCAATGTCTCCTCATTTCTGAGACAGATGTCTTTTTCTGCTTGGGAAAAAACATGATGGAAGGAGGGGCGGGTGGCACTGGCTGTGGTTATGTCAGGCTTATTGAGCATTTTGCATGTAATCATCCTCTTTTATGCACTATTGTTATTAGTATTGCTGCTGTTACTGTTCATTTTCTTACCTCATTGTTGTTTCCAGTAAATTGTTATCTCCACCCTTTTTGACTTATCTCTGCCTTTTGCCTCTCTCTTCACTGGAGATGGTGGGGGAAGGAAAGCAACTGGATGGACCTTAACTTCCAGCTCATCTTAAACCACAACTGACAAGGGCTGATTGGATTTAAATGTTAGTATTTTTATATATCAGTAAATCCTCATTTGCTGGCTGTGTTCATCACAAAATGATCAGAAAGTTATGGAAAGATTTATGTGTCTGAAGCCAGACAGACTAGAACTTGTTTGTCATAAGAACTGATACGCTCAAGGATTCCCTATTTTGACCTGAAGAGCTCACAAGTATGCTACAAAAGCAGCATCAGCTGATATTGGAGAATGATATTAGTAGATAACAGTTTAAGAAAGATACTTCTCATATTGCATCACACACATTGTTAGATCAGGAGGAGAAGACTTCACTGCAAGTATAGAAAGAACAGTAAGGGAAGGAAGTGGCTGAAATCAGCAGGAGGGGATGACTGTGATCAGCTTGAAATACCCATAGGTATTCAGAATGAGATGAAGACGATGGGGACAGGAGTGGGGGTAGTTAAGGTATTAATTTATTCACAGACACGAAGGTGTGAAGATTTCTGATAAGACTGAAACGGTGATCTTATCTCCCCTTGCCTACTTAGAACACAATCAATAATAATTGATTTAATAATTAATTATTTAATATTATTTAGCATACCTTTATCTAGTCCAATCTTAAAGAACACTTTCAAACAATGAACTCCAAAATTTAATCATGCATTACAGGTTCTTACAACCTAGAGATGTACTTTTGATTTTTGCTTATCACTGTGATTTTTTTTTCCCCTGCCTCACTAAGTCTCTCTCTTTAAGTGCCCGTTTACAAGAGTTGACTGGGCATCATCAAGCTGAAGATCAGTCAGATGTAGAAACAGCTCAGAACTTCTTTGAAAACCCTTCTGGCTTGCTAAGGAATGTAGAACAATAAATCTTTAACCTAAAAGCATTTTGAACTTTAAAAGAAAAGAAAGAGGACAATATTTTTAAATGTATCTCCAAAAATTCTTGTTGTACTTAAGGGGATCAAAAAGACCTCCTTAAAAAGACTTCTCCTCAAAAGCTAAGGAGAGTATGAAAGATACAACTCCTGCTGGAACACACTGAGAGGATTTTTTTTATTGTTTTCCTTCTTCCTCTTTGTTGCTGCTGTTGTTAAATCTCATACTAGTCGTGGAGAAAAAAATGCACTTAAATCTCCACAGGTACATTAAAATTTAATGTTCACTATAGTGGCTTAAAAATCTGATATTATTGTATTCCCAGATGATAGTAATGAAAGATCAGAGATGCAGGTTTCCTGAAACTGCCAGATTTAGATCAAAGACACTCAAATCTGCATGTCTCATTGCCTCTCAGTGATTTTGATGTTAACACATTTTGCCAAACTTTCTATTACAGAGTAAACAGCAGTTGTTTTTCCTTCCTCAAATTCTATGCTGATCTGGTATCCATTCAGGAATAGAGTAGATGCCATATTACATATATTTTGCAAGTAAATCATACCAGTGACAAATCACAGCAGTTATACCACGTTTCCTCACGAATCATCAGCTTGGCAGAATCACTACATAAGCCAAACACCATTTGTTTTTAAATTGGTGTAGTTTGTATCCTACTGTGTAAGCAATCTCCTTTCTTAAAGTTATAATAACTTCCTTCATAAAAGCTATTCTCTTCAAAGTACTTTTTTCATTGAGACTGTAATTTTCAGAGAGGGGGTAACAAAACAGTTTTCCTGGCATTTTCTTACAACAATTAGCTATAATGAAATTTAAGTGAATTACATTTTCAGCTGCAATCAGTGCCTTGATAATTACTTCCAACAATTTCATTCAATTTAACAAGATCTACTTTGCAGCATTTGTTTCATGTTTGACCTGAGAAATGCTATATTTGTAACATTTCCATGTGCATCTTGCATTTCTGATTACATTTTCAATAGTCAGATTTAAAAAAGCTGTTGTTTAAATACAGATTCAATCTCAGGAACTACTTTAAGTGTATCACTGTATTTCACATTTCACTTGTTAAGCAGTTAAATCTGGGCAGTGTAGTTAAAAACTTACATGAGCTGTGCTTTTGTGTAGAATTTTAACTTGGGACACTCAGTCATGTAGTGTATCTTAGCTGAATGGACAATAATTTACTAAATTGAGCAACTAGATAATATCAGTTTTGTGGGGAACCAGGCATAAGCATGCTTTGCCTCAAACATTCTGTTTGTCCTGACAGGAAAGTGGTGATGTGAAGAGAGGATCCTGTGGAAGTGGGGCAGTGCTGTTCTGAGCTGACTTCTTTTTATTCCTTGAGACTCACGCTCATTGTGCCTGTGTCAACTTCCCCATTCCCTGCCAATTACTTCCTGGGGTACTCAAAAGGGGTGGCTGAACATGTGCTGATAGAATGGCATGAAAAATCTGTTTTACATAAGAGACATGCACCAGGTAAACTATAAAAGGAAGTGGATCCCCCTTGCTGTCTCTCTTTTTCCTTACTTTGTCTTGCTCTCTTTGTTGACCCTGGATCCAGACCATCCTTCCAGCAGGACCAACACACAATCTAAGGTCTAGCAATCTTCATTCTTCTCTTTCTCCCTTTCTGCCTTTATTTCTCTCCACTCTTGTTTTGTCCTGGCAGAATATGGCTATTTTATTCTATCCTGTTCTTCATACTGGAGTTTGTTGAGGGAGTTGGGAGCTTGAGAAAAGTGTTAAAAGTAAAGGGCTTGTTAGCCAGCACTTTTGAGACTAAATAGTGGGCCAGTCACCAGAGTTAAGGTGATTATACAAAAAAGCTCCCTGACAAGTGGACTGATGTCTTTGTTATGAACATCATGCCCCCCTGCTGAGTATGTTATAACAGGTTTGCCTTATGATATCACGATATCACTGTTACTCAGAGATCAAACACCACCTACTTTCTTAATGCTGCCTTTTTTTAATCTGTTGCTTCTACATTACAAACTCAGTTTCTCCAGAAGTATTACAACATTTTGAAAGTGTCTTTGCAATAATCCTTAGACCTCTAGAGGTAACTGGAAAAAGATATGCAGCAGAAGGATCAGGATATTCCAGAAACTGGTTATGCTGGCAACAGACAAAAGAATTCAAACCACTTCCTTATATTCTGTCAGGGTTGACTTGTGCTGCAACAAATGCTAACATCCCAGAGAAGAAGCAAGAGCCACTGTTACAGAGCATAATACTTAGAATTCTGACTTGAAGTGTCTAGAGGTATAAAGAATAGCAGAAAAAATGTTGAATACAAATTCTTTATAGCATTGAAATATTTTCTAAAACTTTTTGTGTCAGTCAAATGAATAAGACATGGCTTTCTTGTTTTATACACGGAAAATAAGCAGGGAAATTGGCATCTTTTAGTACAACATCTTCCATCATAGAAGACTACAGGTCTGACAAAAAGGGAAAATAGTGAGTTTTCTGCGTTGGTGATTCATCATATAATTTTAAGTTTGCAGCTAGAACAGAAACCCCCAGATCTTTAACTGTTACTTTTGCCTCACCCTTACCCTCTAATTGAAACCTTCTGCATCTATATATAAATCATAGAAATCTCTTTTCCATGGGATCCTGAAGGCTTCCAAAAGTAATTGGCCTTCTGTTGGGAAACATAAAAATAAGAATGCTAAGTTTTTCCAACAATGTTTTGGTAAGCCTGTAAGTTGGCTTTGAGAGGTGGTGTAATCTCCTATTATGCATTGCTCAAGAGATTTGGAAGTAAAAACTAGATGACTTAGAAAAGGATATTATTTGACTGAAGAAAATCATATGGGAGTATTGCCAAAGTAGAAATTCAATTATACAAAGAAGGAGGTGAAAAAAAATAGAAAGGAAGATAAAATGCAACTGAAATATAATATCCTATTTGAGAAAAAAAAAGAACAAAAAACTCAAACTGTTAAATCTTAATTTAAACTTTCTGGGACAATACCCAGATTTTTTTTTTTTCCCCAAGAATAATCTCTGGCTTTTCCAAAGTAAAAATTATTCCAGTCATTAGAAGTTAAATGCCACCTCTAAATAATAGGAAATTGCAAATGTTACTGCTGGCAGTATAGATCTTTACAGTGGGCATGTTGCTATTACTTCAATTGAAATTAAAGTGAGAATCATCACTTAAAAATCTAAAAATAAGTCTCCCTGGAAACTTGTTCCAAATTTGCTTACCTTTGAGTCATACAGCATCAGGTAATATCAGAGTATTGCTTAAAGGACAACTATTTGAATTCCTGCTCTCACATGTTTATTTCTGTATTAAATGCAAGCTTCTGGGTGTTTACCAAGTATTAGGTTCTGATACCAGTGAAGAGAGAGTTTAAAAAACATTAGTGCTCAAGGAGGTGCAGTCTCAGTACTTGTCCAGTACAAAGCATATAAGATGGTGTAGATATATCCTCTGCATATCTGTCCCACTTCAGAGGTAGGGAGACAAAAATAGAAAGTGTGCCTTGTTTTTCTCCACTTTTAAGACCGACTTTATATTTTACAGTTTTTATATTGTGCACAGCTCAGACATTCACAGGCATTCTTCCTTGATAATATTTATTTTGGCTAGGATGAACACTCTAACCAGACAGAGCTAAGTATTGAATTTGGGAAATCCTCAGCTCTGCATGTCTTGATTCTCATGGGGGACTTCAGAAAGCAGCACAGTAGCGCACAAGTAATTTGGGAGACTTTTGCAGTGTGTTGAGAGTCCTGATGCAACTACTGTGTATGCTGACTAGGGGTAGTGGTCTACTGAACTGATTATTTACAAATAAGGAATAAACTTTGAGTGCCAGGAAACATTCAGATTGTTCAACTCTTGAAGTACAAGACTGTTACAATCCTCCAAGCAGGAAGAAGAGCAGGCATAGCAAGCAACTGCTGCAGAATGAGTCTGGCAAATTAATTAATAATTATGGAAAAGAAGACAAAATAGCATCACCCTTTTTATAATCTTCATAAGTAAGGTCAGCCTGGATCTATGCGAAGGAAAAATGATGAAGCATACAGTAAACTATAGGTGTATGTTGTTAGGAACTTACAGGGTGCATCCAGGGCTGCTAATGGGGTTGATTGTTGTCACTGCAAAGCATTTGTGGAAGGTTATGAAGGTGAAGGAAAATTCCAGGTAAGAGAAAGTGTGACTGGAAAGTATCAATACATAAAAGGCAAAGAGAAAGATTCAGGGAATCTACGGACTAGTTGACTAGGTAACTAGTTAATAACTAAGAATCTGATTTCTTTTAATGTGTTCTTTCTTTCTATCTGATGAATGGAAGCAGAATACAAGTGATAGTTCTCATTTGTTGGATAGTATAGGATATTTATGACCAAAAATAACACTGATGAAGCCAAACGAAAATGTTGACTCTCCTGGTTGAAGACCTACTAAAGAACTAAAGAAAAGGCTTCAACAAAGAAGAAAGTTTCTAGGTGAATTCATCTGGGCAATCAGAAGCATTGAAAATACATGGGTGGTTCTTTTCAAATCTGTTAACATAGCATCTTTATAGATAATAAAATAACTTTTTATTTTCAGGGTTTACATGTCAGCAGCCCTCAGGAAG
Source organism: Dendrocincla fuliginosa (assembly GCA_035047845.1). Lineage (NCBI taxonomy): Eukaryota > Metazoa > Chordata > Aves > Passeriformes > Dendrocolaptidae > Dendrocincla > Dendrocincla fuliginosa. The sequence continues at coordinate 42,928,051 of JAWWMO010000138.1, read as the reverse complement.
GGCTAAGATGTTCAGTAATTCGTCAGATACCAAGCCAGACTATAATGGAGAATGCATCCTTCATTTGTATTTTTCACTGGGGAAGAGAAATAACTTGTCAGTAAATCACATATTGCTGACAAATTGGTTTTCCACTTGACTGGTCTTATATTTAATGTATAGCCTGTGACCATATATTTATACAGGTGCATCAATAGAACAATTTCATAGTTAAAGAGTTAAAAGGCAATAGCTGCTCTCATAAGTTATGGAGTGCTTAAATGCAACCTTTTGTACTGATCATTTTCAGTACTATAGCAGTTTCAAGGGAAGTCTGACTAAATGTGTGAAAGCCTCCAACCCAAACCATTCTATAATGCTATGACATGGAAGAGTGCAGAAGAATGAAAGATCCCTTGTTAACAATCTCTGCTTGCCAAACATGAACCTATTTTAGTCCTGTAGTGGCAATAATGTCATGCTTTTCCCAGTCTGATCTGCTGGTAGGACAGCTCACAGCAACGGAAAAGTAAGGACATATTTTTTTCTATCTGTCTCTGTGGGCATTCTCAAATTCAAACTGATTGCTTATAGTTGATACTGTCTCTCTTTAAAAAGGTCACAATATTAAAACATGTTACAGACTTAGAGAATAATTCACGTGGGAAGGAAATTAAGGAGGTTTCTAGTAAAACCTCCCATTCAGGCAGAGTCATCTGCAGTAGCAGGTCACATTTCCCAGGGCCATATCCACTTGGGTATTAAAAAACATTCAAGGATGGAGACTGCACAATCTCCCTGGACAAATTTCTCCACTGTACTTGTGCTGAAAAAAGTTTTCTCTATGTCCAGTCTGATCTTTTTTCCATCTTGTAACTGTGGTTTTATCTTCCTCCCACTCACTGCTTTCAAGCACATGGCTCCATCTTGTCACTGTAGTTTCCTTATTGGTTGTTAGGTCCCCCTGAATCCTCCAGATTCAACAAGCCCTGATCCCTCAGCCTCTCCTTGTAGGTCAAATTATATAGTCTTAGTCATTCTGGTAGCCTTCCCCTGAACCCCTGCCTTTGTTGCAGTAGCGGAGGGGGAGGGAGTGGGTAAAAAATGGATACAATACTATAAATGTTGCCTAGTGAATGCAAAGCAGAGAGTGACTATCCCTTCCCTTGACTACTCCATTTCTTGTAGTTGGCTAGTTCAACAGTCCCTCTGATCAGCTTGCTGTTTTAAATTATATTCCTGGTACCCTAGCTCTTTCAAGGCCTGGTAAAGTAAGCTTAGGTGTGTGATGAGGAGAACTTTATTCACAATACTTCTAGGACTATGCGGATCTGATGTGGAGAAATGAAGACCTTGATTAAGCAAAACCTTTTAGCACTTGGTTTACTTTTTTGCTTTACTGAATAATTTTTGAGATTCTTGATATTTTGGAGATGACTCTGACATTATGCTGCCACACAGACTTCGAGGAGAGAAAGAAGTGCATAGTCCAGGTTCTCTTTAGGATGAAGCTGACACATTAGCCACATGACCCTTTGCTCTATTTTATTTGAACATCAATCTCCTTATGATAAGTGTGATAAGTGTGATATCTCCTTATGATAAGTTATGATAACTTATCCTTATGATAAGTGTGATTGTTGCTTAAAGGTGACCTGTTTATTCCAGCTGATTTTGCATACTGATTTTGCAACTAAACCAGAATTTAGGGTAATGGGGTGCCATTACACCTGGTGATTACAATTTAAAATAAAATTGCTACTAATCCATGTTTTGGGTGTTTAAGTGTTTATGCGGTAAGAAAGAGAATATCAAAACATCCTTTGTGCATTCTTGTGATTCCAAAGCACAGAAGTAGTTCCATGATTACAACCAATATTTAATGATACACAGCAGTACAGTACATTAAGGAGACTTTATTGACTTCAATTATAGATAAACTAATCAGCACATAATGACAGACAGGAAAGTGAATGTAGTCAAACACTAAACTTGAAACACATATATTGAAAATCAGTAAGTTTCAAATTAAACACTTACAGACTAAACATTCAATGATTAATAAAAATTACACAACTTGAAATTAATTCACTCCCTGAAAAATATACAAAATATGTTAATAGCACTGAATTATTATGTCTTTTACAATTTCAGGTTAATAACTGTACTGTTTGCATACAAAGATCTTTATAGTGTGTGGAAATTGTAATTCAATTTAGTAAATATTATACAATTTAAGTACATAACAACTCTGCCCTCCTCCTCCAGAATTTCCAAGGGAAAAAAAGAAACATCATTATAATTTGCCTTTGTAGCATTTAAATAATATACAATGATAGAGTGTTATTTCTAAACTGTGAATAACTAAGTCTTTACATGAATGTTGAGTCTGAAACACCGCAGGAGACTAAATTTTTATTCCTTGCTGCACTTTAAGATTTCTTTTTCACTTCAGTGTGAAAACGTTATAAATGTATAAATGTTTGTATAGCACATATGTAACTTCTTTCAAGTCTGGAGCTTGAAGGCAGCAGAAAAAGCACCTCAACTATGTTGTGCTGCTTAGATATATTGAAAAATAGCCAGGCATAGTGTCTTGTCTCTCTCATGCTGGCAGATGTCTTGGCTGGTCTTTAGCATCTGCAGTGTCTTAATCTTCTGATTTCCTTTCTGCCGTGCCTCTGTAAGATTCTCAGAACTTCCTCCCTTAAGTGAGCTCAAGTAATTTTTCGAAATTGTGGTTGTCTTTCTTCATGCTATCTACCATTAGGGTAAAATAGTGGCCAGGAAGACACCACCATGTGTTTTCAGTGCCTTAAATCATATGGGAATTACACAGTTCTTCAATGTGAGCCTGTCCTTCAGAACTGCTACACCCAGTCAATCAGTCAATCTCTCAGTCTCAGATTAAAGGATTTTAAATTTCCTTGATTTCATTTGTAGTTATTATTTTCCTACATTACCCTTTCTATGATTTTTGGCCACATTATCAAGTGTATCTCAACAACTCTGAAAGTTGAAGGTTGGGTTGAAAACTGGCCGTTAAATAATCCTTTAACTGTATTATTCTGGGCATCTCCATAATGGGTATTGTGTACCCATTGGCAAATGTGTATTGTGATAAACTTGTGATAAAACTACAAAGAGACAGTCGCACTTGAACTTGCAACTTCCATTTGTCAGAATGATATGTCGAAACATTTTTTTAGTTGTTTTGCAATATTTGGTTTGCATAGAAAAAAAAGGAGGAGTGAGGTCAGGTAAAATGATAAGGGAAATGCTACAAAATTATGCCTGATAAAACTGATTTTAAAGAGAGACCTTACAAATGCAGTGAGAACAGAAACACAAGGCAGAGAAAAGTTGATATTCAAGCTGCTCCCTCCCCCTCTCTCTTTTTTTCTCTCTTCCCCTCTCCCTTTTGCTTTTTACCAGGTCACCATCTTTCAAACTAACAGAGGCTGCAGCAGACATTTACAAGAGTTGTGTTCTTCAATCTACTTAAAAGATTTAATGACAGCAGGAACTCATAGTGAACAAGAAGAGTGGTAGTGTCTTATAGAATATTCTCTGTTAGTCTAGTATGGTTACAGAGAACTGTGTTTATTATTGTGGAATTTCAAGAGAAGATTTCTTTTAAAGGACACTCCCTACTTCTAAAAAATAGAAGCTTATTTTGTTGGATGTTTGAAAATCTGCTGTATTGCATACAGTTCATTCTTCAGTGTGTTCCTCTCAGTACATTTGGAAAAATATAACCTTTAAAGCAATATAAATTTCTATGGCATTTGATTAGTTTCAGATTAAAAGACATGAGGATCAAACACTGATATTTCTTACTGTCATAAAAAATCCTACTTATTAAGAGGGTCCTTGAGCAAAGAACCCTAACATCACAAAATAGCAGAAAGGTTTGAATCCTAGAATGAACTGGCGTTTCAACTTTGCAGTTAGACTCTATTTTCCAGGGGCCAAAACAATTGTAGCTTTGCCGCAAGAGATTTGCATTCACAGAGGTTTGTGCTATAGTTTATGCAGGCTGTGCCGCGTGCTGCTGGTGCTCCAAAGGTTTCTTACTTTCTGCTTCTGCTTGCAAGGCACAATACAGAGCAACTCAAATGCTAAGGTATTTAATATAGCTGCACATTGTCACCCACTTGTATTTCCTTTGATAATCCTGTGACAGTACAAACCACATTAAAACACAGTTCCTTTTCTTTTTTATGCCTGAGTAGATGCACTGACTCATTCACTGAATAATATCATCAGATCACCTTCTCTCAATTGTCAATGCCTGACTCTGTGCAGTTTCTCTCTGGTGCAGAAAAACATCTTTGTGAAAGCCCTGGTATTCTGTAGTAGAATAACATACAATAAAACCCACCAAATTCATGTTCTACCTTTGACAGGGCCACTGGAATAAGAAGACACTGATCTCTAAAATTTGAGCTGTACATACAATTTGACAGGGAAACATTTTGGTACTGCAGGATGTGTTTAATTTCAAGATGCATTTCCACATCACCAGATAATTGTGACTATTGTTTAGGCAAACTAAGCCAGTCCAAAATTATATGTGGCAGGTGGAATAAGAGAAAATAATTCCTTTACCAATTTTGAAAGAACACAATATGAAGAGAAAAAAAGAATATGTAGGAGGAGGAAAAAAAGAAACAGAACTGGATTCCCTGTTGGTGGAAATAAAATTACTTCACAAATTTGGATGAGGTCTGTCTGATTACTTCAGCTGTGGAACATGTTCTTGAATGGAGATTGTTGTTTAATTTCCTGGCATCGTACGGAATAATTGCCTAGGGAATCTCAAAGTATCTCTATCTAAAACATGGAAATTAGCTAAAAGGAGAGAGTTTGCATAGTCTGTGTTATCTCCATTCCAATATAGGTTTTGTCACCATGGTATAGCTTCTGAATCTTTGTCCAGCTATACTGGACACTGTACTTTATTCCATATATTATTTTCCTCTGAGACTTGAAAATTATGGATTTTTGCCAGTAGAATTCCCTTCTAGTACAAAGTGCATATATACAGAGAACCATTACATCACTTAACATTTTTTCTCTGCCATTCTGCTTTTTCTGAAATATTGACAAGTAGTTTTCTTCTCATTTTACTCTCTTCAGACAAAGCCACTTTTAGATTATTTGAACAATGGGAAATTTGAGCAGAACAGTGAGAAACATTTCCAGCTTTCCAGAAGCTTTCAGCCTTTTCTGAAGCAAAAGTTACCTGCCTTGTGCCTAAACCAACCATGTACAGAAAATGGTGCCCCTGCCCCCATCCTGTTGCTATCACCTCCTCATTACAATTCCTTTGGTAGCTTTTATGTCCTTGCACACAGTCACTGTTGCAGGATCTTTGTGCCTCTCAGACACAAAGATTTAACTCAGTATTTACTTCTTAATCTTTAATTCCAGGTTAACAGCAAGCTATAATCAATTGCTCATTGATCATTCTTGACAAGTATTCAGCTACTTAGAAAAAGCTGGTAGAGAATCTTTTATAGGCAAGTTTGGGGTAGGTTATAGCCTTAACTTGTTACCTTTATTCATGTCCCTAGTTAATCACTAAAATTTCTATATCAGTGCCTTTCCCTGAATGATATGTTGCATTTTTCTCCTAGAGACATAGATGGGCACAGCCCAATGAACATGCATATCTGAATATTTTAAATACCCTGATTAGCTGTGCCAAACTTTGAACTTGCGTGTGAAATTACGTGTCTACTGACACTGTCTTTGCTTCATTTTCCTTTTGAAATAAAATTCTGCTTGTTTGTCCTTTCTTCTACATTCTTTGCTATTCCTTTTTTCACTGTTCTACTTGTGCTGACAAGTAGACAGCTCTTGTAAGCTTTTGTAAGCTCTTGTAAGACAGTGTTGGTTCCCCTTTGAAGATGAGCATTTGGAAATTCTGTGGGTTACTAGTCATGAGAAGGAGTTGAAAAGCCACTGAGATTTGTGAGAGCGGTCACCATCTCCCAAAGGACATCGGACAGTCTGCTCTCCCTCGTGCCTGTCAGCACAGCTCAGTGACTGTGAACAAAATTATCAGGTGTACTCTACCATGCCTTCTGGAGCATTTCCAGCAGTTTGGTTGCACTGAATGAATAGCTTGGCTCAGAGTTACAGGGGTTCCTTGTTTGTGTCTAGATGAAAGCATGACTACAACATACTCTGATCCTGGCTATGTTCCTCTTTTGCACAGCACTCTGACACAGTTTTGCTGGAACAAGAGAATAACCACTTTGCATGCATTGATGCATTCCTTAGAATGTAATATGTTTGTCTGTTTTCAAAACAGTCAGTGTCGTGGTAATAACATTAAAGTGCTCTTAATGCTCTTCATATCTTGGTGTTGTGCAAGAAAATACTAGAAACTTGCTCTGGGACATCTTGCTTACTTATCTCTGAGTTTATACACATTGCTGCTTATCAGCATATTTTGTTTGCATTCCATTTGGAATCTTACTTCACATGGCAGTGCTTGCTGAGCTAATGTAAGACCTTGCTCAGAGACCTTTTTGAAAGCCTATTTAAGATCTTGACACAGTTTGGCTACTGTTTCCCCTCACCCATTACATTTTTGTTTTTAACATTAAAAAGCAGTTCTTTTTCTCTGTCATGATCATTTGGTTTTGAAATTTCACTTTCTCAGTTTTAAGATTTTCTTATTCACCAGATGTTTGCCTATTTTGACTCACAGCTCTGGCTGTTTTTTAATAAGGATACAAAGAAAAGCAGGCTATTTAAGATTGTAGCATATCAGCTCCAGGTTGTTACTTCCTCCTGTTCCTACCTGAAGTCTCCAGCTATCTATTACTCTTTAAAATAATATTGGCAGGAGTTTAGCAAATTTATTAGTGTCCCTAAACCTTAAATACTGCGAGTTAGCACCCATGATTTGCAGATAACTTTTTTTCCTTTCCTGTTCTACCTGTAGTACCCACATCTTAACCTGTTAACAATTCTTTTTACACCTTTGTTGATTTAAAGTATTATTTTCCCCATGATCTGTTTTTGAGAACTTTACTATAATATTACTATCAACAGCAATACTTCCCCGTCTTATTTGTTTCATTGTTCGTTTTCCTCTTCCTAAACCTCTGGCCTTTTCTATTCCTTTCAAATACCTAATTTCTAAATTATTGATTATTTTAACATTAGTATACTAGCTACCTATATCTGGCAGGAAAACACTCTTAGAGCACCTTCACAGAACCTTCTGGTTTGTAGAAGACAGTTTAAATACCAAACAGCAAACGCACCTGTACAATCAGACCTTAGAGGTACAAAATAACTTTGCTGGTCGTGGTCTGAACAAACCGAATTAATCTCAATCCAAACAATATCTCATAGCTGAGCCACATCACTGGTCGCTAGTAAGCCTGACCAGGGCTTAGTGAAACTAAATCTTACTTCAAGCTTCTTACCTATGTTCCTTTAAAGACAGTGTTAAAACTGTCTACCGTGCCTTCCTTTTAATCTTATCAGGGAGCAGTGTAAGCTAGTTTCAGGAACCTTTAGTGATCCCATTTTGCAGTCTCTAGTTCTGCACTATGATCATATTTATAATGGTTCTCTTCCTGCCTTTAGTTTCTGGTTTATGGTATTTCCAACATAATAAGGTGATGTTTAGCACAAGCTTTGACTCCTGTGTGTTCTGGCTTGTCTCATGTACTAGTAGAACAATAGTTTCACCCATCTGTAGAAAACTATTATTTCAATATCCATAGTACCTGGAAAAATACAAATAATGTGTGATTTACATGACAATGTTGAGTACCAGTCTATATGTTAGTAACTGAAATAAAGACAGTCTCATTATCAGAGGAAAAAGTAATGAGATATGTTGCTGTCTGTGATTTCTGTCTTGATGTTACTTCCATCACATGCTGTCTAGTTATGAATATCTATAATGCACATAAGTACATAGGAAAAGAATAAAAAATATAGTAAAACAATAGATTAAAAATGGTTTTTTTTCAAAGGCAGAAAATCATTAAAGTCATTAAAGAAAAAAAATAGTTGCTTGAGGGAGCTCAGTAAAATCATTAGCAAATTTACTCCCAAAATTTTGAAGACAGGACTTCATTGCTGAAGCTTTTGGCTTTTGTTTGTAGAGTGGAATATGGAATATATTTCTACAACTATTGTTTGTAGAAATATTTATTCCACAGAAGTCAATATTTGATCTCAACCAGCAGTGAAGACATAGAAAAATAATCCTCAACACAATGACATTAAAATAATTCTGTATAATGCTTTATTTATTATCTTTATAATTACCTCAACATATTAAAATGGCCTAATGCTTTTCAGAGAGTAAAATCCAAGACAGGGATCTAACCTCTGAAAGACAGAGGAAAATGTTGGTATAGTTACATGCAGTGTCTGAAGTAGAGGTTTTCAGGGCTGCTTCACTGATTGGATTTTGGGGGAGGCAAGGCATTGTAGGGAGAGGATATAGATATATTTCAGTATATATAAGCATTCTGGAGGTCTTCACTAAGGTTTACATTTTCATAGTTTGCAGCCTGTACTTGAGCCCCTGAGAAAGTATGGTTGTCCTCTGCCCTATAGAGTTACATTTTATCCTTTTTATGCTGCCTATGGGATTCGTCACTGTAAGCAGGAGAAAAATGTTGATTCTGTGCAATAATTTTAACCTGATTAAATATAAAGTTGGAATCAGCCTCTTTGTCTCTTTGTCTGAATAAAACAAAAAAAAATCCACTGGAGACATTAAGTATTAATGGTATATTGCATAGCAATAAATACTTACTAAAGATATATTTATTGACTATTAATTCATCGGTCTTTTCTCAACCAATTTCTTTGGTTACTTAAACCAGAATATATGTAACTCAGTGTTGGCTCTTAGTAAAAAAGTTGCAACAAGCCATTAAATCCAGGGGTACATTAATTTGCTTTATTTCATTTACCTAAGTCAGATAATGACAAATCTATATTTAGAATTGGAATTGCAAGGAAGAAGATAAGGCCATTAGAGAAACCAAACCCCAGCAGTTTTAGAATGACAGAAGCCTTGCGTAAAAGCCTAAAAACATCCTATGTCTTTTATTTAACAGAGAAAGTTTGAAGTATTATTTCAAAGGCTGTTTATGCAGTGTATATATCACTGATAAGCAAATAATCATTGAATCTTCCAGACTAGACAGTTAATTAAGGAAATAAAAGGATTTAGATAGAGGAAAGGAGAAAAACTTTTTCTTTTTTTAATTTTAATCCTCACAGGTTTGGTAGGATTTATATTATAAGATCCTGGCTAAAAATAAAGCTGGAGCAGTGGGATCTAATGATCGAGTTTTCATTTTTTAGGAGGATTTCTCTAGCTTCAGCTGTAAAACAAATTTAGGCATTGTGTCTGCTCTGCTGGCACCTAAGCCTTCCAGCTCAAAAACTGCTGTGAACATTAATGAACACCAACAGATACATAGCAATAATGTACCCTGATTGCAATCAGAATCATGAATCAGAAATTGATGTGCTACAGAATATAAAATATTCAGTAGTAAACCAGATGAGAGGAATGTTATCATGATTGTAATGATTAGCGTGACTTTTCCTGACTGTTACACTATAAATCACTATATTTGACCAGCCAGATATATTTTCAAATATGTACCTCATATTTGGAAATTTAGGATGGTAAGAAACACTTTGCTTTTAGTGTTTTTTGGTTTATATGTTTGAATTTTTCCTACTTTTAGGTAAAAATCAATCAAGTGAAAGAGAAATCTGAAATTACTTGTGAAGAGAAAGGAGAAATATTCTGAGTAATTTCGATATTTATTTTTAAGAAACATTACAATCATTCTTTGAAATTTCCAAATTGAAAAGTGTTATTGACTTAGAATGGGAGATATATTTAGCAAGAGCTCCCGAAAGTCATGTATTTATTCAGAAATCTAAATACAGATGGTAAAATATCTTTATTGTCACAGTCACACTTTAAATATCCGTTAAAAAAAAAATCTGCCTACTGGGAGAAAGGAAAGTGGCTGTGGAAGGGAAAAGTGCTGCTGACTGGTCATGTAGGAGAGTTTACATGGGGTTAGTACCATCAGCTTCCATCTTTCTGCAGCAGGAATGACAGAGCTCTTGTAGTAGTGACAGTGTGACAGCTCTTGTAGTAGTGCAGTACCAATGGCTCTTGTGGCAGAAAGTGACAGGGCACTGCCTCTGCAGACAGTGTATGTATTGAGGCAGCACTAGATCATTTTTTTGTTCAAGTTAATGTGCCAGGTGAACTACAATAGCTAAGGAGCAGGCAGAAAATGATTTCATATTTCATAAAATTTCAATGTCATATCACCTGGAACTGGGTTAATAAATTCCTAAATTACAATAGCATAATTAGTTTGGGCCTAACAAGGATATACTTTCAGTAAGAGAATTTGCCCTCCATGTCTCATGAGCACATTTAGTAAGGGTAGTCGAAGAATACACAAACTTCAAAAGATGGGATGTATGATATACACATATTTGATTGAAACCAACTCTATCTACTCCACGAGCAAGTCTGCTTCTATTCTCCATTGTTCCTTTATTCTTGTCTATATAGAAAAATTAAAAAGTTACTTTTCTTCCTTATTCTTTTGTGGTGGAATTATATTATAGGATGTTTTCACCTTTTAAAATACTTGTAAAGATTAACAGAGCCTAAGTGACTGGTTGACTAGACAGCAAGATTGTGTCTGCAAGTAGCTTTAATATTTGACAGCATCCATTTGTGCTGCAAATTTCAGGTGAGTATATGATTTTATAATGTCAGTGTTATGTACAGTGCTTTAAGTTCTACTCTGAAAAGTGGGTGGTGAATGCACATGCTCACAACTGTTGAACTCTGCTATTTCTTTGACCATCTCCACCGTGGAATGATTACACTGACACAAAAATTCAGCATAAATTCTTTCAGTCTCTCTTGCATCAGTGTTCAAATACTAAAACTTTGCTACTAGCTGAAATTAATTACTGCACAGACAGTGTTTGTCATGAGGTCTCATTTTCGTATTGTATAATTATACAGATATTAAATATAAATAGCAACGATTCAAAACAGCTCAAAATAACCTATAGAGCCAATTTCTCCCTTGTAGCAGAAATGTTAAGTAGTAGATATGTAAATTTTAAGTCTATTTTTTATGATCTTGTAGTTATATTTGCATTTTGCTTAAATGTGCTTGTGATGGCTTCTGCTGTGAGGGATGTCAATGTTATGAGAATATTACATAGGTTGTCTAATAATTCAAAAATAAAGCACAAATTATATATTAAATGAGTTTTGATTAGTTGACTTGTAAGGCAATTTGGCTAGAGCCAGACCTCAATTTCTTATCAGCATAGTGTAACACATGTAAAATGAAAAAGCGCCAGTCGAAATGTGACAGCTTAATACTGATCTGCAGCATACTAAATACAGAAGAGTTACTTTATAACCCACCTCCAAAAAAACCCCAGCTGACTCTAACTTAGAGACTATACATATTTGTTGTAATATACCGATGAAACCCTTTGCAGTATGAAAATATGAGTTAAAAATCCTGAAAAAAAATAAAAAAAAATGGCTAAAGACAATAAATTCAGGGCAACTGAACAGCAAATACATTTTTATTGAAATTAGCTTTAAAATATGGATAGAATATTCAAGTAGAAAAAGGATTTGTTTTTTACTTTTAAGTTAAATGAATGATATCAGAACCTGAACTGAAAGGGTGCATCAGCCCAATAACAGATTTCTTAATCTGTCATGTTATCCAAGAGGTATCCTTGGGTTTCTCCTGTAGTCACAAATGTTAGGCAAAGTGATGAGTTCATTCACCTTTGGAGCCCCACCAGCAAGGAGGTTTGGGGTGACAAAATGTAGGGAGAGGACCCAGCTGGGACAGCTGAGTGGCACTGATGAAAGGGATATTTCATAATATATGACATCATGCTCAGGAGTAAAAGCTGGTGAAGAAGAAGAAATGGGTGGGGGTGTTTGGAGTGATGGCATTTTGTGTCTTCCTAAGTCACTATATGTGATGGAGTCCTGCTCACTTGGAGATGGCTGAACACCTGCCTGTCCCTGGGAAATGGTGAATGAATTCATTTTCTTTCCTTGTGTGCTCAGATTTTGCTTTACCAATTAAATTGTCTTTATCTCAAGCTACAAGTTCTCTCACTTTTACTCTTCTGATTTTCTCCCCTAATCCTATCACGGATGGGGAGTGAGCAAGGGGATGTGTGGGGCTAAGTTGCCAGGAGGGGTTAAACAATGACAGCCCCCTTGGGGCCCAGATATGTGTGTGTGGGGTGTTTGTGCAGGGTTTTTTTGTTGTTGTTTTGTTTGGTTTGGTTTGTTTTTCTCTCTCTTTGTTATGCCTATTTTTTCATGCTACTTCAGGAACTTCTGGGGTTTTTTGTAAGGCATGAAGCACTGTTTTGTTACTACTTTTAAATACACGTTAAGTAAATAAGTAAATACATTTCCACAGAATCACAGTTAACTACAGAGTCACAGAGTATTCTGAGTTGGAAGGGACTCACAAGCACCATGGAGTCCAACTCCTGGCCCTGCAAAGGACCATCCCCAAGAGTCAAACCATGTGCCTGAGAGTATCATCCAAATGTTTCTTGACATGTCAGGCTTCGTGCTGTGACCACTCCCCTGGGGAGCCTGTTCCAGTGCCCAAACACCCTCTGGGTACAGAACCTTTTTCTAATATTTAACCTACACCTCTGCTGACACAACTTCAGGCCATTTCCTCAGTTCCTGTCACCGATCACAACACAGAAGTCAGTGTCTGCCTCTCCATTTCCTCTGTTGCGGTCTCCCCTCAGTCTCCTCTTCTCCAAGATGAACGGACCAAGTGATCTCAGCTGCTCCTAATAGGGTGTTCCCTCAAGGCCCTGTACCATCCTTGTTATCCTCCTTTGGACACTGTCTAATAGCTTAATATCTGCCTTAAATGGCAGTCCCCAAAACTGCACACAATATCCAAGGTGAGGCTGCCCCAGTGCAGAGCAGAGAGGGACAATCCCCTCCCTTGACTGGCTGGCGATGCTTTGCCTGATGCCCCCCAGGACAGGGTTGGCCCTCCTGGCTGC
>JAWWMO010000138.1:42861272-42908074 GCA_035047845.1 Dendrocincla fuliginosa | reverse complement strand
GGGGTGATACTTTTAACTCTTTGTGTTTGATTGGTCTTATCAATGCCCCAGGAAAGCCAAGACTCTTGTGCCCAACCAGTCTGTCAGCGTCCTGTTATGAGGACTCCACTGAACAGTTTGCTGTGTCACAGGGAATCATCCAAAGGAGGTGAGGAGCTGCTGAGGTCACTTAGTCTGTTCAGCCTGGAGAAGAAGAGACTGAGGGAAGACCTCATTGCAGTCTACAAGTTCCCTGTTGGGGGAGAAGAGGGTCTGACATTGATCCCTTCTCTGTGGTGACCAGAGACAGGTCTTGAGGGAAGTTGTGTCAGGGGAGGTTTAGGTTGCATATTAGAAAAAGGTTCTTCAACCCAAGGGTGGTTGGGCACTGCAACAGGCTCCTCAGGGAAGTGATCACAGCACCAAACCTGATCGAGTTCAAGAAGTATTTGAACAATATTCTCAGGCACATGATGTGACTCGGGAATGGTCCTGTGCTGGGCCAGAAGTTTGACTTGATGATCCTTGTGGGTCCCTTCCAACTCAATGTGTTCTGTGATTCTGTGAACTAACTTGTTCAGGGACATGCTACAACAGCATATTGGAGTTGAATCTCCTACTACAAATTAGAAAGAGGTCCCCCCTCCCAGATCTCCCCACTTTTGCTAAGTATATTACCTGCTATTGCCCTTGAAGGACTCATTAAATAGTTTACAGAATAACATACTTTATTAATAAACTCACAGATAATAGAAAATTGTGACAGTTTTGAAGATTGCCATTGATACTGAATGCAAAACCAAATTTGAATCAATATACAGACAAGTTCTAATCACCAATGAAAGCTAGAGCGAGACAATAATTTAGTGCACATAGAGTAAGGTTCTTACCCAACCTATTTCCCTACAGGGAAGAATAGAGGTTCAGCCCTTTAATGATCCCAGAAGTTACAATGGAGTCTTCCTTAAATTCTCCTCATCCTTAAATTACTTCTATACTATATCTTTACTTTTAGGTGGAACTTTAATGTCTCTCATTGTTACTGATTGGTGTAAAAGTCTCTTGCTTTGCTCTTAAATATATAGTCAAAATATACAGAGACCATGCTCTGTGAGAGGTGGTCATACCTTGAAGGAAAGCAAGGAAAATAATTTTGGGAGGTAGGTCTGAGTTAGTACTGCAATTAGATTATAATAAACCAAATTCACCTGAGAAGAGTGATTTTACCACAGTTGCTGGTTCAGCAGCAAGACATCTTCCCCTTGGTTGACAGCTGCTATTTGGTATATCAACTGCATGGTAACATCAACTTCCCAATCCTGCAATGATTACAACAGAGCCTGGCCATGATGTTTCCACTCTGCTCTACCCTCCATTTCATCCCTCAGCATGTGCTTAGGTTTGCAGGCCATTTGTTCTCTGGGGAATCGTCATAGGATAGTTTTCATGCATGCCAACCACGCTGCATCCAGGAAGTAGCAACTGTGTTATACCTTATAATTTCTGTCCTGTTATGACTTCTGTTAGAATATGTTTATAGTTTATCCATTTTTTCTAATTTTGGCCCCAGCCATCTTCCCATGGTATAGAAGAGGAGCTTCTTCAAGCATGGCTCATAGGTTAGACTGAGGTACTATGTCTCCTACAATGTTATTGCACACGTGTTCAGTGGTGGCTAAGCTCAACCAGGCTCAGTCATATACTGAGCAGAATTCCATCTGGCTGAGTTGTTGAAGGGCAAGATTGTATTTTGTAGCTATATACACAGAAGTGTAAAAATCCCCTTTTATATGTACTTGTAGGGTCAGCCTGGAAGGGTATATCAAAGGTCTAAGGATATTTCATATGCAGCATCCTCTTAGAATTTGGAAGCTAAACAAGCAATAGAGAAGCAGCGCAAAAGTTAAAAATATCTAAGTATATGTGAATATAAAGGGAGAAGTAGCAGCTCAGCAGCTGAACTCTACCCTCATGGCCTTTGCAAAAGGCGAAAGGTTTCCTTGAACAGTGTAGTCCCACATAGGCACTGATGTTTTCCAGACTGAGTACCAGAATTCTATCTGTTACACAAAAATAAAGAATACAGTGTGTCCAATTCATCATGTGAAGTAAGAAATTGGAATGACTTAAATTATTTAGTCATATTGAGTCTCATAACTCTGAAATTTTTTTGCATATCCTGAATTTGCTTTAAATAGAGAGAGACTCCAAATGAAAAGATTGCTTAAGATGGACCAAATTCAACCATTAAGGCTATGTTATAACCCTGCATTGTCCTTTCATTCCCTAGTATATCCTTATTCATTGGAATGTAAAGCTTATGCCAGTATATGTATTCTCTGTGCAGAGAGAGAATAAACTTACCAACTCTACTGCATCTTTATGGTGTCAATATAATCCCTAGGAACAAGGTCAAAAATCAAGATTATTATGACTATTTTAAGACACTTTGCCTTTAACAATAAGAAAACTCAGTGCTTGCCTGGTACTGTTTCTTTTTCTGAAGCTTTGTCTCATTCTGCATTCCTCATTTTACAGAAACTCTAAGGATGTGTCATCAGTGACATGTAGCAGTTAAACAGAATCCCTAATGATATTTTCTGACTTACCTGGCTTTACAAAAGCCTGATCTTGTCAAACAGAGGCTTCATAAATAGACAGTTACGTTGGTTCACAAATCTTATTTTCATATTTCACAAGCTTATACTAAAAACTCTGAAACTCCTACAGCAGAAGTAATTAAACAGCTAATGATATTACAGCTCATATAAATATAAATTTACATGTTTCTGCTGAATTCTATCTGACAAATATTTTGCACGAAAGCAAGTTTAACAGGATACCATTGAAATTTCTGAGTTCAATGGAAATGGAATGCATAATTTCAAATTAACGTAAATCAGATAAATCACAGCAGATCAAAACTGGCTATTTAGTCCAATACATTATCAACAACAGTGGTAAATGCTGAATGTGAATCTTTATGGAAAGTAAGTAAACAGAATCAGAGGAGTGATTTGAGGCACTGAAGAGTCAAAGCTTCTCAAAATGCTCTCCCTGAGTCTCTAATCATGTTTCAAAAGTTCACCAAGGTAGAGTCAGTGTCTCTGCATTTAGCAGTACTTCGCAGTCTAGTTAATAAAAGAAAAATCTGACATTTAGTATCTAGAGATGTGTTGCAATGAGGAATTTCAGAGCTTAAGTACATGACATATAAAAAATGCCACCTGTTTCTGGGGTTTTGAGTCGGTCGATTGCTAATTTTGCTGTAAGAGACAGTGAACAAAGTTTACGTATTCACCATACCAATGCTATTGACATCCCTTCCCTTAGTTGCCTTCAGTACTGAAAAGTCTTACATTTCAGTTGCTCTTTGTGTGGAGTTCTTTCTCTACTTTGAGTCAGCCTTGCTTTTCTTGAATTTTTATTCCTGTTTTCTTGAACAGCACAAGATGTGAATGCACAATGGCAGACTGCAGGTTTTTTCTATCCCTGTCCTAATAATACCCAGCATCCTATTTCAGTTATCAGCTGCATCTGAGCAGTTGCTTAATGTTTTTACAGAATTCCCTATTATAACCCAAATTTTTAATTTCCCAGCAGGTCTTATCTCAACCCTGCATATTTAAAACTGGGATTGCTTAACCTGTGTACATTACTTTTTGTTTATCTATGTTTTGTTCTGTCTGATATTTTGTTATCCAGTCAGTCAGTGTCATAAGGACTTTCTGCAATAATCCACAATTTGCTTTTGAGAATTCTCTTCTGAATCACTTAGTATTACCATGTACCCCTCTCTCACCTGTCCCTAGTATACCATGCAGCCCAGGCCCTTTCAGAGAGCACATCCAGGGGCAACCTAGCCTGAGAATGAAAGTAAAAAATGTTTCCAACTCTAAGTTTTCTACTTTCTACTAATTCTTTAATAGTTGAAGAGACTGCTATGGAAAAATCTATAAATTTTAATTATCCTGACCAAAATTAAGTTAATTCATTTTAGGCTGGAGCAATCGTGTGTGTTAAAGAGTTTAATAGAGTTACACAATCTTTCCAAATGAACATTTACTTTGGGTGTTTCAATATTTTATACTAGGTTTACATTTCTGCCTCCAACAACTTTTCAGTGTCACATAATCTACACTATTTTGCATGTAAATTTTTGTTCTCCAGCATTCACTAGGAGTACTGCATGAGGGCACAGTTCACTGTTATATAGACATAAAACATACATTGATTTATGACTGACTATCCTAGTTCAAACTGTAACAGTCAAATTTGCTACTTCAGACAAAACTCCCCCAGAGAGATGAAACACACACACAGAAGTAGAATTGACACCAGGTAACCAAATATCTGTTTTGTTCATTATTTGTTTTCATTTCATCATTTGTTTACTCCAACGCAGGCTCTGCCTTGTCTTTTCAATAGACTCTTATCCTACTTCTTAGAATAATACAGATGTCTTTTATTTTCCAAATTTCCTTAACTTTTTTAATTTTTACCAAGCAGTTACTTGCCTCTTATGAGTGATATGAGGAGCATCTCAGGGTTGTTGCCTAGGGAAGTGATGGAATCACCATCTCTGGAAGTGTTAAAAAACATGGGGATATGGCACTTGGGGACATGGTTTAGAAGTGAACAGAGCATTGCTGGGTAATGATTGGATTCAATGATCTTTGAGGCCTAAACGACTCTATGATTTTAAAAGAAAAGAAAGATGAAGTCTGAGAGCTAAAAGGACATGGTACACAACAAGAAAGAAAATGCCTAAACAGAATGACAGACTGCTTACATGTATGAATATGAATGACTTTATACACATTCTTAGTCTTTCCTGTGATAAATTAGTTGTATGAAAGACAAAGGTTATATGTGCCCTGAGTATTTACAGAGAGATATATTCTAAATAGTATGAACATCCAAAATTCTCTAATTCCTGTGTACATATCACATATTTGTCAGCATTGATTTCCTAGCTTCTGGTTGTTTCCATGTGGCTTTCAACTTTTACTCACAGGCACAATTTTTTGTTGACCAATGTAATATTTTAAGAGCACCACTGCTTTCCCAGGAATTCATGTGCGTAGGAACACTTACTTAAACGAAGCTTTACAAACATTTCTTCAGTGAGCACTATTTATGGAAGATACAGTTAATTTTCTGAGCAGATATTCCTCAAGTCCTGTGTAGGCTGAGCACAAAAAGATAAAAAAGCAACAATGAGCCAAAAGGTTTGATTTAAAAGACTAAATTAAAGAATGTAATTTTCAATAGCATTTTGCAAGTGAGGTGTTATAAAGTACAGAATTGGAAGTCAGTGTCTGTGGTTTCTTTGGTTGTTTTTGAGATGAAGTGACTCTGGAGGAAGGGATATCAGGACATACCACTGGTGAGGAGTAATACTGTGATTCCTGGTCATAATTTAAAATTTTAAATTTGTTTATAAATCAGTGCCCTTCTGGTTTTTACAAAATCACAGAATAAGCTGAGTTGGAAGGAACCCACAAGGATCATTAAGTCCAGCTCTTAGCCCTGTATGGGAGAATCCACAACAGTCACACCATGTGCCTGAGAGTATCATCCAAACTCTTCTTGAACTTTGTCAGGCTTGGTCCTGTGATCACTTCCCTGGGGAACCTGTTCCCACCCTCTGGATGAAGCAGCTTTTTCTAATATCCAACCTAAACCTCCCTCGACACAATTTCAGGCCATTCCCTTGGGTTCTATCATTGGTCACTGCAGAAAAGGCATCAGCGCCTGCCCCTCTGCTTCCCCTCACGAGGAAATCAGAGCTTTGGTGTTACTGATCTTTAAGGTCCCTTAGAACCCAACCCATTCTATGATTCTGTGAATTTAACACTAAGAGGAATAAGGTAAAAGTGTTTAAATATTGAAGTTCTGTTTAAAACTTGGAAAATGCATTAAAAGTTCTTCTGAAGGGACTATGAGTCAAATAAATCAAAAATGCAAAAGCTTTCATTTTCTCTCCCACAATACAAAAAGAAAAAGCACAAGCAAAGACAAATTTGCAATCTAGTCTGAAAATGCTGACAGTTCAGACAGCTGCTACAGAAACCCCTGTAATTCTTTGGCTTCCTTTAAAATGGTATGTGTCTGGATAAATAAAACCTGAAAGCTGTAGATATGGTTTCAGCAATGCACAGTATGTTCTACTCACTCACCTTAGGAAAACCAAAAATTTGACATTATGAAAAGACAAAGTTTTATCTAAGGTCTGTATGAAACAGAGATAAACAATTAGCATGGCATATATTTGTTTCCCCAAAGGAATAATTTTCTGTTGAGATATTTGGTTTATTATCTCTATTGGACTTCTGTTCAGCTTAACACTCCTGACAAAGCATGCATTTCTGTGATGTATCTGCTCAGTAACTAAATGTTGTATTTCCAATAATCCACAGAATAACCAGTAGAAATCATCCTGGCTGCACTGTTAAGAGTAAATAAAGATCCATTATTTAAAAGTATTTAGTTTGAGTGTATAAGAGCATATATATAATCAAGGAAGAAAATGTATGCAACACACCCCGCCTTGAATGTTTAAGACAGGTGAGAAATGTAGTTGTACTGTTTCTCTAACCAACTCACAGGTAGCCTGTAATGACAGCATGAAATCTGGCAAAACAAAACAAATCAAGGCAAAAAACCAAACCCAAAAAAGCAAATCTCAAATGCTGAAACCCATTCTTTTTCCTGAATAAAACATTTCCTTGTCAGAAATGTCTTTTGCCACACCTTGCTAGTTTAATATTTGACCAGAAATCTTTGACCAGGCTATACACACATAGGAAATTAACCTCTTCAGAGGAAATATCTTTAGAGGAAATAATTCCCTCTCTATGGAGGAAATATTGTTACAGGAACCTTTAAGAAGAAATCTTTTAAATTTGAGGCCAAGCGCTTGGGGAGTGAATTTTTTGCTTGTGTGTGGTGATAATAGTGATTCAGTAGTGGTACCACTAAACCAATTCAAAATTAAAGAGAATTTCAAGATCTGATTCCCTTCTATGTATACTGAGGGCTTCTGAAATCCAGTTTCAAAGAGCATAACTGCCTTACAAAATCAATGAATTGTAACTAATGGCTTAAACAGTACTAACATTACCTGGTGAAACTCAACTATTCATCTTTTTAAAGAAACATTCATTTCATTTATATCTTGGGTTTCTTCCATAGAAGCTTTCTTCAGGATCTTCCCATTTGCAAGCTCTATTCAGGAGTTTTATTTCTGATATAAGTGAATCTGAAAATCATAACCAAATTCTTTTATTTAGTGGCAACAACCTTTTAATATTAAATCAAGGCGGTCTTGGATTTTCATAATTTAAACATGGGATTGCATGCTAGAAATAGTAAGGTTTCTAACTGGCATTCAAATTTTGTTAGTATATACGAACATGCAATTAAGATGAAAGATTGTTCTGCAATATGTTTTATTTTCCCTTTTTCTGCAAACCAAATTCCATAGGGACAGCTTTGATTTGATATGTAGCCATTTAACAAGAACTTCAATATGTATTTTAAAAAGCTGAAAAAAAATGTTATTTTTACCTTGCTGATGGCAATTTCCCCGCTGATTTAATAATCCTAAACAGTGGCTTCAAAATAGGTTTTAATGAACAAGATATATCCTCTTATGAAAAGTTACTTTTACTTGTGATTCAACTTTACTATGCTTTTCCCCCATTTTTCCCACTTCCTCTGTGAGATTCTTAGAAGAAAATAATTTTCTATCCATCTTAAGAATGTCTGGTAGCAAAGTCCAATTGTAGACCTTATGAATTTAAGGAACAATTTGAATCTTCCACTAGTAGAATTGAAAGGTCCATTCCTACTTTTGAAGATAGTTAAAATGTAAAATTTAAAGTTTTGCATTATCAAGAGGATCCTTAGAGGATGGGGAATGGCTGTGATGCTGCAGATTCTCCTCTTTATTTCACACATATACAAACTGCACATAGGAAAGTAATTGCTTTCTGGATGATGGTCACACCTTCAACAGCAGTAAGAAGAAACTGTTTCCCTGAGTTTGGGTTGTAGTTTGTTTTAGCTCTGGTTTATGTAGCCTAATTTAGAGCTGTATTATATTTCAATAGAGTAAAAATTTTCTACTAATAGTTCCATTATTTTCTCCATGACAGAATTTAACAACATCTTCATTTAAATGCTAATTTTTTTTCCAGTTAACTGCAGAAATAGCATGCTCGAAGACAAATTTAACATTTCAAGCCCTGCTATGAAAAATGATAGCAAAATTCACGCAAATCATCCAAATCAGTCAGCAACTTTCCAAGACAGCTCCAGGAGAATCATATTACAAGTGAATAGAAAGTGAGAAATATCACTTCAGGCTTATTGCAGAAATATCACTTCTGACTTACTGCAGATAGATTAAGATAGATTAAAGTGGGTTTTGTTTTTGTTTTGTTTTTTTTTTTTTTTTTTAATTGGTTTAGTTTGTTTGTTTGGTTTTTTTTTTTTGTTGTTGTGCCTTTTTTTTTTTTCTTTTATCTGTAGTGGGTGAAGTAACAGGGTATAAACACATCAGTCTGGTATCTTCACACCCTAAGCTTTGTTTTCTCAATTTCAGATGCAAATAGTTTTAATCAGTTATTATCTCACATTTATTCATACAGTCTATAGTTAATGGACCATGTTCGTTCTCTTCTTTGTCTGTGGTTATATTTACATGAGATTTAGAAAGAGATGCTTATTCAACAATGTCATCAAAGCAGCTGCTTTCTGTGGTTAGGCACGGCTCCCAGTTGTAATGAAACCAGTGAAATAATGTGTTTACTCTAAGCAATATTCACATGAAAGCTAAATAAACTTCCTGGCTAAGACCTCCTCATCAGCATGCACTTCAGATTTGAGTAAACTAGAAGTTCTAAGATCACAAAAAATTTGAAAGACTAAAGCAGGAACAACAGCTACAGTGTTAATTACAGAAATGAGATTAATCTGTAATTCAACCCAATTCCCACTCTTTTCCTGGGGAAAATTCTTCAGAGAGACTGGAGGACATGTTTGCAGGTAGTCATAGGTAAGCAAAATGGGTGGAAGCCATGTTAAAGCAGAAAATGTACTAAGTGAGATTTTGCTAGCTTGAAACTAATCTAGATAACCTAAATCTCTCTACTAGATTCTAGATATTTAAAGGAGCCATGCAGACTTTTTTACTGCTAAAATGCAAAGCCTTATCTGGCTTCTAGAGTTCCTCATAAATATTTGTTTAAACATCTAAAGGCTGGAAAATGCCTGACAAAAAAAAAAAAAAGAAAAAGAAAAAAACAAACCCTAGACCAAACCCCTCCAAACCCTCCCACCCCCCCAACCCTCAAATGCATGTTGAAGGAAGAAATAGAAACTTGTAGCATAAAAAACCTGAATACAGATGGCTGGAGAGTCATATAGAGAAGGCCTAGCTTTCAATCAGAAAGAAATGGGCACCAAATAACAGAAATGGTTTATTGTGAAACAGGTTCATAATGAATGGAATGGTTTAGAAGGAAGCAAAAGCTTGCATATGGGATGATCGATAAAAGAGGCAGGAACGGCTCTGAATTGCAGAGTAAGGGGAGTAATAAAAAGTCCTAATTAGTGTTGATTTGATTATATGCTATAGGTCAGGAAATAGTTTCCTGATTGTCACTGAACAGAAGTTGAGAAGTTGGGTTCATCTCCCAGCTCTTTCACTGCCACACTATCTAACCAATGGCAAGTTATTTAATCCATCTGAGTTTCTATTGAATTATTTTTCTGATTCTTCATGTCTATGTGCACTTCAGTTATTAGGCAGAATAGCTATTGCTTTCTTTTCAGCCATACTTTCATCTAGAAACTGGGTTCAATGTAGTCCTGTCATACTTGGGGCAAGTTAAGATCATTGTCCTGTCTCTGGGTTTTATGCTTTGAGCCCACTTTTTTTTGAAAAAAATGAATTTGTAGGGACAGAAGAAACAATGGAGAATACTAGGAAATTGGAAACTAATTTTTTCTTGAATTAAGACAAGGAAGATATGTTATGAAATTGTATATTGAAATACAATATTTAAATCCACATTCATTAAGAAACCCATCAGCAATGTTATAGGAGTAATATTTTTCACAGATAATATCAAAGATATTTTGGGCCATCAACGTGGTTCATTACTGTACCAAAGCCTCAATCTTTCATTATTCATAGTTAAAACTAAATTAAGATTTTTTCTGAGTTCCCTGTAGATTTGTCCAAGGTGGCAGCTGTGGAGATTGATCTGTATTAGACAGTACTGATAGCATTATACGTTTGAACGAGGCTTTTGAAAATATATAATACCCAATTTGTCAAATTTTATATGGTCTTATAAAACAAACCACTATCTGAAAAATGGTACTAGTCATGATGGCCTTGCCAAAGTAAAACCAGTGAAGTCTGTGAAGCTGTAGTCACATTTCCCCCTCGCACTTTACTATGTATATTAGCACTGGAACAGGCTATCTTATTGCAAAGTAAAGGGAAGTTCTGTCCAACAAAAAAGGGATCCAGAACTGCCAAAATGTATGTGTCAATGCTCTTCAAAGGCTTATCTGTCTTTCTGTTATTAGTAGTCAGTTCTCTGTGGAAAGATCTTAGAGCTGCTTGAAGTGAAGTATTTTTCGGTTATTTTAACTCCTATAAATGTAAAAAAAAAAATTGAAATGGAATGAAATGAAATTGAATTGAATTAAATAAGAGAGAGAAATTTCACATTCTGAAAGGAGGGAAGCATGTTGAAATTCAAGAAATAAAATTAGAAAAAGAAACTACCAAGGGGAACTTATGGAATTTTAAACCAATCACTACAGCCATTTAATTCTCATGACAAAATAGTACTACTCCCATTTTAACATGAAGTAGCCATTTCTAACACAAACATGGGCAATGTGAAATCAGCACAGCAGTAAACGTAACTCTTGTTTGGCAAACTCCCAAAATATTTTGGGATGCAATCAGGATAGCTGGATGATTTCCCCTACTGGGAACACTCTTCACACTATATCTACTTTCTGTAATTCCATGCAGTCTGGAAAGTGCTCTCAGTTGGTCTCTTGATGCCGAATGAAGACGAATATATGATATACAAAGCTTTGGAAGTATGTACATGGTTGCTATTTTTGGAGTGTATCAACAAAAACATACATTTGTATTTCTATAAATATGTGATTACTACATTGTGCTGATCAGCTTTTGCTTTTATGCAGCTGAGTTCTGATTTACACGCTATGCCTACAGTAGCCATACAGACAGATTACATCTAGCAAAAGGCATAGGTCACTATTTTTACAGATGTCACTGTTCCTCACTTTGGGACAAAAAGCACTTGCCATTTTGTAATTTATAACTTTTCATTTTTGCCAGGGAAATATCCTTGAAATGTATGCCTCGTGAGCAGGATCAGATTCCTTTTCAAAATTTATGTTCCCTAACAAAGATAAGTACTTGATTAAGTATAAAACTGAAATAAAAATTTGATTAGAATGCAGACATTCTAGTCTGATACACTGTAGACTAGTTTTTAACCATTGTATTAGGAAAAAAAAAGATATGGGTTTTTTTCCCATTGTCTCAAAATCTACAGAAGGGAAACAGAAGAGCCATCCAAACTTATTCACAATGAGAAACAGATGTGAGTTATTATGTAGTGTTACTGTATTATTCATGGGATTTTGGTATCTGTATTATTTCAGATACACATTTCCCAGGTATACTCAGAGCAGAGAAAGCTTTGGAGTTCTGCAGGTATTATAATAAACCTCTGATTGCTTTTCATGGGAATGTCATGGCTAGGATTGCAAGCTAGTAGTGTAGGAAGGAGACAGAAACAGCTCTCTAGGCAGCTGTTGAGCTTCAGTGGGAGAAAAAGGGAAATTCTTCCAATGAATAAAATCACAGAGGGCTGAGAAATAACTGAATAGTGACATTCTGATATTGCATTATATTCGTCTTATGGTGCAACTTCAATGCCTGCTTGGCACTCCTGCCTGAGTATTGTGACAAAATTGTCTGACAGCACCACAGTGCAGAGTCAGGGTATCAATTTGCAATTATATTGTTGCTGTTCAGCTCCATTAGATAAAGTATTTTTCATGTCTCTCTTATAGGAGGTCACTGACTTACAACATCCATGTTCCAGCAGAAGTTTCTGTGGGGGGATATGGGAAATCAAGTGTTAGAATTGTAAGCAATAAGTCATCTCAGAGGAAATTTGCAAAGGAAATTTAGGAGGACACAGTTTGAATACATGCATCAAATAAAGACCTACAAATGCAATTGACCATTTAGTAAAGAATGGTTCTCTTGCCTAGCAGAATAGCTTCATATGTGAACAAGTCAATTCAAATCTGATGATGGAAAAACTGCAGCTATAAGTTCTGAATTACCAACAATGGATACGTGGTGATACTGAGTATGAGTAGATACTTTATATATCAACATAATTAAATGGAAGTTAATTTAAATGTATACTTTTTTTCTGTAATGAACAGCAGTCTCTAAATTTCCATGTAAGTAAAAAGTAAATGGGAAGAATAATTAATCAAATACTGCTGCAATATTAAATAGCTAATTTACCAAGAAAATTGTTTTTGAACTCTTGTGTGAAGCCACCTCTGGCTATTTCAGATTATACGGTATAAATTATGTACAGAAGTGTATTTTGACTGCCAGAATACTTTAGTGCAGACTACAACCCTACAAATCTATATCTGCTGCAGATAATATAACCCCAGGAATGCTGACACATTTCTTATCCAGAATATTTATTCTCTTTCATGTAAAAAGGAATTTTACAGATACAAAAATTGAAGGTATTGTTTGTAAAATTTTTTCGTGTTACATATCACATTTTTGTTTTATTTAATTGAAGTGCCATTTAAAACCAGAAACTGCTAACTAAGAAGCTGGCCAAAGAAATGGGGAAAGTATAATAGTCAGTTTAAATATCAAGGTTCAAATGTAGATTTTGAAACATCCAGTAGGAATAGAATGGAAATTTATTGCTTGGCTCTGACTAAGGAATATTTTAAAAACTTGTTTATAGAAAATGTTCATTGCAATTCTGGAATAATATGTAGTATCTCTGAACAGTCAGGAAACAGTGATCAGTGAAATACCTGTGGTATTCTGCACTGGAATATATAATGACAGTTATATGCAATTTATTACCAATGTGTATAGACACAGTTGTAAAACAAAATGACATAATCAGATAGCACATGATAGAACTTTTTAAACCAGCATACAAATCTTTTGTTGTCATACTTAGAAACTTGCTCAGGTAAGACTTTGTTTATCATGTATAATATTTGAGGGGGAATCCTCATCAAATTTGAAGTCTAAATGACCTCCTTGTATGGCAAGTAGAAGCGAGGCTAAGAAATTGCTCTTTTAGCACTGCTGTAGGTATTTCCAGAGTTCTACAGTTCAGAGGTGCTAAGTATAACAGTCAGATTTCACCAAGACTTC
Organism: Dendrocincla fuliginosa; assembly: GCA_035047845.1. Classification (NCBI taxonomy): domain Eukaryota; kingdom Metazoa; phylum Chordata; class Aves; order Passeriformes; family Dendrocolaptidae; genus Dendrocincla; species Dendrocincla fuliginosa. The sequence continues at coordinate 42,894,588 of JAWWMO010000138.1, read as the reverse complement.
TCCATGATTTAATGGTCTATACTTAAGTAAGCCATAAAGTTTAATGATCGTGTTTGTGTTTAAGGCCAGAAACACACTTATATACTTTCCTGGACCCAGACCATTAATACCAACATAGAGATATCTGAACAGCATAAGTGAGGCAATAAATAGAAGAACATTTTGGTGAGGAAGGTTGTTATTTGTATTACCATTCCATTGATGCAAGGACAGGAGAGAAGGCTGAAGACACTTTCACAAAGAGACATGATGCTTTGCTCCATAAATAGTTCCAGCTGAATCATAAGGGATCATGCTCTAGCTCATGATTAAGCAGAGTATCACAGTTTGGCTTGAAACAGCTTTATTTCAGAAAAATCACACAGGAAGTTTGTGTCAGATACTAAACCCTCATTATCTGACTCTTAGCCAATGCTTTAAATACAAGACCATCTGAATTGCTTCATTTTCCAGTCTCCTATTCCAGAAGGTTACTATTTTTTTACTTTCCTCATGGAGTGTGAGTTTCAATAATTACATCAAGGAGCTGTAAGGACATATTGAAGGGGAGGCGTGGAGGGGAAGATGAAAAAAAGATGAATTAGTTTCAGCATAATAAAGCCTCTGGATTTAAGATGGAAAGTTCCTTAGCCTACCCACAAACTATTGCCTTACTTTTTATTCATAAAGTATGAATTTTTAAGCTGGTAGTTGTAAAATGGGCAGGTGAAATCAGATGTCATATCAGACTGCATAGATTTTAGAATCAAATTCAAACAGCATGTCTGAGATTATTAGTGTCATCATGAAATGTGTCATGATTATTAGTGCTACCATGGGTATTTTTCATTAAAAAAAAATATGAGTTTTATTAGGCTCTAACTATCTTGTTTGGTGGGACATTGACAGAGCAATTAAGAGTCCTTTATTTATAGTTGTTGACCAGCATTTAATATCTGAAAATTCTTACTTTTATTGTAAGCAGAAGTGTACAAGAGAATGGTTTTTGACTTCACGTGCTCTCTTAATGCCACATTAATAATATAATAATAATATAATTAATTAATAATTAATTAATATCACATTAGAGCATCTGAATTGCAACAGGTTACTTCATCCATTGAATCTGGATTTCATTGAAATTCATCACAGTGAATTTACTGGCTAGAAGGGTAGCAGTTGGCTGCTCATCTATACAGTTGCTTACTGAGTACAGCCAGTTACAACCACCACCTACCCAGATGACATATTGCAGTTTGAGAACATGTTTAAATCCACTTACCAGTGAAGCCATAAAGCATAACTGAAAGCTTTTCTCCATGGGGTTTGTGCTGGTTTAAAGGTAAACTGGCTGGAGAAATGAACCCAACTCAAAAAGAGATTACCAGTCAGAGCTACAATTCACTGAAAAGATTACAATAAATACAATGATACAATATCATCTCCTACCTTTACAACTGATGTCCTTAAGCCTTCAAAATAAAGACTATTCCATGTTAGTAGGACTTTTTTTTTCAGGGTCACAGAGAAAAATGTTCACTGTGGGCTTCATTAAGGAAGTTGGAAATTTAGGAATCTGCTGTATTTTCTTGATCTTCCCCTTCTCTTGGAATCCTCCTGATGCCTCATTTTAGACTTTGTTCCATTTAAGAGCATATCAATAAGTCATTTTATATTTTTTCAGATTCCGCATACAAGCATGGAAACAATTAAGGTTTGGGACGACATCAGTCAGCTATGGACATCAGGCCAGATACTAGGTGACTTTTGTAAGAAGGAAAATCTAAGAGGCAGAAAAGCGTGTTCTGTTGCACTCAGGGACATACCATAGTAAGTGCTTTTATCAGGTAAGCATTATTTGGCTGCACATCAAAGAGTATGCAAGTGTAGCCTATAAACTAGCAGTCCTGTGTTTTGTTTAAGCCAGGTAACTATATACAAAAAAACTGTTTGCAGATTGGTTTTAATCTCAGACTATCTGCTAATTTTACGGATTAAATTCAAGTCTACAACCATATGTAAGATAGCTAAATTGTATATACAACCACAGTATTTGTAAAGCCCTGTGAGGATCTAAATTCCTCTTTCAGAAATCCAAAATATTGATTGAAATAATCGTTTCTTTTTTTTTCATGTCACCACCCTCTATCTATGCATAGAAGGAAAGCAAATGAGAATAAAGAGCAAAGAGTGGGAGTAACCACATAGTCCCATATTTCCTCTTCAGTCAAGCCCACATATATTTTTTCATTTTTGCTCTCTAGTACCATATCCAATTCACTAGTGTGGGGGCAACCTATTCTCAATTCCAGATGTGAAAACAGGAAAAGGAAATGAAGGACTAAAACAGAGCACAACGAAGGATAGTACTTAGCTACCAGTAAGCGTGATTTCCATGTATTACTCATGCTAGTAAGGGTGTATGTGAGTATAATAAGAATATGTATTGTGGAAAATCTCCAGGTGTTCCACAGTTTTGAAATCAGGTCACCTAAATACATCTGTTGCTGTTTTTAAAAGGCTTGTCTACAGTCTAATAAAAATGAGGTATTAAGAAATAATTCATACCTCTTGCTACAGCATTCAGTGTGATCATTGATTTCCTCATGATTAACCACAAGCAACTGTGTGACTGTTGTACTTTAAAAATTAATTCAGCACTTTACCTTTTTAAAGCGATGCGTGACAAAAGCTCTTAGAGTTCAAGCATGGAATAATGGTGTAATTTTAACCATATCCTTTATTTTCCTTTGTTGGAGGATTTTCTAAAACAGATTAAAATCTGCTTGTCAATTTTTTAAACACTATTATATGTTGTTCCAGAGGAAATATCATTTCAACTGTTCTGAAGCTGATGTTCTTTTAAACTCTGAAACACTTCTTTCCATAACAAGGAAGAGACAAATTCACATAAAAGGTAAGAGACAGACTTCCAGGGAATGCAGCAGCCTGCTACTTATTTATACACAGAACCACATGACTGGAGGAAATCAGCCTGGTACAGAGTCTTGTTAGCTGCTGTGAGACCTGTTATATGTGTATGAACACGAGGCTGCTTAAGGCATTGCTTTTGGCTACCTCCTGGGTTTCGGACTCACGAGAACGGTGTAAGGCATGTAGTACCTGGTTAAGTGGAGCCCTAAGTGGCTGGGCCAGAAAATGATAAAATTATGGCAGGAAGATTTAAGAAACATAAAAGTAAGAGATGGAAGAATAATCTCATCTGCCAAATGTTTTCTGGATTACACACGAAGCCAATGGGGAAGGAATGTTTCCTTCCCTCTCTTGCTCAGCCCACAATTTGATTCCTGATCGGAAGTTAAAATGACTGAGGATCTTAGGAAATAGTATCATGACTGACACATATCAATCCTGATATGATTCCAAGGACAATTGGTGACAGCTAATTGTAGGTGATATCTCTATTTTATTTTTTTTTTATTATGCAGTAAATAATAAGGAAATACATTGGCAAAATTATCATCATCAAAATAAGTTTTAACTTATTTTCATGCTATTTAGTCATTTTAGCCGAACCTTAAAAACTCCCCTGTCACCTTTAAAGTAAAGAAGCCATTTTCAGCTGTGCTCCTGAGGGACTTTCGTTCAGTAGATAGACCCAGCCTTATTTATTTACCTTCTACTGAGTAACAGCTCAAAAATACTATAAAGAAATTGTTTAGCACACAAAGTCACATACAACCTAGTGAGGGATATATGAAAAGACTAAGGGGTACATAAGAAATATTCAAAGATCTCCCTTTTAAAAACATGAAAACTCAACAAAAGAGCTGGAATATGATAGTGACATTATACATCTGTTTAGGCCTGAACATGAAGAAATGGAGATCTGTTTTAAATTATCAATGAACTAAATTAATAAGCAGGATGAAAATCCATTTCTGTTCCCAGGAAAGACAGGCTTTACACTTACATAGGGATTTCTTCTCTCTAGCCTACTAAATGATGCAAAGCTTTATGGAAAAGTCCATAAGATAGGATACAAAATAAATGATTGGAGATTTGGGAATTAATTTTCTACGAATACTTTCTTTCCTTTTCTGACCTTATTAAATTAACATAGACAATGTTTTTTTATTATTACCAAGTGGTTGCCATGAATGTAAGTTAGCCTTATTTTGAGGCATTTAAAGCACTGAGTTTTCTTAGAAATTAACGACTCCGAGAATCAGCACTTTTTGTTCAAAGACCATAGACTTTCTTTTGCAAGAACTAGCATTTGATTCTAATTGTACCTCATGTGTCAAGTGTGACTTTGCTGCTTGTCTATATCTGATATAACTACCAATAATGACCTTTCAATTCATCACGCAACGTAAAACTTAAAACTAAATCTGGTGTGTTTCCTTAAACTGGTACTGGCTTTTTCTGTACTCAAGGAAGTTATAAGTGCAAGTAAATTAGATTACTGTTTTAAGTAATTCCCCTTTCTAAGTATAGAATGGCACTGGTTAAAAGAAGCATTGTAAATCTTATTTCCAATTAGCTTAAGCCCTATAAACATTCACTGAAACCCTACTAAATCTGCTTAAATTCAGAGACTGCCCACGATTTACCAGCTGGTTGTTCCTGTCTAGAGATTTAGGAACAGATATCTGTGGGATGGGGAAAAGCTGATTAGAGATGAGTAATGAGGAGAGACCAAATCCCCATTAGCCAGGTCAAAAAGCAGAGTCTAGCAAATGACCCCATGAGATATTTAATAGTGCCCAGTTAGGAAAAGAGCAGTAGACAATAGAACTTGCTTCTTATGAAGGAGGGTGCAGAACTGTGAATGTATACCCAGCTTGCTTGGAGCTTCCTATGGATTCGGTGACAATTTGCAGTAGACAAAACCCCCTTATACTTCACGAAATGGATAAATAATTATTTTGTTCAGGCAGGTAATATCAAAGAATGACAGTCTGGAATTTCATAAAATGGATGTGGTTCATGAGTCTCACAAACAGTAAAAAAAAAAAAAAATATAGTTACCCCTTAGAAATGGGAAGAAGAGTCTATGTAATGATCCCACTGGAACAAAAAAAAATATAAACAAAGGTGAATCATTATATTTCCTCTCATATTCACTATGCTGCCTGTGAAAGAAATCATTGAGGCATGTACCAGCCTCTCTTTTTCTGGGAATAAATTAAAAGTATTGAAATCAATATGAGTCCAGTAGTTAAGGTGAGCCTTCTATCAAAATATTCTGCTTTTGCTATAACAATTTCCTGTCCCCATTCTCTCAGGCAGAACAACTTCCCCTGATGACAAAAAACATCAACTATCCATTGAGATGAAACCCCTCTTTGACATATGCTGTGTTAGGAAGCTGAGTAATAAGACTAGGATTCAAAATTATGCCATTCAGCTCAATGTGTCTTGCTAAGTATTTAGACTTCTCAAGATACTTTTTTAAAACACCTATGCCACATTTATTTTGCTATTTCAAAAATCTACGGATATATTTTATATTGCTGTGCATCTTTGAAGCAAAATTAATTTTAAGCTGAGTATAAAATCCATATTTTTTCTTTTTCTGAGGATTACATACTTAAAGAAGAGGTTCACTGTTATGTTATAGTGGATTTCATACTCAAGATAAATAACAAAATGAAATATCATCTCCTTTTCTGATTCTTCTGTCTAGACATATTTTGTAGAGTGGGCAATTGGGAATTATGAGATTAGAGTTCCACTGAAGTGTTCCGCTGACATCATAAGCCACACAAGTGAAGCTCAAGTGCTTTACATTGTCATTAGAATCCCAAGACAGAATTGTTAAACTACATAATTCATGGTGTGCCTGTTTGCTTTATATAATAATACACAGTCTGAGTTCCTGTTTCAGTTCTTTCTTATTCCCATTGAAGCCATCCTTTCTTTTCTGCAAACAGTTTCCTAACAGCACAATTGAAACAGCAGTTTCTTATAAAATAAAAGGTATTTTTGTAATTGAAAGAAAAGAATGAGCATTTCATTGAGAGGGGAATATAAAAGTGAATATGTCAGTAAAGATGATAAATAAAGATGAATTTGGGGTTGCAATGCTGTTCATTAAAACTGGAGCAACACATGTGTTACTAAAGCAGGACATAGCAATTGAGAAGCAACAAGCCTCTTAGATGAAAGTAAAATCAAGTGGAACCTCTGGTCTGAAGAGTATCTAGTTTAAGAGATTTCCATTTTTTGAAAAAAAAAGGCAAGAAGTTTTCTGACATAAAGAAGAATAGATCTGAAAAGAAACCATCCAAACTTGCGGTTTGTCAAAACAAGGTCTTTTTAAGATTTTAAATACTTTAAATAGTGAGACATGCTTTTATGACCATGCAAGCTGACACTGTAAAGAACCATTCTTCCAACACATCCTCTAACATACTTAACCCAAATTTCTCTGTTATAGAAGCTTTAGTGAGGAGTTAATGCTGAAGGAAAATGCTTGTTAGATCTTATGGGAGACTGAAAGTGTGATATTCTTTTTTTTTCCTCTCCATGCCTATTGGCACATTTTTTTGGCATTAGGTAGCACAACAGTGCTATTTTAAGTATTGGATATGGCCTTTATGCATCTTTGAACAAGGAAAATGTCTGAAAATATGAAACAATCAAGAGAGAAACTGTTATGTGCTCATGCAGATGTTAAAATAGGCTACTTAAATAGTTTATAAGTATCCAATAATAATTTAATTACTGTGTGTGTCCTCCTTACAATACTCTTCAAAAGTTGAAACAACACGCATCACAAATCTGCTATGATCCCACAGTAACAAAAGATATTTCTCAATAAAAAACAAACAATAGAGTTGCTCACAGCCATCACAGAGGCTGCTTTAGTAGACCAAACTATTTTTAGAAGGTAACAGGGGATTTTATACTTTCAAACATGTTGGTCATGATAAGAATCCTTTAGAAGTCCTTCTTTTAAATGAAAAATATCATCAAACAGCTAACAGAAAACATTAAAATTCTGAAATGATACTCTTGTTTCTTTAAATCTGTTTTTCTTTTGAAACAGAACTTTGGCTGATAACATAGATTTTTCTCTAGTTAAAGTGCAGCACTTAAATTGTTGTGAAATTCATAGCTTCCACTCTCAGAAGTGATATGGCATCAAGAAAAGACCAGCAAAGAAAAAAGAAAGAATCTCTTTTATGAAATTACAGCAGAGGATCTTTCTCAAGGGAATATTTAAAATAGATATGTTTACTGCTGATGCAGTTGCATGTCTGATAACAGTAAGCAGATTAAGTATAGAGAGAAGATCTTTTATGCCTGCTTCCTTTGAGTGAAGGGTATTATGTTTGTAAATCAAAGTCTAAATGCTGGCAAAGGGAGCACACTGCATAATCCTATTGAGAGGTTTATATATTTAAAGAGCATTTTAACATAACTGTAACTTGACCCTTCCTTTAGTTCAGCTTCAGGAGCTGAACACAAGAGGATATGCTTTCCAATGACAAATTAGTCACAGCTCCCAGAACACAAGGATTTTTCAAAATTTTTACCTTTATTTTTACAAACCACAATATATGTTTATAAGAAACATTGCCATCTATAAATCCAATTTCTAGCTAGAATAAGCCTTTGATCTTAAATGTATAGTTATGGTAAAATAAATGAAACTTGTTTTCTTTTTTTTTAACACAGAAGAATGCATATAACTTTCATTTGGAAACACTAGGCAAAAAGAATAGATAAAGTGTAGCACACATGAAGTCAAAGTCTTCAAGAACCTTGAAGAGGGAGAAAATATTACAATTGGAAATATTTCTTGGATTTTATGCTTCGTTTGGGACTTTTTTACATGATTGGCAGGTTGGTTTTTGTTGTTGTTGTTTTGGGTTTTGTTGTTTGTTTTTCTCCTAAAAGGGCAAAGATCTGTTCAGATTCGAGCTCTGGAAAAATGACCTACACTAGATGGCTCATATAAGTCCAACTACAGTCACCAAAGTGTCTGGCTGTAATAAGCGTTCTATACTCCCAAAATAGGAAAAAAACCCAACATTTTTGACTTTTGACTAATGTTACTAGACCAAATATGAGCGTAAGAAATTGCTTATTTTGTATTCTTGATTTCTTGCTCATTTTGTGAGAAACTGTTTGGTAGTAATGTATAAAACATTAAATAAGTCTTGGGTTTCAGCAGGGTAGTGAAGTGAACTATAAACAGAAAAAAACCAGAAATAGAGAGGGGAGTGGAGAAGAGCTGCAAATTTTGAGGAGAAGAGCAAAAGGCAAAACTCCTGGAGATCTGAGACATGGGAGGATGGTGCCTCAAAAGAAGGATCTGATTGTACAGACTAAGACTGGTGACACACTCTGATGAGAAACTAGTTCAAACTAGGAAAATATCTGGAACAAGGAATAAATACAGCAGCAACATAAAAGCAGCCAGGATGCGGGCAACAAATTGGAGTAGAAAAGGTTCAGCCAGGAAAATCCAAGACTTTCTGTCCAAAATGTATCCAAGCTTTTAGCAAGAGACAGAACAGGAAAACTGAGGATTAAAAGTAAAATATATAATGATGAAGGCCAAATCTAAAAAAAAACTGATGGTACTTCAATAGAGAAAAGTTGGACTGAATAGAAGATAAAATAGCAAACAGAAAGATTTAGACTCAGTAGAGCACATTGTTTTTCAAGAACTAAAATGGAATCCAGTCTCATCATTTAGTCTAGTGGCAAGGGTGTCAGGACCATAAACATGCATGTCTTTTGGTCAGCCTCTTGAAACTAAAAAGTCTGGAGTCAGATGTGTCCTACCTGCATTTATACACAATGTTAAATGTTTTCACATGATCAAGGATATAATCAGTAATTTAACTGTGGGATAAGAAAATATTTAGACAGAAAAATTCAGGCTCATTAATTTCAAACTCAGCTCCAGGTTTTGTAAAGGTATTTTCCCAGAAGCTGTTTACAACAGCTTCCAAAAATACTTTTATCTAAGAAAGTTCTGATTATTAGCAATAGATGGATACTGTACTCAGTGTGGGGCAGCAATAAATCACAAGGGATCAAAAAAAGATTGAAAAGTGAGAAGATGGCAGGATTGTTTTAATTCATTTTGATCCTAGACATCTCTGGGATTTATGGAGTTATAACATAAGCAGGCAGGCTCTTTGCTGTACAAATTGTCCTAAATTTTGCATGCAACTTCTAAAACCCTATACTCAGCTTTTTCTTTCAAGTCCAATTCACAGAACTGTCATTTATAAATTTACAGCCCAAACTGCAGATCATTTTGGACTGTGTGTCTGGATAGATTGTTATCTCATTCTAAAGAGACTGGAATATAAAGTTGTATCCTATATCAATATGTACAAGATAAATGAAATAGTGTTTTTTTTCTCATTGTGTCACTCAGTTTAGTATGAAATGGAATTTTTTTATGAGATTAAATTGGGGATGCAAACCAATTTTTAGCAAGTGTTTACAACTCTAACCTTAACATATTACTGTGATAGGTAACAGTGATTTCTGTAATTCTGTCAATCTCAAAGATATCTGCAGGATGAATGCTAACCAAGTTGAAATATTGCTTTAACATGTAATGACAAGAAAAAAAAGAAGAAAGTAGGAGCTCTATTAAATCAGATGCTAAAAATCACTTGTACCTCACTCTCTTATCTAAGGAGGGTTAAGTTTCACTGAAATAACATGCAAATCCTGTAACTTACTTATGACCGCCAACTCTCAGGTTTTGTTAAGCAGTTAAAAGCTTCCATAGAAACCTTATAAAAGAAAAAGACAAATTCAGTGGCTGAGGCAATAAGCAGAGAGGATGGCTGTATCCTTAGCAACACTGTCACCAGACAAACACTTAACGGACCTGAGTCCCAAAGTACATCTTCAGACAATCTGACACTTGGGCTTAAACCTGCTGGAGTGAATTTCCACTCCATTACACTTAAGTACATTTCTCTTTGATTCAATGATGTCACCTATCTCTGTGGTAGTGAAGAGTTTGGATAAAGGTATGAGAAGCCAAACTTACAAGTTTTCAGCAAGTGCTGCACAAGCACATCCTGTAAAGTCAAGGATGCCTGCACAGCTTATGATGGTACACTTACATGGCTTAGCTGTAATTCCAAGGTGAAACTCTGCAGCAGTTCTGACCTGTGCCATGCTAAATCAGTTTGAGCTTTTATAATGCCTACAGTTATTCCATGGTGACTGGGTTCAATTTTACAACAAATGAAAATAAAAAGACAAAGAGGGAATCCTCCCTTCTATATACACAGCTATTAAATGGTATTGTGAAAGCATCTGTATGAAAACACAAAAAAAATAAAACTGGTATTTCTTCTGAGGTAGTATGCTTCTGGACACATAGATTTACAGGCAGCTTTATTGGAAACCAGATATGTCTTGGAAAAGAAATATGGTATGAAATAAGGATCACCAGGTAGCTTTAAAAATATCCAAACAGTAGAGTAAAACCAAATTGTCATTATGCCGGAAAAGAGAAAACCAGATGTAAAACCTACTATTAATACATATTTTCTGCCTCATGCTGTTTGTACTTCTTTCCTCCAAACACACAGCTGGTGTTTAAACCCGAGTTTGAGAAATATAACTTCAGGACAGTAAGACTAGTAGTATCACAAAATGAAAGAAACAACTATACAATAACATAATTCTTTGTATGTTTTTTATATTATGACTGTGCCCTAACATAACAGAACCTTGTGGTGTTTTCATTTTTCTCCTGTCTACATTTATTTTTTTTCTCCGTCTCATAATGGTATGTGCTCCCTACCTTTTAGAGGTTTAGATGTTCCTTAGTTATTAATTCCTCCATGCAGCTGACACACACAGAATGGGGGGACTGAAGAGGGCCAGTAGAGGACATCGGCTTCCCAAGTGGACTTAACATACCTTTTTGCTTCAGGTGCTTCTAATCATTGTGAAGGTGAGAACAAACAATTAGTACATGGGTGTTGCCATTTTGTTTGCCTAGGGCCAGTGATACATCTGCTTCCATCACTTAGCAAAATATTTACATGACAGTTTAGATAATGTTTTAAAAAACTGGTATGGATACCAATTATTCATTTTTGTCAGTGTAAAGCAGTCATAAAATACAGCTGTAAATGAAGACCAAAGTAGATGTTCTGGGTACTATATATTGGAAAGAAACAGAGAAATTCACTGGGATGGAGTATGATTTTTAAATTATCCATTCTGTGAATGGACTGGAACAAGATTAATGATCAAATTTAAATAAATAAACACTTTGAGAATTTGACTGTGTGGTCCCTGATGGAACAGTTTACAGGACAAGTTAGCTATTTTCATATATTAATACCTTAATCTCATTGTTTTCCTGTGGCACATGAAAGTGTAAAACTTGCCTTTCACTATAGCAAGCCTTAGATTAGCTAAAAGCGAGATAGATCCTCAGGTACCAGTGCTTGAAAGTTCTGTCCCTACTCAATCTAGTTTTGTTGAGCAGATTCTTGCCCAGATTCATTCCTCAGCATACACAACATTTATATAGCTAAGCCTGCAGAGAACCATGCCTTGTGAAATGAGATTTACAACTGCTTGAATTTAACAGATTTATATATATGTATATATGGCTCATGTTTACTCAGGGACAGAAGTAGGAAACTTCTGAAATTTTAAATTTAATACTTGGAAAACCCTCAAACACAGAAAAAGCCCGAAAATTTTTAAAAAGTTAAAAGAATGTTTAAAAAGTCACAAACCCTTTAGGATGGAGAGGGACAGCGCTGTTGTTCTGACCTTCCAATCACATATAGGTTTAGAGGCAGAGATGAGCAGGAAATATATTTTCCCTGTTCTGTATCACTGATATTTCAAAATACTTCCATCTTTCATGAGGCTAAATGTTAAAAAAGTGTAAAAGGGTAATATAAGGTTTTAAAGGACAGGAACAGGCAGATGTGGTCCAAGACTACTTGTATGTTCAGCGAAGGTATGGGAATCAGCGTTCTGCTGCCTGGCCCTGCATGGATCATGGCAGAAGCCAGAACAGTCTCTACTCAGCAACAGCTAGAGAATGAGGCAAAAAACACCAAAATGAGTCTCAATTATATCATCTCTCATTTTTCCAGATTTTCACTTCAAATTTTGGAAAAGTTTTCCTAAATTAAAACTTACTTCAGAAATATAATCCTTCTAAAGTATCATTAAAAACAAAAAGTCAACAACAAAGAAAAACAAACCAAAACAAATCAAACAAAAAAGCAAGACAAAACAAACCCCTCCAAAAAAACAAACCAACTAACAACAAGCAAAAAAAAAAAAAAACTCCTCAAGCCATAAGAGGAAAAAAATAAAAGCTGGGGCTGGGGAAGATTGCAAACTGAGAATGTGACCTTTTGGAAAAAGTTATGACACTTTCCTTGCCTTCACACTGAAAAAAGAAAAAAAAGAGAATTGAAAATTTGTCCTTTTCTTTTAAATTGAACTAGACATTTATAAGTTATAGAAACCATTTGCACTTTTTCAGGTGGCATTTTGGTTTCTTTAAATGATCTCATTTTCTAAGAATGAACCCCCCAGCGTCCATCACATCTATGACACCAGCTCTTTCTATTTATTACTAGTTTGCTCATGTTGTTTAGCTTTATTCTTCTTTATAAGACTGACCATTAATAATTGCACCAGAGTAACAATATGAATTGTTGCCTACAGATTCAGCTAGGATTTTGTCTAGGATCATTGACATAAAGATAAAAGACACTTTTGTAGCACCTAACAATCCATGAAACAAAGACTAATAATAAGTACAAATTACAATCCCTAGCATGCCTAAGGCATTTATCTTTGTTGACAACATTTCGAATACATTGCTCTAAGAAGCTGTTCAGACAGTGAAACCACACATCTCAGTAATGTCACCTTTCTCAAAAATAGTATCAGAACTGTCAGGTCATTTTGGATTCCTGTTGGCTTTAATATATCAGACACATTATGTTCATATAAGACTGTGCTATTGGATAATTATTTAAAAGAAGAGAACATAAAATAACATTTCAGACACTTGTATTTTTTTCTCAATTTTATATGTAATCAATTCCTGAAAATATCACACAATTATGAAAAGGACAGAGTTCCAGGGATTCTGGTTTTCTGAGAACAAATTTCATTTACTATCATTTCTGTGCTGAACAAAACACTGAATTAGTAAAATGGAGCTGGATTCAATTAAACTGATTTCCTTTGTCTATTATTTCACCAAATTTTAGTTATTTAAAAAAAACCTCAAACACATTTTGTTTTCAGTAATGCATAAGAAAAGTTTTAGAAGTCTTACTATTTTTGAAAGGTCACAGTGATAACCTTACTAGATGTGAGCATGTCATCACTCACACTACAAGATGGTCCCAATATATCTAGATAATTCTTTAAGCTGTTTCTGTTTCTTGATCTTCCCATGAGCATACCTGAGAACTCCATGACTCCACTCCAGAGTAAACCTCAATCACAGAACACTTTTACAAGAAAGTATTCTCTTAGCATTACTTTTGATGACTGTGTCAAGAGGCATTTCCCTCCTGCTCCCTTCAAGTTGATATGGATCCAAATAGCCAATATTCACAGGTGTTGAGCTTTAACTGTGAAACGTTTGATCTGCCCACCCACAGAGAATTCCCCTTGAAACCTACAGATATTGCAGCAGTTCTCCAGCCTGCTATTGAGTATAACAGCCACTCATGGTCACTCCATGATCACAAATCCAGAAAGGAATCCTGAGTCATGTCCACATTACCTTAGAGCACCTATTATAAATTAAATAACCCAACTTTTTAGTCCATTCAATTGCTTTAAACTTCTGGCTCTGTTATAAGGTGAATAAAGCTAATTAGGACTGGTTTGTATTTCAAATAGAATTTTAAAGATATCTGCACTGAATTAAGTAGAGTAATTCATGGAAATGTTTGAAAGAGAATTTTTTACAGAAATTTCACATTTGTTAATTCACACAGAGGAACAGCATTAAAATTGTAATTTAACAGGCAGTATCTGCTGCACAGTTGCATCCCTTGTGTCAGCCTACACCTAAGTCTTTGTGAGCAGCAGAGCACAGAAATTGGTTGGAATCAGTAATTGTGACCCAATCACAAAACCAAATGTATGTGATCTTACACCAACAGTTATCAGTGCAGGCATGTAACACTTTGTTGGTTCAGGCAGGTGGCACAAAAGTAAACAAGACATTTACCTTAGGCTTATGCTTTTAATTTCTCATTATTTCTTCTCCTAATTCACATGGACTCTGACTTCTCATTCCCTACTGGTTTGTTCTGCAATTAAGAACTTTGTTTCGTTTTGACTCAATAGTGACTAAATGATGATGGTGACTCCTGTGTGTCTCCTGTGTCCTCACTTGAAGAGTCTCAGCCTGAAGTTAACCTAAATATAAGCCTTTCTTAGCTGTGAGAAATGACAGCCCTCCCCTCCTTCTGAGACTGGGAAACAGACTGAGCCTCAGGTCTGGCTGGCAATGAGGGTTGTTCAATCACCATGAAAAGGTTTCTTTGCTTTCTGCAGGATACCAAAACCCAGTTGCGCAGAAGAGGCAGACAGGAGATGCAAGAATACATGCAGTATTTTGATATTTTAAGGAATGAACTTCGTTTTCAATTTGCTATATAAATCTCATAAGAGTGGACATTTATATGTTGCTATATCTTACAGATGCTACATCTTTTAGATCAAAATATTCTAATATCTAATGAAGTTCTAGTTTGAGCTAAAAAACCCCATGGAATCCCTTCTTCCCTTGACTGCTGAAGTACAGCTTTCCCTTTTCCCCAACATATGTGAGAAATCTGTCAAAAAACCCAATAATTAGGAGATTAAAAAAAATCAACATTAAACACTCAGAAGCAGTGCACATTACTATTCAGTTTTCAAACCTGAAACAGAATTTTCCTCCCCAGTAAGACTGAGTAACATTTCAACATCTCTTTAAAATACTTACTGAATTGGGAGGATTTATCTTTTATAACCAAACATTTAGAAAGCTTCTCTTTCAAATGTAAGTATTCTGTTGCATAAACTATTTGTATAAAATATGTTTAAAATCATCTGATTGGTAGAAAGAGCTTGTTTATCCATCTGCCAGTGAAATGTAGAGTGCATACATTTAGCTTTTAATAATTAACAACACATATGGAAACCTGATCAGATCACACACAAACTCAATTTTTAATCACTCTCCAGTGACTAATATGGGAATCATTTCAGTAATTTTTGAGAGAAACTTTTCCTCCTCTCCCTTTTCCTCTGTATAAGTAGGTTGCAGGATGCATCTTACTTAATATTAACAAATAAGAAAGCTAAAAGTTTGCCTAAAGATCAGAAAGGTTCACTGACTGGATGGAGGAGAGTGAAAGGCATTTTACATGCTTTCTAAAGTCCTATTTCCCACGTGTTTCTCAGTTAAAAACTCGTTTTAGTGTGTATAGTGTCATGAAGAGGAAATTGCAGGGAAAACAAAATTGCTGTATTAGAAGAAGAAAGTCTCCAAATCTTAAAACCAGACTTTTTTTTTTTTATTTTTTTTTTTTTATTTTTTATTTTTGGTGTGTGGGGCTGTAGCCTGTTTGATGAACACATTGACAAAAATGCTTTTGTTGAGAGATTCAACATCTAAGACATCTCACATTCGTGTTCTTTCGTACCTCAAAGAAGTCATCCTGCAGCCCAAATCTTACCTTGATATTCATAGTATTTTAAAGGTCAAAATCAAGATGGAAAACAAGTCAAAAAACATTTCAGAACTTGTTTCCATATGAGATACCAGAAGCAGGAAGGTAGTACAATTTTGTTATGTTTACAGGTCACTTTTTTTTTTTTCAATTTGATGTGCTGTATACCATCAGAACCAGAGAGTTTCTGAGGTTAATAGTCCATCAGTCAGGTTGCATTCAAAAATATTTTAAGATATTATTTGTGTTAATACATGATGTCTGGAATGATCACTTTCTTGCTATATCCAGTATTTGTTTTATTCAGAAGCTACATGGGAACATTTCATGAATAGCAAGTGGCAGTTGGATGGTAATCTAAAGACTAGCATAAGAGGAAACTCAAAGGTTAGAAAACTAATGTCAAAACACAGGAGTGAAAGGAGAACTAAAGAACTTTTCAGACCTGTTTTTTTTGAAGTTGACTGAAAGTATTAGGACTTTTTCTACACAAAGGACAGTTTCTTATGTTTCTTTATTTTTAGGGGATCAATTTTTGGTCAGTGAAGAAAAGCTAAACATCCATAAACACACATAATATCATAATTGACTTATGTAGATGAATTTTACAACTACAGAATTCATAAAAAGACAGTGTGCATGTGCAAACTAGACTTTATTGCATTGTTATTATGCTACCACTGGAAATTAAATAGTTAAATTTTTGAGTATATTTTGCTTTAAAACTTTTATGTAAAAAATGCATGCTCTTTCCTCTAGTATGTCTGGCAATTTCAACAGTGTCTCAATATAAGGGACTTCTTAAACTCCTATTTTCAAAGACTGTGTCTGTGTACTGCACTATTCACCAACAGTTTTGCTGATTACTGTTGATTCTTGTACCTGAGTACTTTTACAATAAGCAGCAGCAGAGAAGAAAAAAAAAACCCCATAATGTGATTACTGCTAATCATTGATTTATGTTCCCAGAAGTTTTGAATACATGGGTGCAGGCTGAAAGTCCATGAAAACTGGCTGGATAAAAGCAGTAGACACAGAAAGGACATAGATTATTTTCCGCACTGTGTGGTATTCATCATAGTATATCTATCACAAAGTACATTTACTCCCCTCAGATAGTACCAGAACAGTCTCCTTCTACTTTGGCATCCACTTTGCACTTCTTCCATCACACTTCTTTTACTAAGAATTGCTAAAGGATCATAAAATTGAAGTAGCAGGCTAACAAAGCCTCAGGGCATAGATTTCCTACCAAGTAAAATTCTGTTTGGAGAGGCAAGGTCAAAGGAAAAATGCCTTTCATTTCATCAGAGTAGGAGATCTGGTGCTCTCAGGTTTCAGCAGAGCTGTTAACAGAAGTTACCACAGAGTTACTGTACAATACTACACAATATATGTATTAGATAAAGCAGTAAATTCTCTTCCCTTTGTTGAAGGGAAGAGAAACTGTGCCGCAACAGCATAGTCAACAGGGATCAACAGTCTCAAAATAATTTTAAAGTTCCTCTCACCTTGTAAAGGGCAACTAATCTGAGAACAAAAGCTTTTTAGAACAGTTTTCCAAGGGGGAAAACTTTTGGTATATAATTCTCTTTGTTTAGGGCTTCATCTTCATTGCAGAATTTGTCTGAATGGTAAAATAATGGAGAACGCACAGATCAAGTTTTCATTAAATTTAATCATGTTCAGTCTGAGCAAAAAAAACCCAATTCTGAATGTAGTGTATTCCAAGTAGGCTGCAATGCACTATTTGCAATGCACTTCTAGACCCAAAGGAATGAGAGGAGGGGAAGAGGAAAATAAGGAAAAAAAAGGGAACAAATCTAACCCTACATAAAAACCAAGGCTAGTTCTATGTCAAAGATGAAACATTCATTTCAGCCAATCAAGAAAGAGATTTCAAGGGGAAAAAATATATGTCTACAACATTTTACAGCACAGTGGATAATGGGAATGACAGGTATGAGCTCAGATGTTTCAAGGCAAGATGAATGAGGGAGAAGTTAGACAAACACAGTGACTCACTGTTAGAAGTAATGGTGCTTACTCCTTGTTACTGGCAGGCTATTGTGAAAGAAAATCTAAATTATTTGGTCAAGTTGGCAGTCTACAGTGCTGACTACACTAAGCCTATTCAGCTCCCCTTGGATGTTCTGCTCTGGAGTAGTATGGATATTGCAACTGAGTGAAAAAGACTGACTCTGTGTTATTAGTAGACCAAGTAAAGTGTTTTAGGAGCCACTTCTGTTTCCTTTTCTAGTAAGCAGAGTCAGTAGTTAATAAAATTATAGTCAGAATTATCTCTGATTGCCTGCAGTTTTTAGGAAGGTATATGGTATTCATGTTACTTTCTGGAGCTTTTTTAACATCACTGTAGACTGTCTTCACCCAGGGAATGCAGTTAATAATAAAGTGTTATCCTCTTTTTCTCTTCATTAATTAGGAGAGAAATCTATTCATAATTTCAGTCTTTGTCATATTAAAATTGACAGCTGGAGCTTAGTCTTCAGCAGCTATGCAATGAAGACTTCAAAGTCTTTGCACACCCTCATTCAGCTCTAAATAGATGCACTGCACCTCTTTCTGCACTTTTTTTCCATAGCCATTTAGTCAGTGTAGTAGTTGTCCTTCTATTTCCAATAGGAAGAGCTGAAAAGGTTACCCCTTGTAAGAATTTCAGTAATAATCAGAAGTGTTTGTTGGCACCCTTTAGGTACTGAAGGGTGCTATAAGGTCTTCCTGGAGCCTTCTCTTCTCCAGGCTCAACAATTGAACTCTCTCAGCCTGTCCTCAGCTCCAGATCTCTGATCATCTTTGTGGCCTTACTCTGGACTTGCTCCAGGAGTTCCTTCCTTCCTTCCTATGTTGGGGGCCCCAGAGATGGAAGTAGTACTCCCAGAAAGGTCTCATGAAAATGGAATAGATGGAGAAAATCACCTCCCTTGACCTACTGGTCATGATTTTTTTGACGCAGCCTGGGATGTGGTTGGCTTTCTGGGCTGCAAGAGTACACTACTGTGTCACATGAGCTTCTTGCCAACCAAGCCCCCCACATCCTTTTCCCCAGGGCTGCTTTCAATCTAATCCCTGCTCAGCCTGTACTTGTGCTTGAGACTGACCCAACCCAAGTGCAGGACCTTGCACTTGGCCTTGCTGAACTTCACGTGGTTCACATGGATCCATCTCTCAAGCCTATCTGATGGCATCCCTTCCCTCCAGTGCATGGCCTGCACCACACAGCTTAGCAACAATGGCAAGCTTACTGAGGAGTGTGCTCAATCCCACTGTCCATGTCACCAACAAAGGTGGATGAATAATTTGGTGGATGAGGCTGGATGTTTGCATTCAAAGTGCTGTCCTCAATGGCTTGATGTCCAAGTGGAGATCAGTGATAACTGGTGTTACTCGGGCGTCAGTATTGGGACCAGTGCATCTTTGGTTCAGCCAAGGTATTATATTAGTGATATTAGTTCTGCACACTAAAGGACTAATATCTGAAGAAATATGCTTATGTTCCTTTTGTTAATTTACTACATTGGTTCAGGAAGGAATTTTTCTCTGATATCTTTGGGAAGAATTCTTACAGAAATTTATGATTTTGCCAATCTTATGACAGAGGGACCATGCTGTACTGCCTAGTATTATTTGGGATTTCACTCAACAAGTTTGACTTTTCTTATGCTCTTCAGCTCTCATAGCACATTGTCATCATCCCAATAAGAGAAGCCACAACTATAGGTCTATTATTGTTATGGGACAGTGGAAATATTTTTGATTTAAGTAAATGGGTTAATTATAATGGGTTTGTAGGCCCATACATTTATTGAAGAGATGAGGAGTAAGAATCCACCACTGCAACACTGCAACTCTTTTCCCACTCATGATTTAGAGCATACACCATACATGTCTCAGCTTCCAAAAGCTAAAAACTTACTTCTCCTTTTTCATCTTAATGGGTCCCTTTCTAAATTATTTTTGCTTGAACTGCTTTAATCTGTCAAGCCTGTGGATCCCAAGTTTAACAACAAAAGAGAAGTTCAAATAGTCACTTAAAACTTAATTAAGCATAAAGACTAGAATTTAAACTTATAATATGAAGTCAAGCAAGAAAATCAAGGATTTTTTATGGGACAGGAAGGGGAATTCCTTCCTAAACCTAAGAACGGGTGAATATCAAGAAACCGACACCTTTAAGCTGCATGAACTCCACTACCCAGAAAATCCCATGAGGCAACAAGCACTGCTTATGGTGTGAATGTAAGGACTAGAGAAAGCAAGATGGAAAATCAATCAGTTGCCCTACTCCACCATTTTGCAAGCCAGCTGATGTAACCAGGATGAGAAATAAATATTTTCTTCCTGTGAACAGCTCTGATTTACTATCTGTATGGCAAAATCCAAATCCCCTTCTAATTTCATTAAATTACTGTCTACCATCACCATACAGGTATGATAGTATTTTTATGCAATTTGCACAGAAACTGGACACTTTATTTAAAAAAAAATGTTATTTGATGCCATATCACATGACTAATTATTACAAAAGTAGTATAATGTAAGGGTATCTGAATTGACATTAATTTTATTTCAAAACTATACACAATTTTTTTATTTTTTTTTAAGATCTAGTACCACTTTATGCTGTTTTTTAAAAATTTACCATGGGTTTTCCTTTTTCTCCTCTCCATCCTAGAGTTTTGAATTTTCAGTAATATGTTTGTGTTTGAAGAGGATAAATTGTTTCACTCCTTAAGAATAAAATCTGTATTAAAAAAAAAAAATGTATCTCCCTCTGAACCTCTGTGACACTTTTATGAAGTGAAATACTTGGGAATAATAAATAATGCAACTTATTTTGGTCTTGAAATCTAATTGCTTAGTTAAATTTCACAAACATATTGCAGTAAGTCAAATGGTTTTAGTCCAGAAAGTTTACAAAACCCACTGCCTGTGGGTTTTGTAATCATGTTTATCCTTCAGCAAGATGATTTATCTCTTGGTGTTTAACCAAAAAGGATTTATCTTTTATGATTTTCTCCCCTTGATATATACTTTGTTTACCTATTGTTTCAGACTTCTACAAGGAATTTCATGAATTTCACATATGTGGATATTCATCTATTTGCAAATTATATGTCTGCATGATCTTTCACATCCTGTCTTCACAAAGAAGAAACTCCACTGGTTTCTGGGGGGTTGTATATTATTTATACTTCAACTGCAGGCAAACTTTGTTGAAATCTGTTGCACTTCATGGAAGAACAACGAAAATCAATGACGTGTGAATCTGTTTCATTTTCCCGAAGTGTTTTCACATTGGTGTGAAATATACTGCCATTTCCTTTCGATTTTTTTTTTCTGTATATAAAAAACTAAAACAAAGCCACAAACAAACAAACAACAGAAAACCACAGAAAAACCCCACAAAGAAATAAATCAACCCAAACCTACAAAACCCTCAAACTAAAAACCCCAAACAAAATAACCACTTGGGAAAATTAAACATTTAAATAATAAATGTGAGGTAAACTTCTGTAAGTTTCCTACGTCAAGGTTTTATTCTTATTTTTATTCTGTCACATGTCTACATCAGTATGGACATATTCTCAAAGATTCCCTGGTAATACTGCGCTGGGCTCAAAGGCAAGAAGAACTATAAGATCTTCTTTCATATGGCCTGGAATAGCTGAATGAACCTGAAATTCCTCCCCTCAATTTCTCCTGCTGAATTCCAAACCAAAGGATGCAAGCCTTTTATAGTCTTTCATGTGGAAATCATTTTCACATGTTATCTTCAAAAATATATATTTTTTCAGGATAGCTGTACCTTTGCAAGGCTAAATACTTTAACCTCATCGTTTTTTAATAATTTCCAAAATGTAGCCACTCCATAGATTAAATGAATCTGCTAGTGATCCCATTACCAGAGTGATATCACATACATTATAAGCTGTTCAAGAAAGAAATTGTTTCATCTCTGTCTAGGTAGCTGATTAATGAGTAAATAACTGTAATGAATAATGAATACTTGAACAAACAAAGATATGATTGCAAATTCATTGAAACTTTAGCTGTATGGAAGCAGGTTCACTGAATATTGGCCAATATTGCAGGCCTGGAATTTTTGTTAGACCTCACAGTTACTGTCAAGCTGCATTAAAAGCTCAGATTCTAAAGGGTTTTTTTTGCATGGAATCACTGTGTGATTAATTTCTTTTATTTATTTTTTTAATGGTGTCTTTAACAACCCTTTTAATATCCCAGGGACTAACCTGTGTTCTTTAGAATAGCATGGTTAAACTAGTAAATATGAAATAGCAAAATTTCCTGTGCTTCCTGGACCCATTCTGATTAAACGAAATGGGGAAAACCCCCAGCAAGCCCTTCCCAGTATCTTAGTGCTTTTTTTTTCCCACTAAAAGTTAGCAGATGTATGAATTAAATAACATACACTTGATTATGAAAATTATTAGTTTTAAATGCTATAAAAATAAAGTGTTACTGTTTTACATTCAGTATTTATTTCTGTTGGAACAGAGATTTTGGGTAATTATGAATGGTAATATTCATCCCTACACAGGAAAAAGGGCAAAGTACAAGGACCATTGAACACTGCATTTTTCCAATGTTACCTAATTAGAAGAACACCTGTGCTGAATAAGTTTCAGCTGATCTATTTGCAGAGTGTTAAATAGTCCTTAAAATTCCTCATTTCTTAGCAGTAATGGGCCAGCAATGTTTGCACATTAAGTTGTGTAAGAAATACATTGACAGAAACTGCTCAGAATACTTATTTTCCAACTATGTATGTAACCGGTGGTTTCAAGCAGAGTGCTTACTAGAGATTTATGCCAATATCTATATTTGTGGATATTCTGTGTCATTTTTGTTAAGGGTGAAGTGTTTTGCCTGTGCTACAAAGAACTCATTCTAGGGAAAAACCCAGTCACTCAATCTCCTCAGAGAAGTTATTTGCGTGCCAAAGAGCATGTACACTTCTAAAATGTTAAAATGGAAAGTCTTTGTCTCATTCTGCCTCTCTCACTCCTTCTTGCAGTCTTTTTTTTTTTTTTTTTTTTTTTTTTTTTAATGCATGGTACCTCTTGCCCCTCACTATACTGGGCAAATTTAAACCTCTTCAATATCAAGCACAATATCTTCTCCATTACTTTTGTTTCTAGAGAGATCTGGAAATAATTATTTCTGGATGCTGAGTATTTAAGTGCAATAGAAAAATGGATCTTTCCCCCCCCCCAAGGCTTAACAGTAAGTGATTATTACAAATCCAGACATAACTGTTTATAGTAGCTCTGTAAGAGTCACACTAATGGCTATTAATCATCTTTTGATTGCTTGATTCTGTTAAATTCCTCTGAAGTTAAAAAGAAAACTAGCTCTAGCAGTTAATTAGATGAAAGTCAGGGAAGGGAAAGGAAGTCGAGATGCTTTTAAATGTGTTTAACTGCTGCAATTCCACAAAAATCTTATTGGTTTGGATAACTGCAGATTATGCTGCCAAATCAACAACTTAGCAGAAGACAACTAAGAAGGGGTTTGTGTGTGGTTTGTGTGTGTGTTTGAAAAGAACATTGTCTTCAAGAGTGAAAAGGTGTCACTTGTTGCTTTCTGCAATGGAATAAAGGACTTATTTCAATTACAGAACCAGATTTACTGAAGGACTCGGATTGATTTCTGAGAATTCAGGCTGCCAAAGACTCACAGATCACAAAACTATGCAGACATCCCCATGTGTCAGGCTTGCATTCAGTTTTGCTTCTGCTTTTGCTCCTTTCTGTCTGATCATTTTAGTCATGTGTAAGGGAGAGGCTGTTGCTATCCACACTAAGCAGACTGGACTGACACTGAAGCAATCACTTGACAGTGATGAAAAAAGCAGCAGGGATCTTGGAAGACAAGAAAGAGGTGAAACCTTTCTGTGAAATAATTCTTTGAGCTCAGACTGAAAATTGATCAGGGCTGTGAGACACTACATCTGGGAACAGGCAAAGAAGAGGAAGAAAAAGATTTTTTTTGAAATAAGTATCAATGTTCAGAGAATCGTAAAATGGTTTGGGTTGGAAGGGACCTTAAAGATCACCTAGTTCCAACTCCAGTGCCCTGGGCAGAGACATTTTCCACTAGACCAGATTGTTCAAAGCCCTGTGCAACCTGGCCTTGAACACTGCCAGGGCTGGGGCATCTACAATTACTCTGACAACACGTTCCAGTGCCTCACCACCCTCAACATAAAGAATTTCTTAAGCCAAAGGGATTTCTGTTTCAAAAGAGGTAGAGAGGTTCATGTGATCCACTCAGTTTAGAAGTTGAAAAACACTCTTAAGATGAAGAAAGTTCTTTAAAAAATACTATGCTTGTACTATTATTTTTCATTGTAAATGCTTTCAGAATTAGAAAAGAAATCTGAATCCAGACAGAGATGTAAAGAATTAATTACAAGGGAGGAGCTGTAGAGTTTTACAATACAGCGTGTATATTTGACCAGCTGAGAATGTATCCAGCAAAAAATAAAATAAAGATGGAGTTAAAAAGAAGGATGTGACTTTTAGATGCACAAGACCTTAATTAAGCAGAAAAGTAAAATTCATAGAATCACAGAATATGCTGAGTTGGAAGGGACCCGAAAGAATCATTGAGTCCAACTCCTGGCCCTCCACAGGACCATCCCCAAAAGTCATACCATGTGCATGAGAGTATTTTCCAAATGCTTCTTGAACTCTGGCAGGCTTGGTGCTGTGACCACTTCCCTGGGGAGCCAGTTCCAGTGCGCAAACACCCTCTGGGTGAATAACCTCTTTCTAATATGCAATCTGAAACTCCCCTGACACAACTTCAGACCATTCCCTCAGGTCCTGTCACTGGTCACCACAGAGAAGAGATCAGTGCCTGCCCCTCCTCTTCCCCTCACAAGGAAGTTGTAACTACAATGAGGTCTCCTCTCAGTCTCCTCCTCTCCAGGCTGAACAGACCAAGTGCCCTCAGCTGCTCCTCATATGGCTTCCCCTCAAGGCCCTTCAGCATTTCTGTTGCCCTCCTTTGGACAATCTCTAACAGCTACCGATACTATTCCTATACTGCTGTGCCCAAAACTTCCCACAATATCCAAGGTGAGGCTGCCCCAGTGCAGAACAGAGCGGGACAATCCCCTCCCTCGACTGGCTGGTGATGCTTTGCCTGATGCCCCCCAGGACAGGGTTGGCCCTCCTGGCTGCCAGGGCACTGCTGACTCATTTTCAACTTGCCATTGAACAGGACCCCCAGGTCCCTTTCTGTGACACTACTTTCCCCAGTCTGTCTGTACATCCAGGGTTGCCCCATTCCAGGTGCAGAATACGGCACTTCCCCTTGTTGAACTTCATGTGGTTGGTGATTGCCCAGTCCTCTGATTTGTGAAGGTCTCTCTGCAGGGCCTCCCTGCCTCTGAGGGAGTCAACAGCTCCTCCCAGTTTTGTTTCATATGCAAACTTGCTTAGTATCATTTCCAGTCCTGCGTCCAAGTGGTTTATGATGTTCAATAGCACAGGGGACCCAAGATGGAGGTCTGTGGAATCCCACTAGTGACAGGTCACCAGACTGATGTCACCCCATTCACCCTCTGTGCCTGACCCGTAAGCCAATTGCTCACCCACGACATGATGTGTTTATGAGCTGGACATTTTGTCCAGAAGGATTCTGTGAGAGACAGTATCAAAAGCTTTACTGAAATCCAAAAAGATTACATCGACTGCCTTCCCTTTATCAGCTATGTGAGTTATCCTATCGTGAAAGGAAATCAGATTTGAAAAGCAGGACTTTCCTCTCATGAAGCCATGCTGGTTGTGACCAGTGATTGTGTTGTCTTTGAGATGTTTTTCAATACTTCTCAGAATAGTCTTCTCAATAACTTTTCCAGGCACTGAAGTGAGACTAACAGACCTGTAGTTTCTGGGGTCCTCCTTCTTGCCATTCTTGAAAATTGGAGACCAATTCAGCTGGGACCTGTCTGCATTCCCAAGACTGCTCAAAAATCACTGGAAAGGAAGTTTAATTGGCAGTCTTAATTTTTTGTGACTGCCAATCAAAGAGGTCTGTCTTCATTTATTAAAGAAAACAGCAAATTTTTGATATAAGTTCAATGCTCTGTTGTTAACAGCAAGTGTTTCGGATTGGAAGTGTCAATAAACACCATGGGAGGAAACAACAGGTGATGTTTTGTTCCATCAGTTATGTCTTCAATTATCTGTAGTGGGAACCTCAGCAAAACAGAGCTCTTCTGAGTTTTTCCTCCCAAAATAAGGCAGAACCTACTTTCTTTCCAAATAAATGTAATGATTTGAACATTTAATCACCCACATTTTTGTAATTCAGAATTTCAAATATATATCAAGAATAAATACATCTACTGTCTTGTTTCCTGCTTTATGCTGTGCAAAATGTCAGCACCATACCTTTGTGGCACCTTTCTGTCATTTAACAGCACTAAATAGAGACAAATGTACTAAGTTTTTAGTAGGCTCTAATTTTATGTACGTGTTTTTATCATTTCACAGTATGAGAGTAAGAAGAACTAGCATCTATGTCTAGCAGTTATTCCCATGCACAGTTTAAATTTCTTACACGCACAGAATAAAAGTGATCGGCCTCCTCTCTTGTCTGTTTGAGAACACTGGTGTTCAGCTTTTTGTTAGTTTGTATGTGCAGTGCTTGGATCATCTTACAGTAGGAGAACATGTCAGTAATTTTAGAACAAGTGGGAATTGACTTTCAGATTATTCTTAATCCTTCAAGACTGTAACTTTTCATTTAATTACCTACATTTCTCTAAAAAGCTCATTTAAATTTTTTATTTTATGTCATGGTGGCATATCAGTACCTCTTTCTGTAGGTTGATATCCTTAGATGAAATGTAGTTTTCCATACATGATTCACAATACCTGGAAAATATTTGTTCCTCTTATTGTCTTTTGAGCAAGTCATATTTGTGATAGCCTTAATCTTATTTATTGTTTATCAGGCCTCTTGCTGTAATTATTGCTCTTAGAACTTACATAGAATAAATATAGATTTTTGTTTAAGTTAACTGTATCCTGGAAGCTTGAGTTCTTTCTAAAACTGTTTGAAGCCTCTGGGCATATACTTTTCCCCCTTTACACCTATTTCGTGTCAAAATGTCACCTAAACAGATGTTCATACACTCTAGACCTTCAAAAATATATGTATTTTCTACTAAAACAACCTCATTGCTGGACACAATCCAAGAGACAGTCTGAGAAAAAACATATTGGAAAGACAGTGTTGAATATGCACCATATATATGTGCTATGGGTTTTTAAAGACACCTACCAGACTACTGGAGGTGTAAGGGGTATAGGAAAACATTTAGTAACAAACAGCTCTTGGAATTTTTCCTCTTGTAGGTAGTGGAAAATATTCACTTATGCAATGATTGTACTTCTTTAAGTCAATACAGAGACAAAGACTTCTGGGGTCCTTTTTTCCCCCCTTCATTTTATTTTCTGTATTATGAGTGTTTATTGTGTTTATCTCCTGGTAATTTTCATTTCTTGCTTTATGTTTATCCAGTCATATTTCTAGGGCAAGTAAGACATTCCCCAGGGTATGAAGTAGCTATACTCATTCTGGACATTATCCACTAAATTAAGTACTCCCTTTCCCATGTCAGACTTGTTTTTTCACTCCCTCAATTATAACATTTTTGCACAGTTCCAATGAAAGAAAGATGGTGATCATACTGAATACCCTTTAGATAGGCACTTTTCTCAGGTAAAATCTTAAGAGATGTCTCTTTTCACCTTTCAGATACCCGAGAGAATAGTCAATGCATGTCTTTTAGTTTAGTCTTCTCTTTCTGTTTAGCTAGAGCTATCCTGGCAACTTATGGCCTTCTATTCTTGCTGCCGTCTTCGATTCAGTGTTAAGAGTCCATTTGTTTTCCTTCAGACTGATACTGCCTCCAAGGTAACACTGCCCATCATTCCCCTCAAAGGACATTTCCCACTATAGTCATTTTCTTTCCAGATTTTTTCACACTTGACTGGTGTTTTTTAACATTGCAAAGTGATAATATATACTGTCATTCTTATCTCTTTTCCCAAATACTCCTTATTCTCTTACCTTTCCTATGATGCAGAGCCTGTTTTCTATCTGCTCTGACTTTGAGAAATATTTCAGGTAGCACTTTGGATTTTTTGTCATTTTTTTTTCTCATCTGTCTTGACCACAGAGTCAGCAAAAGTGATTCACATCATTTTAAGTTGGATCTTCTCCCATATTTGGCCTATTTTTACTGCATTGTTAAGCACAAACTATGAGCTTTCTGTGCCTTGGGATGTGGGACTAACCATGAAGCTTAGTCCCTGCAATGGTTCTCTATCTCCTTTTCCTGAAGCCAATCTTCAAAATTCAGTTGTACTTGCTTCTGTTTTTTCATCTTATTTTTGCTTCACCTGTTTGTTTAAAAATGCATGTTATATTTCTCCTTCTTTTTTTTTTTTTTTAAATGCTGAAGCTATGTCTTACAAAATTGTGTGTTGCAGAACAAAATAATGGTTGGCTAAAAATAAAGATGTCAAATATGGAGGAAGTCCTGGAGTATTTCATGTGTGGGGCTTATATTTTATTTTATTTTTGTTTGTTTGTTTTCCTTACCCTTGAATGCAAGTACCTGACAATTTAACTGACCAAACCAAAGTGTTGGGGAAAATAATACAGAGAGAGACTTGTCCATTAAACCTGTGCCTCAGGGCAGGTTGACCTGGTCTCATCCTTAGTTACAGCTTTGTGATGCAGTGCGCCCTTTAGGTATCTTTTTAAGATTCCCTTTTCCTAGTGTTTTGTATGTGAGTAGTTCTACTTTGAGGCAGGAAGAGTCATTACTCTTCAGATGAGTAATAGCATAGTTCCAGAAGACCTTGGCAAATATATTTGCCTGTTTGTTTTTCATTTTTCTCAGCAGATAACTCTTATTTCTCTTGTTTGGATTCTACTGGAAGTGTTGATACATAGCCCATTGTTCTTTTAGGTGTTATAGTATAAAATGTAGCCTGTCTCTGTACAATATTCTTTAAAGAAAATACTGAAGTTTCTTTGGACTTTTTGTAGGGAGGGGTGATTGAGCTGTCCCTGTGTTCTTTCAAAGCACCTATTTTAAAGTAGTGCCTTAAAAATGCTTGCAATACTCTTGACCCCACCTCAGGTGATAATGTATTCTTTCTGTCTATTTGTATACCGATTCCACTGAAAACCCTTGAGGCAGAACTTCACCTGTAACCAATTTGTGTTGCACATTCCTTATCTATTTCTTCCACCCTCATTCCATCTTCAAGCTGTCCTCTCTATTTCTTGCACTACCAAGGACACATGCTTGTCTTGTAAGAATTAGTTATCTAAAACAATAACTTAGATGATGTGACGTTGCAGAAAATCAAAACAAAAGTGTTTGATGCATCCCTTAATTTGAGCTTCATGTTTTTCCCTGCACAGGAATTTCATACTTGTTCTACAATGATATATGTTGAGTGAGAAGAATAGTAGTCTTACCTGAAATTGTAAGTAAATGCTGGGCAGTGTCCCCAGATCTCAACCCTAAAAGAACAGTGTTTTGTACCGGGAAGTGCTAGTCAGTTATGATATTAAATAAGAAAGGAAATCAGATTCTATAAAGCCTGTATCATTGAAGTATAATTTAAAGTACTATTCGTTAGAGCTAAAAAAATTATGAAAAAGAGAATAGCATATTTAATCATACAGTCTCTGAATCATTTAGACTGGAAAAGCCCTCAGAGATTATTGAGTCCAACCATTAACCTAACCCTAACATCTTCATCACTAAATCATGTCCCTAAGCAACCCACCTGGACTTTCTGTGAACACTTGCTTGGATGATGATGCCGCCATTTCCCTGGGCATCCTGTTCCAATGCTTGACCACCCTTTCAGTGAAGAATTTTTCCTAATATTCGATCTAAACCTTCCCTGATGCAACTTGAATCAGTTTCCTCTTACCCCATCTGCTGCTACTTGGGAGAAAGGTCAAACCCCTTCCTCACTACAACCTCCTTTCAAGTAGTTGTGCTTTCAGCCACTTCTCATAAGACTTGTTCTCTAGTCCTGTCATCAGTTTTATTGCCTTTCTAATAATCTAATGTCCCTTCAGATGATGGAAACCCTGAGTTGTCCAGTACCAAATGTTCCTCCAACCTGTTTGCAGCACATCATGCAGGCTCTGTCTGTAGAAAGGGTTATCCCATTTTGGTCATTTGAACTTTTATTAGATTTTCTTACAAGAAAATAGTTCTATTAATCTTTTCTACAGTCAAACAGAGAGAATGTTTGCATGAAAATTTTTTGCTGCGCTTTTAGATATGGTGATGCAGGAGATGTAATTGCTGGAACCAAAGGGGAGCTGCCTGAAGAATCCTCCTTTATAATGAGCAGGCTGAGGTTAGCCTGCAGTCAAGAGATTTGTGCAGCACACACTGACCTGAAGGCTAAGCTGTACGTGTGGTGCAGCACAACACTGCATAGCACAGGTCTCATCCTACCCAGGTTTAATGTTTTCTGGATCACTAACTCTTCTATATACAACTGTCTTCTGCTCATGATTGCTACAAACCATTATTTTTTAGAAACTGTAAACAATTTTGTATGTATGCTAACTTTCTTGCCAATAAAAAGTTTGAAAATCACATTGTTTTGCAAGATAAAAATGTCCTTCCAACCACTGAATAGCTCCTCCAGGTGAGGGATGAGGCAGAGAAAAGAAACAGTGAAAAGACTTGGCCTCATCCCTTGCCTGCAGTGCTCTTTTTTTGGGAATAAAAGCTTCAAGTCATTACACTGTCAATCAGTCAGCTTCTCTGTGCATGGGGGAAGGATTTTGAAGCTGCCTAAGTAGGATGTGAGCACTTAAGAAGATCAGGTTCTTTTTAAAATCCCAGACTAAATTCAAATGATTTTGATGGATGTCAACATTTTCTTCCTGCTTTTATGAAAAAAAAATGAAAAGAAGGTTTATTTCCTCATATTTTTTCTATTTGGTGGAACAAAGCATCACTCTTATATACAAGCTTTTCTTTTCACCCAGTCCACAAGTCCCTTAAATATATTAACTGTGGTAAATTTACATTCTGAAATATGTCCATCTGAGAACTAGACATGCCTGACCTACTTTGATGATGTGTTTTAGGGTGACAGCAAGCATTTTAGTGGTGCAACACTGTAATACATCTTCAGACTGAGAGCTAACAATAGTGCATAAACTTGTTTCTTAATTACCTTTATTCTACGCTCTGGGTTTAGGAAACTGGTTTAAAAATACTGTCACAGCACAGGGTTATGATATGACTATTAATAAAACAGTAACATTTAGCATATGAGGTAACATTAGAGCTCAAGTGCATTACAGAAAAACTAGGAGTGGGAAGACTGGGTAAAGGGGAAAAAAAGTCCAGTTTTAAAAAATTCTCCAAAATTCTCAGTTTACTTCTTCTTTACCATCTGTTCAAATAGAATAGTTAAAGCTGAAAAGACAATCTGATTTGGATTTTTTTTTTTTTTTTTATTTTCAAATCACTTTTCTTAAGGAACAACTTGGGGAAAAAAATTGTTTCACTATGCAGTACCAGTAGAGGTTCTCAGCCATTCTTTAGGGAAAGCTATAGGTAACTTGCTGCTTCTGAATTAAGGTATATTTGGCCGAATGCTGCCCTTAAGTATGTCAGTGGAACTTCCACTGCATCAAAGTCCGTGAAATGAGTGATTTTCTTCTGGTATAATTGAGGAGAGATTTTGTCCTACTGTTGCTGGAGTACATAGGCAGTTTAAGAAAAAGACTGAGTCTTTTGATCTGGATATAACCCCTAGTGAAATTATGTGGAGTCATCTGGCAGAATTAAGTTCTTCGGTAGGTTTTTTCCTGAAATCTTAGTTACTGGATAGCTGTCCAACTGATTCTTTAGTTCATTTTGTTATGTGCTACATTATTACATTCCATATTGTAGCCCTGAGACCATGTGTCTTCTTAAACTTTAGAGGCATTTTAATCTAGACATTTTTCCCCAGAAAGGATGCACTGAAACAGTGTAGAGACTAACAACTACAGGAAAAATTGTAGTGGCAGAGGTTTTTTTATTATGTCAAGTGATTAAAACTTCTTTTTTCCTGCTTTTTATATCATACTGACATTTTAAATTTACAGAAAGTTGGGACATTTATAGAAACATAAAAATTGCTTTTAGTGTTTGCAGCAGGGAAATTCATCACTGACTGTGACTTTTTTTTTTTTTTCAATTTTAAGCTCTCAATTATTCTCTTTCAGGAGTTAGATAGGAGAGTTTTGGCTGAATCTTAAAGCTCTCAAGCAGAGTTCTTATTCTGGAGCTGTACTGTGTAGTCCACAGCAGGGCTGTGGTAATCCAAATCCATTCTGGTAATCCAAAATAATGGCAAGAGAAATCATGTGAATACTCAACCAATTTCTTAAGTCAGCCCTGAAAACCATGGACTCTGTAGGGAACTTTTCTTTCCTGTGAACCACTACTGGAACAGCTCTCTTCTCTTGTGTTGGTGATATGATCCTGTGGGTCTTTGCCAAAAGTTTTACAGACTTGAGAATGTAGACTTTCCCTTTGTTTCATTTCTTTCTACTGTAAATTTCCATTATGTATTTTGATGTGTATCAAAATCTCTAACAAGGCTGATATTTAAAGTATCATTATTGGTGCCTGGGTAAACATCACTGGGATCAAGTGGGAATTAATTTAGCACAGCTACTGTTTCAGGCTTATGCCTGCTCCGTCAATCTTATTTGCATGTGTAAGTCTTGCTTCTTGTTTTAAATCTTTTCTTTGCATCTAATTCTAAATAAATCTGTAATGCTTTTTCACTGTCACTACACTTCAGCAAATCCTGACCTAGTATATGAGTATATATATCAGTATATGAAACATATACTAATCTCAGTTTCTCTGTGTGATGGACAAACTACAAACTGTCCTCAGTCTGGGTTTCTTTGATATACTTGGCAAAGTACAAGCTGGAAACTTCTGAAATCTAATGGAAAGAAAACAAATGAAAACTTTCCCATGTGAACTCTTGTATTTGGCCTCTGGTCTCAGTGTGAAATAGGATGGCAGAAGTTTCCTTCATGGCATCAGGTTATCTGTCATACAAATTTTCAGCAATTTTAAAACAATTCATAAGCTTAGTAAAGTATATTATTACTGGCATCTTCAACTGTATGAGGAAGAATTTGATTTTGTTGTCTTTCAAATGCATCTATGTTGTTCTAAAAAAAAAAAAAGATGTTGGAAACTATTCTTGCTGTCTTTGATCCATTATCTCAACCTATAAGAACGTATTTGAGTTTTGTTTCTATGTTTGTCTGTGTGGAGTTTTTGTTTGTTTATTTGTTTTGGTTTTTATTTTGGTTAGTTGGTTTTACAGGTAAAGAATTTATTTGATTTTTCAGGCTAATGAGTACATTAGATTTAAAATTTACTTATGGCTCTCATTCAAAATGCTGTGGAACAGAAAACTTTGCCCAAGTTAATTTCCAAGTATGGTATATTTCCATAAGACCCACAGAGAATTATCACTCCTTAGAAGTTCCTTTCATTACTATGGTTC
>JAWWMO010000138.1:42819650-42861172 GCA_035047845.1 Dendrocincla fuliginosa | reverse complement strand
TTGTACTTAGTCTAAAATAGGACTGTGGTAAAATAGGACAGATCTAGAGACTCGACATTGTGCATGCAAGCATGCCTAGCTAGATCCAGGGGTATACACATTAGAGATGCTTTCACAACTTGGGTTGTCCTTTTCAGCACAGATCAGTTTTTAGTTGGTGCTTTCAAAGTAAAAAAGACCCCCAAACTTCATTGCCACAAAATATTCAGAATCCACAGGATATTAAAAAAAAGCAACAAATGTGAATGAATGGGGTCGTTACCTTTTCAGAATAAAAAGTTCATATAACTTTTGGCCCCAGTTTGGATTTTACTGATTAAGGCCGTTGTATAGTAACATGATCCAGACCATGACACCAATAACAAAATTACTTGATTTTTATCCTTGGCAATGGCTAGGAAATATTGATATATTGTTCAACTTTACCTGTGATCATTTAATTTTAGGAGTTTTTAAAAGTGAACTATTTCTATGTCTAGATGGTACTAATAAAGGCACTAATTCCAGCAGGGATCAATCCAGCTAGCACTCTAGAAAACCAAATGCAACCGCAAGTAAAATAATAAGGTCTAAAGGAATGCCTCTGTCTGAGTGCTGCTTAGAAATCAGAATATTCATGATTTGAATGAATACGAATAGCTTAACATCGGGAAAATCAATTCTGAGATGCAGAACTGTATCAGTTATGTGTTGAAAGTGGGCAGGAAAGAACCCGTGTTCAGCAGTAGGAGTTTTAGGCTACCAGTTTTTCAAATTCATTTATTTTTCACCTGGAAGTTCTTTATAGTGTCTACAAACTGTAAATAGCCATAAGCCTGTGAAGTTCTTCTCTTTGTTTATTTGGCACAAGCATGGTAGTTTCTGCTTTGTGCCAGCCTTTATGCCATTATTTCAGTAAGTTTTCAGTTGTAAGCCTCTTGCACTTTCCTAAGACAGAATCTTTGCATTTGAATGCCATGAACCCTTCAGGAAATATTTGATGGACAGAGCTGGTCCTTTTCAGTTACTCTGATGAAGAAGGAAGCCGTTCGTACAAGAACTACTTTCTACATTAAATCAAATTCTTAAATCAGATCTGCACATGTTGCACAAAGTCTATGCAGTAATTAATAGTATCTGAGAAAGATCACTGATAACATAAATAATATTATGCACCATTAAATCTTACACTTTAAAATAGTTTTTGCAATATATATTTTCCTGTATTTGTCTGAAAATGCAGTAGTAGTAAAAATCTTCATTCTCATTGGTGTTTAGCATACCTTTTATGTTCAACAAAACTTAGTTTTAGCTCAGTTATCCCAGTAGGTATCTCAGCATCGGTCCTCTTTCCTTCTGTCAGTTCCCCCTCCTGCTCCAAATTTCAGGTGTAGTTTCTCTGGACAGGTCTTTATCTGCAGCAAGCGTGCTCAATCTGTAAGAATAACACTAAGAGTCACTCTATTCCTAGCTGAGCTTTCAGTGAGGACACTATGCACACTGCAAACTGACATGGACTGTAAGGACACTGTGCGTGCAGAGAATTGGACTACTACAATCTGCATATGTGCAAACTTCAGAGGAACAACAGGTTGGACTATTTAACAGCGGCTCTGAGGCAAGAAGTCACAACCCTGCTTTTAACTGGTTAAATAGTGAAACATTGAAAATACACTTTGTCAAAATGTCGTTTGTGATTTAACATTATTAAAATGTAATTTTCATAGCCTAATTTTTTTTAATGGCCATTCTGACTGGGGCAGAATAGTTCATTCTGGTTGAGGCAGACAGCCACCATAGAGAACATCACCTCAAATAGTTACATTTTGGGAAAGTTTTTATATAAGCAACTCAAAATGCCTTTTTTTTCTGAGGAAAAAAATTGTCTCTCTGAAAAAGGGCAGGATGACCAACCTGCTTCTGCAAAATAAATTACTTAGAAGTAATTAAGGCCTAATTATATAATTAGCAGTTAGAATTCAGCTTAACAAAGGTTCATATATGTATCACTGCAGATGTTCTTTAACATGAGCAGATGATTCAGAAAAAAAACTGTTCTAAGAGACAAAAAAGTAAATCATGTCAGGGTATGATTTTTCATCTTTAATCCAAAAAAATCCCCTATTATTAATAAAAATCTTTATTGAACTGGTATACAAAGCAGAGTATAAACCATTCTGCATCAAGCAGAACCATAATTACTCCACTGGGCAATACAGAAGTTAACTGTTTGTTGTTCTCATTAACAGTTGCAGAAGGAAATGATCCTTCACTAATTGGCAAATATTGGCTTAACAAAGCAAGGCTGGCCTGGGGCACAAAAGAGCACACATTAGGTAAGCAGTGAAATTAAGAGGAAATATATTTATGATGACAACAATATAGATGCTACTCATTTGACATAACGTCAGTACTAAAAGTAATGGAGGTATCTAAATTTCCTTGCATTCACCCCTCTTTCTGATAATTTTTTTCTGATCATTTACAGAGACAATGACAAAAATTGAAAATACTGCCTGTATTGGTTTAGTGAACAAGATTTTCCATTTAATCCTGTGTAAGGATAGGTTTGGTTTCTATATCCTAAGTGTAAGGAAATGAAAGATAGAAAAATTGTAGATTTGACTGGATGCCCCCAAATCTCTTTCTACAATAGAATGTAAAATAAACTATAGTAAATGAATTCACCTCAGACATACAAAATGAGATTAATGTTGCATTGAATATGGTCCACTGGGTACAGGCAAATATTTGGTTATGGCAAACAGTGGCACAGTAGTTAACAGCCTTGACATTATCCAAAACAATGCATCATGTTCTCCACCTTTAAAGTTTGTTTTCTGCTATACTAGTATTAACTGTCTGAAACAGAACAGATCATCCAGGAGACTACAAAACCTTCTGAGATTGTTATAAAAATATATATTAAAGTTAAGGCATTAAAGCTAAAATTGGCATATGATATATTCTGGTATAAATTAGGAGGCAGACAATACAGAATAATTAAAAAAAATCAGGAGCTGCCTCTCAGGAAAAGCTGTATAGTATGTTGTGTAAGACTACTAGTGCTGAACAGCACTGGTATGATGCAAGATGAGGTACAAACAAAAACATGACATAATGCAAAAGAAACACTTTGATTCTGTTGTTTTCATAAATGATTTTGGTGAAGATAGTAGAAGGGAAATCAATCGATGCTGACTGTCTAGTTATCACCCCTCATATTACAAATCATCCCACGGACCTAGATTTAATGTCCAGAAGACTTCACTGCTTGTCATTCACATTCTGTCAGTCAAACACATGCCCTGCTGACACTGCAGGGGAGATGAAACCCTTAGCTGTGAGAGCATAAGTGTTCATGTTTATTCCAGCTGGCTGCAAGTGGTAGAAGGCAAACATTACTGCTGCTAATATACTTGGGACATTGCATGATATGCTTTCTGACAGGAAACACAGGCAGGGACTATTTCACCTCAGTTTTCTCTGAGGAATTGTAAATTACCCTCATGAGATATTCAGTAATATACACAAGATCAGATGTTTATCAGCCTGTTTCAGATGGGGTACTGCAATAGATTCAACAGGAATTTTCACTCCTTGTAATTTAAAATATGGGTCCAGGAACACCAATATATGAGATTCAGTGCAGCAGACTTTAAAGATGAAAGGAGTTTTGCCAGCTAGCAGAGGAGGAAGGAGCAGAACCTCTCCCCTTTGAGACGCAAGATATAGCTAGATTAGAGGATTATATTTCTATCAGAAATCTGACACAAACTGTTGAAATATGAAGTGAGGAAGACAGGTATAGTGGGAGAGAAGGAGGGGAATCCTTCCTCTGGCTATATGTCTACAGAAGTTGAGAAGGCTTCAGTGTCTTTCATGACTTCAACTTCCTTGCTTGAGACTGGAAATTTCTGCCTCAGTCCATCTTAGCTGTGTCCAGCCAGAATAAAAATGAAATCTGAGGATTTGCTTTCTCACATATATCAACCTTTCTTTTTTAACAAATGCTTAGAGTCTTTGTCCTTTTTTATGACTGAGAAGAGATTGACCCTTGGCATTGTACTGGTTGCTGTCATTTTCACCCACAGGTAAGAGAGCTTTTGGTAAGCAGGAACTTTCAGGCAGGCAGGCAGGCAGGCAGACATTCTTAAAAAGGGTTTCAGCTCTCTTCCTAATGCTGGCTGGAAGTGATTTTAGGCAGCAAAAACAGAGGTGAGAATATACTGAGCTCCTACAGCCACGTGAAAGGCATTAATTTTCAACCTCAACAGTCCCTCATACTATGGGAGAAAAGCAGAGTACAACCAACCATCTGACAACAAATTAAAAGATGGTTGTTCTGGTAGAACATGCCTGGAATAATCAAATGAAAATTATGTTCTTCTAAAGTCTAGTTCAATGCACTACAGTAGACTCAGACAAGTCAGCAAATATGTAGATTAATTCAGCCTCACTTGCTTTTTTTTTTTTTCTTGCTTACTTTGAGACAGATCATATTTATTGCATAGGCCAGCACTACACCGAACTACAGCAGGTTCATTCCTTAAATGTCAGTTGATTTTATGAGCTCATATTTAACAAAAGAAGATGCAGAGTAAGGAAGTCACAAGTATTTATGTGTAAACCAAACTTCTGTTGAAAATTACAGAGGTAAAACGGGATAGATAATATCTTTCAAAGTACAGAACTGAGGTAAAGGGGAAAGATAATAAAGGAGGCTACTGATCAGCTATTGCTACAGATTTAGGGAAAGAAAAAGAACAGGTGATATTAGCAGCACACACACAAAGCCATGTACACTTTATTAGAGTAGCAGCATGGAAGGCTGTGAGCCTGTGCAGGAAAACCAAAGAAATTCCAAAAGTATGTGCTGGCACACATGGGAAAGGACACTTTGCAAATATGTATTCTGAACACTTCCTTTTTTT
The DNA here is from genome assembly GCA_035047845.1 of Dendrocincla fuliginosa. NCBI lineage: Eukaryota > Metazoa > Chordata > Aves > Passeriformes > Dendrocolaptidae > Dendrocincla > Dendrocincla fuliginosa. Next base: position 42,856,259 of record JAWWMO010000138.1, on the reverse strand, counting down.
TTTCTGTTGTCCCATCCAGCATGTAGTTATGTAGTTATCTGCTGAACTGGGGTTTTTTTGTTGCTGTTGTTCATGAATCCACTATATAAATTGTAAGCCAAGAATGTAATAGTTTATTTTGTGCAACAATCAGAAATCTGTCCCTTGTGTGATGCTAGAACTGTTCTACCTATGCCATAAGATTCCAGTGGTGTTATTAAAAAAGAGAATTTCTCTGAGTCTCCAAGTTCCTTTATGGCAGAAAGCCTTATCTTCCAGTCCATTTGTAACATTAGACAGAAAATCACTTTTCCTCTGATATGACTATTTGTCCAAGACAAATTTCTGCTGCAGCCGAAGTCCTGCCAAAGCACATGCTAGACAGAATTCTTATTACTGGCTCGGAGCAGCACTGTCTTCCAGAACAGTTCTGCATTTCAAGCCTTACTTAATATTTTGCATGCTCTAATACACACTTACTTTCAGTGAAAGGGCTGCCTTAAGAACAATGTTCTTATTGTTACAAAGACTTAATTCTGAGCACTTTCAGGAAAAACTTTTTTTTAAAAGAATTTCTTAATAATTTTAAGGGTGGCTTCAGGGAAGACAGAAATCCCTTCATAACAGATATTAATTATCATTGTAGATTACTAATTAATGCTGAGAAAGGATGTTGAAAGAGAATACAGGTGTATATAAAGATTTTGTAAAACCAATAGAACTCAATAAATGTCAGCATTGAGAGAAGATTATTTTTCTTATTTGTAATTTTTCTGTTATGATGAGATCTAACTCAAAGGCAGAATTTTTAGAATAGCCATTGATGCCTAAATAAAATTTGAATTGTTTCTTTAAAAAATCGCCCTTAATCCTCTCCAAACTCTTAGTGGAGCTCAGTAAAAGTTTTCTGATACAATAATATTTAACACAAGCATTGAAATAAGTAGGTAGAGTGTCTTCTTAGATAATGATTTTTTTTTTAAAGATTTTTTTAATATTAGGAAATGGAAAGTACTATTGCCATCACATTACCATAGTAGAACTTCCATATATTGTAAGATACAAGATTTTTACAAAGAAAAACTGCTTGGTAAAGAGAAGTGCTATGCTGTACATAAAGAAAAACTGCTCTGTATCAAATCAAACTAGAATGGGTCTTTAATATGAACAGTTCATTAAGCTTGAAGCCAATAGCTATTTTGCACTAGTACAGAAGGAAACCCTTAAAGATTTCTCCTACTCCTTAGATTAAGTTGCCTTTCTCCTTTGTTTTGCAGTGGTGCTTTGCGCACAAGTATGTAACACCTGCACTAAGCAAGGACACCACCACCTACATCATGGTAGCAGATGACTTGTCAGGTCTAGTACTCACCATATGGTGTCAGCACACAGCAATGACGGGTCAGGCTTCAGCGTTCCATGTGGGCTGGCATAGATGACATGGCTTTTTCTATTTCCTTAGGACCAAGTAGCTCATCCCTGGCTTCGTGCTCTTCTGGGCTGTTTGCCCAGAAGTTTTCCCAAGAAACACTAAACTCTGACAGCAGGAGGAATCATCATCCATCTCCCTCTCTGTGGAGACAGCAACAAACTCAACTGCAAAACTGTGCTCAGTGTTATTCTCTGCAATGCTGTAAAGAACAGCTGTAAACCTGACAAAATTGCTATGTCCCTGAAGTACAGCGGGAGCATCTGTTGAACTCGAGTGGCTGATCATGCTAACCAGTGATATGCACAAGGAGTGAGAAAGGGGAGTAGGAAAGACCAGTAATATGTGAGACAGAGGTTTGGTATTCATTTTGTCACAGTAAAATTGTAATTTTTGGGCCACTACTGATAAACTGTTATTGTGCTCTATAAACCTTAGCCACACAATTGATACGGGTTTGGTTGTTTGTTTTTTAAGGTAAAGAATATGACTGGCTTTGGATCTAGCCTGCAGTGATGTTGTGGCTGGGGTATTTAGGCTTCCTGTGCTTCCACCAGAATTTCAGTTTTATATGTTTGCTCCCCTAGCCGCTTACTAGCAGAAAATAAAGGGAAAATTTTAACACAGAACTAGGATGTGGAGCTAACTCTTGCACCATATGTTTTTCATTAGCATACTGTTTAGAATACACGTAATGAAAGAGTGGCTTCAGTTAGTTTTGCTGAGAGTGAAGAAGAAAAGTGTCATATCTGAAAAAGTGTTATAAAAAGCTCTGAATCTTCTAATTTGAATCTGCTGCTACCTGTGTGCTGAGGGAAAGAAAATTGTTTAGTTTAGATTTTTCCAAAGAATATACTTTAAACTGCAGCATTATTTTCATTAACATTCCATTTTGAACACAGATAACAGCCAGTGCAACATAATTTTGCATTTATTCTATAAAGTACCAAAAGAAATGGCTGAATTTATACTGAAAGGACTGAATTTGTATCAAGTATATCATTGTATCATTCTTCTCTAGTCTCCATAATTAACTAAAACTGGAGAAAAAGATTGCAAATAAGCCTTTTGATATGACATCAGCAAATCTACTGTAACTAAAGGATGATAGGCTGAACCATGCCTTTCACTAATCTGATAGAGAATGTGTTTTACAGCCATAATTGTACAGAGAAACTTCCTTTTAAATAAATTATAATTTTTATGCAGTAGAATAGACTTTTTTTTTACAGAAAGGCATATATTATTTTACAGCTGTCAATCAATGATGCCTTAACAGTGATTCTTAAAGCTGATTTTACACGAACATGTATTTTTCATATTATGCAAAAAGGATCAAAACAAAACATGTAGGGTAATATACGAAATTTCATGAAGTATTTATCCTCTGTTTCATGTTAAAGATCTTTTAGTTAATATCACATTTTGGATTTGGAAATGTTACATTTCTTCTGATCAGCAAGGGCTGAAATGAGAAGGAATTTTCTAATGTTTTGAGTTGAGGCTTACACAAATTATAGGTAGTGCCTGTATATGCTGCTTTTCCTGTTTTGGGATACAAAGCAGCTTATCGAAATAATGAAGAATGCTACAACCCAACTGTGTTTCTGTTGTACACTCAGGAATTTTCTGCCCTGTACCTGCTGGTGAGGGCTGAAAGATATCTGTGCTCGTGCCAGATGTTTTCTCTTTTGGGGAGGTGGTAGCGATTCTGCACATTTACATTTTGATCCTTTATGATCTTGTAATGACATATTGCCATATTACACACCACCCATGGGAAAAAGCTAAGGTTGTGCTTTCAACCCTAAATCATGCATTTCCTGTCTAGTGAACAATTAACTTGTAATGCTACTTGCATTTTAGTACCTTTGGACTGATCCTGTCACTATTAAAGAGAACAGCAAACTCACACTTGTTTCTAAAGTTAAAATGTATGTAATACATGGTATGTAATACATATAATTGTATTTCATATCATATATAATGACTTTATGCTTTTCTTGGCTGTTTGAAGATTAGCTTTTGGGTTTTTCTTTAATCTTTCCTCTCTTTATGTTGAACATGCTTCCCCATTTAACGAGGAAGCACAGATTTAGCAACATTATTAATGGACAAATTAAATGTCAATTAGCACTGACATTAAAACAACACACTTCTAATCCACTTCAGAATTTTGGTTCAGCATACTAATCTGTGCTCACTTGCTTCTTATTTGTGATGTTAATAGTTATCTTCCAATTCAATAGTAAATAAGGTACACTTTTAGATTAAAAACAGTGTTATAATTTATGGAAGAACTTAGGCTCTGTAAAATAAGTTCCTTGAAAATTTTAGATTTTACAAGCACAGGATCAACAGTATTTTTTATTTTATTGCCACAAATGCCATGAATTTCCTTGGAAATCAAATAAACCCACAGTTTTTCAGCAACCTCCCTGAGGTACATACAAAAGAAGATAATTTGTGTCTAAACAATTTGGTGTTTATTTGCACATTTAAATATCTCTTTAAACTTCCAATTTGCTAATATTTTCATTAAGGCAAAGTACTAGCATTAATATCAGCATCTGACCTAAAGAAATGGAAAATTCAGTGCTTTATTGTATCAAACCATGTTTTTTAAAATAGAAAAATATCACAGACTATTTCCAAATCATTAGCCCTAAATTTGCTGCTCTTTTAAACAGAAAAGCTAGACCTCTGAACACAAAATAAAAAATATGTATTGAAAAAATACATGGTGATCTCTAATAATTTAAGTGAAAACTACTAGTTCTAATACTTGTGGGGGTTTTCTGACTTTCTTTAAGTATAAATTCCTTCCTGAAGTTTGGAAGACATCAAGTTCCTGCTTGTTCATTAATCCTTCACTTTAGCTATGTGTCATGAATGCAACAAAGAAAAAATACAATTAGTTTAGCTTAAATATATAGATATTCTTTATGCATATCATAATGCTCACATTCCTGTATGTAAACGTTTGCATAAATAATTGACTAAATTAGCATTAAACAAGCGTGTGTCTCTGTCAGTAATAAAGTGGAAAGACAAAAAAAAAAGAGAGACTGTCTTCTCTGAAATGTTCAGGAAGGGAAAAGGGAAAAAACACTTACTGATCTGATATAACACATATGATTGAATGGATAATTCCATGTTGAAGTGCTTCAGAATATGCTCCAAAATCTGCCAGCTATGATAACTCTTCAGGTCTCATATTCCAAACTGACCAACCTGCCAGTGTTTTAAATCAGCATACCATTTCTCTCCCATTACTTATATATGCTTTGGAATAAGCATTTCTAGAAAGAAAGACAAAGTTTGCAAAGCTCACTCTCCTCAGCAAACAGATAACTGCTAGCTTTCCTTATTCACACAATTTTTGTAATTTGCAGTTGTGGAACAAATTTGCATATTGTTTTTGGGAAGATATCAGGGAAATACATTGAAACAAATAAGATATTGAACTAAAACAAAGCTAATGCATTAGGAAAAACCAACTCACTCAACCTCCATTATGACTTTAGATATTCAAGGAGACAAGACATGGATGCACAGTACTTCACTGTTAACAATACGTATCTGTATATGTATCAATCTCTGTATCTGCAGAGTTTGAGGTTTGTAAAGATGTCATTGAACTGGACAGACAAAATGCTAAGTACCAAAACCCCTCACTTAGCACTTAAGTAATTTAGTAAAAGAAAATAATAGAGCAATCCTAAAAGTGTATAAGGATTTAATTCTAGAAGGCATCTAGAGGGCCTAATTGACTTGGAATAATAGGAATATTTAATTCATCTGATGGCTCTCTACATCTATTTTGCAATTAGAAAATCACCACACTGGGAGCTGACAATGGAAATGAGGTATTGATGTCATCAAGAGAGATATTTCTCACAGTGCTTTCTATACAGAACTTGGATCTAGAAATATGTCCCCAGAAATACATTTTCCTTTTCTCACTAGCTTGGTCAAATTTACACTTGTTTGGTATTTTACTTATAATATATCTATGGTTGCTTTGTTAAATTTGTTTTTTCACGCAAAGATATTACAAAACTCAGTGTCTCTAGTTCTGGTATATACAGGCAAAAAACAGCAGCTTGGATGATTTGAAATGCAGATGTTTACAACAGCAAAAAATCAATCTGAGAAACAAACATGCCATATTTACATTAGGATATGGTGTGCCATGTATGCTTAATTTATGATCATTCTTAGTTTATTACAGAGTGTTACGAATGATAAGAATGTAATGAATATTAATATTGCAGTTAACATATGTTACAACTTCGGCAACTATCTTGAAAGCTGGAGGTTAAAAAAGCCTTTCTATTTTGATAGAAATACTCAAAAGACTCATCAAGACATGTATTTGGTATGTATTAGGGACCACCTGCCCTGGGAGTTAATTGTGGTTGCTTTGATGACTATATCATGAGCTGACCTCCATTTTGAGTAAATCCAGTAATATGATGATTTATTACACCTCCATATTTCCAAGTAGTAATATGGAATGAAATATATTTCTCAAGTGGTTAAAATTTAAAGACAGTTAGCATTCATAAAACATTTAGGAGAATTGGTATAGTTGGAATTTATATATAGATATGAGTGAAATGATCTAAGAGCTGGCCTTGTCACTGTGTAATTGAAATATATCTTTGTAATGACCCTTTCATTCAGCAAATAAAAAAAATCCTTTTTTTTATTTGAGGAATAGTTTAAATGAATATTGCATCATAATTTGCAATTTTCATGCTATGTCAATAAATTATATTATTTGTGACCAGTACTTCTAGTTACAGTGTTGAAAAAATCTATTCATTGATCTACATTCTGCTGTTATTGGTGACAATGGTCACAGCTGCAGATTATGCAAGGAGCACAGCGCAGAGAAAAGCCCTTAGAGAAAAATGTAAATCTTGTTATGATAAAGAGAGCTAGAACTATTTCTATAATAGCAAATAAGTGAAGAAAAAACACACAGATAATGAAAGTGTTAGTTCACTTTTTTCAAGAAGTGTTTGACTGCAAGTTGTGTGTTCTTTCAACACCTATATCCACACTTTGTGAGAACTCAGGCAACGAATCCAACCACATTTCCAGCAGAGAAGAGAGAAGATGGCTTTTAGGTTATGAAAGGTCAAGTGCTTCAACAATATGAGTAGCTGGTACATAAGGGGTTATTAGGGGTTGTTTTGCTTTTAGCAAAGTGAAAAAGGAAGGAAAGGCTGAATATAAATCAACCCTTCTTTCATCTGCTATGAATTTTTATACAGAGACAAATAACAGTTTTTACTTGCCCTGAACTTGCGTTCATGAGGAACTTGAACCTGTAACTCTTTAACTTTTAAAATGCCTCCTTTATATTTTTTTCCCAGTCAAACACAATACTATTTATTTAACATTTAAATTATATCTTGTTATTTTCAGATAACCACATTTCTGTCTGAATTTCTTCTCCATTTCAAGGATTGTCCATGAGTTTCAAAAAGGTGACCTCCTCTCCTTTAATAACTGTACACTTTGGTACATGTAAAAATACTCAACATAACTAAGATGTTTTGTTCAATTCCCTGGGTACATTACTGTGTTTCTGCTTTGGGATAGAAGAAATATAATATGTAGTGAACTAACTGGGTGTAGTGTATTAATTGAAAAAAATCCCGTATAAAATATATGCATTTTCTGTCTGCAGTCAAATAAGGGGAATGGTATTTCCTATGAGTGTATTGAATTTCTTCAAAGGGTAATGCTTGTGTTTAAACCTTACCACAAAACCACAGAATCCACACCTTCTTACTTACATATAAAAACACTTCAGCTATAACAAGTCCTGACTGAATATGTACTTAGGTTTAAAAACAAAAACCTGTAAGACTGTAATTCTTATTAGATACCAGATGCTTTTATTTTCTTTGGAGACCAAAGTTTTCTTTTGTCCTTGTAATAGGATCATCTTTAAAAGGATCTTTTTTCCATTAGGAAAAAGAAAACCCCTCAAATTTACAGTGATTTGTCCCAGAAATCATTGAGTTTCTTCTTATTATAGTATTCCTTTAAAATACTTACACATTGTTTCTTATAAGGAAATGAACTCTCCAGTTTTAAGCTTTATTTTATTCTCATTTGAAGGAAATTGTTTTCTGTTATAAGTAAATGCTTATTTAAATGGTTTAATGTCTCTCACAAGCCTGACTGATCAGCAAGTGAAGTTAAAGGATCATCCTGCTCTTTTGTTCCTTCTAGTTATTTTTCTGCTGTCTCAGTTCACCAACCTAGTTCACGAAGCAGCTGCATAAATTCACGTAGAAAGACATTGTGACAGAAACAAAAGACCTACGGAAGGGAGAGCAGGATCTGCCTCAGAAAATGCTGAGATTTATCTTTTAATATATCAGCTCTGGCTGGGATTCACAGCAATTCAGACCAGTCAAAAAATAAGGCTGATGAACTCCTGTGCTGCTTGTGCTGATGCTGGGATGATGTGCCAAAATTAAGAATTATTTCAGGGAGCTGATCTGGCTGAAAACCCTTCCGACCAAAAGCTTGCTACACAAGCATGTAGTTGAGAGAGCAGGGAACAGCCTGCTAAATAGCAGGTCTTTGCAAAATTCCACAAATAGCAAGGAGATAAACCTGAAAACCACTAGTTTCTTTTGAAGAATAGGTGGCCTAGAATTTAAGTAAGTTGACACACTTATTTTGTGTTTGGATATGAGTATGGCAAGAAAACCTGTAGCTCCTTATATCAACATCAGAACTTTCATTGACTTTAAGGAGAATATTTTCACTTCAAATTATTTATTCTTCCATGAGTGGGAATATATATATATGCATGCATATTGATGATTTTATAATATATTTATATGTATATTAAATGGAAAAATACTAAAGTTAAAGGAGATTGAAATAAAATAGTGGTCTAATACTCACTGGCATGCCTGTCAGTAGATGGAGTGTGTAATTTTTGTTACCTATGAATGGGCTTTCAAACACAGGAGAAGTCAATTTCCTTTAATCATGTTCTTGCAGCCCACAGAGGTGGCTTCCCTCAGGCACACAGGTGGGTGCAGGTGATTTTAACTGAGGACGTTTCAGCATTAAGAGCTGAGTGCAGCTATGAAATACAGAGAGATATATGTTATACGTGCAGTAAATGTGTTTGTATAAATTTCTCTTTAACAGGAAAAAATTATGGGCAACAGAGAACTGACTATAAATATATTTTTAAAAAACATACACTGTCTTGCTTATATGTTCCTTCTATTTTCCACTTCCAAAAGACCATTCTGTTTCCAGATAATTATTTACACCTACCTATATTCTTGTTCCCACCTTAAGTTTTAATGTCATAAAAACATTTCTTGCTTAGTGGGTTGCTTAAATATCCTCCACTGACTAATTGTCAATAGGGGCAAACAGAGTAGCAACCAAACTCCTTCATGACTCTATTAACTTTTAATGAAGAGGGTTTATTGATGGTGGAGCTGATTATAGGTGGGAAAGCAGAACTCCAATGCTTTGTTCGTTAGCATTTCCCCACAATTTTGTCTGACAAGTCAAGAAATAAGAGTCTAAAGTGAATCTATAGATAAATGTAATAATTTTTTTTCAGTTATCTTACAGGTTGACTTTTGATAATACATAATTTATGTCCAAAATCCTGATGAGTTTTTCTCCAATTTGATGATTTGGAAGACACTTGCACATGAAGGAAACAGCCTATATGCTGCAAGTGGTGCTGCAAAACCTCTTCTAGGACAGATAGGACAATACCCTCAAAAAAAAACAATACAAAAGTAATTTGAAACCTAAAGTAAATCATACGTGATTGTACTCACTTATGCTTTGGTTCACATCTTGAAACATTTGAACTGTGTTCCTTTTTGATGAAAGCAGACTAGGATGTTTTCTCCAGTACTTCAGATGTACTTTACCTGTGTGTGAATATTCAGTCCGTGTCATCAGATTAATCCTACTCCAAAGTAAAACTTCCCCAAAATACATATATGAATGTTAGATCCCCCAAACCAACCTCTGTTGCTCTATAAATCCACTCAAACTATGCTGCTTGCAAAGGTAGAATACACACTGTGCAGTAACAATATGTTGTAGAATACTGTGGTATCAATTTGCTCATGGCCTAGATTTATGCCCCCAAAAAAGTGCATTGATTCATTGTCTAGCTAGGCTATCTCTGCTGCAATTGTAATTTAAATGTATGGTAGACTTGCACTGTATGTTGCAGTTTGGGTAAATTTGGTCTGAATTTATTTAAATGTGCAAAATGGGAATTTCCAGGCCATAGAAGTATTGAGTTCTAGAAAAAGTTCAGATGACATAACAGGATGAAATTTTATTTTGTGGACCAATTCTGAAGACTTTCACTCTGTAAGTTTGTCACTCTGAGAAAAATGCTTTCTCATATAGGCAACAGAATGAAATATAATAGAACACGTTTCATGTGAATTCCTTTTTTGCTCATTGTAATTCTTATCTGGACTTATACATACTTGAGAGGTTGTCTCTACTTGCTTTTACTTTTTCACTTTAGTAGATGGACATGGAGGCACAATAATGTTGACACATACAATTATTCAGAAATCTTTAAAGAGATACTAGAACTACATCTCTGTTGAAGACTGTGCTTCCTTGTTCCCATAAACTGGATATATGCACTAAGAGACCTCCACGCATCCAAGGAGAAAGAAAATACCTTGAAAAGAAAATGGGTACACTGAAAATAGGCTCTGCCTCAGACAGATTTATTGGATGGGATTACATTCACAACAAGCAGAACAAATGGGTTAATTTATTTTTATCCGCAAGTCAGCTAACTGCATGTGAAGTAGGTAATCTAAGTTAAAAGAGGAAAAAAAAAGTGTTAATTAGATTTTTAAAGGCTCTCTCACCCTAGCTGAACTTCTCAACAGAGTTTGTTAAACTTTGAATGAGCAATGCATGTGCTTTGTTTACAAACAATTAGACTGCTGGATATGCAGTGAGATGAAATGTACCGTATTAATGATCATATCAGTTGGTCACTCATAATTATTTACATTTCTACTTTTTGCCCAATATATGTAACCCTAAAAATAACTCAGAGTTCAAGGGATTCAAATAACTGGGAACTGACATGGGGAAGTGAATATAAGAAATGAGCTCAAACATTTCTTAATTAGTTTTTGTCAGTAATTATTAAATACAAGATTTCAGGAGATACAGCATCAAAATATTTTGACGGACAAATTGATTAGTGTATCTTGATATTTTGTCTCTGAAGTCCTTTTTACTTTTTATGTGATGCAAAAGGCAATTTAATACTTTTTGAATAACTAATTCTAAAATTAAGCAGTCAACTTCACCCTTATATCTCTTCTAAGAAGGTGACATCATGGTCTTCTTACAGCTCAGCACTACAATTTGCTAGTCTCTAAGGGTTGAAATTGTGATGCTGCAGCAGAAACATATGGCTATTCTTATAAGGGACTTCTGCATATGACTAAGAGGCACACACATGCTCAGAAAGAGTGAGTATCTGAGTGCAGTAGGAAATGAGAACATGTGTGAGAATTTGTGCAAGAAAGCTTAATTTTGCTATATGAGTAAAGTGAGGAAACTTGTATCCGTCCTTTAGTTTTGTGGTGAATAGACTCAAGGTCCCTGGTGTCAGATTTAGACCTGCTTCTTTCCTACTTCTGCCTCTCTCTCTCAGACTTGCAACATGCAGACTCAACAAGTACACAAATCTCTTAAACTGATTGTCATAGAATCATTTTAGATTTAAATGTGTTGCCAAATTTTAGATTTAAATGCTTAGGACAATAAGGCAGAGAATGAAAGATTTCTGCTAATCCTGGGCTGAGTAGGGGAGGGGTAGATGAATTCTTCTGGCTATGCAGGCAGAAGAAATAAATTCCACAAAGAATGGAACTAAAGAAATCTGAAATTATTTAGGAAGCATTAATTTCAGTTGTACTATCCTGTTCTTAAAATAGAAGTTATGTATACATTCATAAGTCTGCCCTTTTGCTGTTATTGTTGGATTGCTGTTGTATGTCACTGTAATGAATTGTTTTGGTTTTTTCTTTACCTTGACTATTGTTGCCTTCTGGGGTGCTGATGTTCATCATACTGTTTTATAATGAAAACGAAAAGCAAACCTCATAATATTGCTGTTTTCTGAGAGAAAAGCTACGTTTTCTGCACCACAGTGCTGATCGAAGAATGAGCCTGAAGCATCTAGACTTTATCTCAGACTTTGTTGCAGAGTGCTCTGCTAGGAAAAGTTGCAGGACCAAAGGTCTTGCTTGCTCCTTGCCTTATAAAAATGCTACCAACTCTGTTAAAACACCTTTGGAAACTGATGGAGTGAGTTTTTTGCAGACTTGTATGCCATAGTTGGTCAGCATTAAGACTGGAAGAGAACATTTTTCTGTGATGTAGATGTTTGTGCTAGGCAGTTTGTGGGTTATCTAGACGTAAGCTGGCTGGTACTACAGCTTTTCAGCCTTACTGGCACTAACAGGATGTTTCCTCATTAGTGTTCATTTCTGTCCCAGTACAGATCTCTGCAGGCATCCACGTTGTGCAGTTTGGCTGCAGCTGGCCAGAAGTATTTAAATTGCAAGTGTGCGCACACATACTTGGAAGCAGCAGGGAAGCAGAAAGCTTATTTCATCAGGCATGAGCCAAGTAGCAATGGCTAGAGGTGAAGTCAAAAGAACTTACAGTAAGAAGATGTAGCAAATTTAACCGAGATTTGGGATCTTGCTTGGCATTTCAACACTGGGCTGTACAGAACCAAGATTATAGTCATAGTCGTCTCACTTTAATTCTACTGAATTATTTGTTTCTTATCATCGGAAGTGGTCCTAAGGGTAATGATTATTTGATTTTCATTTTGACACTATCTTACAGAGGAAATGTAGAATTCATGCTATTGTGCTGTGGCACAGATGTCCTTTGTTTTCAGTAAGTAACAAACTAACCAACCTTTAGTTTTTTTAAAAGGTTGAAACTTCTGTTCTGAGGAAGAAAATACAAAGCCAGTGCCTTTCAGAATTTCTGAGCTACCCTTAAAAACATCAGGGGTGTACAATTTTCTCAGTTTTGCACCCCTTGCTTGAAGAGTGCATTGAACAAAGTTAAATAGGTAGGAAGACAGTATTCTCTGGTTATGGAGGGTTCTGGAAAGATATTGTGGTTGAGGATGTTTGCATTAATGGATTTTTCTGACTCTGGAGTCTGTGTGCCTCTTTCTTGCCTGTAGAGCAGTAAAATTGAGCTTGGGTTTTTCATGTATTTATTACTATTTCCACAAAAGTTGTAGAAACAATAATTGTTAGGCAATAATACTATTGCAAAAAAAACCTCTAAAAACTGTGAAATTCAAGCTGTCAGGACGGAAATTTATTGATATCTGACTCCAGTGCAAAAATAAAAGATCATCCCTGCATTTAAATTTATAATGGCTGATGGACACTGGAAACTATATATGTCTGATTGTTTTATTTTCTATGCATTCCATTAACTTTCCATGAAGATATTTGGAATTAACTTCTTCTAATGAAAAGGTGAAAAAAAAATGATTCCCCAAATATCTAGAAATATTGTCTCAGTTTTTAGAAAGATGTCATTTTACAGTGACTAGATGTTTTTAGTGGAACATTTTAAATTTCTTAATAAAATGCTTTCATTAGCAACATTAGCATTTGCTTTTAATTTGCATTCACTTGCCACTTTTTTACCTTTTTGTTTTAGTAACAGAGTTGATCAGATTTCTTTCAAATTTATCTATCAAGAAACTTAATTGATTAGTAGAAGCTTTGTACTCAAGTAATTAATAAAATAGATACTCCATTTAAAATGGGTGTGAAGAGCATAATTTGTTGTGCTGAGAATGGATATCAAGATTCCCTAAAAATGCAGTGAGAATGTCACAGAAGTAAACAGAACATTTTAATCCTTCACTTGTCAGTTGAATACCTACATGAGTATCGACTAATTTAAATTTCACCCCTGAAAAAAGAAAGGTAAAATAATCCTAAAATTAATTTAGCTGGTTTTGCATTTGGGAGCTGATGTGCTGAAAAAGTCACACACTTTGTGTACCTGAAGTACATTTTTCTAGCTGTCAAATAATTGCTGTCATGTGATACTTACTTATCTCTGAATAAAATATATGTTACAGCAAATTTATTTCAGAACATAAATCTTTAAACTACAGCACATATTGCTCAGGATGTGTCAGAGCTGAAACCATTCCAATCATAAAGCCCAAGGTACTTCTTATCTGTATTTGCTAAACATTTTTAAGCTGGATGCTAAAAAATTCTTGGGGAGATGGATTGTGTGTGTTTTTCAAAACATAAAAAATAAACAAGAGTACATCATATATATATATTACACATAAATCCATCCCTTTTTCATGCCTTTTTTCATTACTATCAGAACCTGAGACTTGATGCAGTCATTCCATTTTACAATTACTGACAATTTCTCAAAGAAATCAACACTTGGAAGCATCTTTTTTCTTCCTCTTCCCTATTTACAAAGAGATTGAATTTTTAAAATCAATATAGAAGTTTTTGTTGTCATTGTTGCCTTTTGGTTTTGTTTGGTTTTTAAGAAAGCAATTCAAAATTGCTTTTGGTAAAATTATTTTTCTACAACAATGGAAAGACTATTATATAAACATTGCCTACAGTAAAGACCAGCAACAGAGAATGTAAAACAATTCTTTGAGATATGCCATCACTGGAGTATCTTAAAAATCCATAAATAACAGCAACTTCCTTCAGCACACCTTCTTGTGAGTTGGTGTGTTTTTTTATAAATAGATTACTCTAGAGAAAATAGCTTTCAAATATTAAAGTTCACACAGATGTAACTGAAGGCAATATAAATCTACCTGTGCTCCTATTAGACCCTTATCCCCAAATCATCTTTCTATTACAATAAGAAAACTAAACTAACAGTCTAAATCAAAAATATTGTATTTGTCAGTAATTTAACAGTGACTAATATTATAGAGAGCTTTTAACTTTTCAGAGGTAGAAGGTTATTTTGGGAAACAGGGAGAAAAACTGACTTCTTTTAAAAACAGGCCATCTATGAAGACTAATCTGAAAAGGCATAATGGAAAAAGTGGATGTTGCAATTAAGTTTATTGAGGTGGAAATGGCATTTCCTGTAGTTCAAAACCAGAGGTAATGATTCCTCTACTCAGATTACCAAGGAAAAAATAATTTTTTTTTTAGCTTAGTCATCAGAGAAATGGGGTACTGTGTGACACCACAGTGGAGATCTGACCCAAAGAGGGTTTAAGGCAAAAAGTTGTGCAAAACTACTCTTATAAAGAGCAGAGAAGCTACTTCAGCAGTGCCCTGAACCTTCTGTCAAATTGTCCCTCTATCATCTGATTCAGTCTGCTAATGCAAACAGGGGAAGCTAGTGCCCAGTCTCTGGACTTCTGCAACCCTGTCCTCTTACTGGAACCACCTTATGGATGTTCTACAGGTAGCTCCATTGCCTGGATCTGCTGTGGGCGCTGTGTGGGTGGTTGGTGGAAAACAGGTATCTGAGAAACAAATACCAATCAGTAGCAGGATTCAGTTCTGTCCAGAAGTCAAATTTGAGATTTGAGGGCTGAGTTATAATGCAGCACATCTGTCATTGTGAACAGAGCAGCACCACAGGGCTGCAAAGGAATCACAAATCGCACCTTCTCTGGACACTCATACACTCACCCTGGGTGCTACAGCTAAAACGCCTGGGACTGTGCTAGGGAAGGATCCTGTTTCAGCTGCCACCTTTCAGTATTCTCATGTTTTACGGACAAGAGACTATAACAAACTCTTGGTGTGCAGAGGATGGGGTTTTGGTATATTTACTGCCCTATTTTATTACACATTAGGACTGACAAAGTGAAGTTTTTTTTTGAATGCATGAGCAAAACATACTTTCTTATACATGATAATAGTTTCTGAACATTACAAAAAAAGCAAAGAATGGAACCCCCCTTTTTATTTATTTTTATTCTCCAGTTCCATATTTATACCTCAAAAGCACACTGCTGATTTATCATTAAGTTGGAGATTCAAATTAACAAGACACTCACTGTTTTAGACTGAATGCTGTGTTGAAGCAGAAATAAATGTTGTGTTAGAGCCAATTTCAGGCACACCATGAGGGCACAGTGGGGTTGCTGCAGGATGTTGGGATGAGACTTTTTTTTCTGAGTTGCCTGCCTTGTAATTGAGACTCAGTGTGCAATTATCTTCTTGTGACTGAGAGGCTGTGTAGGTGGGCAGTACTTCAGTGAGTCTTCTGGGCCTGGTTTTACCAAAACTCTGGCAGGACCCAAAATGTTCACTCAGGGATTCTGTTCCTTTTCTCATTGTCAGCTTTACTACTTTTGTCACACTTAATTTGTTGTCAGATTAAATTTAGCATTCTTTCAGCTGCCAGCCTACAGATTTTCTATGTATTATTCAAAATACCATCCAGTTATTTCACATTATTTTTTTCAAATATTTCAATATTTTTCTTTAATAATTTACCAAAGAAAGCTCAAATAATAAGAAACCATACGAACCTCTAGGGAAAAAAAAGGGTAATTCACAAACTCAGAATCACCACCATTCACAATATAATTACTGTGCAAGTAAGTCTTTAAACCACAGCATGTGTCCAAAGACCTTTGTTCTAGTGAAACATGCTTACTTCAAAAAATCCTGTTTCAAGTATATATAGTCCAATAATTCCAAACTTTTCTAAAACTAAGGTCTGTCTCTTTTCTTCATGGCATATGTAGAAGCAGAGTCCTAACAGTTCTTCAAAGAAGATTCTCATGGTGACATGTACTGTATTAATGTGAGCTCAGGTTTTTGCTGTTTGCTGTTCCTTCTTGTACTGTTGAATGCCGGAAGCAGAAAACAACATGTAAGCAAAAAAGAAAGGAGACAGTATGATTGCAATTTTATAGATCCATCTATGTGAGATTCTTATTTGATACTGATTCTTATTTGATGCTCCTTTTTCCCCTCACATTAATAGGTATTGAGTTCCTCACTTAGTCTAGAGAGTTTGACTTATCTGGCCCCCATTTTAAGTGTGATATAAGCAAAATATATTATTTTCATTTCTGATAATTCTATTGAAAGGATTATCCCGTTTCACTCCTTCAGGGTGTGCATGCCTTCAGAGTCTTCTGTGAGGCCAGGGAATGGCAGACCTGATTTACATCACCCGCAAGAAGGTGGTTATGCAGATGATTAATGATTCCCTGCTGCAGGAGTACCATTCACTGGTGGATGCACTCCACTAACTAACTTCAGATTTCTCTGGCAGCAAGATCTATAGCAAGTTAGCGTTTGTATTCAGCATGCAAGTCTCACTTTATATTCAATCTAATAGTGAAAGGTGACTTGGTCCTAGCCTTGGTGGAACTCTTTAGTTCTATTATATGTTCAGAGAAATTAGAAGAATTTCCTTACTCCTCGTAAAGCTGAGTTTCTATGTTCCCATAACTTAGCTATTATTCTGTACTATACCTTTTCAATTTTTACCACTTTTAAAATAATTTTTTTGTTTTTGTTCTCTAAATTCTTTGCTATTTCTGCCTCATCTCTTTTTTTGATTTGCCATTTAAGCTGAGATAAATGTATACAGAATATCATTTGAGACCCTAATGATTATTTAAGATTTCTAGCTAGTTCTTATACTATATCTACTACATTTCTGCATTACAGAGAAGAAAATGAGGAACACAAAATTTTCTCTTCAGTCAAAAAACTGAAAACATAATAAAAGGAATAAAGAATAAGAGCTACTTTGTCAAAACCCCAACAGTATTAAGTCTGTCAGATTGAAACAACTCCTCACCATCACATTTCCTCCCTCTCCTTTTTTCTCAGTTTAAGAAATTTTTGAGTAATTATTTTATTAAAAAATTTGTAGATAAATTTCCCTGTTAAAGGATACTGAAATAAAAGTTGCACAGCTTCTGCAAAGGAAATTTTATGGTTAAAATATTTTGACTGGGTTTCCTTCTGTAAGGTGGTTTAAATCTTGAATATGCCTTCCTGTCTGCCTCCTTTGCAGTTTTATTATTCTTGTCCTAAAAGTGTAAGAGTTTAGTAGTCAAAATGGTTTAGAATTTTTAAAAGTAATTCTAACAATTAAAAAGAAAAATTACATAATAAATATTTGTAAGGAACATGTAAATTTCACCAAAGTTATTAAGACAACATTTTTTCCTAGCTCCAGGGTGGAAAGGACAGTTGATATCATCGCTGAAAAGAGAATGTGAGCAGAGTATGAGAACAGAGTTGGTGGTCTTGTTATTCACCAGTGGTGATTTTGGTATTCTACCTATTTTCTAGGGTAGAGTTAATTTTCTTTACAGTAGCTAGGATGGGGATATGTTTTGAGCTTGTGCTGAAAACAGTGTTGATAACACAAATCTCATTACTGTTGAGCAGTGCTTACGGAGAGTCAAGGCTTTTTCTGCTTCTTGCACCTCTCTGCCAGCAAGGAGCCTGGGGGTGTACAAGAAACTGGGAGGAGACACTGTTGGGACAGCTGATCCCAACTGACCCAATAACCATATGGCATCATGCTCAGCATATAGAACTGGAGGAAGGTGAACGAAGGGAGGGGATGCTCAGAGTGATGCCGTTTTCTTCCCAAGTCACTGTTACATGTGATAGAGCCCTGTTTTCCTGGGGATGGTTGAATATCTGCCTCCTGATAAGAAGTGGTGAATGAATTTCTTGTTTTGATTTGCTTGTGTGTGTAGCTTTTGCTGTATCTATTTTTGTCTGAACTCAAGAGTTTTCTCTCTTTTACCCTTCTAATTCTCTCCCCCATCACACCATGGAAGAGGAAGTGAGGGGACATCTGGGGCTTAATTTCTTGCTGGGGTTAAACCACAACATCGCCTAAATTGTGCAAGACACAAGTTTTAACCCCACAGCAACAGTTTTAGACAACATGACTTTATCACAGATTTTCTACAGCCTCTGAGCTTAGGCTGGGTTCATGATCCTTTACCGCATAAGCCTTTCTTTGCAGCTGAAAAGACTCTGAGCTAATTTAAGAAAAAAGAATGATAGAAAGCACTGTGCATTGGGAAAACAGTTTTCTATCAGACCTGATCTCAAACTTCTTTACTTACATGAGATTTATCTCTGTAGTGTATCAACAGTGGCAAAGAACTGGAGAGAGGTTTTGTTATTATCTTTTTATTTAGGAACTATAAAATACTGAAGAAGACAACAGTCTATTTCCCTAGGGATGAATCAAATATGACTTTGGGAGAACACTTTCAGAAGAGAAATAGATGGACTTTATATTT
Source organism: Dendrocincla fuliginosa (assembly GCA_035047845.1). Classification (NCBI taxonomy): domain Eukaryota; kingdom Metazoa; phylum Chordata; class Aves; order Passeriformes; family Dendrocolaptidae; genus Dendrocincla; species Dendrocincla fuliginosa. The sequence goes on along the minus strand of JAWWMO010000138.1, from coordinate 42,837,480 downwards.
ATATTTAATATATATTTTATATATTAGTCAGGGGTCATATACAGTAAGTGTGAAAGGAAGGATGACATAGAACATATCATCAATATTTATAAGCATGAAGAACACTCTTTTGAGGATGTCGTGTTTCAGGCAGGTGACAGCTTGAGAAAATGAATGCTGGTGAGGATGCAGTCCTTACACGCAAGTGCCAACAGTTTCAGCAGAGATTACAGGCTGAAAGTCACACTGATGAGGTTTGTGAGGCAAGATTATGTTCAGAGACACAAACAAATATGCTTACTGACATTTGGCATGGAATATGTGATTTGCCTTCTTTTCATATCTTAGCAGAAATTATTCTGGTTTTTAGTAACTTGAATTCTGAGTATTTTGTGATAGCAAGTTGCTTTGGGCCTACTTGTTTGGGTTTGTTTCAGCTCATAATTTTTTTCTCTTTCTGAGTGCTTAATAAAAAAGACAGTAAAAACTGAAAATGTAAGGTTCTAAACAATAAAGGTTTTAATATTTAACTCACATTCTGATGGGTTTGAATGTTTCTGACATGCTCAATATGTGCTGAATCTAGTGACAGAAAACGTCTTTATAATTTAATTTTGTTTTATTGAGACCAAATAGTTAATTTTTTATACTAAAAAGAAGTTGGAATGAGATTAAAACAGCAGGAAAAACAACAGGACTTTGCGTTGTTAATTAAATGCAATGAATATGTGTATAACTGCACACCCATACACTGTGATCTAGAAATTTTGCCGAAATGTTTCCCTCATGCTATTTGTAGGATTTTTCCCCACAAAGAAACATCCACTGGATATGGTGCTTTGCAAGTGAATTTGAAATTCTTCTAACATTTCTGCAGAATTCAAGAGCAACCAGAGGGCCTTGGGATTGCCTTATTTGAGATACCTTTTTTGTGAAAATTAAAAATGGCTGTTTGGCCTAGGGCTTTCGAGAGTGCTTTAAAAAGACATAAAAGTTAAAGAGAAATTCTTTTCAAAGGAGGGCATTCATGCTTAATGCTAAACAGATACTCAGCATGCCAGATTTAATGCAAACACTAGTAAGAATGCCAAAAATACAGGAACTGTACTGTATAAATGTCTCTGCATAGAAAAAAAGAGAAATAAATAATATTAGAAGAACGTAAATGTTAATTTTAGACCTTGTGTTATATGTAAGAGGGAGAGAAGGAGGCGGAGAATCAGTATCATTGTTTTCACAAGTGTGTGCCATCACTGGACAAGGACCAAAGTATTGAATTACAGCAAAAATTATTCAGACTTCTGGACTCATTTCTGGTTAACACAGTGGAGATGATGGTGATTGGCATGCCTGGCGAGAGGTGGTCTCAAGTATCATTCTGAACTGCAAGCAATGACTAAACTCTTCTTTGTCATCTTTAGCCTTAACATCTGTCCCTAAATGGGAACACGCTGACCTTTATGTAGAAGTGCTTTCCCACTAATGCAGCTGCAAGCTTTGCTGTGCCCCCTTTGCAGCTCATCCTTTTTTATCTCGTGCTTATGCAAGTGATGCTCAACACCTCTAATGTCTAGGATTAAAGCCTGAAGCTGGCAGATTACATTTGTAAAACAACACTTCTGCAAAGCAGCGTATTTGGTCTGTGGCAAGCTTATGCTCCTCTCTCTAGTTAATTTATGTATATCTGCATAGGAACTTTCATATTAATATGTCCATTGGGGTTATCTTCAGGTATATGAGCAGCTAACCCAGCCTCGCTTCTGTAGTTCACAACACAACCACTTAGTTGTGAGTGACAGCTGGAGTGAGAATTGCAGTGTGCATGCTCTACACTTCATGCAGACAGAAGAAAGCAAAAAGTAGCAAGGGATGTAGGGGAATTTTTTGGCATGTTTGCTAGGCAATAGTGTCAAAGGTTGAATACCACTTTTGACCTCTCTACATTACTCCTCATATATATATACTTAAGAATGGCTGACATGCCTGAACATCCTGAACTTGAAGTTCATAGAAAACTTTAAGTAACTGTATCTTTAGATTTTATTTAGAAAATTTAATGCGATCTTTTATTTGAGAAACAGGACTCCAATCGAGTATATTGTGTGGGCTGTGTTTTATCTACTGCAGGTAATTTCTAATTAATGTATTAGCTTGAGAAAGAATAAAACCAGAAAACAACAAAACCCTCCTAGGCCTGAAAATTGTAAACCTTTACTTAACAGTGTGAATACAAAAAAGTCTTGCATTCTATCCAAACACTGATGGAGCATCATTGTGGACTCAGGTCACAGCATACATGGTGTTTATTACCTAATTTTTTTCTATTAATTAGTTGAGACGTAGCAGTGGTTTTTAAACAGAAAATTAAAAAAGAGGAAGATCCTAAGTAACTAGGATCTAATTTTTCAAATTCTACATCTGTCAGACTCCTACTATTTTGCAGTCCTGAAGTTAAATAGATTTTAAAGAAGTTCCCATGAAAGAAGTTCATTATGGGGGCACACAACCACCACTAAAGAATATACCACTTATGGGACAACTGACAGTCACCACAGTTGTATTACCACTGAATGTTCTTGAAGTTATTTGACAAGCAAATAAACTTATATGGGAGAAGACAGAGGAAAAATGGTTAGATGCAAAGAAGACTGAAGTCCTGAAAGATAAATAGATTTTGATTTTTTTTTTTAAACAGATGGCATTGTATCCCTGAAAAATCTCCTAAAGGAAAGCGAAATGATAGAATTAAAAGTCTACCTCATAGACAGTGCAGTTTCTGTTAATATCTCAGAAAGACTGATTTCTTAGCCACAGTTAGTATCCAAACAAAATCTTCCACAAATGGAATAGCAGTGCAGCTCCCAACAGAGTAAACTGTGTGGTTTTGTGTCACAGTCACTCCTAGCAGTTTTTTGTCATGTTTAAAAAGTCGCCTGATGGAGAACAACACTAGGAGTACAATTAAAAGCCCAGCAGTAGAAGTTACGGTATCTCAATACAAAGTTTGAAAAAATAGCTTCTGGAGCAAGACTAAAGTGCACATACTCTTATTCACTTTTCTTAAAGAATTGTGGCTTTCCCCTCCTCTCAAATAGCAAAACCAGTGTAGCGTTTCTGTTTGTAGTTGATTAAACTGACCAGGCAGCAATTATTTTCCTAACTGCAGTTTGTATGAAACTCAAATTTGGATTAGCAGAATTTCATTAATGAGAAATTTAAATTTATCACAATATATAATTATGATTCTAGTAGGACAGACATAATTATGTATTGTGTATATATTCATGTCATTGAATATTATATATATGTTATACATATAGCATGTGTAACATATTAAATGTGTTATAAGTTATAATAAAACATATGTTTTATATTATGTTACTACATTAACCACACTTGCCTCACCATAGGGTCTATTTGCAGGAAGAAAATGTTGTGTTCTGTTAGCCTCAAAAAATCATCTTTATGGAAAACACTGCTATTATTAACGTAATATCCTTGAATATCTGCAGATGACTGATACAGTTATCCAGTTCCAGGGTCAGGACTAGCATGTCTGAAAACAACTTCCGTATCTCTTGTGTTTCTTAGTCCCTACATTTCTAGCGATAGCCAAAGCAAACTGGATGCGATTCATAAAATGAGTTTCAGCTGAAAATCCTGGCCAGTAAATTCCTTGGAAAAATCTAACAGCTCTGAACAGGATACTGTCCCTACAAAAATGGTGGGAGTTGGGAGTATATGCTGCTTGCTGGTGGTTGCCTTGTGCTATTCATAGAATTTCTAAGTGGCTGGAGAGTTCAGTCAGAAAATCATCTTGGAGGATTTCAATTTCACTGCCTAATTTCCACTCTGTTTGCAAGACTGAGTAAAAGCAGAGTACTGACTGAGGTCCAGATCTTGTAAAAGCACCAAGAATGTGTTTAATTGACTTTCAATTCTTATACGTATACATCCCCATTATTGCCATATACAAAATTCATTTTACAGCCCATATTTCTTCTATTTTCCTGGACAACTTGTTGCTTCTTTCTTCAAATCCACCCATGTCATCTCTCTCCAAATACTCATGACTCTGTCCTTATTTTACTTTGAATAATTCCCTGGAAAGTTACAGGTTTCAATTTAACAAGAAAGAAATTAAGTCTATTCTTTAATATTAGCAATCACAGATATTTGGAAGTTCTGTGGTGAAATAATCTATATCTCTACATAATTGGAAATACAGGAAACTCTTTAAAGATGTGTGGATAAGCTTGATCAATGTAAACTGTATCAGTAAAAAACCCCTATCTAAAGCAGTCATTATGAGGCTGAACTTACCCACACTTCTTGAAAGGGAAGGTTTTCCTTTGTATGTATAACATGAGTGTCTGCTCTTTATTTTCCCTCTTCTGTACCAAAAAATTTCTAGAAAGACTATTTTAAAGATGAATTAAGTTCCACATGCATTTACTTGCTGATTTATATCTGACATGCTTCCTGAAGATAATACACAGCAGGTATCTTGTTTGCATTTGAGAAAATGACACAGTGTAAGAACTTGTGTAAAACCTGTGTCAACAGCAATTACTTATAACTAGGTTAGGCAATTAAAAATGTCTAAAGAGACTTTTATGTAGGTTTTAAGCTAAGTTAACTTCAAAAAGTCTTAATTATCTGAATCATATTCATACAAAATCCACAAAAAATTAATTTATAAAAATCATATGATTTCTTTATTCAAAATATTGACATTTGAATTAAAATCCTGTTAACTATTCTGATTAGTTCATTTACACACATTAAAGGCGAGTTGCAACTACTTCTAAATAATTTGTATATCATATGCAGTAGAAAAAACTGTAAATACTTCAGGATGTTTACTTTATTGTGTATGGGCCTTTTAGACTAATTTTTCCTCCTATTACATTTCCTTTGCTGAATGGAGGTGCAGGAAGTGGCTGAGAGTTACTTCACAGATGATCATGGTGAATTTCAAAGAAATTCCCTCCTCTATTTTTTTGTCATTACAGACAATTCTTTTGTCTGGTTGTCATGTGCATGCAAAGAGGCTTCTCACAAGCAATTAACTGTTGCTTCAGGACTGCAGTGTGCATAAAAAAAAATAAAAATAATTATAATCTCTATACACTTTGCTTTTCACAATGTCCCAAATTTATTGGTTCCTGTTTAACATCTTCCACCAACATTTATTCCCCTGATCTTTCACTGTGTGTCAGAGCTGAGGTCTCCTCAGCCTTCCCACCTCAGTTGTCTCCAGCTCAGAACTGATCCCTCATGTGTGTTTCCACTCAGTTAGATTGCACTCTTTTCACTTCTCTGATAGACATTTCTCCTCATGAAGCCTTTGCTTACCAGTTTCTCTCTTTCTTTAGCTTAAAACTCAGTCTCTGCAAATTATTTGTGGCTCAGTATGCCATTTTATGGACATGATATACTACTCTGTTTGTGCTGTATCAATCAACATGATATCATGAGTGTTGTTTAATGTGGTCTCTTTTTATTTTTCATTATTGTTCCCAGCACTTAAGTCTTTTATTAACTAATTTGGTTGCACTTTCACTTCCTTCTTTAATTATACTCACAAAAAAAAAGGCATACCAAAAAAGATCCAAAATGTGAAGAGAAGAAAGTAAAAATAAAACTTGAGGTTTTTTTTCTCACTTAAAATCTTTATGATACTTAAAAAAAAATCATCAGGAGATTAATTTTGAAATACTAAACTTCTTGCAATATTTTAGCTAGAAGGACTACCAAAGCTGTCTTCTAAAAAAATAGAGTCATTAAGGAAACTCAGTGAATATTATGTCATATTCATATCCCATGTTACTTAATTCTGGAGATAGAAGGACACAGATGTCTCAATCACCTATGTTTGAATTTCTTTATAAAAAAGGTTCTAAACAGCAGAAGGGTGAGACCCACTGTTTTGGAAATATAGCAAGAAAGAAGTGATGTGCTGAAATTGTTTCTGGCTTAGTCTGACAGCTGCATTGTGATTTAGAGTCTGATCCTGCATTGTGACCTCAAGCAAAACTCTGTGGATGCCAATGGGAGTCTTATTTCTCTAGGAACTGCAATATCTGAATCTTCGCTATATGGTAAAACGCTGTGGTATTCTGAATCCATCAATATTTGTACTTAAAATTTGTACATTTCAGGGCAGCTCTGTGCCTATATTTCCTAAAAAAGACTTTTCAGAAAATTGGTCTTTTTTTTTTTTTTCCCACTTACACTTGTAAAAGAACAATAGATTTTATGGTCTTCACTTGAACAAATTCCGAAACCAGAAAATGAAGGAAAGAACAAATGAATAAATAAATAAAATAAATAGTCCTCTTCATTGCACAATGCTGGAGGCCTTGGTGCCTACATCTCTATGGTCTGGCAATTTCAAAGTCATGGCAATTTCAAAGGAAAATGGGAGATATCTGCGCTGACATTCTTCATCTTTCTGCATTTTTCTGAGCTTCTGTTACTCATTTCAGCATAGCTGAATAAATTTTAGGATTCTTTTCTTCCATTTTTATCTTACGCATGGCCTAGCTGTGAAATGTATACTGACATTGGTAATGGTTCAAATTTATCATTTGTATTATAAAAATGTTGGGGTTGTCTCCAAGTGCAAGATTAAGACTATAAAATATTAATTTTAGGAAAAGTCTCCCTAGGAAAACAAAACAAAGCAACCAAAAAAAGAGGAAAGATTGACACCTGTTTCTGCTTGTGCTCAATGTATTAAATTTTGTGAATTTTCTTTATCTACTTTACAGTTTATAAAATAGCTGTAATATGATCTCAGTCTACATGCATTACACTGCTTGATAAAAAAGAATCAACACCTTCCCAAAATCTATATCCCTCTTTGTGTGTGGTTAGGTAAGTGATGAGAGCATGCCTGAGATCTACAGTGATCTGCTTAAGAACAAACTTGGATTCTAAATAATTTAAAAAAATTGAAGTCACTGGAATTCTAAGCCTTGGGTCAGGATCCCTTTTCTTCCTAAGTTCCTTTATTGCAATATTTTGGCTTAGAGTTTTGGGGTAAATCTATTGACTTTGAGCTTGTTTGTGTGTACTCCTTACACAGGCAATTTATTTGTATATGGCTGAGTTCTTGATTGGACATCATCAATTTTTTCCAACTAATTTCAAAAACAAAGAAAGTAAGTGGATGTTTAGATGTTTCAGTGAAAACTCTTTGGTTTGGCTCTTTTCTATGAGTCAAACTCACAGAAGAAAATCTTGCAGTGTAGGCTGATTTATTGACTAAACTAAAGAAGGCAAAGGAGGGAATGTTGTTTATGTCCTGACACAGTTAGAGAGACAATTGGCTTATGTAGATTTTGTTACTATTATCGGCTACTCCATCTTAAAGAAACAAGAAAAACCCCTTAAAATATAAGAAAGGTCAAGGGAAAAAACCTGAGATTTCTCTCATTCATCAGACTAACATTTATTTATCATGTTCTTTATTTCTGTCACAAATAACAAGGAAAGAAAAAGAGAAGGTAGAAATAAATGGGCTACAAAATAAGAAACAATTTTCAAATAAAACAATTGACATCAGGGATAGAAAACAGCAAATGGTGGATTAAAGAGATATACTATAATTACAGTATTATTTGTCAATAGTTATTGGGAAATAAAGCATATACAAATATCTATGAAACATATAAACTGAGGGATGCTTCAAAGGGCATATCTTCAGTTCTTTATTCCTACTACCAGTGTACTCAGACACAGACCCACAGACATATGGACAGACATCAACTTATGCTTAGTTCTCACACTGAAGACAAAACAGATTAAAACACTCCAGCAACTAAGGCGTTTATTCATCTGCTTTAAAATACCCAGAGGCTCTGCTAACATGGATATTTTGACATGGATATTAAACATGGATATTAATTCACCTTCCAGCCATTTTCCATAAAGAGATTTACTGTGGTTTGCAAATAACAATGCTTCTGTCTTCAGAGTGTGGGGTCTGATAGAGCATATGTATGTAGTGATGATTAAAATGCTGTTCTCTTTTAGTTTTTATGTTTTTCAATTACTTTTTCAAAGCCACAATTTAAAAGTATGTGATGGTGAACAAAAGGTTTGCGAAAGTAACAACCTTTTGCCTCTTTTTTTCTTACCCAGGAATATTTCTTTACATTCATTGCTTTCTAGTAATAAACTCTATGCATCCAGTGTGAGAGAAAAGCCTTTAGAAATAAAAATGTATATTACACACAATGTATATAAGGATGTTAAAGATCATTAGGTAAGGGCAGTGAAGTTTCTCATGGATCAAAACTCACAAGCAAATTAATTGGAAAGATCAGTTCTGACATTTAGACAGGTAGTGCACAAAAAGGAAATAGTTTTAATCTTAAAAGACTGCCCGCACCAAGTCCTCTAAACCCTTACTTTGTATAATACAGCAGCCTATAATACAGGAATGCTACATTTGTCCATGTGGGTACTAGTTGAGCAGAGCAGCCTGCTTTTGATTCTTTATGTAGGCACTTTCTTTTCAATGACTAAATATTTATGACCATATGTGGCAGTGCATCCTCCCTTGTTAAGTTTAAGTGCTGTTAAACCTTTAGACCTAAACTGTTGGTCAAGTCCAGGGCTCAGTTTAGCAAGGAGTTTGACTTTTGTTTTATATTGATTGATTTCAGATTTTAGTTTGCTTTTTCTCTGTGGCTTTTTCTATTAGATGGTTATCTAATAGAGACAACCTTGCCAACAGACATTGTCATGTTTTTTTGCTGATATGTTTGCCAGTGATTCTTTAAGCAGCCTTAAAGCACTCATTCATGACACCACAGAAGATGAAATATATAAGAATATACTTTGACTATTTTGGAACACACATAACTCAAGATTGTTACTTGTGTGCATATAAACAATATGTAAAACACTCCTATGGGAAAATGTAAGAAACATATAGTATTATGTGACAAACCCCCCAATTGTATAGTTTAGCCAAAGACAAATGGGAAAAATTGTTTATTTTCTTCATGACAACCTTGAGGCTGATTATGAGTTTTCCTGAAAAAATCTCTCATTGATATTTGATTCTAGGATGCTGATGCAAAATTTAACATGGAAATGGCTCTTTCTGTCTCTGCAAGGTATTTATTGCTGTAGCTACTCTTTTCATGCCATTATGAATCACATATATTTCTTGCAAAAAACCCATTTTTTTTGTATAAACTTGGTTTTCATCTGAGATACTAGACATGAAATGGATTTAAAGGAGTGGGCCATAACATTAACTAATATCAGTATATATCTTCTGATCTTGAATTTCTATTCTATGTATTATGTGTATTGTATTGTATTTATGTTGTATTGTAGCTAAACCCATTCCCCAAAGTAAAGAAGGTTTTTGCTGAGTTAAATAAAAATGTGCATACTAACTTAACAGTCATACTAACTTAACAGTAATAAAAAATATTGTGACTCAAAAAATAAAAATCAAGACAGAAAAATATGTCTTTTTTCACACCTATTAGGCACAGCTATAATAGCATTTGAAACAGAAGCTTAGGTACAGCCTGCTATTTATGGAAGCTCTACATATTTCTGTGCTGAAAAATAAAAAAGAAACTGCAATAATGTTGACAGAAACTTACCTTTCCTATATGCAGTTATTTAAACTACTGAGTTCTGACATGGACTATGAATTTCTCTATCTTCCTTTCCTATTCTTTGATCCACAGCTTTCTTCCGTCAGCATTTAGTTGACACCACTTAGATAAATCTTATGTTCCAGTGGCTTTCAAGGAAAGAAAGAAAAAAGGAAGTGTTGAGTGGAGGGCTCTGAACAGAAAAATGTTTCTTCTTGGGCAAAGAATAATCAGCTGTATATCTGTCTGTCTACCTGTGTCTCTATGTCTCTGTGGATGTATGTATCTATAGAAAAACCACTACCACCTTTGTGCATCTATACCATATTCGGGTGTAATTAGATGCTGATATTTTGGTCTGGGTTTGACCCAGCCACCTGTGAGGAGTTGTGGTTCTCCTGCCAAGTTATGGGAAAACAGGTCGATAAAGGCAGTCTTTGGTCTTGAAGGAGCTATTTCTGTGTAAACTAAATGTAATTGGGCTCTCATGATTAGCTAATGACCCTCCAAGGGCCCTTGAAGGAGAAAGAGAGGAGGAAGAGGAGGATGAAGTAAGCCCCCAGACCCGTTTAATAAAGACCCCCTGGAACATGTCACACAGGCACCAATGCCCCCAGTCATGCGCAAGGGGGTCCCACTAACATAACTGGGGGCAGGTGCCTAAAGCTTTTGCTTGGGCGGTGCTGACCACATTGCTCAGGTAGATGTCATTTTGGCCAGTTACATAAAAGGCAGATGGCTCATGTTTTGGGGCTCACTCGCTTCACATGACAGGACAAAGTTGCCTTGGCAGGGGTGCCCATCGTCACCTGTGAACCAGCTGACCTTTGAGGATGCAGCCACTGCTTGAGGAAGTCTGGGTATTCCAGGGATCGGTGAGGCAACTCCATGGGAAACACCTGGGCAATTTGGGTGTTTACAACTGGGGACTTATTTTTCTCTTTTCTCTCGCTCGCTCGTGTTTTTCCTGTTTACTTGGACACTTTTGCTAATAAAACTATTGTTTGGGTTAAGTTTTCTGTGGTGTCTCAGTTTCAGCTTCCACATCCCTTCGGACCCTTTGTTCTCCATGGAACATATGTATAGGTATGTGTGTGCATACATATACATACAGATATACACCTCAATCTCAGTTCAGTTTAAATACGCTTGAAACCATGATGATTTAAAAGAAGGACCATTTTTGCTCTAATATAGAAATGATTATTAACTTCATTGGTGAAAGGTGATTTATTCAGAGGATTTTTCCCTACAGATATTTGTAGAGAGAGACTAGTCACCTTCAGTTCCTTTAATTTTACCTATTAGTCCCCTTCTCATCAACTTTTCCCCTCACCTCTTGTTATCTCCACTTTTCCTTCTTAAGGAATTCTCATTTGGAATAATTGAAATAGAACAGACACAGGATTCCTTAACATTTCAAATATTCTTTCTATACTATTTCACTATATTTTTATCCTGAAGGTGTTTGCTAAAGTGATCTTACGATTGCCTGACAGCATCTGTGACCTTTCACATATATCAGTAGTCTAGTTTCACTGAACTTCATTATAACTTATACCTTAGTGTGCATGACTAAATGAAGAGCTGATATACAAAGCCAAGTATGTTTTCAATATTTGGGTGTCCTGATTTCACACCCTTCATATGTGCGACAGCATGCATTTCCTTTTCCTGCCATAGAGCATCTTCATTTCCCTGGAGTCCCAAGAGTGCCTGTGGTAGATCCAGCAGGGCTCAACACTTGAGATTCTGAATCTTAGAAATATTTGATTGCATTCTTAAAATAATATTTTTAGTTAGGTATCTGAACAGAATGCTTGATAAAAGTCACCTCACCTGGTCTGTGTACGTGTGTGTGTCTCAGTTTGCACATGAGAGACAAGAGAAACAGAGGAAAGGCATAACTTAATCACCCAGTGTTCATTATGTTATAGCAACTGTAAACAGATTCTGGAGAACATATGACAAAAGATAAAGATTTCTCCTTTGAATCTGGAGTCTGGAGTTGTAACTTATATCATACATTTAATAAACCTTCAAAAACCTTTATTCTGTGAATGTCTCTGAACATTTTCTGAATCCACTTATGGTTCAGGCCTGCATAATTTCCCATGAAGATGAGAAAGTTCTTTAATACATTATTTGCTATGTGAAAGGTACCTCCTGTTTGTTTTAAAACTAGTGCCTAGTAATTTATCTGGCTACATTTTGCTTCCTCTGGTATATTTATAAATAATTATTCCCTTTAGGCTTTTCACACGCTTCTTAATTTAGTTGATTTCTGTCAATTGCCATAATTGAAGATATGTTACATCATACTGGGAAGACACTTTCAATGAAGCATTGAAAATCTCTGTCTTGAATCCAGTGTCTTCCCTTTTTTCTATCCTCAACAATGACCTGTTTCATAGTAATTGGTTCTGTAGCCTTATCTTCCTCACCAGTAATTCCCCTTTATGCTTGTTTCCTGCAGTACTTAGAAACACTCTTACTGACATCTCTGTTTTCTCAACGCTCTCTATCTTCTTCTGCATTCTCATCCTTCTAAATCTGCTGCCCTAAGTTGACCATAGCCTCCTGCTGACAACCTATTTTCATGAATTAATGCTGTCCCACTTCTTCAGTTCATGATTCTTTATCATCTTACTCAGTTGCTGTTTTAGCATCCTGTGAATTTCTGTCTTTTCCTTCAAACTCCTTCTAATCTTATCAATGGCCACTGCTAAATCCTGTCTTTCCCTTACCTAGCACAAGATCCTGGTAGCCTTGCCTAGAAGAGGCTCCTACATAAAGAATTTTATCTCCAGGGATTCTATGCATAAAATTTCCCAATTCATCTGGTTTTTTTGACCTTTTGCATTTTCATTTCAAAAGACTTCACAGGCCTGTGCTTGGCCTAAACCACAGTCTACATGTAAACTACACAACCTCTGCACATTTCTGTGAAACTCTGTGATAAAACCCAATGCTAGGCTACAAGCACAGTGCTATTAAAAATATTTAATGCACAAGTTGTCCTGATAATCAAAGTACTTGCTCTTTATTTGCAAAAGTGTACATTTTTCTTAGGCTAATCTTACAAGTCATTATTTCCTTCTAGACTGCTTTTGTGGTGAGTCTAACAGATCCTTATGGGCAATCATGTAAAACATGAGACAGTAAAGCAGCACAAGATTCATATGTGTATCTTGAAGTCATGTTTGTCAGTGTGCTGATCGGTAAAACAACACTATTTGGTAGAAGTATAGGTACATAGATGAATGTATGCATGAGATCTTTTACTCATAAATAGATCACCCTACTGTACAGAATTTAGTATGTAGTTCATGAGTAAACACAAACTTATTTTTCCCCTTGAAATATGAAAGACCATTAAAAAACTTGATATATCTTCCTTGGGTAGATTGGAATTTAAATGGAGGTTTTATCAAAAGGTTGGCAGAATATATTTTAAAATATCTGCTCTGAGACCTCAGGAAATTACTTTTTCTTATGGCTCTGATTAAATATTTCATGGCAGTTCCTGCTTATTTATTTGCACTTGCTATGTCAAGATAAAAAAAAAAAATAAATCAAACAAGCTCCTCTTATTATAGCAAATCCACTTATTTTGAATATGGTCCCTGTCAAAACGAGAAGACTTGACCTAGGTAGACTGCTGAGTCTGCAGGGTGAATGTTGTCTCATGCTGAAAATGAACATGCAGGGGCATTCCTCACTTACAGCTTCGGGAGCTGGTTTGTTAATTTAACACTTGAAGAGATACATTGAAGACCACAGGCCATTTTTAGTACTGAAAGTGAGGGGAAGCATATCTAACTTTAGGGCTTCACATTGGTAGAGAATCCATGGTAGATAACACAAGCTGTTGTCTTTCCTATTTTTAAAATTAACAACCCCTTCCTTTTTCTGGAATAAACATTGCAATATATATCATACCCATGTGCATTTTCACTTACCAGATTTCCTGTAATTAAACACAGGTGAATAATACTGGCCACAAGCCTCAGTCAGCGTGTGACCATCATGGCCCTTTTTTCAATATTCTTTCTCCTCAAGTTTTATTATTTTATTAATATTTATTATAGTAGTTATTATAAATATCTACTCCTCAACACTCTTAAATCCGGAGATCTTTCTTCCCATATGTTTGAGGCATAACATAACAAAAATATTTTCATCCTGAAGAAAACTAGAAATCAAAACTTCATTTATCTAGTGGACAAAGGTTATGGCAGAGTCTGTGCAAATTGCATGAAAAAGGAGCTCAAAGTGTCAAGACTCCTTCAATTTTCTGAAATATATAAATCTCTAGTTATGTTATTCCTGAGTGTTAGTCTTCTTTGTTATGATTGTAATTTTAACATATATTGGCCTCTGTGTTGTACAGCCATATGCTGGAAGACAAACCATTTGAAAGGCCTTTAAATACATTGTTTGATGAAATCAAATAATTTTCTGCCTTTTTATGCCTACATGACATCATTTCTTTTCATAACTGCTTCTGTCGGGAGCAGCTCTGGATTCATGTTAGGGTAGGTGGGCTTACCAATTGCAGCTTTTCTCTGTAAACTTTCTAAATCCTCAGTAAAATACTAGGAGAAAGCAATTAATCATCCTTGTCAATTTTAACAGGAAAAAAAGTTTTGATGACAAATCATAAATGTTTCACTTTAACAAATTTGCATTTTTTTGGCACGTGCAGCTTCATGGAAGTCTAAAGGCATTCTCCGCCTGCCTTTAGGTGTATGAGTAAGGGGTTTCTCCAAGTGTTCAAGATGTGGAAGAATGAAGCAGTTAAGTCTGGATTCCAATCTCGTACTGCTCACTGTGGAGTTAAATAGAGCTCTGCGCATTCACAAAGATTGACCCATGTGATGTAATGACTCGTTCAGTAATGGATTGTAGAAATAGTATAGAAATTGGTGGAAGAAAGAGAAATTTTGCCTTCAAAACTTGTATAAACAGGATTAATTTTCAGCAAAGGAATTTGCTCTTCATCCAGCTGAATTCACACGTGATTGTATGATATTACGCACAAATTATGATTTCTATTTTAACTTCAGTTTTTAGGGCTTTGCTACATATTAATAGAACTTTTCCTTTTTTTTTTTTTTCTTTTCACAGAAGATATTTATGGTTTGTTGAACCTTTGCAACTGGTAATTAAAGAAAAAATATAATGAAATGAACTATTAAACCTCAAAATAATGATAACACTAAAGCTATGCACAGATCTATTAGACAATACAAATCTTATTAAGTTATTAATTTAATTATGAAATTGTTAATTTAAATTAAAAATATTATTTTCTTCTTTTGGTTCTTTATACTCATGTTCATAGAAGTAAAATAATAGATTAGTGGACATAAAAAGGTGAACAAGCCTTTAGAAATCAAAGCTAGGCAGAAAAAAATAGATACTTTAAAGTTGTTTTACAGACGTTAATAAACCCCACATTCTGAGACAAATATCCTCAAGCCATTTGTTTAAACAAGCATTAAGTTTAGCAGTACTACACCATAACATGATACTCCAAATTAAACTTTTGCATCTCAAGTGACCTTTATAGGAGTTTTATAGTTCATAAATTCTTTACAATAGTGCTCTGTGGAGTAGATTTAATAAATCTTGATTGTGCTGTAAATGTTACAGCACATACTTAAAATGGCATTTCCAGTCCTAACAAACAGAAGTGTGGAATGATTCCCCTATTCCATATGGAGAATTTCGGTTCAGTATTCATGAAATACTGGAGAATATTCCAGTAATGGGGTGAAGATACCAAAGGTAAGCCAATCTTATAGGAGAAGAAAAACATGACTGATAAATGTATTTATCAAAGTATATAGAAAGCATACTGATTACTCATACACCAATGGGAAAATCTTCTGCAGTTTGCAGAACTTCTAAAGTATTCCAGCCTGGCTCAATAGAGACAGGATTATGTTTCCCATTTTCTCTTTTGTTTTAAGACTTGATTTCCTGGCAAAGTATCAGATCCAAAGAACTGTAAACTGTGGAGTCTTTTTCACTTTGCCCAATACAGTGGAGAAAAAGCATCTATTTCACAGAAATTTTACAGAATATTCTGATTTGGAAGGGTCCCACAAGAATCATCAAGTCCAACTCTTAAGTGAATGGTCCAAATGGGGATCAAACCCCAAACCTTAGTGTTATAAGCACCATGCTCTGACCAACTAAGCTAATCTCAGGGTCAGCCTAGATAGTATATGTCTGCTTAATCTCGTTTAATATGCAATTTTTTTTTCCTGGAAAAAAAAATGTGGCTAAAAATATAGCGAAAACACTCTGGTAATGTGTGAAATCACGTTTTTATAATATCTTTTTTCCTACTGTATATCCTCCATCCTTTAGTTCAGCTGTTTATTAACTTATCAACTCCTTAACAGCTGTTCACATATTGAAGTTACATTTAGTGGGAAAATTGTCGACTCTGAGCCATCATTTTGAAATCCATTATCTTTAACAACTTTACCTTGTTTAAGAGTTCATTTATGAATATGTTTACTCATTCTTCTAACTTAGTTTCTTGCTTACATCTGTGAGGGTCTTTTCCAGTGTTCATAACTTTCATAATTTTATTTTCTTGATTTCAGGTCAAGTTTTTATTCTAACTTTATTTTTATCTTTTCTTCCTTTCCCCCAGATGCAATAACATGAAAAAACTCCATCCTTTTCCCATGGTATAGTCTGTTAAAGGTGTTTCTACTCAGATAAATTTAAGCATTTGAAATGAAAAGTTTTCAAAATTTCCTTTACCTGTAGATGTTGCTATTGAAAATAAGCCAAGTTTGAAAAACATCCCACATTTCCATGAATGTTAAATTATGGATTTTCAAGTCAGGACTCTAATCCTTAAATTATTTTAAGGATCTTATTAATAAAAATAGCATAAGGCAATGATGAATTAGTTAAAAGATAATTACTGCTATGTATGTTCTACTCCTTCCCTAAAATAAGCAAAACCTACAACTTCTGAAAACCTGTCTGTTGTTTGAGAGGTGAACAGTGTGACATTGAAAAAGTGTCATAACTAATCTATTAATTTGCTCATAAACATTGAACAATATATATGGTACCTTGCAAAGAAATAAAGATAATATATTGGATAGAGAGATACAATCAAACTCAAATCATAAATGTTATGGTCTGGTATAAATTATTAATACAGAAAATCTATAAGAAAAAGATAAGTGGTCCTGTAAGAAAATGTATAATGCAATATTAATGAATCAGAGTTACAGACCCATTATTAGTATGAGACATTTTTTTTTTAGCAGCAGTTAAATGTTGTTCTGCAATGACAGTTTAATAATGAATGACAGATTCAAAAAATGGTCTGTTCTTCCTGAGGGTAGAAATATGCAGATCAAGGTATCTGTTTGAGCAATTTAAAGAAGAAAGAGATTAATAGTCTCTGTAATTGCCAGAACCTTAATGAAAACAGCCACCTTTTAAAAAATATAGTATCTATAAATTACACCATAGTATTAGGAGTAGGAGTTGTTCTAGTATATTGTTTGATGATTTTATCTATAAGTACAGAATGTGAATTTTTTTCCGATCTGCTTTAACAGTTTCTAGTCACACTGTAAATAGCTACACTGTAGCTACCTGAAAGGATTGTGGATACAGACAGCAGAAAACAAAGGTTAGTAAAGGTGAGACAATCAATCTATGCTTATTTTGTTTTCCAGATGCATTTATTTATTTATAGGATTTTTTTAGTCTCTTAGGGGGAATTTTTGATATTTGAAAGTTTTGATGCCACATTTTTGACCTTAGTTTATGTTGACTAGAATTTTTAAGTGTATCATCATTAGAATTTACTATATTACACAAAATACTTTCTGAAATAAAGATTGTCTTGGATTTGGAAGTTAAAGGAAACTTTAAAACTATATTGGTCTTCTTTGTGTTTATGAGAGTCATTCAAGGAAATCTCAATGATATTGGATTCTGAACATGTGAAGAACTATAGGACAAAAGTGGGAATGGAGGCATGAAGAAGCATTTTTGCAAGGACAATAAGTGTCACTTGAGTTTTCTGTTTAATCAAGGCAAAAATTAGCCAAGTAGGGATTAACTATTACACTGCTGCAGTGATCAAGCTTCTTAGCCAAAACCACACCAGAGCCAGACTGTGAGATGTATAGATTTGCACAAATTAGCAATTCCCCTTTGAATTGCAG
>JAWWMO010000138.1:42708563-42819550 GCA_035047845.1 Dendrocincla fuliginosa | reverse complement strand
ATTTACTATATTACACAAAATACTTTCTGAAATAAAGATTGTCTTGGATTTGGAAGTTAAAGGAAACTTTAAAACTAGATTGGTCTTCTTTGTGTTTATGAGAGTCATTCAAGGAAATCTCAATGATATTGGATTCTGAATATAGGACAAAAATGGGAATGGAGGCATGAAGAAGCATTTTTGCATGGACAATAAGTGTCACTTGAGTTTTCTGTTTAATCAAGGCAAAAATTAGCCAAGTAGGGATTAACTATTACACCGCTGCAGTGATCAAGCTTGTTAGCCAAAACCACACCAGAGCCAGACTGTGAGATGTATAGATTTGCACAAATTAGCAATTCCCCTTTGAATTGCAGTTATTAAAATGTTAAAAAATTATGCAATCCTTTTCTTTCAACATTGAGCAGTGCTAATTATTAATCAGAGAATCTCATCAGCACATGGATGCTTGTTCTATTTACCTGCTTTTTCCATTTCTCCTCATCACTTGCCCTTTCCCTTCCATTCTTTCTTTTTCTGTCACCTTTTTGCTCTCTTTCTCTGCAAACTCTGTGTTGGATAATCTCTCTACCCCTAAACACTTTCATTTAGTTTCTAGAACTGTAAGGATTGATGTGTGAGAGTTGAAAGAAATTATGTGTAGGAAATCCTGAGTAAACCATAGGGTACTCGTAAGAATTGTCTCCTTTGCAGGAACTGAAGTGTTTACATACTGCTACTTCTAAAAGTAGAACATTCACAGTCTCAATTCTCTTTAAGCTCTTCAAGTTTAAAGTTGTTTAGATTTCCATAAAAGAAGTAAGACTGGACCACCCTTCTTATTAGAAAAAGTAATTTTTTTGCATAAATCTGACAGACTTTGAAAGAGAAGTTACAGTTCAGAGAATAACAAATTATAGACTCAAACAAAATCAGTTTCTAAATTAGGAAATGTTTCTGCTGTCTTTCAATATATATATTTCAATAATGCAAAATTGGGACAATTAATAAA
Source organism: Dendrocincla fuliginosa (assembly GCA_035047845.1). Classification (NCBI taxonomy): domain Eukaryota; kingdom Metazoa; phylum Chordata; class Aves; order Passeriformes; family Dendrocolaptidae; genus Dendrocincla; species Dendrocincla fuliginosa. The sequence continues at coordinate 42,818,559 of JAWWMO010000138.1, read as the reverse complement.
CAGAACTTTACATACTCTAGTCTGTGCAATATCCTAGCTGATCATAAAAAGTGTCATGTATGATAGTGAACTAGAAGCCTAGTATCATTTTGAGAATGCTACATGCTATTTTAACCTCGTCATTGGAAAAAAGTACAACAGAGAACAAGATATCTGGGACAAAACCACTGAAAACCCCTCCACTTTTATATGCAAAAAGAAGCCTTACTAGATCTCCTACTAAGAATATGTCCAGATTTTATATTCCTTTTAAGCCTTATTCCAGCTTGCATTATCAATGACAATATCAAAAATCCAAATAATTTCAAGAGCCATCAATAATTAGGACAGGCTTCTGAAATAGATTTCCTGACACAAAGAAGGAAAATATTTTATTTGTTTTGAAGTATCTTTTTGTAGTAGAAATGCACTGGGATTGTGTTGAAGAGTAGTGGCAGTTTCTTGTCATTTCTTTGACTGTAAAACAATCACAAATGGAGAGCTTGGTTTTACTGAAAATCAAATGAAGTTCTAAAGTAATCTTTGAATTAAAAATACCCATAAAAAATATATGTTTGGAGATGTTAATGTTGCAGCATTGTACACTGTGAATACCTTTCACATAGAAAAGCAAAACTCAAGTTGTACTGAGTAGGATTTTCTATGAAAAATCTTGTTGACTGCATACCACCCACAAATTGGATAACATTCAGTTAAGCAACTCTCTTCTCATTTATAACCTTCATTTGTAGAACATGCATTCCAAAACATGTGCTAAGACATATAACAAAACTAGATCACCTAGAATAATATGTATTAGGCTTAAATATGAGCTATTCTGAGCCCAAGTGACAGTCTGTTTTTACTGCCTGATAATGTGGAACTTGAAATGTGCAGAGTAGCAGATTTAACTGGACTAATAATAAATAATTGTTCTACTTTGCATAGAAAAACATTTTGGAACAGGTTGTTATTAACTTCTTGGTAACAGAAATTGGTTTAATCCCACCATCAGAGGAACAACTCAAGGAAGTATTCAAATAGAATTGTGCCCAAACAATAGGAATATAGCCTACTGAAAATGACTATGTCAAGAAAAGAAGAAGGAAAAGTCCAGCTCCAGTCCAGTTTTCTACTTCTTGCTTCTGTCTAATAAAGAGGATCCAGCATCACGACCTTCCCCCTTAAGGGACTATCTGTTGTTTGCTTTTAAAATTATTTTGGCACGTATTTTAAAATAAAAAATGGTGAGAGAAAACAAGGAATTTTAAATAAATTTTTTCTGACTTCTGCTTGTTATGGTTAGTAGAAGCTCATCTCACATGAAGAATACTGAACACTGGAACAATAGGCCCTAATACCTACTTTCACAAGTTAAACAAGGAGATGAACACCTATGAGCAGTAACAGAGAAGTCAGTTACCAATGAGTAATTTTGTTTGTGTATAGATGTTCTGCTAGAGACTAAGGTTACATAACTCTAGGAAATCTGTCAAGGTTTGACACACATTCTGAAACACATGCTATATCCTTCATCATAAAATTTGCAAAAGTCTGGAGCTAAAAATAAATATTGTAATGCTATGTTTTAACAGGGTACTCCATATTCATTGTGACAAGGGGATAATGCAACTTTCTCTGCATGAAAACTGATGCTGACTGCATTTCAAGTTTCCTTCTTTTCTTTCACTCTAACAGATTTCTGAAACTAAGTTCTCCAAGTACAGTCTACATTCAGAGCTCAGTTTCTGGGAGATGAGGGTAGGCTTGTGCTTACTTCTTTTGCAATCTTTGAGCATTGAAAAGTTAGCTGTGCTGAAAAGGCTTGCAAAATGTTAAACATGATAATGGTCTTTGAATACAGAAAAGATTGCTGCAGAGAGGGAAGGGATAAACTGCTTTCCATATCTGGAATGTGTATGACAAAAAATATACTAAAGCAAGGTGGATTAAAGCAGAAATACCTCAGAAGACTTTCTGTCTTTAAAGACCATATTGCTTCGGGAAAGTGTGGAAGCACCATGTCTGGATGTTAGACAGTATCTGTCAGGCATGAACAAGGTACACTCGATTTTGGCTTAAGGAAAGAAATGGAGTAGATAATTTTCTAATGTTCCTGCCAGCTGTGTTTTCTATTATTCTTGGTGACTTGATATTAGAAAGAAATCATGTGTGATTTATCTATGTGCCAGTGGATACTGTAGGTTCTTTCCATTTCAGTGATTAATTGTTTTAATGCAAGGTTCCCAAAACTTAAACTACAGCTGCTGAGACTTGCACAACCAAGAAGTTCTTAAAATCTGACATCCAAAGCCACTTTGAAGCAGGTTTCTAATAAAATTTTTGAAGGTTTCTCATAAAAATTAAATAAAAAATAAAATATGTTGGGTCTTTTGTCTTTGTTTTGGTGGGTTTTTTTTGTTGTTGTTTTGGGGGTTTGTTTGTTTGTTTGTTTGTTTTGTTTGGTTGTTTTTTTTGATGGGTGCAATAAATCCCTCATTAACATGCCAGATTCCATTTTTTGTTTCCCTTCAGATTTGACCAAATAAAAAAAAGGTTAGTCATTTATGAATGATACCAGTATCTTCAAAGACTGATGTTATCAGACATGTACAAGTACAGTTAGATTCTCTAGCACATTTGTGATTGATTAGACAAGCCTTGTTGACTCAAGATGCGATAAGGATAATGTGCTATTTTTCTAAGTAAGATTTTATAAAAATGTCACATATTTTGTAATGTTTTAGAATTTTTAAAAGCCTTTGAGTCCTTTTTTCTCATACAACAAAACTCAATTTTTATTGATTCACTTGTAGAATTTCATAACATCATAGTTTCTATGAAATTAACGTACATTTAGCCGGATAATTAATTTACAAAAGGGAGGATCTGGTCCAACAAGCAAATTAAACAAAGAGGGATACCTAAGTAATTCTGAAAGGGAGGGAAGGAAGGAAATAGGTGATAATACAAATTTGCAAAGCAAATTCATGGCAAATGACAACTGAAGGTTACAATAACCTTGCAGAATATTGCACATACAGACTTATATTATCAGGATATTTTTCTTGCAATGTTTTCCCTGGGAATGTTCCACTTAGTTTAATGAAAAATGTTTCCATGAAAAATACAAGGCAAATACATAGCTTCTGTTAGGTCCTCTTTGTAATGCTGGGATATCAACCCAAATTTGGTTTTTGTCCAACTTCTAATCTTCACTTTCTTTGTCTTCTAGACTTGAACATCCAGTACAAAATTAGTCTTTTATTACTGTTAATTTATTCCCAAGTCACAGAATTAAGAACTACCTTGATCTTAACTCTAATTGCAACACTTACTGGAGGAAAATGATTATCTGAAGAACTTTACATTTTCCAGCAAGGAAAACTCCTGGAAGTTGCAGTTGACTAGAAAGAGTATACTATTTCTGCTGCTCATTTTTATATCAGTAAGAATATATTAATGTCTGTGAGATGCTCCCACTGATACAGAATCATAGGCTGTAGAACTTAGTGTCTTAAACTTTAATTTGCCAGCTGGATCTTTGTACTGGGTTTCTGTGACAAGGTTTTGGTTGTAGTGGGGTTACAGGGGTAGCTTCTGTGAGAATCTGCCAGAAGCTTCCCCTATGTCTGACTGAGCCAATGCCAGCCAGTTCCAAGCAGGATCCACTGCTGATCAAGGTCAAGTCCATCAGCGACCATAGTAGCATGTCCATGATAATATATTTAAGAAGGAAAAAAAAGTTATTGCACAGACGTTTTTGCAGCCAGAGGAGAGAGGAATGAGAATATGTGAGAACAACAGGTCTGCAGACACCAGTCAGTGCAGAAGGAGGGGGAGGTGATGCTCCAGGTGCTTGAGCATAGATACCCTCTAGCCCATGGTGACCATAGTGACGCAGTGACCATGGTGACCATGGTGACCATGGTGATCATAGTGACGCAGCTGTGTCCCTGCAGCCCATGGAGGTCCATGGGGAAGTAGGGATCACCTGCAGTCTGTAGTAGATGGATACCTGATAGAGGCTGTGACCCCAGGGGGATCTCAGTGCTAGAGCAGGTTTTTGGTAGGATTTGGCCTGTGGAGGGAGGAGCCCATGCTGAAACAAGTTTGCAGGCGAGACTTGTGATCCTGCAGGGGACCCACATTGGAGCAGTCTGTGCCTGAAAGAGTGCAGTCAGTGAAAAGGACCCACAACAGAGAAGCTTGTGGAGACTCTCTCCTGTGGGAGGGACTCCCCACTGGAAAAGTGGAAGTGTGAGGAGTACTCCCCCAGAGGAGGAGTGACAATGTGTGATGAACTGATTGCAGGCTCCATTCCCAATCCCTGTGCACTGCTGGGGAGGAGGTAGAGAATTCTGAACTGATGTTTAGCCTGAGAAGAAGGGAATGGTAGTGGAAAGATATCTTAAGATTTGGGCTTACTTCTTTATTCTCTGATTTGAGTGGTAAAAAATTTAATTAATTTCCCCAAGCTGTCTGTTTTGCTCATGATGATAACTGGTGAGTGATTTCTCCCTACCTTCTCTTGGCCCATGAGACTTCTATTCTATTTTTTGTCCAGCTGAGGAGGTGAGTGATAGAGTAGCTTTAGTAAGCACCTGGCATCCAGGTAGGAGGAGCAGTCTTTCACTATTTAAAATCTAAAGATCTAGAGCATGCACCTTGACCTATGACAAAATATTGCTATTCCAAAGAGATGTCAGCTTCTTATGAATTCAGTCTTCTACCAAAGAGTACATGTAAAAATCTTCTTACTGAAGTTATTATCAGGCTTGAAAAATGACACATTTTATGTAATTTATTATTTTCCTCTAATTTGCATTGAACTTAAACAATGGGGAAGAAAAAATAACATGAAATAAAAGAAGCTTAGAATATTGAGTTTGATAGCATCATTTTTTTTTTTTGTCTAGAAAAATTGAAAGGTTAACAAGATGTAGAATGCATTAATTTATTTATATCTGCAAAACAACATAGAAGTAGTATCATTCAAATTTGATCCAGAAAAATTCTTCTGGCTGAAAGTGATAATAATTTTGAAACATTGCCAGTGTTGCCCACTCTTATTTGAACTGGAAAAACAACCTGTCTTCCAAAAGAAGGCCTCATAGACATTTTCAACAGGTAAATAAATTAGAAAAATAGGTAAAATAGTTATGTATTTCTTATATTTAATGAATATTAAAAAAAATTCTAGAAAAAGTGAATTACTTGAGGAAGAATTCTTTAGGCTTTTTGAATTGACTTTTACCCTCCTTTGGGAAACAGAACACCAACAGAGGCCTGCATGCAGAAACGTCAGAGGTAAGTTCTTTAGGATGATAACACCAGGAAGACAATTCCCACATAGGAAGGGCTGAAACATACAACATATAGACACTGATTTATTTTCAGTTAGCAGGTGACAACTGTCTTATTCCAACTGTCACCGCGTTGAACTAATCACTTCACTGTCTCCTGCAGTATAGATTTATGACTGTACGACTGGTACTAGATGTATCAAATGCTACTGTCCTTGGCTTTAAAAAGACTGCTGCTGTAGCAAAAAGCTGGAGAAAGTAGACCTGCTTATAAGAGGAACAAAAAGGGATAATATTTTCTTTTATCTTGCTGTGTATTTCTGAAGAGCACTATAATGCCTCCTACTGAGAGACAAAAGATCAGTTTGGTATTCAGTTTAAAGGCAGATTAGAATTAGCTGGGGAACAGGACTGTTCCCACTGTATTTGAGCTGGTTTTACATTGCTGGACTGAAAAAGAAAAAAAAATGTAGTACTGAGCAATTATTAATTAGCTGGTTATCCTCATCCAGCAGAGACTGTCTTGTTGCTCTCTAACATGAAGAAGTGTAAATATGGGGTTTTCCAAAGACTTCTTCATTGTAAAGATGCATTTCTACAAACTGTCGTTCAGTGAAGGGGATTATTCTGCACTAATATGTCTTCCAGATTCAAAATTTTCATTGCATAAATTATTGTCTATTTTCCTTGCATAAACTTGCCTCGGTTTTTGCATGCTCAATTTTAAGTAAATTTTTTCTATATGTAGTAAATTTTAATCCTCTATAAAAATATAACCTTAAATTATTATTCTCACTTTTATCCAGTTGCACAGAGAATTATGAGAAAAATAAATCAATGTCTGATAATATGCTATAAATCTTGGGGAACTTCTGATGGGTTTAAGAGTGTCCTTGTAAAATAATGCTCTGATTGCACAGAGAAATGTCAGCTTGGGTAAATTATCTGAATAAAAGGGGATGATAGATGTTATGATAGTTATTCTTGCGGTCACCTTGAAAGCTGTGCTAAGAACAGGCTGTGGTCCAGTCTGACATTAAAACCCAAGAAAGGAGAGATTAAAACATGCCTTCCTTCAGTTTCTTGTTCTTTTTTTTTTTTTTTTTTTTAAAGGAAAGTACTCAAGGGTGGATTTTGATTCAACATGTACTATAAGATATTGATAAATTATCATTCCTAGTGTAACCCTAGGCATGTCACTCAGAATTGCTGATTCAGACAGTATGGTAAAAACAGTTGAGTTTGTAAAGGACTTGAAATGTGCCAATAAAAGTTATCAGAACAAAACATTAATAGGTTTGAAACCAGATGGACAGCATCAGAGTATCTGTTGGTATCAAATGAATGGAGACAACTTATCATGAAGGTCAAAGTGTGATAAGGAGGAATCAGGTCTCCTGTCCATGTCTCTGCAGCACCTGTCCTACTGTGGGTTTATGGAAAGATGATTCAAGCCAACTTCTCTGTATAAACCACTAAGTATGTAACTGACAGTGAAAAAATGAAAATGCTTAGCTTTTCTACTCAAGTATCATTATCAAATCAGAACCTCTTTCTTTAATCTTTGTACTTACAAAGATGAAATCCTCTATCATTTTCCCTGGCAAATATGCTCTTTGAAGTAACTTCACAGCAAATCTGAGTGATGTCTTTGTGCATGAGATTCTTCAATCAGATAAGAAATTACAGAGCAATTTTAACAAATATTTTTACACTTTTCCACAAGATGTAAAAAACCCCATTGTTATTTGTTCTGATCTTGGATAGATATGCCTTTCTTTTATGGCCACATAAAGAAAACAGGGGCATGTTTTACATGTAACCATTTTAGTGCTATATATGCATGCAAGAAGAGGGAGCGTGGTTCTTGCTCCACACTTTTATTGTTTCCATTAAGTATTGAAAAGTGAAGATAAAGCAATGCAAAAAATATGGCATTTCCTCGCTGCACAAAGAATATTTACGGTATTCAGTGACAAAAATAGAGTAGTAGATGTGTCTAAAATAGGATCTAGCCCACCTTCATACACTGAAATACAATCAAGCAGATGTAGATCATCACCATCTGTTGTTTATAACACATTTTACCAAAACTGAAAGCTACAATAATAAAATATCAAGACCTTTAGACACTGTCCATAGAAAGTGTTTTCTGTCCTGGAGTTGTCTCCTAGAATCCAAATTAAAAATATTTTTATACATTGGAAAAACATATTTATCTACTCTCTGGTTCTGTCTGTTAACTAAACAATCATATGCAATATACCTACCTAAGTGTCCTCTCCCCATTTTTATGCTACCTATACTCACAAATCACATCTTCCAAATGACTTGCCAATCTTACCTGAGTTTGGTCACAGCTTCATGCCACAGTATTCTACCTGATGAAGTTTTGGGCCGTTTCTTTGTCCACAAGGCCTGGTTGTTGAGGAAACTTCCCAGTCTGACCATTTACAAGACTCTGGCAGTTACAATCCCAAAACACCAGAGACTTCCACTGCTGGGACCAGTGGGCAGCTCCAGTGAGCCCATGGGGCCCTGCTTGAGTCCCCATTCACACAGTCACACCAGGTTTCCTTACCAGTTCAACCCGAGGTTTCCCACAGAAGTCTCGCATGCTCCATAAAGCAATTCATTGGTCGCACAGTAACAAAGAAACAGCCCGAGTTGGTGCATCTGAGGAGGGATCCCCTTCAAATGCCCCTGGGCTTTTATACCCTCATACTCCAAACAGCTTACAAGTCTCTCTATTCCTCCTGAATCCTCTGCTCCTGCTGTGTCTCCCAGTGTCCACTCACCTGACTGTCACCACCACTCTTCTGTGCCCTTTGTTTACCAAAGGGTTGGCAGTCCGTGGCCTCTTGTCTTGGGCTCCCACCCAGGGCTTAGTCTGCATCTCAAACTGGAGCTTGCAAACCAAGCTATCTGCGCCAAATGTATTCTTCGGCATAAGAGAATGAAAATAATATGATATGTTCAGCTCTTAGGAAACCCAAAAAGTTGCTACTATCTAAACTTCTAGATATTTTAGAATTTAAAAATTCAATTGAGAAAATGAACAGTCAATATATGCATTTAAGTGAATACTTATGTGAATGAAAACTACTGTATACTATAATTTCCAATTTATTTTTTTCTGTAAAAGGTTTAGTTTTATTTTGGACATTACAGGCAAATTTTAGTTATGGTTAGTCAGAGATCAGGAACTGACCAAGTTTATATTTTTGTAAAGTTATTTTCTTCAATAAAAAATCAGTTATCTTATTTTCATATTTCTTAAATATATTTATCCTCTACACTGTTATTTCCTGGTTAAAGTTGAATGTACTAAATATTTGAATCCACAGAGATTTTACAGATGCATTTTTTGTTTGTTTTTAGGAAGACTAGAGAAGAGATACTATTGAATAGTTCAATCTTTTTTTGAGCCTTTCTTAATCTTCTCTACTTCATCATTAAGCACCAAGCTTATGTTTTGATTTTCTTCTTTTTGCATTTAGTGAACCTTATCTTGTTTTCTTTTATGTCCCTGTGCTTTTTTGATCTTATCCCTAAGGGTCTTGAGCTGTTCCTTTATACTCATGTATAAACCTATAATCTTCTTTCTACTTTTGTTTGATTCTTTTTGAATTTTCAGGTCACTGGAGAAATTCTGATGCCTTTATAATAGTTTCTTACTGGTCTGCCATTGCTTGCTTCAGTTGCAAATAACCTACCGCTATGCATTAAATACCTTCTCTTTCAATAAATTCTGGTAGTGCTGCCCTTTAAACTTGCCCTTTAAACTTTTTTCTCTTCATGATAGACTGTCTCCTGTAGTCCTGGGAGATGTGGAGCTTGCCTTCCGCCTCAGTTATCACTTTCCTGCTCTTTTACTTTCACATCAATATTACTTCTTACAGCTTTTCTGCAATCTTTCACAATTTCAGTTTCTGAATGTACCTTTTTTTTACATGTTCTACCATCTTAGTTTATACAAGATTTAAAAAAGAAGCATCCTTTATTCTCCAAAACAAAAACTGTTCACAAAATATTCCATGCACTGATTATGTCATCCTATTTTGCCCTTTAGGTATCTCTGAACAATTACAACCCCTCTTTAAACAAAAAAAAATAGTTAACCATTTTGTCTTCTACCTTTTGTGGAATATGTGAATCCATCTCTGTATTTATTTTCCTTTCTAAGAAAAAAAGAAATCTAACAAAGCTCACTTCTTTCTCCAAACTTGTGAAAAAGTATACCTTTGATATATGGTACACCTTCTTCTCTTGTTCTCACACCTAAGGACATTCCTAAGGACATAACTTCTCTGTATCACTAATGGACCTCTGTAGTTTACCTCAACAACTTTCTAGGGTGGCATTTTCATTATGTTTTGGCTATGTTTTAACAAAAGAGTCCTTCCTACATATTCCATATTGGGGCAGCTGTGTAATAACATCCCAAAGGTGGATCTCCTACTTGACCCTCTCATGCAGGTGATTCACCTATGCTTAAGTTTAGATAAAAAAATAGGTTTTTTGTTTGGGTTTTTTCCCCTCTGTTCACTTCTGAGGTTTTATCATGGATCTAGTCTGTTTTAAAATCTCCTCCCCTGTGTGCACTCAAAGATGTCCTTCCTTTTCTTTCCACAGCCCTTAAATCATTCTTTGCTGCCTTCTTTGTGTAATGCCATGTCAGATTTCATGACACTTATTTACTCTCATTAGTTGTCTGAAATGTTAATCTAAGTCATCTGTCTCTATCTACCTCTATGATCGTTATCACACTGTGGTGCCATTTTCTGTTCCACCACTGTGCTGTCAGATGCTTGAAGTCTCTTTTATACTGCTAGGATTCAATGTAGCAGTATCAGGCTCATCTAAATAAGTAGCATGGTGAAGTAAACCAGAGGGACAGAGATACCTTACTTGTCTATTTGAAAAAGCCTTTTTTTTTTTTTAATGGGTACATTCCCGAAACAGTGTGTTGTCTGTATTTTAAGGTAGCCAAGGTCAGGACCTTCCAAAGGACCTCTAAGTAATGATTTTTCTTTGCAAATGATCTTAGGTACCAGTATAGGCAAGAAGTGACCTAGGGTTAATGTTCTTATTTTATACTGTTCTGCATATGGGCACTTTTTCTTTCAAGAAGGGGTAATAAAGAGAAAACTAAGAATAGAATGAGTCAGAACAGAAGTAAAATATAACTTGATTTACTTGCCTGCTAGTCCTTCAAGCAATCACATATGGATTGTACAGATTGCTTAGTATTTTGTATGTTCATTTATTTTGAGTCCTTTTCAGGAAACAGAAGTCATTATGTCTTTTCTGTTGCAGAGACAGGCAGCTGAGTCCTACCCTGGAAACACTGGAATAAGCAGAACCCCAGGAGAGAAAATACCTCTGGGACAGGACAATTATAGGACTTGTTATATGCCTTCCTCTCCTTTCTGTGTTCAATTTCTGTTTATCGCAGTATTTGGGCACTGGTCTTCTACAATGATGTGCTGGGTGCAATACAACAGACAGATGTGGGCCAAGAAGAGCATAATTTTAAAATGCATAGCTATGCAGCTGTTCAATTTTCCCAGTTTCTTTCTTTTTTACTTTTTTTTAACTGAATCAATGCTCTTTTAATTAAAAAGAGTAAGAGTTTCTCTTGTTTATAATGTATAGTGCCATATTTGACTAGGTATTGTATTTGGCAATGTTTACATTACTGTGGTCATGTGTATACACATTGTTAGAGTTGTGTCAGCAGACTCAGCACTTTCAATATCATAAGCCCCATTTTTTTTTTCCAGGTATGTAGTCTGATCACAACACTTTTCTACAGGCTAAAAATTCTCCTACATTCTCACCATAAACACTTTTATTTATTTTAATTAATGTAAAACAATAATTTAGCTTTATAATGTTTTTATATTAACCATACCAAAGTAGATATAAAGTATCCTTGTTTTTTTGTTTTTTGTTTTTTGTTTTTTTGTTGTTTTTTTTTTAAGGCTTTGTAATTTTCCAAAGGTCAGTGAAACAGGGAAAACACGAAAAATGTTCAAATTAGTAATTTAAAAAGTTTCAACAGATGTTTTAACATTTTCTATTATTTTTGTGTTTATCATGCATTATCTCATTCTAATTGGACTATTTTACACGGAAACCCCTCTTTCTAATATATAATGGAACAGCTATTCATGCTAATCTCGATGGTATAATTTGACCATACAAAGGAACCAACCTTTCTAGGGCGTTTCAGAAGTTGTCACAGCTGTCTGAAAGTATCATGCAGTTTGAGGTAAGTATATTCAAGAATTAGACTATGGAAACATCCATTCAGACTGAGGTCCCACACTTTAGTCACACACCTGAGACCCCCTATGAGAGAGAGTGCAGACTGCCTAATTTATTCCTAACTATGTAGTGCCGTGACAGTGGCAGAGCAATCACACTTAACAGCATCTAGGATATGGTTTGCCTCTGTTACTTGCCCTGAGTGTTACCTGCCTACAGGGAAACCTGTTCCCTGAGATTGGCAGTGCCTAGTCCCTAACTGCCAGTAATTCCTTAGTTCCTTGTGCTTATTTCAACCAGGATGCAGTCAACATTAACACCAGTGTTAGAAGTATTATAAAATCTCCACTATAATTCCTCTTTAATTAGCATCCTATTATCTTAAATTGTTTCAACATTTTTTTTCTAAATCTCCTCTATTCTTTCAGTAATACCCCTTTTGTCTTTTTTTTTTCTTTTTAAAATTGCCTGTTTCCCCACTCGTTGAATCTACTACAGTTTTTTACTTTGCCTTTTAATAGCTCATTCAAAAGAATAGAAAAGCACAGTGGGGTCCTAGTAGAGTGCTGTAATATCAGTGTTTGTGTTCTCAGGGTTTTTTCTTTCTCTGGAGCATAATGGTTGAGCTAAGTCTTGTGATGAAGAGCAAACCCACTGGGCTAATGGCAATAAACTTGCAAACAGTGAGAGTCTTGTTCACTCAGGTTCAGTGTGTGAATAGCTCTGTGCAGCTCTAATTAGGACCCTCGTTCTGAATAGGTAATTAAATATTGGTTTGGTTATCCAAGTGAAGGGATTAGGATGAGAATGTACCATTCATATTTGTAAGAAAATACAAAGTTCTGTATTTCTGTTAGTTGACTGGCTTTATAGTGGACTCAGGAATACATCTAAATGTGCCTATGTGAGACAGAAAGAGACACATCTGAAATGTAGCGCAAGTAGTCTCTCATGGCGATGATGCAGACACTGAATAAGCTAAAGCTGACCTTTTGTCTTTAAGAAAGATATTACTTAGCTTCTGGAAAAATGAGTGTTATTATGTATAAATAAAAATAAAATCAGTGCCAACATTTCAGGTGGATTGTCTGCATTAACACCTCTCTCTCACTTCCCCGCCCTCAATTATTTCATGGATGGTGGAATGACCACTGCAATACAGGACATAGATATTTGTTCTTTAAGAACTCTTATTCAGATGGAAGGAATACTTAATTTTAGTAACCCAATCACCTAAAGTAAGTACCTTGGACTCAAGTTTTATGAGGTTTTAAACCTGTGAAATACCTGTGGTTATACCCCCCAATTTCTTTGAAGTTTCACTGCTTCCCAAGGCTAAACCCCAGTTCATTTTTTTCTCCTCTCTACATAAATATTTCAGCATTTTCAAAACTTTTAAAGATCTTTTTAGGCATTTCATTAATATACGACTTTCTGATAATGCCATATCGAAACATAGAAAACATAGAACCCATAGAAACATAGTTCAGGCAGGCACTGCAGCATATAAGGCCAGAGAGGTCCCCAAACCAATAATAATAATAATAATAAAAAATAATCCAATCTGGAGCATCATTTTGAAAATTTTAAAATTATGCAGTAGGTAAATATTTCTTACATGTTCTTTTGTTTAGGGGACACAAAGTCACTTCTGCCCTGTATCAGAATAAAGGTTAATTGATTGTCCTGGATTTGCTGAAAATTAGGAAGGGGAATAGAATTTCACAGATGCCAAGAAGTAATTGGAAAGGACAGAAACAGTTCAATGCCTCAGACTGTACATTCTCCCAGACATGTTGATGTTCCCTCACTCATACTCTTCCCACTTTTCTGTATGAAAGGCAAACCCTGTGTTTCTACAGAGCCTACCCTCCATCGTCTTCCACTCCCTGGAAAAAAATCAGTTATGGTAAATCTCCCTTTTTTATCCCTTCTACAGCAGTGCATAGGCTAGACAAGACAGTGCATAAGGGGTTTGTTGCCTAAGTTCTAAGATCTAGACATCATTAATCTCAAGAACAGAAAGGGTTATGGTAACCTAACCTGACTTTCTTTTTTTTTTTCATTACACTGGTATTCTTATTTCCAATTTCTTCCAATAGTTCAACATAAAGTGTGATTGACATTGTAAAATGTCCCCTAATGAAATCATGAGTGCCTGCCTTCTAATCTCTTACAATTTCTTTCTACCACCAGTTTTGATAATTTATAAATGTTATGATGACAATGGCAATGCATACCGCATAAAAAACATTTATCATTCTCTTATGAACTATTATTAGGAATCACCCATGTTTTTCAAGACCTGGACTGTTAACACTTGAAATATAATATATGTTTTCTATTCTTATTTATTTACTGAAAATGAGGAACTTGGTGCTGAAATTTTTGGAAATAAAAGATTACACAAAGACAAAATTAATACAGCTTCTTGAGAAGGTATTCCCAGAAAAAGTAAAGGCAGGTGGCAATGGAGTATCCTGAAGTAAATAATATCCTTAATGTCTCAGTGGAACTAAAAGTTCTTTAGGTGTCATGAATTATAAGAAAATATCAGAACAAGGACAACACAATATTTCTGACCATTTTAATGAATAATAAAATAATTTCACTTTAGAAGCCACCTTTGAAAATTAGAAAATACCTAGAAGACTATCACATCAATGAAAATAATTTTTTATCTTTATGTTTACAAACACTAGAATTGTCATCCTTGTTACTGTATTTCTTCATTACTGAGAGATAATTTTGGGGACTTTACAATGGAACCGGTTGTATGAGCTCTCTTTATGAGTTTAATACCAAATTAGTAGTAAAACTTTTATGTTGTGACTTAAATATATGATTAAATATTCCTCATAAAAAGACTGAAAACAATAAATGGATATGGGCTTTAAATACTCTTGTACATATTCTATGGTAAGCTAAAATTAATTAACAAATTTTTTCAATAATACGTTCCCTCCGTGAGCATGAGTCTGTGTAAGTACTGAATATAGATTTTTTCTTGTATGACTAAAAAGCAATAAAGTATGGGATTTTATTTAATTTCTGTAGGAGAGAAATTATACTATATCTTACACTCTTTTGTGAGCTGATCATGTCACCCTTCAAGATCAAGTGTTTTGATTCCTATAACTATTTGCTTCTAATGAACCACAATTACTAATTGTTTCATTATTTTGTGACATACATTTTTTTAAAATGTTTGCTTCATCAATCCCATGCCACATGATGAAGCAAATGTTTAATCCCTCTGTTTAATCCCTCTGAAACAGAAGGTACTGTATGAAGAATGATTTTTTTAAAGGCTGGAACAGAATCTCCTGGCTCTTGACTATTGTTTGGTACTGTTTCTATCTTAATTCTTCAGAAAGATATGTGAAGCTTCACTTTACAGATGAAGATCAACAGCTGAGAACATGTGATGAAGTGATTCTCAATATCCAACAGAAAAAAAGTACCTACCTTGTCCTGCACAACATTTTGGAATATGGATAATGCTCTCTAAATTTGAGTAATTTGCAGTCATCTCTGGCACATTTAGTATCAAGACTATTTGCTGTAAACATTAGGGAGGGTGACTAAAGGCTCCTCACCAAGAACACAGAGGAGCACACAGGTATCCCTAACGGGTAGGGAAATCCAAATTACACAACCCTGGCCTCAGCTCCTCCTCCCAGGGCTGTGCCAGGGGACCCTCAATCCCATGGGCTGGGGTGATACCGATGAAGAGGAATTATCAGGAAAGCTCTCTGGTTCAGTTTTTGGACTGAGAGGGTTGGCAATCTACAGAGGTATGGCACTAGCTATGGAATGCAGAGAAAAAACACCTTGGGGTTGCACAACACTGCTTATAGGATATTTAGGGGAAGCACCTAAAGTAGGAAAAGGGAGGGATCAAGCTGGGAGGAATGGAGATCCAGGAGCCATGTGTCAAAGGTCAGCTACTGGAGGGATCCACACTCTACTGGGCTTTCATCCTGATCAGCCAGAGAAAGTAATAGGATGAGATGATTGGTGTTGCTTGTGCTTGTGCTGGTGGTGAGTGTACCTGTCTACAGTGGCCTGTGCATATTTGGGTTGGATAAAGTTCTTTTTGAACCCAAATATCTATGATTCCATATGCACGTGTGCATATATGCATGTCTATTGGGAATACACATTCAGCCTTGCTACTTACTGGACCTGTAGAGATGGGGCTGTGGCAGCCTCACCTCTATTGGGCTCCTGGATTTGGCAGATTAATTTGTTAGGGGAAAAAAAAAAGAATCAAACTTTCTTTCCTCTTTTGCTTAATACCTTCCACAATTTTGTGTTCTTAGTCTTCTGACCTTTGTACCAGCTATCTTCTTCAGCTAAATACTATTCCCTGTACTTTCCAGAAGTCCAGAGGGACATGCTTTATGCATGTGGCACTCAAACCAATTTCTAGGTTAATCAGGGGTAAATGTTGTACTTGGTCTACTAAATAAAACTATGACCTTCATTTCACCTTTTTCAAATTTAATTTAGAATGAATGTTTCTCTGTCCTGAGCCCCAACCAGTTAACTTCAAATGATGCCTTTGAAAGAAAGGCTAAATCTAAAGTCTTAAAGAGCAATGTAGACAATTTATGTTTGTTGTCTGTTTTTAATGTGCAAGAGTTGCTCAAGTACCATTGAGCTTCAGTTATATCAGGAGTTAACCAGATTACTTAAATAAGGATTATATAACTGTGCTTTATTCTTACCTAGAAGGCAAACCTGCATGAAATATATATTTCTTTAACAAGAAATGTGGGGTGTGGGGAAGGCAGGGGGATGAGAGGTGGGGCAGGTCTAGTTTAGTTGTTTCCTATTAAATACTGGAAACAAAGTCCAAGAAACATCCCTGTATTGTTTCTTCTGTTCTGTTTACGACTAATCACACAGAGGGCACATTCCCCTCCTCTTCGTGTTACTTGAAATAAGTGACACTAAATCAGAAAAATGCAGGCGCTGTGGCTCAGCAGGTGTTAATTGAACCCTTACAGATTAGAAGTGCTCTTGTGTCCATTTGCTCTAGGCACAACTCCGTTTCAGAATTCATTTTTTTCCCAATTAAAAAAACCCCCAAACCCTAACTTGCTTTACAAGCCAGCCATGTAATGTGAAATTTCATGTGATGGATGCTAAATGGAGTCTGATTAAATATGAAGAACATGAGTTCAGCTGAGGCATACTAATAACGAAGAGACGAAAGCTGAAGTGGAAACCCAGAAGGCATAAACCAAAAATCATAGTGTGTACCTGCAATATGAACACCATGATGAGATGAAAATTGATCAAAAAATACTTTTGGACACATGAGACAATTCTTTGAATATATCTGAATAAAATAATAACAATGCTTGTCCATACCTAGAACTTCTCTCCTTTTTTCTTTGCCCACCTCAGCATAGCTTGAATTTTATCTGCCTGCTCTTTCTGACAGTCTTTGTCAGCCTCTCTCTTCCTTCATTACTATACTTTCATATTTTATCCTTTTCACTTTTCAAGTGTAAATGTGAACTATTATTTCTAATGCTGTCTCATAAATTCCTCTGATGAAAAGGAAAATTAATATCTAAGAGTAGTTACATTTTTATATACAGATATTGCTGATTCATGAAAAGGGTAAGCAAATACAACTGTTTATTACTGCTTTTCACAAAGGTTTCAGTCAAGTTTTTTTATTGTATTCAGAACATTTTGCACATAAACTGTTGTTTTCAATTTTTTTTTTTAATATTAGAGGTCAACCAGCAAAGCAATCTATGTCAAAGTAGACTGATGCAGAGCAGAAAAAATCTAGGATTACAGAGTAAGTCACTTGCAGAGCTCTTTTGTCACCCTTATGGACTGGATTTTTTCTCCTTCATCTCTCAGACAGACAAAAATGTAATGTAAATTCCTATTTTATGTGGCTTGCTGAGAAGATTTGAGCCAGCTGCTTTATTTGCAGTTTCCCAGTAGGGAAATATCAACCTTAATTTGTCAGATTTTTGATAGAATATCTGAGCATGTGATCATGTATACAATGCTCTGGATCTAATGAGGCTCATTCAGTGCTTTAGAGTGCTATTATTCACTTCTTGATTGGCACATAACTGTCTTGATTTGAAAATCTAAAACATCATTAGATGATTTCCCCAAATTGTGCACTTAAATTTATCTCTGCTGTGCATATTCTGTGCAACACAAATAATTTCTATATGTGCCAATAAATGTTTTGGCTACACTTATCCAAACTGTAGGCTACCTTTAGGCTCCTGTGTTTTGGTAAGCACCAGCAGAACTAGCCCTTTAGTACTTCTCCACCTTCTTTTGTGCTTATTTTTTCTGTTTTTCTTTTTTCTTTTCCCCTTTTTTTTTTTTTTCCCCCCAAGAGAGACTAGGATGCATACACTTTTCCTCTAAAGAACTCTACAAAAACAAGTATTAGCCTCCTGGGAAAAACTTGTCAAGCCCATGCTGCTAGGCAGTAATGAATGCCAGAGTACGACTCCCTATCTCACAAGTGGCGTAACAAAGGCACAGCATTGGGCAGAGAGCTTCTATGACCACTTCCATAATTTGAGAACTTTTGACTAGTTCTGCTCATACTTTGACACTGTACCGGTAGATTGGTTTTCTTGTTTTTTTTTTTGGTGTTTTTTTTTTGTTTGTTTGTTTGTTTGTTTTTTGTTTTGTTTGTTGGTTTGGTGTTTTTTTGTTGTTTGTGGTTTTTTTTTCTTTCCTTTTTTTATTTTTTTTTTGCTTTAATTAATAAGGAAATATTTATGGAATTATCAAGGTAGTTAGAGAAGCCAAGTAAAAGATTCCATGCACATTGTCAAAAAGCTCCTTTATCAGTATTCAAGGATGCCTTTTACCTGAAAGTTTACACCAAGAGTTTTTAAACTGGTAGTCCTCAAACACATCACAGTGAGTCAGGTGAGACAAAAACAAAGCATCAGGTCAGTTGGAAAAGTGAGTGAACACATTGCTTTTGATCTACTGTATTGAATCCATCCAAACACATTGTAGGATTGTAGAGTTAAACTGCAGAAGCTATTGACATCATTAATATGAAAAAAACCGAAAACAAAATCACACTAAAATTGTATCATTCTTACTGGTTCTTTATTGATCAAAAGTCCCTTCCAGGAAGATCTGGGCTCTGTTATTTATTTACTTGGTAGTCTATAACCAGAGAAAGTATTTATGTTTTTACAGAGGCAATTCTCTTAGGAAAAAAAGATAAATACTGCTGGACAATCCCTATAAAGTTAAGCCTTGCCATGAAAAGGTGTTGTGGTCCTACTTTAAGGGAACAGAATGGAAAAAAACCCCCAACAATACTAGCCTGGGGAAATCTGATAGCGGCTGAAGTGGGTTTTTATGTTGATCTTAACCTATGCAAGACTAAAATATACATTGATTTTACCAGTGCCTGACCAGCCCCAATTCCTGATGGTTCTACAGAATTTTTATTTTGTTGCCTAGTGATCTTTAGTAACTTGCCATCTTTTAGCATCTTCTCTAGGGATTTGAAAAACTCCACTCAGATTATTGCAGTCCTTCCCATCCGTTTCTCTTGATGGCATGCTCAGCATTACTGCTCTTAAATCCTTTCACTGGAGAATAGAGTAGCATCATCTCTCTTGACAGGAAGGACATCCCATACATATTGTGGACTTTCCTTAAAAATAATTTCCAGTCCTGAATTCACATGAAATATCCTTTCTGCTGGAAGATAAATAACATTTTTGTTCTTTGGATCATCACCTCGATGTCTACTCCTGATAAAAATTAAATTGCTCTTTTTGTTGCTAAGGTTATATTCCCTGCTAGCTCTTCCCTTTTCTCACTATAGACATTCCCATCATTCATTTTGTTTCCAACCATCTCTAATTTCCAATCACCAATCAGATGTTCTGGTCTCACTATGTTCTTTATCATTCTTTTCTCAGTGTTCTGAGGGTACCATAAGTCCTCAATAGCCCTGAACAGCCTCCTTTGGGCCACTCACTGCCCATGGCCCTATACCCGATTTCAACCCAGCCTGGGGCCAGCAGTCCCTGTCCCAGAGACACTGTCCCAGAGAGTGCTGATCTCCATCCATCTCTCTCTGCTGCCCAAACAGGCAATGTATTTTCCAGCTTCTCTTCAGCCCTGCCTCTTCCCTCCTTACCAAGATGTTCTTGACTTGGCTCCCTGGGCAGATTCTGACCAAATTTAGCAAATACAATTGAAAGTGGTAACCAAAACCAAAAGAAAATGAAATAATTTGTTTTCATCCAGAGCTATGGGGTTTTTTTTCACTGCTTTTTATAAGAATATTTATGCTTTCATGATGATCTTTTCTTTTTTCTTCATTGCTGATATTAGTTGTTCTTGAACCACTAGTTTTATACCTTAAAGAGTGACAAAACTTCATGTCTCAGAGGAGTGATTCTGTGATTTTGTCAGTATGCAAATTTGCATGAACGCAGTGTGTACTTAAAGAATACCAGATTCTTTGTCTATCTGCTATTGAGGGCCAGCAGAAGTCACTCGGCTCGAATGCCTATTCACCTGAGATATCTCTGGCTTCATTATCATATAGCTGCCATTTAGATTTCATTAACTTAGGCAAATGAGTTCATTATCTATTTGGACAAGACAGACTAAAGCTTAAGCTTTCCCTTAGATGTTAAAAATCCTTTTTATTTGACCCTTGCTGTGACTTGTCAACTAGCTAGTCATAATTAAGTTCTTTGTCACACAGGTTGTTGTTTACAGTCTTGTTTTCACACATTTTCTTAACCATTTATGTGCAACCTAAAGACTTATAAAATTATTTTTATTGTTTTTAACAAAGTTCATTTTGCTGTCCATATTTTCATAAAATTATTATCTAATGGAGTTTAGAATGAATGCTGAGCCTTGGGGGAAATAGATATAAATTAATAAAGTTCTAATTACACATATGATTAAAAGAGGTTTTTCACTGTGTAGTATATATTTATATAACAAAAGGGGAAAAAAGAAACCTACTAAAACTTGCAATTCAAAGAAAGGAAAGGAAAAAATACCATAGAAGAAGGCTAAAGAACTAACTGAATTAACTACTGCACGAAGAAAGCTTTTGGAATGAAAGCAGAGATGAAAAGCAAGTAACCTCTTGCAGTTTGGAATGGTATTGGAACTTAAAAACATTGTTAGTAATATAAGTGAAAAAGAATTAAAAGAAAAGATAGTTATCTTTGTATGGTGAGAATAGGGCACAAATGAATATTTAAAAAATAAAATTATGTGTTTTTGCCTTGAAACTAAACAAGGTTAGTAATTATGCAAGGGAAAGAAAAGGGGTGCTATCACACCGAAATGGAAACAAAACACTGTTGAGCCCAGCTTGGACACAGCAGTGAGTTGATGCTCTAAAACTAGACAAGACTCATGCACAATACTGAAGGTAAATAAGAGCAGTTATAAGTCAAACTGAGAGCTACGTAAGCACAGTGCCTGTAGTTCTGAAATAAAACTGTAGATACACCAGTTCATCTGGTGATTATGCAGATCTTTAAATATTTTTTGAAAGAAATATTACTATGAACATTAACAGAAGATCAGAGACATTTGAGATGTGATTTACTAAAATTCAAATTAGCCTGTTATATTTTTGTATGAATTTTTAATTTTAAAAAGTAGCATCTTTTATAAAGATGAAAAAGGAGATTTGATAGGTTTAAGACACAGTGATACAATGATTCATGCACTGATTCTTGTGAAATTGATCATAAAGTAGTAAAGATTATCCTTAGTACCAGTAAGAGGTGGTTTGAGTAAGTATCTAGCCAGCTTTGTATAAACCATCCAGAAACTACATTTTTTTATGAAGATGCCATACCTCATCTAAGCTGCTTTTCATCTGGCTCATTAGCTCTGACATAGTACCATCGTTGTATGGTTCATAAAACAGAGATGCCTCACTCTGAACTGCTAAAGAACTATTGGAACAGCACATTAATCAATTATTCAAGCATCTCTAATTTGCTGTAAACAGAGTGAAAAGAAAAATAGCACTATTTCTATTCCTTATATTTCAAAGCAATTGATACTACAAGGTGAGGTTCTCTAAATCAAAGTGATAAAACTCAGAGATGGTAATATTAAACTACCTTAATTTTGAAGTGGATTTAACCAGTCTGAGTTTAAGATTTAGATCTCTTTTCCTGATTGCATGGGTGTAAATGAAAAGCAAAGTAAGTACTAAGTGTTATATCAGCATAGAATCAATTTTTTTCTACATTGCATTTCTGTTAAAATAAACACAAAGATACCATTCAACATCAAGGCATTAAAATGCCTTGGCAGTTGAGAATTAACAGTGGAGAAGCAGACAGTAGAGAATTAAGACTGGTGATTTTTTGTTATTTTCCAGTGGATCATGTGTTCCAGGGAGAGTCCGGAGGGCTGTGGAAACAAACTAAGACACCGCTGAAAGCTTAACAGAAACAGTAATTTTATTACCAAAAGTGGCCAGGTAAACAGGAAAAACCCAAGAGAGAAAGAGAGAAAAGGGCAATTCCCCAGGTATAAAACACCCAAATTGCCCCGATGTTTCTTATGGAGTTGCCTTACCAACCCCAGAATGCCCAGACTTCCCACAACAGTGGCTACATCCTCAAGGGACAGCCGGCTCACAGGCAAAGGCGGGAGTCCCTGCCAAAAGGCAACATTCTCCTGTCACATGCAGTGAGCAAGACCCAAACATGAGCCATCTGCTTTTTATCTAATTTGCCAATGACATCTACCTGGGCAGGTGTGGCCAGTACCACCCAGATAGAAATCCTCAGCACCTCCCCCTGTTATGTAATTGGCACTCCTTAGACCATGTGTGGATTTCTTTGCGCCTGCGTAGTACATTCCAGGGGGTCTTTATTAAATGGGTCTGGGGGCTTACTTCATCATCCTCCTCCTCTCTTTCTCCTTCAAGTGCCCTTGAATGGCCATCAGCCCATAGTGAGAGCCCAACTAATTATAGTTTACACAAAAATATCTCCTTCAAGGACAAAGTCCATCTTTATCGGCCTGTGTTCCCATAACTTAGCAGAAAAAGAACAACTCCTCACAGGTGGCTGGGCCAAACACAGACTAAAAATATTAGCATCTAATTCAGCCCGGATACATCATGCTTTCAGATTTTTGCTTTTAGCAAAATTACAGAAAGTACTGTCAAAAGAAAGGCTTCCTTTATGAGTAGACATACCACATTGCAGTTGATTTTGAAAGCCACCAAACCTACCAAATTCAGGTAAAAACAAGTGTTTAAGTACTGTTTCTCATTATAGTTTTATTCTGTCATTTCCACATTAACAGTACAGCTCTCTTTGGGTTTGGTTTTGTTTTATTTTGCTTTTCTTGTTAGTTTGTTTGTTTGGTTGTTTGGTTTTTTTCCTGAGGACAGGTCTGCAGTGAGAACTAGGTGTTCAGAATGTCATTATATATGGAAAAGAGTTTGAGAATATAAGCTTAAGAACTGATTTTTTTTTTTTTCTTTTAGTGCTACTTAAGTGTTTGAAGGTTTCAGATTACTTCGGTGTTTTGTTTCACAGGGAACATAACAGAAGAAACCCATATTTTTTTTTAAATGAAGGAAAAAT
The DNA here is from genome assembly GCA_035047845.1 of Dendrocincla fuliginosa. Lineage (NCBI taxonomy): Eukaryota > Metazoa > Chordata > Aves > Passeriformes > Dendrocolaptidae > Dendrocincla > Dendrocincla fuliginosa. The sequence goes on along the minus strand of JAWWMO010000138.1, from coordinate 42,795,371 downwards.
AGAAAAATAAGTTTATATTTCTTCCTTATCCATCAACTTGGACAATTCAGGACAATGGATACACTGACATCAACTGGAATGTGGTGTCCTAAAATGATCATCTTAATAAACTAGACTTTAATCGAGGTAGTCATGTCTCAACTCCATAGTGTTAGGAACGATATACAAGATTAGGGTATTGTACACTGCTAAAGACATGGGATTCAATGGCCTGAAATGACCAGATAATTCCCTGGGTTTTGAAATCTGAGGTTGTTGTCTAGATCATCTTCTTCATTAGTCCATGATCTAGAGTTCATTGGCCTAACTCTATCTTTGCTAGCAAAGGAATGCCTAATAAGAATCAGTCCACATAATGTTGCACTTCAATTTTAGGGCATAGAAAAATCACTAAACATATAGTATTTTTCTGAAATAGCAGGAAAAATTAATATGGAAAACAATAAGTGGTGATTTTCTAGGGTAAATAGTACCTTTTAGCTATCTTCTCTTCCTGCCTGAAGGGAAAATTACTGAATGTAGAAACTGCACCTTCCTCTCTGATGCAGTCTGCATAAGAATAAATGTATTGGTGGGACCTTGCCTCACAGCATAGGATTTTACCTACAATAGCTATGGACTCAGCACTTCACAGTTCTCGGTGAACCCATACTGGGACATGGATGTCAGTTTGGTTTTGGCTTTCTGCTGGAAATTAAACAGGGATCACATAATTCTGTTTTCACAACAAAGTTCAAAGAAACCTTTTTGTTTATAGAAAAATTCAAATGTATAAGTGATTTACAGACACATAAAAAGAGCGCAATTTCCTCATATGTTGTTCTTGTTGTATGTTGCAAGGAATAGAGTTCTGCTCAGTGTGATTGTATCACCTAACTCAAACAAAAATATTTCCTCATGCTGGAGTCTGAAGTTGAAAACCCTGGTTTTAAAATCTCCTTGCCCTCGTAACATTTTTAGTCTTCTTATCATCACATTGATTTGATTTTGAAAGTCAGTTAACTGGAATATAAAGGAAGAACGGGTGGAGAGTTCGATGGTTTTTTTGGTACCACTGTTTTCCACCAGACGGTGACTAATAGGCATTGCAAAGGATTTACATATACCAGAAAGAAAGCAGAGGTTTGCAAGCATCAATTTCAATCTTGATGTGGTTCAGTGGAAGCTTCTTTTACCTTGAAAGTTCCATGCACATCTCCTGTACTCTTCCTAATGCCTGCAACATTTCCTTGGCACACACCAAGAGTAGGTGGTCCTTCAGTGAGAGTGGCTTTGTCAAACATAGCTCTCTGTTCATAGCTTTACTGACTCATATTATCACCTTCTTCCAGCATTTGCATCTGGTGCTTCAACATTTTTTCTTTTTAGCTTTAAAGTATTTCCTAGCTGTTTTAATAAGATGGTGGTGAAGCTAGCACTTTTAGGAGGTTTGTTTATTTGTTTGATTGATTGATTTTTTAGTGTCCCCCACTTCCCCACTCCTTTTTTCATCTGGTTATTTAACACAAAACCTCGCACTGCATCAGACTGTCTCTATTTGCTGAGAGCAATGAGCAATTATATGCAATAGTCATAGGTACTGAAACAGACACCAGAGAAGTACAAAGCATCTGCTGTAACTTTACTTTAGTTCTATTGTGTTTATTCACATTGTGGGCATTTTTCACTGTGAAAGTTTATGTGATGAAAAATAACACTTTGATATTAAAGGCTGTAACTTGAAAATATACAGATATATATATCCAGGGCTAGTACTGTTACAGCATTAAACAAATAAAATTTATGGTAGTCATGTTAGTATTAATTAATCAGGTTATTAATCATAATATTTTGATACTTAGATTAATTAGTTCTTCTTACATATAATTCTGTAGTTATTTGACTGCATTTGCAATATTAGTACTTCGCTAAGCATAAGGAATTGCTCCACAAACCCAGAAACAACTGTCCTGAAAAAAATTTAACATTTCATCTTGCCTCATGAAACATTCTTTTATTCTATAGTCTAGGTAGACCATATATTCCAGCTTAGTCACTCCAGACTTGGCCCTTTCTGTATCTAAGATCTGACTTAGAGCTTATAGCAGCATTTTCTAACCTCTGTTCATTGTTTTTATGGATTTCCCTAGACAAGGTAGGAATTACTATGTGAGGTGAACTCTGGCAATTCACGGCATCAGTATCTGAGTACAGAAGTGAGTTGTATATTACAGGAATTACTTTAGCAGGAACCACCCAAACCAAGGAAAGAAATGCCAGAACTGCAAGAAGCAATGCAAGAGCAGCAGTGACCTGACCTGAGCTGCTTGTGGTGTCCAGGAATGCCCTGCAGCACATCACCTTTCATGTACTGAGTGACCACCAGAGCAGATGGACCCCCAAGTCATGGACTAAATGAACTCAGTGGACATTTTGCAGACATTTTAAAGCACTTGTTAGAGGTGGTCTGTAGACTAGAGGAATGATATCTGTGCATTCTATGGGAAGGAGGGGGTGGTTAACAAGGATGTGTTATACAGTGTTGGATCTGAGCATGATATAAATGATATGGAATAAGCCGTGGAGAATGTGATTGTTTTGGCTGAGGTAGAATAGCTGTGGGGGGTGATGTTTTGTATTTGTGCTGAAATATGCATGTGTGGTAGGCAGGTATTTGAAGTAAAATGCACATATCCTTTCTTTTCTGTGAGCTAAAGTATGTTCTTCTGTTTTCTGCAGGCAAAAGGCACTGAAAGTGAGAGTGCAAAGAAAATTAGTTCTCACTAAACTATAACAACTACTTCAGGTTGTGCCTCAGAAAGGACTGGGATTGTCCCTGGACAGCTTTGAATTGTTCCCTGTACAGGGTAATTCACACTGAATAAGGGAAAATTTCTGGACTGATATTATTAGAAATTTAATTTTCAGTCTCGAAGGGTATCAGGGACTATATAGTCCATGCATGAAATTGAACTATTCAATTTTATTAGAAATATGCCATTTATTTCAGATTAACTGGAATTTTCTGTGCACACTGAACTTGAATACATTTATGTAACCCATAATTGTACTTTGTGGCAAAGTAGTGGAAGTAATCTAGTTACATTAGTATTGCAATAGCACAGTTATACTAGTTTTGGCATCTGTGCTTGCCTAGATATCTCTGCAAAGCATTGTATTGGATATTATGGCAGTCTACTGCAAAAGAGATATGACAGCTGCATGAAAAATGCTTGTTCTCATTCTAATCCCGAATCTTTGAAGTTACAGTAGGGTGAACTGGGAGAGAAAGGAGAAAACATATAGATTAAAATAATTTAGTAGATGCAGTTGTATCTCAGTTTTGGATTACACCATTGAAACTGAATTATGGATTTTAAAATAAAAGATTAAAAATATCACAAATTTCCTTGAACTAAATTTTCAAAAGCAACTGTATGTGAGTACTTTGTACCCCTATAAAGCTAAGGTTATGACTAAGCTACTTCAGTCAAGAGTAAAATAATGTTTAAAGCCACTGCTATAATACGGTTAAACGAATGAGAAATTCATTTAACAAGATTTTTTGAAAAAATAGAGTAAAATGTATATTTCAAGAAAATTAAAGTGTAATTGTAGTAAAAATATATGGAAAACCCCATGAAATTCTGGTGATATAATACTTGATTCTCAGTCTTCCACACGGAAATTATCTGGATATGACAACTTTCCAGGGAACCTAGATGCATTTGATGTCAAAGTGAGAGCAATTCATATCTAAATAACATCAATTAGCTAAGTGTGGTCACTCCTCTGTAAAACTGGAGTCCATATGAGAAGCAAAACTGGTAAGGGTCTAATCATTGTATGCAGTCTCATACACATGTAGTAACCTTTCAACTACAGTCTGTCTGGTGAAGTCTGAGCTTTTTTCTATGCTGACATGCATGACATATTAACAACTAATACCATAATTGCCCAAAGATTACCTTATTACCCTATAGCTCATCACTGTGAGAGACTAGGGATCACCAAACTCATTATTTCAGTCCCCACTTGCCATGAAGTGGTAAAATCTAAATTTTACTTACGCTCTTATTATGACTAGCCTTCTTTGCCAAGTGGATTCATGTGATGGTCTTTTTTAACTTATTTATTGATCTCGTTGTTTGCCAAATATATGGTTCATATATTGTAGATAATTAGCTGCAAAATTCCAAGAATAGAAGAAAAACTCATTATCCAATATTTTATGCTCAGTCAAACAAAGGTATCACTCCACTGCTACACACAAATATTACTTTACTGCAGGGTTGGTTTTTTTTGAGTACTAGTACCAATGTTTATAAGCACAAGTTTATTGCACTATTAAGATCAAAGTTTTAGCTTCCCCCAATTTAACATATATTTGTATGCAGTTTTAATTAGTACTGAAAGTACATTATGGCTGAACGTGGCAGTTCAATATGAGTCTAATCTGTTGTATACAAGCATCTGAACTTTCTATTAGGCAGATAATAGCTTCTATAATTTCTACCAAAATGGTAATGTGGAATACAGTAGATTATTTCAATAGAGTAGGCTTTTATTCATGTGTTGGAATTCCTAGCTTTGTCAAGAATAAGCATAATACTTTATCCTCCTCAATACTGACTGTGGTTTTGTTGCAAACAGGCTCCTATTAGTGAAGGAATAGAGGGGTTGTCAAATTCCACAGTAAACCAGAGTTTTTGAGTCAGGAATGAAATATTGCTGAAGTGATCTTCAGAACAAATTGTCACTGTCTTATTGCATTTAACTACACCTGAAATATATCTTGGAAAGTCTTATACAACATGATTGCAAAGGATGTTGTCCCTAAGAATGGTCAATAGTGCCAAAGGAATGAAGATGGCTCAAATGCACTGCACTCATATTCTTTACATCAAGTTATTTATAAACTAGGGACTGTTCAACATGAAATATGAAGTTCTTAAACTGCATAAAAGGAAAGTTTGAAACAACATACTAAAATGTATTTTTGTAGTATTTTCTTAGATAGTGTTACTAAAAATGCATACAATGTGCAAACAGCTCAACAAATGTCAATATATGTTTTGAATTATTTTTTGATTAAGGGAACAAAAAAAAGAATGTAAATATGTGATTTGGAATTTAATTTTTGATGTTGGATGTCTGTATTATTTTGCTGTAATAAAATATTTTTTTTTAATTCACTTATTCCAAACTTAACATATGAATAAAAAAGAAATGTCTTATATGTAAGCTGTATACACCAGTCTAATTCTGCAGCCATTGCTCCTGCAAATAGAGACTGACAGATAACTTCCACATGGGAAGGTACATTAATGACATTTGTCAGCCAGCAAAAGTTAGTACATTATATATGATTCTAATAATTCCAATGTTGCCTGATTTTTATTAGTGAAACACCCCACTTTACTTATGAAAAAGGGTAGAGAGAGAGACAGAAAAAACAAAGACTGTGTGCCTGTGCTGTGAGGTGCATGATTAAAGAAACTACCTTTTACGAGCTACTTAAATGATACTGCATGGAAATTTTTCCAGTATTAAACTCACTTGCACATTGTCAAAGGTATCAGAACTAAATTTAAATATAAAGGATATAGAAATACATATGACACAAAAGTCACTATTCTTCAAAATGTATAAATTCTATCAGAGAATTAAAATAATTGGAAAGAGACTGCAATAAGGAATAGACTGTTTACTGTAATGTCTGAGTTTGAAGAATGTTATGAAAATGGAAGTAATGTTTCAGTTTTCTCCAACATCACTGTTGTGCTGAGAGAAATTGCAAAAGTCCTCTTGCAGTCAAACCAATTAAAAAAAAAATTCTTCAGAGTAAAGGAGGAAATTAATGAAATTATATTCTGTATAGTGATGTTTTCAATGTACTAGCAAAAAAAAAATGTCTGTCTTGAAAAAATATTCTGATAAATTCAACCTATGCCCCCTGGAAATTGTTATGCTTTGCAGAGAAGAGTGTTCAATTTACTTTATAGGAAAGTTTAACTGAATATATTTAAAACTGACTGTTCTTTTTCTGGTGACCAGACGTCAAGAGTAAAACTATGAATGACAGATTTTTAAGAGTTTTCAAGCTGAATAGAAAAATTAAAGTGGACAAACTGTTTTCTAAGTGAACAAAAGTTATTGTTTTCCTTCAAGTTGGAAAGGCAGAAAGGAGAATGAGGTTTTTTGCCTGACTGGCATTAGTATCTGTTAAACTCTCCTGGAAGCATTCAGATTTACCTATGGAAAGACTATGGAGTTTGCACCTAACAAAGTCAGGTATTCCAGTAGGCAACATTACATGTATAAATTTAAGGATTATGCAGACAAGTGGTCAGACAAGTGAGTTTAAATATATTTCATTGAGGGTCTGGTTCTTATTTACCTTTTATCTGTATGCAAAAGCCATTTAATAAAATTATGCACTATTTTCACCTAATGGATATCTTTCGGATAGTTCAGGGAAATCAGACTGAGCCTGTAAAAAACACATCCATTTACTCTTTTATTGCAATATGTATTTGTAGTATACATTCTGCCTTCCTTCTGAAGAGCATATAACACTTAGAAACAATTATTTAATTATAAATTATCTATCCCCACTAACATCATCTTTTTATTCACGTTCTCTTACATGTGAAGTGAAACTTCACTTAGGTAGCTGAAGTGAAAAGTAAGGTTATCTCTAACTAACATCACTCAGAAGCATGTGAGATATTCAAGCCAACTTTGCATGCCTGAAGCTGTTTGGTTACATTAGTAGGCTATTCAGTTTAGGTAGACAGTCCTGATACTGCAATACTTGGAGTGGTTTAGCTTGGGCATTGTGTTGTATATATAAACTGTATTTGACTGGCTGAGAAATCCATACCATGATGCCAAATACTTTCCTTTAGTGTGGTTGGATTACATTTAACCTTAACATTTGTCTGAGACATCTTTACAGGAAACTAATAACCTTCACTTTGGTAGATTTTATGAATTAAAACTCATCTACCAGAGTAATTGGCCTTTTTATAGCAATTCTTTAGGAGAAAATAAGCAGTGATTTGTGACTTAGTTTTACAGAATTGTATGAGTCTGATCTCCTTTCTCTTTAGTTTGACTTTCTTTGGTACTGCCTCAACTTTGTATTTAGCTACATTTACATACCCCAGTAAATGTAATTTATTATATTTCTGTGCTCAAATTTCAGAGCCTGGCAATGGAAATTTATATCAGAATAGGTACTATGGAATAAATCAAGGCTTTTGTACTTTTGGTAATTATAAATCTCAATTCCTTATTTAACCTGGACAAAGATATGAGGCTATAAAAGCAATTACATAGTTCTTATTCGCAGAAATACATTTCCCAGGTCAACAGAGTGGTAGGTAGGAAATCTGAGAATGAAATATTTCTTATTTATGGCTAAAGATTTTACAGCTTGCATTTTTTTAAATAAATACCTTTACATATTTAGAAAGGCTTTTCAAGAAAATGATTCAATTTTATTTCAGTATCTGTGATTCAGATATCTGATATGGCACTTTATTCATACAGCTCTTTTGTACTGACAATCCTTTCCAAATACTTTCCAAAACATAAACCTTCTGTCTAAGATAGTGACATTGATAGTCTTTATTTAAGACATGAACAGTATTCATTGTCCATATCAGTAGTGAACATTAAGGATCTCACAGGTCCAACTTAGGTAGTAAGAGGTTTAGAATTAAATACCTAGAGAAATTAAAGTGAAATCATAGTGAAATGAAAGTAAATTGAAACTGAAGGAGAAAAAACTCAATGAAACGACAACCTTGGTGAAGTGCAGATCAAACTAATTCAGATATAGCAAAGACAGAAATGAAGGTTATCAGTTGGGTGTTGTCCAAACAGTGGTCAACAAGCCTTTAGTAAAAGGCTTTTGTCCTGCAAACATCTTCAGATGTGGACAAATTGCACAATATCTGCAAAATCTGAAAAATTTTGTCTGTTCTAAATGAATTGCAGTGTAAATCATAATACATTTGTGTGACATGAAAGAGACACTTTTAAGGAATGTACGGACATATGTAAATAATTGTGAAGTCTATTCAAGAGCATATAAGTTAAGTTATTCTGTCAAAAGGTATCTTTCATTCCATAGCAAAAGTTATGCTCACTTCTATTTATTTCAAACTGAAAAATAATATATGCACTGATGGACACCTTAATGTGCATTCTATCATTTGATGTTCCTCTGGGTTGATCAAAGCTAATTTATAGTCCTGTCTTTTTCATAACTCTCAGTAAAGTATGGAGTTATCAGTAAGAAATTAAAATATCATTTTTCCATTCATGCCTTATAGATGATATGAACTAAAATCTCACGCAACACAGGGGTTACTTGTTGAATTATATCTGAGTGGTGGCACTCAGCACAAGACATTCCACAGTAATTTTTAAAGCTTACGGTAACAAAGATTCAGTGCTTCAGAGAAAGTAAATTCCAGAATTCAGAAAAAAAAATGATGTGGAGATACAGTATTAACAAACTAAAATGGCATTATGTCATAAGTCAGACAATCAGTAACACTGATTATGTGTCTTAATGTTGAAATACACTGTTCACCTCAACTCAAGATAACACAAGTGTTTATAGTATAGTGCATGTGTGTATGCATGCATGTGTGTAAGTATGAGTGTATGTGTATGTACAAATATATATAAATATGTATACACTCATACAAGAGATCCAAGAAAGCAATACATTTCCAGAAGTAAATATATGAGAATCCCATTTAACCAAGTTTAATGCCTAGCTCAAAATTTTTGCGAACACTTTTTCTGCTATCATTGGCCTTTTTCTACACATATTCCGCGCCCCAACCCCCGTCCCCACCCCGAATGCTAAGAAAGTCATAATATTCCCCTTTCTTCTCCCCAAAAGAGTGAAATCCTCCTGAAGGTAGCAAAGCAGAAACGGTGGACAGATTCTCTTGGAGTTTGTAAACCCACTTTTGACAACCTAGTTTACCAGTGTCTGAAATCGCTTTGCAACCTCTGCCTGGGTCAGAACACCTGCCCTGTCATGAACAGCTTGGTGTGCAGCACCTGGGACCTGTGCTGTGGATGATCTCTGTGAACTCAGGGGGCACTCTCTTCCTAACTTGTGCATTAATGTGTTGTAGGGAGCAGTATAAATACTCACAAGGTCTCAACGCCCATGTTTCCAACTGGAGGTGTGTGAAATGTGGAAATCTGCACTCCCATGATATGCGGGAGGGTGCTTGTGATTGAACTTTTCAAAATTAGTTTTATCAGAGTATTAAATTTTCAGGTGTTTATTAACATAAGTGTGCGAAATTGTAGTTTATATATGTTTTACTGGTCATATGGATCCTGACTGTATGGTTCACTGATTATGAGTTAATTAGTATGATTTGTAAATTAATAAATTGTTTTGATCCTGATTAAAAATATATGAAGTAGGTAGCTGTTTCTAGAGACTTCATTCAGCTCTGACTTTTTTGACACTAAATATTTGAGCCAAAGATTCTCTGTAGTCTGTGGGAGTTATCACTAGCCTATTTTACACAAAAGGGATTGAGATTTTGCAGTGAGTAATAACAGTACTCTATCCTAAAAGAAAGAGTACCTACACCAGACAGGTATTATATATATCTGTACATATATATAGATAGATGTATGCATAAATACTCACACACACACACACACAAACTTTTTATATATAAAAGAAAAACTACTCCCTAAAATGCTGGTCTATTTCTGCCTATTGTCAGTGGAATGAATCTCTCTCTCTCTCTCCCCTCTTTCCCCAAATACCATCCAGAAAATTAATATCTAATCTGCATATTTGCATGAAAAATTAGTTACTAAATCATGTAATTGCTTCTATATATACAATAATAAATTGTAAGATTGCCTTGAGCAGCAATCCAACTGTGACTTCAGAATGTTATTAATCTTGATCCAATTCATTGTCGAAAACAGTGATTCTAACCCTGTTTCTCGGGCTTTGAGCCTTTGTGGCAAACACCTGCAAACTTTTCTTTAGCCAAAATAGCCTTTCATTAGTCAATACACAGTCTGACTTCTCCAGGTTTTGATGAAGTGTAGGTAGATGACTTTAGGGGCTTTATATCACTCATTGGAGGTATCCCTTCTCCACTGAGTAGGATAAATGGAGCTTGACATCTAATAGCAAGGATGAATCAAGAAGCGGCCAGATCAGATCACATCTAAAATAAGAAAACACACATGGGGAAGCAGGGAAGACCATATTTTTATTATTTTTCAGGAACATTACTTCTTTCCAAAAGCCTAATTTATAGTGAAAAGCACAGACCACTTTCACCAGAAATTGTTTCACTAGACTCTTTTTCTGATACTTTGGAAAACATGTTGGTCTGTAATGTGACTATAAATGGTACTGTTTTATTTTTCTAGAAGGTTAGTATAGAAAAAAAATAAAGGTCATTATTTTTGCATTTATGCTTACTCTGATATAATGAAAAACGTATTTGAAATAAAAATATGAATAAGATATAATTAATGTTGTCTTCATACAAAGTTTAAAGTAGAGCAAGTCGTGCAATGTGGAATTTACAAAATCTGTCCTTTAAAAGAGCTGAGTTTATGGTATTAACAATTCCCTTCATAAAAGAAAATTAAGAAAAATTCCAGCTTGATTAAGAGTTAACATGCAGTAGCTCGATTAAGAGATGGTGTGAAGTTGCTTTTCCCCAGGGGGAGGAAAGGGCTATATTACAAGTCTTAGTGCAGTCCCTGAATCTCTCCTTTCTTGCAGGGTAAAACAACATGAGGGAGTTCACCAAGTGCTGCAGAACTACTTCAGCTTTTTATAGACAGCAGACTAAATTGCAGTGACCTAATCAGTGGGGATTGTCCTGTGTGACAGCCATCCACTGCCCTATATTGAAAGGAGAGTAATGAGGTTAGTAGACTGGTGTGAATAGAGATCTCACAGGGGAGATAGAAATATCTTCTCTTTCGCATACTAAGCCTACTTTCTTTTGCTCTTCAGGACTTACATGAAGAAGAGTTAAACATTTTAAGTATATTTGAATCAGTTGGTTAGGCATGGCAAACCTGCTTTCCAAAAAGTTTTTCTGTTTTGAAACAGAAAACTTCTTGTTAGACAAACTGAAATCCTTTCCCGTCTCTGAATGCCGAGTTGAGTTCAACAAGTGGTTTAATGTAGAAAGAGAAATTGACTTTTAGCTTTGTCTCTAGAGTCTAGTAATCCAAGCAAAGGAAATCTGAGTTAAGTGCTACACAGTTTCCTCTGGGAGAATTCTCACAATACTACAATTGCATCTTTAGCTTTGCAACTTTTTTTGCATATTTGCATCTTTTAGCTTTTTAGTTTTGGAAGTTTCAGAAATGAGATGAGAGTTGCATGGCTTTTCTTATTTGTAGAATTGTACTTCTACAAACCTGGAATTAACCAGGTTAGAAAAGACTTCATGATCATCAAGCCCAACCTTTGATCCTCCATTTTATACAATATCTTTCTGGAACCAAGTGACCTCCTTTTCTTACATGAACATTTTATCACAGTTTCTTTAGGCTGCAGCTTTTCCTTTTGAAATAGAACTTATGTTAATATTTAAAAGAATTCCCATTTTTCTTTTAATATGTTTCTTTGAATTTATCTTTAAATATTGTTTTCTTCATATGAAAAATAAATGAGAAAAATTGCATATCCTTAAACAATATTTTTACATATGGGAACAAAGAACATTGGTTAATACAACTTTAAGTCTTATCAGAAGCGATTTATCTTTTCAGTGACAGCAAAGCTTTCCGTTCTAGGTAGCCATGAAAGAAACTTACCCTTAACAGCAGAATTGAACATGGTCTTGCAATAATTTTTCATATGGTAACTTATGGAAGGCAATTGAATAGAAAACAGTAAGAAAAGTTCCAAGGGAACTTACAGATATACTGGTCTGCATCAGATAGTTAGAACAGACTAACTCTACTTTTGATAATATCAAAAACATTTGGTCTCATTACAGATTCAGAGATCTTCCATATTCCAGCTGAAGGACATAGTTTGTGTCTTAGCAGACAAGGATTGACATTGATCAAACAATTGTAATTAGCCACAAATTGTAGCCTAAGCAGATTTTGTGTTTCTGGAACTTGAACAGTAAAGAGGAGAAACAATGTCAAAATGTCTAATAAAAAGTGAACCTTTTGGGTTCACTGTACTGTGACTGCTTTGTAATAAAAATCTTTTTCTTGTGAAAAAGAAGGCTCCAAACACAGATTCTGCCACTCTGGTAGGGAAGTAGAAAAACTAGCACAGAGTTATTACTGGAGTTAAGACAGTAGTCTCTACCATTACCTATTCTCATTCAGTTTGAAGAGCTCTTCTTAATGCCTACTTCTATCCTTCATTGTGTAGTCTCACCTGTCACCACAGTGCCTAAATACTGTTTGGTTAAATCATTCTGAAGTATTTCATGAAGCTGAAAACTGGAAGGATTTAATAGAATTTGCAGTTTTTATCACCTCATTGCTCAACATTTTCATGTCATTAACAAATACACTGGTACTTCTTTTTCAGATGATTAGTCCCTTTGCCTTAGAACTGGCCTTATTCTCTATGTACTGCAGCTAAAACCCAGCTGAAATGAATCTGGTCTTTGATATTTTGGGTTTTTCTTTAAGAGTTAAACCAGTGTGAAATTTAGTACAAGGGAAGAGAATCTTGCAGTTGAAGAACACTTCATAGTGTTCATATTAAATGTGCAGAATAGCTAATAAGTTGTCCACATTCTTACAGATGTACTTCTAAACTCTTAACATAGGGATACCTTATTTTCAGTTCAAAATGTTGCTTTGTGTTATGACACCGATAGATTATTAGGTTTGACCTATATAATAGAGACAAATCATAAACAAGACTTCTTTCTAAGCCTGACTAAGTCATGAGAACATTTTGAATCTCTTTAGCTGTAAAGAGAGGCAAAAGCTGAGAAAATTGAGGGAATTGAAGGATTTGTGAGTAAGTAGTCTAGAAAATTTTTTTGATAACTTATAAGCTACTTGCAATGTGGGCGCGCTTGTTCCACTTCAAATTTGTTGTACAAAAAAACTAGTAAAAGGGAGTGATATTTTCAGTAGAAGACATATTTCCTTCTTCTGGTCTTCAGATCCAAAACTAGTCTAATCAAATTTAAATTTCCTCCTTCTACACCAGAAAATACCAACAAGATTATGTAAAGTCTCTCATTTTGTTGAAACTGCCTGCAAATAATGCAGAAGGGTTTCTCAGCAGATTATTTCCTCAGAGATTTTTTTTTTATAAAGTTGTAGCAGCCTATGAATCTTCCATAATAAAATTCTACGATGAGACATGCAGAATACATTATTAAAAATTGTTAAGATAGTATGTATACCAAAAAAAGCCCATTCTATAAGCAATTTAAGCACCAATCTGTATTCAACTTACTCAAATACTTCTTTGAGGAGATAAATGTGACAAAAATGAATTGCAGATACTATAGATATATATTGTATGACTTTTTCATTTTCATATTTGACTCTTCTGCAGACAATGCAACATATTTTAGTGGTCCAAAGTATTTTTAATTTCTTCTAATATATTTTATATAAATATTGTATTACAGAAAACACACAACATTTCACTGAATGTTTTACAATAAAAACAGAACTTTTTTTGATTAATCCAAAATTAATTTTAGTGAAAGGCATTCCAGAGCATAGCTTTCAGCTTTCTTGTTTAGGGCTTTTTTGTTCAATTTATGGCTATACTTCCTTTCTCCTGAGCCCCCTTCTAGCAGCAACTTTTCCTAATCCTCAAAAGCTCTGGTGTCCAGGACTCCACTAGTGAAAATGGGAGTATCTTCCTAAATTGACTTCAGTCAAGGTACGCAGTTTATGCCAGCTGTTTCTTTTGTTTCTTTGGCCTTGTACCTTTTTATTTGGATAAAGGTGGTTGATTTCCTGTATCCCTTCTCATAATTTGTTTCCAAATAACTGTCCCACACTCCAAGGGACATCTGCTGTTGGTTCTGAGCTAATGAGTGAGCTTTATTGATAATGCCCTTGGAAGGAGGTGTCACATTGCCACTGTGAAAATGGGCTCCTGTTTTCTTATGAAATCAAATTTCTAACCCTTATGAATTAACAAGTTTAAATAGGTTTGTTTTTGGTTTTTTTTCTATCATTCTCAAAGATGTGAATCATAAGTGTGCAGAGGATTTACAGTGCAGTCTGGTAATTCAAGCTTAATGATCCCTATTCAAACAAGAAAACAGACCCATTAAGCAGGGGGGACATCTGTTCAATGCTCAGACTTAGAGTGCACTGAAAATGGGAGCTCTTTTATCTCTGACTGGTTATGGGGAACCAATGTCTTCTCTTTGAAAGTGAAGAAAACATATTCATGGAATATTTGTGGTAAGCCCCATGTAAGTATTATAAATACCTCCTGGAATTTAAAATACAAATTTTTTTCCAAATAATCTTAAAAAATATACTTCTGGTTAATTTTTCAAATAGATATGTTTCCTACTTACCTCAAGATGTCTTTATAGACAGTAATTCTTGTACAGAAAGCTGACCTTAAGAGCTTCACATGTTATCTGAAGCTCTTAAGAGCTTCACATGTTATCATTAGGTCTACATTTAGACTACTGTATTTATTCACTGTCATCTGAAAGTTTCTAGGATGATAATAATGTGTCTGCTACTTTTCTATTGGAAGGCAAAAGTAAAAGAACCATCAACGCTATTCAGCAGAGAAGTAGCATGTTGTGCTTGAAAGTACCAGTCAGACAACACCCCTTTTACATAGACCTGATCTTTCCACCAGATTGGAGTTAACCATAATTTAAGGTTAGAGTTAGTTAAGGGCTTCTGAGAAAAGGTTATGATTTGTTGGAATATAAGACAGCAGTCCATGGACACCTTTTGATATTAAGGGCTGTTTCGCATATGGTTGTCTGTCAGCAGTTGTAACACTCCCATTTACATTTTTCCCTATGGTTATGTACACCCCTCAGGTGTACACCCCTATGTGCACCCCTCAGGTTGATCCCCAACATGGCAGATCTCTTGTTTTACTCCCGGTTCCCCTCCATGTTGTCTTCTTCCCCCTCACAGTTTCCCGCCTTTGCCCTGGACCTGCTTTCCTATTGGTTCATTTTCCCGCCTTTGGTGAGTTGGCCCCAATTGGTTGTTTGGTTGCCTGGTTACAAGCCCCGCCCCCTGTTCCTGTCCAATCGTGTCCCAGTTCCAGAACCTTCCCCGGGAGCCCTATAAAAGCTCGAGCCCAGGTGAATCAACACCTTTTGTGCCTTCACCGTGACCTGTGAGGTGTGGTGCTGTCCACGGAAGGTCATTCAGTTGGTGGCTTATCAATGATTTATGATTATTCTTTTGAAAATAAGTGTTCTTGAGTGACCTGGGGTTTGGACTGGAGACCACGAGTTTGTATGCCATGTTCAACAGCACAATAAATCCCCTAGTCTATAGTAGATAAACTGAGCAAATCCCCTGGACACACAGTCTACAGTACCAGGCACATTTTACCATTTAAAAGTTGTTTCTTTTATTTTTTTTTTTAATGGAATAGGTAAATCTTGACCTGTCAGACTTCACTCTTGATAAAACACTGCCACTCTAAGTGGGACAAAACTGGCATGGTAGTTTACAGTTAATGAAAATTTCTTAGTGTGTCATGGACAGTATGACAAATAAACCCATACCTGTGTCAGGGACTGAAACCAACAGCTCAAAACAACTCTGTGTGTGTGGGAGTGGGCAGATCAGGTTCTGCAAAGGTGCAATTGTGCTCTACCCACTCATAACCCTTCCTCCTTGATAGCCTCTAACCTAATTTCCTGGATATTTGGGTAGCTTAAACCTGGATGGGTATGAATTTCCTAAATCAAGGCTTTGTGAAATGCATTATGTTGATTGAATTCTTGCTTTAAACTTCTGTCAAGTTCCCTTATTTTCCAAAGTTTTTCAGTAAAAGTGTGTTATTCTGACTACCTGAGAAGTGTCATAATATTTTTCCTGTGTGTGACCTCAAGGTATAAAAGAACTGAGAGCCCTTTTATTAAATCCATCCAGTGGATTTTGAGGTCTTCGATCTTTTTGACTTTAAACCCCCTCCATGAGCTCATGGCCTGAGTCTGGAATGTTGCAACCTGGTCCAGGGCAAGTGTATGCCTTTGGGAAAACCGTTTGTGCATAGGCTTGATATAACCAGCTGAAACACTCTCAGCGGTACCATCAGTGCAGAGCACAAAGGAAAGGAATAAAAGGTTCTTTAGCTTGAAATCGAGGAAGAGAGAATTCTGTCTCTCGCTGTCCTCCTCATTTTGCTATTAGGTGCTTCTCAGGAGTGAGGACCAGAAAAATTCCCAGATAATATTTTCCTTCCTTCTTCTTGATCTTATAGAAGGCATTTTTATTTTCCAGTTTCATTAAGTAATCTCAAACTTTGCACACCCGTAGCTCTTACTCTGATGACGGGCACCTCATAAATTTTATTTGAGGATGTTTCTTTTCTCAGTAGACCACGCAGTTAATGGAGTTTTCCTACATATACAGGAAGGAATGGAGCTTGAATTACTCCACATGCCTAAATTTTGTGCTATATTAATTCTAGGTAGAACATTTTAATGAAAAAATGAAATGCTGTGAACATTTTTTCAGACTGGATTCACACAGAAGGATTCAACAGAATAAGAAGCTTTGGAAAGAAATGCAGTTAATGAATCACTATTACGTAAGCTACTTATCTCAAGAATAATTTGTTTTGATATTCTGTAACTGCCAGATTTTCTGCTAGTAGCACTATTAATAAAAGATACAGATGAGGGGAAGCACTTTTAAGTTATCTTAATTACTGCAAGTCAAAATCTGCCCTTTTGAAGATACATATTATTAAAATTGAATATTTTATTGTGAATACCAGAAGGTCAATTAAATTAATTTGTGATATTCCTTATTATTTTTTATTTTATACTAATTTTAAGGCACTCTGTTTCTTGCTGTAGAAGAAGGAGCAACTGTTTGCTGGACAACAAAGCTGCTACATGCTACATATTATGTATACTACCTAACCTCAGTTCATATCCTTGTTGTGTTTAGTCCACTTACTCTGAAGCCTTTCAAATTTTCTGGGAAACCAATATAAGAATAATGAAGATGATCATAAAGATATATATGTCATTATTATTATTATTATAAACAACAATCTGTCAGTATGAAAAGGACAATAATAAAGTTCCATTTGCCTTTAGGATTTTTATTATTGCTAAACTAAAATAAGGGGCAGTCAGGTCCATTTATATATTAGTAGAATTACTCCTAATGGTTCAGTCAGTGATAGGTCTAACAGAGAAGTAACCATGACAACCAGGTCATGCTTTCTCTTAGTTAGCTGGTTAAAACAAGACTTGATTTTGTGCTGTATCTGAGATGAAAAGAGAAAGAATACATTCCATGCATTCTCTCTTTCTGGCAAATGTAATGTAAGCCTGCAGTCAACCCTCATTGAATTTCAGGCATTAAAAATATATCTGAGCTTTTTAACACTAGGAATTGCATAACTTAAACAAAATCATCCTGCACCTTAAAATGTATCCTTTCCCCTGTTTTATATACTTTTGCATTAATGGATTAGTGGATTAATGGAGATTGACATTTATTTTTCATTGTTTCAAGTGTTAAGGTAGGTTACATAGCAAGTCTCTAACAGAGAAAGTGTCTATGAATTTTTTTTTTATATATACTGTTACATGAAGAGAAAAGATATTTAATAGAATAAGATTGATAGAGTACATGAAAATTCAATTAAGGTTGGAACTTAGAGAAAATTGACATGTTCTTCATTAAAAAAAATAGCAAAATATAAAATATAAGTAAAAAACATATGGTGGGAAACTGCAAAATATCTGAAAAATATTAACAGCTATGAGGAATATTCAGAATTTTGCATGTTGAACTTGAGAAGGGAAGGAGAAAGTTTTAACCAAACTGTCAATTCATCATCTGGAGAGTGTTAAGTCTGTTGCCTTAATACTTAGATGGAACCTGAGGCTCAGATTAGAAGAAGAGTAGCTCTAATAATTTTTTTGACAAAGCTGAACCAACTGAATGAAACAATAAGACTGACATGCCTTTTCTTGATTTGGTAGCAGTCCTTCACAAAGAAATTTTGTTTGCTTTTTTCGCAAAGAAACATTAAAATGAAATTTTTGTTTTCATATATTTCTATTTTATTTCAGACATAGCACTAGAAGAAAACATTTTATTAAGAAACCCAGCAGGCTTACAGAAAAAAACCCAGGACTCGTTGAAGCAAACTAAGGTAAAAATGAAGAAAACCATTAGGCCTTTGTATTTTTCCTACAAATAAAGTAAGACTTTCTATGAGATAAAATTCAAAAATCATTAGTAACCAACAGTACAGTATTTTTGTACCATTAAATTCAACAAAAGCTCTCTTTCTTGACCCTTGTTTTCTTTAGTACAGATTTACCATTTCATAAACAACCACAAAGAAGAAATAAAATGCACCTGAACTAAGATAATTAGAGTCAAAAGTATTTTCTTGATCCTAGTAAATTTATTTGAGATACAAGAAGCAGTTTATTGATCAAATGTTGAGTGGAATCTGCAAGCCAACTAATGAGGAATGATGTCCTTAGACTTCCTCCCCCTTATTTGTGTCCAAGGTCTTAGAGCAAACAGTGGTGAATATAAGACATTAAAATCTTATTAGACACAGGTGGCAGATTAGATACTAAGATTCAATCTCTTATAAATGTTACATGATAAAAATAATACTGCCTCTCAGAAAAAGGAGGGTCTCATTAGTATTTAATATTTGTTATAAAAATACATTACAAGCTATTTCAGAAACAGCTCTGCAACTAACAGTCTACATGGAATAAACTCAATAATATTTATTGCCATTCAGAATATCTCCAAATATATGGTCAAAAACTGCAGAGAATGAAAATATTAATATCTGAGGTCAGACTGCTTCAAAGTATTTTTTCTCTTATAAAACCTGAATTATTCTACCCCTCCTAATACACCCTTATATAGTGCAATAAAGTTATCACAGATTTAGGTGTGTAAACAACTCTAGCTACATGCAGTTGTTATTTCCCATTAAAGATGAAAGCCACTGTTAAGTGAATGTGTATGTTTAACACCGTGTGTGCTTACAATGCTGTGGGCAGCCTGTAAAGGTAAACCGCGATCAATGTAGTTCCCAATAGCAAGTGCAGTTACAGCCTGACAGAGTCCAGTATGCTCTGCTTCACAGGTATTTGGCTGAAGTAGCCCATCCAGGCTAGCTTGAGCATGTCTCTGTTATTTGCAATTGTTTTTGTGTACTACAGATGTGTAAACAAGAGGACACAAGTGCTAAAGGAAGGGCAGGATACAATTTCTTGTCTTAACTTTGGAGAGCTCAGAACACAGATGCAGGTTCAGGCAGCACAGGTGACTTTTTTGATTTTCAGCAGGTAAGATCTATTTATTCTGTCAAACAGACAGAATAGACACCAGTTAAGGTTTTGAGTACATTATATATAGAACAGTTAAGGTTCTGTGTATATTATGTACTGAACTTCTGTTCTAAGCTATTATTAACTACAATGAAGTTTACATGTAATATTTACATATCATGCAATACTGATATAGATAGATAAATAACATTAGGACATATTTCACAACCTCATTGCTGTCACAAAAAGTCCATTACAAAGATAAATACATTTTATACATGCATACATGCATGTATAAATATGAAAAATTAGTAGAACTATAACAAATCTAACCACACAATATACTCGATATTGAAAACTCAGGAAAAAGTAATGAATATTTACTGAATGTTTTTTGATGACCTATATTCTCAGCTCATTTGCTTTGCAGATAAATGATTCATCCCATGTATTACACCTTTGGAAAGCTCTCTTACTTTTGCATGCCAAGATAAATTAGGAAGGCTAATGAATTCTGAATTACTTCTGAGTAGAGACAACTTCCACTGTGTGGGTTCAGGCACTGTATGTTTGGTATAAAAGGCACTCTAAGAAAAAAGAGCCTAAATCTTGCAGAAAAAAGGGCAGCTTCAATATCCTAGATTGCCATTCTAAGATACGAATTTCCAAGATCATAACATATGTTGCTAGTAGCATTTCACTATGTAAAAGTCCTTAATAAAACCCAGTTTATAGCTGTGCACTTGCAATGTATGCTAGGAAATCCTAGAACTAAGAGAAACCTAGTAAAGTGAACAGAGTAACAGAAATGTGACATGAGTTACCACTTTTACATTCCTCCTCCGGTGACATTGTGTTGCTAAGTAATGTAGACTTATCAAAGTGTGTTTCGTGTGTGTGCTTCATACTACTACCTTTAATATGTACAGTTGTGGGAAAGGTATTAATATCATTGTATTACTGAAGACAAAATAAGCTCAGGTAATAAAAGTAGATGTGTTTCTAGTTCATGTTTTTATTTCAATCTTTAACCTTAATAGTGGGGAAAATGTTATAATTAAACACCTACTTCTGCTTCATAATGTAGCTTTTGATACAGAATTAGGTCATCAGATTTATTTGAAGTCTGGATTTATGCATTGCATTTTTACTTCATTGTTGGATGAATCAACTGTCTCTTATGTAATAGCCCTTTGAAATTTCTGAAAGATAGAGATGGAAACTTACTAGATACTTTCTATTCTAGTGGTATTAGAAATCAAAGGATACTTAAAAGAAATTTTAATAGCACAGTAATTAAGACCAGTATTAATGACAGTCAAACCTCATAAGTATTGTTCTTTGAGCTTTGATTAGGATGCAGCACCTGACTGGGTGTCTCATGAGATGTGTCTTGCTTTCCATGACACTTCCAGCCATTCTGGATTTTGAAGAAGGCAGTCATCCTTCATGTTCTTTTTAAGATTCTCTAATTCTCTTATTAATTTTTTCACAGTTTTTTTCAGAGCTGTTATTGTGACCATTTTTGTTCTCACCAGAACACAGAAATTCAAAGGTAGACAAAAATTGTTATGCCTATAACAGGTAATATATTTCTCTTCAGCTCAGACACATTCTCCTGTGAAATGCTGCAGAGCCATTTTATGCATCTTCTGCACATTGTTCTTCAAATAGACAGCAAGGGAGAACATACTTTACCATAAAAATTTCATAAAGAACTTCAGCTATCAAAAGACACTTTACTTGCCACTCAGGAACAATCTATTCTCACACACAAAGAGCATTGTTGTATTAAAAGTAATACAAATTTTGCCAAAGACAGTAGAGTTATTCCAAGTCTTCCTTTCATTCCACTCTCTCTACATATGGAACCATGCACACGGCTTAACACAGCAGTGTCTTCTACTCTTCTAATGGCAAAAAGTAGAAAACTCATGTATTAACACAGCAATCCTAAAAACACCCATGGCAGGTGTGAGCAGAAAAGGCTCACAGCCATTTCATTTTTACATAGCCGTGACTGTTCCTTCCCAACCTACACCTGCAGTACCCCAGCTGCAGTCTTGGACTCCTTCTGTCAATGTTCAGCTGCTCTTCCTTCTTCTTTTCCTTGAAGTTAATGATCTAAACGGGACAGCATGATCCTTCATGTCATAACAGTGCAACCTTGTCTGTCACCGATTTCCAGGAAGGATGTGGTCATAGAAATTTCTTCTGTGTTTTTATTTCTTATTCAGACTTGAAGCCAAATTGTGTCCAGCCCACCACTATTTTTAAGTCCTGGAGGCAAGCTAAGGCCAAGCGCTATTTGAGCCTCCAATCCTGTATTTCGTTGTTGCCAACTTTCTCTACTTAGGGTCTCATCAGTTCTTTTTTTTTTTTTTTTCATAACTCGTTGAGCATTTGTCCTTTTTCTCACAACTCCCTTTTGTTTAACTGAATATTTCCAGTTACTTGGATTTGCTTCTTTAATTCTAATTAATACCCATTCACAATCAAATTCTTTATAAAATTGCATAATATATATTCTAACTCCAAATGAATATAAACTCTCATCCTGTTACTTTTACTGTCTTTCCTTAATCTTAGAATGCAATATCAAAAGGTAGCATTTCTGTCTTCCTTTACATGTTTGCAGTATAAATAAAGCATCAAATAATTAATCATGGTGCCCTTGGGGAAAAGTAGTGTCTTAGAAACACACTGATAGGGAGTCCTTTTACAAAATATAGTAATACACTGGACTGTATTCAAGTCAAGGAGGAAACTTAACACTATATAACACCAGAGGTGAACTGAAAATAGTTTGCCTTCCCTAAATCAGAGAGCAGAGTTTGACTAAAGATTAAAGCACAGAATGATTGAAAATACAGATGCAAATTGCAACTACAAGTGAGATTCACTGCATCTATGCAAAGTCTTAATCTTTTTGTTACGTGTGTAAAGTTGGATAGGTCAAACCCATCTTCTGCTGAGAAAGTTGCTGTAAAATCCTAACTGAGCAGCAATCCATCCCTGTGGACTGAAGTGCTCAGTAAATTTAGGGTCCATTTGGAAGCAGATAGATAATATGTCAGCAGTTATCATGCAGTAACAGGTAACTAAGTGCTTGTGCTTTGCAGAAACAATATGACCTGTTACGAGCTCCAGAGACTATCCTCTGTCCATTTCTCTACTGCTCATCACTCTGTGTTCCCACACCTGAGCAATACCGTTTTTATTTGCATCTTTCCTTATGCTGTTCATAAAGAGTGCCAAGAAAATGTGGAAATTCAATCCTAAGACTATTCCTTGTTTATCCCTTTCTAATGTCCTTCTTTCTTTAGCATTTCTGAATTGTTTGAATCATAGTACAATACTATCCTTCCACAGAATAGCATTATTGTACTATAATGGTGTCGTAATGAGGCAACCAATTACATAGGAATGAGATCAATGATTTTAATGGGAAAGGAAAGAAGAGAGTTGTTTGCTTTCACTTTGAAGTGAGAATGAGTTCAGTGATTTTTCTTTCTCTCCCTCTCCTTAGCAGGAAGAAATTCTATTTAAACCTCTAGGTGTTTCTTAAGACTTGCTTTGCTTATTCTTCATTAGTTTGTATTTAAGGTAAGGTAAATTGGTTTTTTAACCTGTCATAGATTTACCTTTGTAAATAGTATCACTCTTTGTCCTTTTTTTTTGTATACAGGAGGACAACTACCTGTTTCTTCAGCGGAATCTTTGGACAACAATCAATAAATCAGAAAATTGTTAACAAAAGCCCAAGATCTTAGAATTTGCAGAACACCTATCACTTTAAAAGTATTTGGACTATGTCTTAACACTTTAATTCCTAATCTTTCTGTAGTTCCTTCATTTTAGTTTTCTGCATAAATTAGGATAAGCATCTTTATTCATACTCATTTTGGCAGAGCTGGTAGGTATGTGATATCTGCCCAGAATATGCTTCGTTGGTGGTTTTGGTATCTGCACTTTGTCAGAACTGTTTAATTTACAGTTATGAAGGGAACAGCCTAGATTTAGTTCATGCTGCAATTTTTTTTTGCATTTACCAAAAGAGCTGGAAGGCAGAGTTATTACTAGATGCAATGACTTCTTTCATATCTTATTTCAACTAATAATTTTAGACTTGGACAACACATAGCTATCTAAAAAGGAAATTAATTGAAGGGGGGGGGGAAGAAAGCAGCATTCATCCAAGTATTCCTCTGTGTAACATTCATGTATGATTTGAATTCATTCTCTGAATTTTCTCTTGAATTTGTTCCTAAGAGGCAACTAAGATTGCCTTCATTAGAAAGCAGAAACTAGTCCAGATTTCAGTGTGCTCCAATCTCCACTATCTGAGCTAACTTGCAGCTATTTTCTTTTTTCTTTTTCATCTACATTTTAAAATGCTACTCTAAATACTATTTAATTACCTTTTTTACGTTAAGGAAAGTGAGCCATCACAGACAGCAGCATGATGCAGCAGTACCCACAGTAGCTGCAGACATCAGGAACAGCTTCTGCAGGCTCCATGTGACTTATTTATCTGGCTTATCACTCTGGCAGCTCTCACTGTGGTCTGTGTTGGCATGACCTGTCTCAAGGAATAAAAAAATAAAATTTGGACATCATAAAAGGGCCTCTTCTACTAATAAGCTTATTCAATAGAATTGGTCATGACACCACTGATATCAAAACCTAAGAAAGAGTTTATTCCAGTTAACTTTTCTTTCAGTAGACCCGTAAGGCAGAAATACTTATGACTTACCTGAGTGCAGAGCCTAATCCAAAATTCAGGCTTATCAAGAGTCTGCAATTATTGCTTGCTAGAAAATTCAACTTTTTCCCATCCTCTATATTTCAAGTTTAATTGCATTTGCCCTGTACTTGCCTCATGGTTACACCTTATTTTGTGGACTAGATTTAAAATAGAAATTCAGATTATTACTTTATTTTTCAAAGGAGTCAGGAAAAGTTCTCTATAAAACAGCCTACATTTCTTAAGTCTCTCACATTCTACACTTACCTCAGCAAACGTGGCAGTAGCCTATACTTCCTTTTTTAATTATATTAGTTGAGCATTTGCCTTTTACTACTATTTTTTATCATGTTACATTTCATTTGGACTAAGAAAGCGTAGTTTTAATGTTTTTTCCACACATTTTCTTTTAAAAGACCATAACTAACCTTGATCTACTAATAAGGAAGAGGAACTGTTGTAAGAAGTTAAAGTGCACAGTTACCTGTCTGAAACACTGTTAGGGCCACAGAAGGATTTTGCCATGAGATAAGCACAGAAGGGAGTGACAGGATGGCACTAACTCCAGGCCTGTCGGAGGCAAGATGTGCTTAGCGCTTCCTGGGTAACACATCCAGACAAAAATTCCCACTCTGCCAAATTCTGTAAAGAAGCAACTTCACGTTTGCATATCACCAATCGAACAAAGATCACCCCAAGTTAGGGACTGATGGCACCTGTAACCACCAATGACCACTGAAGCCCCCCCAAATATTCCTCTGTGGATACCTGGTACTCGTACTGTAGATAAGATAAAGGCGGTACTATTGTCTGGCTGTTACCTCAGGCCTAGGGGGAGGTTAATAAACCTCGTGGAGAGGAATGCATCGCTGATAATGGACACAAAGAATGTAGAAATTACAGGCTGCAAGGAAAGCAAACTCAGCAATTGTGCTAAAATCTGCTCTAACTGGGTAAAAGGTAGCTCCAACAGGGGGAGGTCACAGCCACTGACTCATAGCCTGCTGACCCTAGAATCCTATGACTCCAAAGAAAGACTGGGCATGCAGACTAATTAGCATTAGAGAACTATGTAGCTAATGAGCATTAATTCCTTTGTTTGCTAAAATGTATAAATAGTGAAAAGTTTTGAAAGACTTCAGGACCCGCACCACTGAGAAGTGCAAGATGAAGAGGGATCAGTGGATCTACCATATGTCATGCCTATCTTCTGCTTGATCTGTCTGTCATTCTCTCTAGCTTTCCTCTCTTCCATTTCTTTCTATCTGTTTACCTCAAATTCACTGTTAAATAAAATTGGTACTATTGACTTCAACATATGGTCTCATTTGCACTTTAATTCAGGCAAGGTCATCTCTCAATAACTGAATTGAACTGTGTGAAACTAATTGACATGTTGCTCATCTGTCTGGTTACTGATACCTGAGAATCAAAACAGGTTTTTCTTACTGTAAACTGCAGAACTTGAAGGATCATTGGAAGAAAAAAGAACCTTTTTTTTTTTCTATATAAAACTCCTATTTAACTAAATTTCATTTTATTTTTGGACTTTTTGGACATTGAACATTTATTTACTGATCCCTAGAGAAAGTTTCTCTAATTCAAGATGTGAAAGGAAAATGCAAGTGCTTCCTCAACCCAAAGTTACAATTTTTTTTTTGACATTCACATGAAATGTCCTTTTTCTTTTCTTCTTGCTTCATTGATCTGATCTGAGAAATATTATTCTCAACTGAGCAAAATATGTTCTGAGAATTTCTCCATTATGTCTAGTGACCTCACCCATTTACTCAGTACTCTTCAACAGTTTCTTTCAAGAATCATTTTGAAATGCTTCTGTTTCTTCTTTTCCCAGAGATAGAAAATTCATGGAGGAATTGCGTTATTGTGGTTCAGCTGCATTCTGAAGATTCAGAAA
Organism: Dendrocincla fuliginosa; assembly: GCA_035047845.1. Classification (NCBI taxonomy): domain Eukaryota; kingdom Metazoa; phylum Chordata; class Aves; order Passeriformes; family Dendrocolaptidae; genus Dendrocincla; species Dendrocincla fuliginosa. The sequence continues at coordinate 42,769,195 of JAWWMO010000138.1, read as the reverse complement.
TTTTGGAATATACAGCAATTTCTTAGATAAGCATGAGGAAGATATTCAGTCAAGTATTGAGTGGGTTTTTTAAGTTTACTCTCAAGGCTTTGCATACTGCATATAATTTTAACTCTGGAGCACAGTTTTTCGTACTTCTAAGATACAAGCTTGCTGTTATCTCCTTTCCTAAGCTAAAGATACACAAGGATTTTTGGCCCTTTAGGTGATTTCTCATGCAGGGACAAATGCTAAGCCAACAAATACTTCAAGTGCTCTTTACACAAAATGCTGCATGCTCACTAGACTAAATGCTGTGAGTTATCAGCTATTTTGAGAAATATTATACCTCCTTTTAAAAGTGATATTGTTATTCTCTGATGTATTTGATCTGCAGGGTTTCCTGCTACTGATTGTTTTATAATCCCTTTATATCTAGATATATAGAGAAGCACCTAGAAGCATGATTTTGAATTTGTTTTATTCTATTCATGTGGAAAATTATAGTGCAGTTTTATCTGAGGATATATGATATTTTACTTTTTAGGTATGATAGTAATAAAAAACTCACAGACTGCTAGAGAAACAGAACTGGAAGCTTTATGTGAATGGTACAGTACAAAACATCTTGCTTTGGGCTGCCTTTTCCCAGTGTCTTGATGCATTAAGAAGAAACTTTTGTCCTGACTTAACTAACTGACTTTTTAAAAATCTTCTATTCTAAGATATAAATTTATTTCAAAGGACTTCTGTAAAGTAGAGAGCTATTTCTATTTTTTCCTGGAAGTCATGCTTGAGAATGTATCCAGAACTTTCCTCCTTGAAATAGAACAGCATGGAAAGATTGTCAGAAAACATACCCAAATATGTCATCTACACTAGACAGATCAAGTGCTAAGGTTTCAGCATTGATATATAAATGTTATCTACAATGTTGTTTCAGTCATTTCAATGAAGGGTTTTGTTTACATCCATAGATTCATGTCTTCTAGATTTTTTTTTTATTCTTTCTTTCTCATCAGTAAAAACATATGCTGATGACTGAGGTAAACAGATTCTCCCATGAAATGAATTTCTATTAATGCATCTCACTGAAATGTAATATTAAAATATTTCCACTTGTATTTACCATTTTGCAAGCAACTGCAAATTTATATCTGTCCAAATGTATTTGAAGAAATTTTTGATCTGCTAATCGCTGCTCTTCAGAGATATTTCTTCACACTCAATCCACTTCTTGATGTAGAGGGCAACTCTTCTGCTTCTCCTTCCTCTCCTGTCTCCTCTGAACAGTCCCCAGCCCCCAGTACTTGCACCCTCGTCATATGATTCGGTCCACTGAATTTCAGTAATGGCAACAAGGTCAAAGCTATCCAGCATCACAGTGGCTTCCCACTCCTTCTGTTTGTTGCCCATGATGTGCCTTTTGCTGTAAAGGCACTTCATCTGTGTTGCCTTTCTAGAGGAACTCCCCTTATTTCCCCTGAAGTATTTCCCTAGTGACTTCTATTACCTCAGGAATCCCTGACTCATGTCCATTAAGTCACCAGGTCTTACATGTATCTTATATGAGGTGACCCTCTTATTTATTAGGGATACTATGATTCTTCTTTAATGATAGCTGAAGAACTGAAATATGATGGCTGAATTTTAGTAGATCTTGAAACAGGAAGCCATATGGCTGTGGCACTTGGTGATATGATTTTTAGTGCAAGGTTAATGGTTGGATTTGATCTTAGAGGTCTTTTCCAATCCGTAAGGATTCTGTGATCCTGTGAATCTATGTTCAACATTCAAATCCTAATGAAGAAAGTACTCCTCTTTGGGGAATTTTATCAGAACAAATTTAATTCAGTGATATACTTAATATCTGTTCTGAAATGTTTTAAAACACATTTTCTGGAATGGGCTCATTTGTTTATAATGTATCACTCTTCTGAAAGCTTTTATATTCAAAGAAACATAGAGAAATTACTTAAGTTTGATACCATTTTTTAGACATTCTCAACCTACAAGGACTACTTGGGCCAGGTAGTACTATTGATGAGATAAATACCATAAAAACAGGGATTTTTTGGTGCTAAAAACAGTCTGTATTTTTTGAATATGTGGAACGTCTCTGTGCTTCAGGGACATTCCAGTAATTTTAGTTGGGAGGACACCAAGTTCAGTCAGACTTGTTATCTCTAGGCATGCCAGCTACACCGATCAACTGATCCTACAGTTGCAGAAGGGTTATCAGTCTGTCTTAGCTCTGTTGGAACCCCAACTCCAGGCTACTTCTCTGCTCAACCTAATAAGCTGTGCTGCCGTAGTACTCGGCTGCAGAGCAAGAAGCCTCACTGCGGTTTCAGAGCAGTCACACTGTCTAGCAAGGAAAGTGCTGAGCTAGAGTTAATAAGCTCATCTGACCCTGAACTCATTATGGAGAACTGGAAAGTTTCTGCAGTGACCTCCATACCTTCATCATTTGGGGTCAGGAATATTTCAGCTCATTGAATAACGAGGAGCTGAATGCATGCATGAGGGCTTGATTCTCTGTTGTATTGTCCTTCTAAAACTCTCAACCATAATTTGGACTTCTTTACAGAAATGCTAATATCTGAAATTACTTTTTTAAATTTACTTATTTTTCCCTTGTCTCCTCCTCCTTTTATTTTTTTTATATATTTTTCACCTGAGGAGCAATTTCTTTTTTGTTTGTTTATTTTGTTATAGTCCAGCAAGTTGAAATAGTGCTAAGGAGCCTAGTGTAATAAACATGAAAATGCCACAATCCCATTTAAAAGTGGTAGTCTGAATTAAAAATTTAGATATTCAACACTTGCTTTACATCTATTAGCTTTATTTGTGTTAATTTCCTGCCACTGGTCCCAAGATGGTATTTTCAGAATAGCATGAAATTGTTTTTCAAGTTCTGAGTTCAAACTTTTACTTATACATATGATGCCATAATACAATACAATCTCCTCTGTTAATGACCTAATCTGATTTGGAACAAAGAGTCTTTTAGAAAATTCTCATATGGATTAACCACCTCCAAGCTAAATCAGCATACGTACACTGTTGCTCTAATAGGTAGTTTCCTAGGTGCTAGGACAGGTCTTGGTCACCGACACAGAAAAACAGGGCAAAGAGACAGCAAGTAAAGGGAAATAAAGGTTTTTTGAAGGAAAGAAAATAACACAGGAAAGTAATGGTTTCTGTCTCTTCAAATTACTGGTAGCATGGGTTTGCTGCAGCTAGATTTTTGCAGCTCTCACAATATATCAGCCTTACCTCAGCAGAGTTAAGGTCAGCTTACCGCAGCAACACCTTGCATCAGACTCTGCCTTCCTGTAGCAAACAGCATTTCCCTTTAGACTTTTTCATCCTTACCTTAGGATCACCACCTTAACTGGTGATCAAGACCTGTCCTAGCACCTAGGAAACTACCAATTAGAGCAACAGTGTACGTATGCTGATTTAGCTTGGAAGTGGTTAATCCACATGAGAATTTTCTAAATCTCTGACTAGGCTTTGGTTTCAGAATCTAGAAGTTTCACTGAAGATTTGGTACAGATGTGTACCAATTTGATTTCTTACCTTCTTATAGCAACTTATGGAAAGCTTGTTCCCTGTCCCTCAGAGAAACTGAAAACTACATATAAACGTACAAGGAGAAAAAAGACTGAAGCTCCTCACCCTCTTAATTATTATTCCTTCACAGTTTTGGAACAGATTTTAAAATGTACTGTGAGAAGGGGTTTTTTTGACATTATGGATCAGATGATTTATCCTACTTTCTTCATATGTTTACATTGTTGATGTTGGATTGATAATGGTAGATACATGCGTAGGAACAGTTTTAAGCTGATGTAGCTGTTATGTAAGTGACAATCTTGAAAATTCTCTTACAGGGTTTGAAAAACATTGTTACCATGAGCCTATCAAAGAACTGGTATACATAAAAAGTTTTCAAAAGCTAACTTACAATTACCATATCCATTACCATTACCTTATGTACTAATAAAATTGCCCTCAAATGTTCAGAAAGATTTCAAGGTTAAGATTTTGCACCACAGCTGTGAATTCCATCTTTCATATATATATATATATATATATATATATATGTATTTGGCAGACACTTTTGTCTTTTGAAATTCTTCCTATAACTGGTAAATGTTGGACATATGCCTGGGCATCTGTACCAATTTTCAGATCAAAGCAGGCCAAACTAACTACAAATAAAACTACAAATACAAATACACAACTGCAAATAGAATTAATAGAAAATCTAAAAACTTGTGAGCCCAAGTCTGAGCTGGTAAATTCAGTAATCATGATCTACATGTTAATGTATGCTAAGACAGAATTTAACAACAACAACAAAACTAACCAAAAAACAAACCAAAACAAGTTTTTTCCTTTCTGTTAAAGGAAATATCACAAGGGAATGAAAAACTTTTAATTGAGTTTTGAAATACTGCCTTTTTATTCTTTTAACACTGTAGCAAATAGGTCACTGTCTGACTAAGCCTTGTTAACAACTTCCTGTCCAGGGACTGGAAGTTAGTATGTGAAATAAGAATAATAAAAAAACCACATCAGGTATTTAATAGCTATAATTTTTAGACAGAAAAAAATGTAAAGAATTAAAATTATAAAGAAATTATGTAGACCACGATAGTCTCTTTTAGAATATGTTAAGTCAAATATGTTATGACGTGTTTTATTACAACAGATATTTTTATATACATACAAAGATGACAATGTAATTTTACTCTAACATAGCTTTTCTTTTCTCATGTTACATTTTTTCATTCACTGCTTTTGCCCACCGAATGGCAGATGCATCTGCATCCTTAACCTCTGCTGACAGCCCTTGTTTAGACATAGTGCCTGGGGAAGACAGGGATGTGGATGAAGTAGAGCTAGAGAAGAGGATGAGAGAGGCAGAAATATCTGCTGGGAGAACTGCTTTGAAACACGGGCTTTGTTTGAAAGCTGCTTTTCCCTGAGGGAGAATAGGAAGTAGGATCTTTTAACAAGGTCTTCTCCCTTCCACGTGGCAGTGGGTACAGTCAAATGTCAAAATTACATTTCTTCTTTGGTACTTAGAGGGTGGGTATTTCCCCCCATTATTTGTAGTTTTGTTTTTTTTAAAAAAGCAAAAGAAACAAAAACAAAAAACAAACAAACAAAAAAGCCACAGGAAAAACTATTCTATCCTAAGAGCCATGACTTTCTATAAATTTTTTTTAACTATGATGCAATTTCCAAAGGTATTCAACAAGTAGTCTATCTTTGCTCCCATTGAAGTCAGCAACGAGCTTACTACAGATATTTATGAGAACAATCATAAGTCATTGTGTAGGGATTTTGAAAAATTCTTTTATGTTACAATCTTTGAGAATGTCACTGGAGGTTCAAACATATAAAGTAATTCCAGTCTAGGTATTCAGAGATAACAAACTTCCACTGTTTAATAATCTCTTGAGTATATTTAAAAGTTCCACAGGCACATTCCTCAATCCCAATCACTCAATCTTTTCATGAGTTTACACCCAGTTCAAGATGCAAAAAATTAAACATTTTAAAGCTCTTCTCTATGACTACTGAAAAAAAAAAATCTGTTATATCTTTCCTTGTGCATTTTGACAACAGGGATCATACCAATTACAGGTAAATGCATATGCATGTACACAAATCCACAGAATTAATAAAATGGTTACTTGGTTATAATTCATTACTGAGTTAAAAATGTTAAGGAAACTTACATGACAATTGACTGAATCTCTTCAAGGCATACATGAAGCACATAGTGCTTCTGTATAGTTCTGGCAGAACAATAATAATAATAATAAAAAAAAAATCTTATTTTCCTAACTATTCAGAGTTTTACAAACATTAGAAGAATATCTGAATTTAAGAAATTAAATATATAAGTACTTTATATGCTTAATATAAGATAAATGTTGTTGTACTTTTTCTTGTTTATCAACCGTGTTGCTGAAAACTAAACCCAGTTCCAACACACTGAAATTACTAGAATTCACAGGGAACTTCAAAAAATTTTAGCCAATATGACCAGCCTAATGCTCTCTTATATTCAATGTCCAGTACTTATTTTGAAACATTACAGTAATGGAGAAAGATCATATGATGCCACAAGAAAAGCCATGTGAATTCATTTGTTTCAGTGGCTTCTAGACACCATGCAGGAAAAAGCATACTAATATTTGGACAAAAAAAAAATCAAAAGAGCATCAAAAGGAGTGTGGGATGCAGCCTACTAAACACTTAATTAGATAAAATGTTCAGTGAGTGGGTAGACATAACAGAGCATGGCAATGAGGACACACCAAGAAGTGTTTTCTATACATCTCCTTCCCTCCTAAGCATTTATGAAGGCAAGTCCTCAATACTCTAGAGAAAATTGAAGACCTTTCTTAAAAACTCATGGGATCAAAAATCCTTTGATTCCTTCAGCCCTCTAACTCAGAATTTAATGGACAACATCTTGCAGTATAGTGGTTCCTGCCATTCAGTGCAATAAACTCTTTGCCATGAAAGTATAAGGCCACAAATAATTATACAAAATGACATGAAATATTATTAAAGGCATTGGACCTCCAAAACTGAAATCATAATATGAAATGTTGACACTATAAAATACTACATTTTGTTAAATCTCAAGGTGATACTCAGCAGTGATAATACTCCATAGCTCACTGCTCAAGTGTCTCATTAATAAAGTGCAATAAAATAATGGTATTATTCCATGTCATCCAGACCTTTCCACATCTCTTCCCTGCAAAAGTACAGTTTAGTTACTCAAGACTACTATATTTACTAATTTTCAAGGTTGATTATCACTAAAGAGAATCTTTTATACTGAATTGTTATACTGTGTAAAAATGAAGAGCTTATGTCAACTCTGCGTAACACCATAAATATATGTATTATGGATAATCAGGTATTTGAATTCAAATTTAGTATTCTAGAAAGTAGAGTTCTCTCTACCAAAGTTCAAGAAACATTTGGATGATACTCAGGCACATGATGTGACTTTTGCGAATGATCCTGTGCAGGGCTAATGGTTGGACTCGATGATCCTTGTGAGTCCCTTCCAACTCCGCATATTTTGTGACTTCGTGATATTCAAAATGTTGATGTGACTTTGAAAGAAAAAACTTATGCTGGTTATGTTGTGAATTATTATTGATCTCTGTTGTTTCCTGACAAAATTATTAATTGCCATACTCTGGTCTTAAAAAAGCACAAAACAAAGAACTAACTCAAAAAGGAGACAAAGGGAACTACAGATTTGTTGTTAGTCTTCTTACTTTCACTAAAATAATCTCTAGAGGCTTCAATTTAAGGCTAATTCTTCTTATCTTTTTCAAAGCTTGCCTATATTAACAGGTATTGTAGTTAGTCTGAATATAAAAGATAATACCTGTGACATGCAGCTTTTGTTCTTTTAGGATTAGAGTTAACAACATTCATCCAAATTCTCTCAGCTTTGAACAAATGTGCTAAATGGAGGAGAGTTGTTTCCCCCAAATGTAGACACCCACACAGGAGGCAGCCATAATTTGTATGGCTGTGTGCCCAGAGCCCAAGCAGGAGCTGGGAGGACAGGAACTCATAACTGCAGTTCTCCTCAATTCTATAGAAAATTTTCTTGTTTCTTCTACCTTGAGGTAGGTGAAGGGGGAGTGGAATCATATGATCATGGAACTATGATGTGAACAGCAGGAAAACCTTTCTGCCACTTCTAGTCTGCCTAGCTTGTCTTGGATGCAGCGTTACTGATGTGCAGAGATTACTGCATGCTCTCAGCAGAGGTGACAGCTCAGGATACTCTGATATCTCTCTGACTCAAGGCAGCAACACAGCAGAAATTCAAAAATGTAAAAAGGTTTAAGGTTTAGCTCCTAAAACTGTGTATTGTACTTGAACACCCATATTTAGGTGTCTGGGTAGTGCAAAAGTAGATACCGAAATGAAATTGATAAATACATATACAAAAAATGCATTTCTGTGACTCTGTTCTAGTTTCATTTCATGTGCCAAAGCTGATCCCCTTGATCTGACCTGAAATTTTTCATGCTGTTGCCACAATAGTAACACTGTTTCATTGCAGTTTCAACACAGCCTAGTGGAAGGCTGTAGCATTTTAAGTCTGGTAGTCATATATCAAAAAGCCAATTTTTAACGAGAGATCCAGTAAATGTTACCTGAGCTGATCTTTCCCCATGCATTCTGAATACTGAACACTTGGGAACTGTAAAGAATTTGCTAACACTTTTGAATTTTTAATGATAATCACTATAGCAAGTACCATTTTCACATTTCTTTTTTTCCCTTTAGGAAACTATTACTGTAAGAAAAACTGAAGATGACAGAAAGTAACAAGAGACATAACATTTTAAGTCCACAGAACACTTAAAATATTGGTTATGTCACATTGTGATGATTTAGATTAAAAGGAAAAAAATCAGAGTAATTTTTCAGACTTTTTGCATTCACTCAGAATTTTCCACGTGGTCTTTTCTCTATAGATATTGCTATATGAATCAAAACATTTTTGAAGTTAGATTTTCATGTTTAAATGTATCTAAGTGAATGAAAAAAATGATAATATATTTCATAAATAATCATAAAGTAAGGATCTAGTGGTTTGTTACCTACAAATGTGATTTTCATAAAAAATTCTCAAAAATTTTCATTTTATGAATATGTTTTTTAATTATGTTTTTCTGGTTTTCTGTTAGTTTAACAACAAAAAAATTATAATGTCGTGGCCTATTCTTGTGTAAGAGAAAGGCTAATGAATAGATTTTTCTTGGCATTGTTTTTTTTTAGAACTAGAGCAAAATAGGTTTTCGGGTATTTTGAAGATGAAACGTAGAATTAATTGTCTGATATGTAAAGTGACTTTCATTAGATAAATTAAAACGCTATTTATTCTTTTACATGAGTCTGATTTTGTCATGTTTTTCCAAAACACTTCAAAAATAAATTCCAAACCTGTTCACTCAGAATCATCTTCATTTTTTACGTATTAGCTTTTCATGCTTCCTTTTCTGTTATTTCTCTCACATTCAAGAACCCTAGTTTTTGATGGTCAGGAATGCCAAATTCCATACTAATCAGTATGTATTGTAGCTGACTTCAAATTAATAATTATCTTTCATCTCCATTTCTCCTTTAATTCAGACTTTTTCTGAATTCAAAATTATACATTTTAAATTTATTAACTGTTAATTCTCTTAGTTTCAATAAAACTTGTTGGGACCATTCTAATGAAATGGAATGATCAACAAGAGTGCGATGCACCAATTTATGAAGCTAAATGCTTTTCAAGGGGTCTTAGAACACAGAAGAGCCCACGGTACTGCAGAATTTGTTTAATTATCAGACACTTCGAAGAGATTTAATTGCATATTTTCACATCTCATGTGTTTTCAGAGCTATTTGCACCACCAGTATCTCTGTCAAAAATAAAATATAAGCTATGAATATAATTTCATTACTGCTTGCTGTCAAGAAAATCAATGGTACGGAACTCTTTGACTTCAGTAAAACTGAAAAAGCTCTTTTTTTTGAAAACCATATCTTCTATTTAAGTAGTATGAATAATGTTTGCATCTGAAATGATTGTCTAAGAAGAAAAGCATATTCGTTTGTTTTTCTAAAATGATTTGTTTTTCTGAAAGCAGCAGTTACTGAGGTGACATTTTATGTGAGAGACTCATTCTTATTTCTTACCTTTACTCCAAAGAAAATGGATAAAGAGGAAAGAAGTGACCCTAAAAGGCTTGTTTGCAGCTGGGAGACTTCTGAGGCTGTGTTTTGAGGGCAGTGAAAAGGAAGTGCTTGCCTGCTTATTTTTCTAAGGCCATAAAGAAAATATCTATTTCATAATGATACTATTATCCACTCTGTTATTTTAAGGAGTCAGTTTTAGTTTGAGTAGTCACTGCAAGCATTCAGTTAACTCTTGGGTCCATTTTCATGATCTGTCTCTCCAGAAATGCTATTCGAAGGTATTTCTGTTTCATTCTTTCCCACTTACCATTGCCCTGTTCTACAATTTGCTAAGGAACAGAATAGGTTGACAGATCAAATCTTGGCAGTTGCATGAGCCCGATGGGGAACTGATCCAAGTCAAACCTAAAACCAGTGAATGAAACAAAAGTAACATGGACTTGTTCCCTGACCTCAGCCATTAAGCCTCTTCACTGAGAGCTGTGTCAACATGGCTGAAGAAGAGACTCATCCAGGTCTGGAGCTGGAGTAGAACAGCCAGCATCAAGAGTTTCTGTTCTGAGAAGTTTCTCATTATTTCAGCTGATCTTGTTTGCAAAAAAATTTACCTCTGAAGTGGGGATGAGTGGAGAGGGGAGGACGGAAATGGTTGGAAGAGGCAAGAAATGCTCCATCTTTTTCACGAGTTATACTTTCCTGCAGGCTACAAAACATAAATACCAGTGTTATTCAGTAGGAGTGCGGTACAGTGACTGAGGCATTGTAAGAAAGTAATGGTATTGTGATTTTGGGAAACCTGGGAAGGCTGTTTTGTCAGATATCTTTTCCTGCAGGGCTGAATACCAGGATTAAATACATGATTTTTCCCCAATAATAATCACATCTAATGAAGTACTTCATCCTTTATCTATTATCTTTATTAAAAAAAAAATAATAATAAAAAAGGAAAAAGTCCACAAACAGTAGCTTTCCTCAGAGAAATCATTAAGGAGTTACGGAAGCTGAATGTACCTCTCAAATTTGTTTCCAAACAACTTCATAATTATTTCTTTATCAGAAATGTTTTGGTTTTTTTTTTTTTTTTGGTTGGTTGGTTGTTTTTTTGGTTGGTTTTGTTGTTGTTGTTTTGGGTTTTTTTTTAGAAATCAATTGGATCAAGCAATCCACACGTACTTATGCAGAAAACACAAAGAAGAGATTGGGTGTATTTGTTCATTCTTGAAGATTGTTTCCTGTCCCTCTCAAGAAATTAAATCTTTCACCTCAAGCATGTATATTTCACTTATAAGCACTTGGAAAATTTCACCATATTAAGCCCTGTGTTTTTCAACATCTTCATAAATTGCTTGGAGACAGGACTGAAAGGAATACTAAACAAGTTTTCAGATGGCACAAAGCTCAGAGGAGCTGTTGACTCACTCAAAGGCAGGGAGGCCCTGCCGAGAGATGTCAACAAATCAGAGGACTGGGCAATTACCAACCATAAAAAGTTCAACAAGGGGAAGTGCTGGATTCTGCATCTGAAATGGGTCAACCCTGGACATATGAACAGACTGGAGAATGAGATGCTGGAAAGCAGTGCCACGGAAAGGGACATGGGGATCCTGTTCAATGGCAAGTTGAATATAAGTCAGCAGTGCCCTGGCAGCCAAGAGGGCCAACCCTATCCTGGGGAGCGGCAAAACATTGCCAGCCAGTCAAGGGAGGGGATTGTCCCGCTTTGCTGTGCACTGGGGTGGCCTCACCTGGAATGTTGTGGGCAGTTTTGGGCACAGCAATATAAGAAAAATATTAAGCTATTAGAGAGTGTCCAAAGGAGAGCAACGAAGATGGTGAAGGGCCTTGAGGGGAAGCCGTATGAGGAGTGGCTGCGGACACTTAGTGTGTTCAGCCTGGAGTAGAGGAGACTGAGGAGAGACCTCATTGCAGTTACAACTTCCTCATGAGGGGAAGAGGAGGGGCAGGCACTGATCTCTTCTCTGTGGTGACCAGTGACAGGACCCAAGGGAATGGCCTGAAGTTGTGTCAAGGGAGGTTCAGATTGCATATTAGAAAGAGGTTCTTCACCCAGAGGGTGTTTGGGCAGTGATCACAGCACTAAGCCTGATGGAGTTCAGGAAGCATTTGGATGATACTCTCAAGCACATGGTGTGACTCTTGGGGATCGTCCTGTGCAAGGCCAGGAGTTGAATTCCATGATTCTTGTGGGTCTCTTCCAATTCAGCATATTCTGTGATTCTGTGATCATTATTGTTTGAAATCACAAAATATATATCATATTTTATTAAAACTGAATTGTGGTATGACAAACATATAGACTCTCTGTGGAATAAGTGGCCTTTTTTTCTGTTGCTGCAACAGGAGAATTCATGTTTGAGGGAGAACACTAAATAAAACTGAGATCTAAATATTTCAGCAAAAATATTATGATAATACTACAATCATTCTCTAATCTGAGGATTTTAAGGACTGGATATTGACTGTGCAAGTGTCTGTCTACACATATATTCAGGATAATTCTCTGCTCTAACATATGGTGAAATAGTAGCCTTTCAGATAATTTAAATAGCTGACTTCACCAGTAGGCAGCCAGTTTAAGGTATTTTCCCAAATGCAGCCATCTTCTGTGTTTAATAAAAAATATTGAATCTGTAGAGGGTGTTGGAAGAAGAGCTCTGTAAACCTTCCAAGTAAATGAATTGCTAGGTGCTAACAAACAAAACTGAAAATAGACCAAATGAAGATTCATTTTGTTTTCAGAAGGCATTATGAATCAAATCAGAGAAAAGGCCTTGCTCTCCCCATCCCTCAATTTATTGCAAGTCAATAACTTCCATTCAAACATGTGTGGGTTCCCTTGGCAAGTAGTTGTGTGTTGTAAAGATGATATGTAAGGACTACCTGACAGTGGAGGTAGACTTGGCTGGGAGTGATGAAGGGTAAGTCCCAATTTAGTTCAGGTGTGCTTGGATCCTAGTGGGTCGAAGCTATTCAAGGTCTACATGGGACAGATGGATCAAGTCATATAGCACAGTGCACTCAAGCATGTCAGATGTGTGCTTGATACAGCTAAAGAAAGACATAGAGTCACTAAACATTATTAGAGTACACTGTAATAGTAGGTACTCATCATCTTTACAGAAGATATGACCCTCCTGAAAGCACAAGTGCAGCACACTAATACCAAAACTGTGGTGAATAACTGCCTGCTAAAAAGCATAAAAAAGTGAAAAAAGTTTCTACATGCTCAGTCCTGCAATTGAGTTACCTTTCTCCTTATTGGAGTAAGCTAAGAAGCTACCAAAAGCAGGAATGAGACCTACATATCTCATTGAAGCAAAAGTGGGTCAGACAACTCCTAGTTTAATATGGAAATATTTGCATACACATGAAAAGGGTAAAAAAAACTCCAAACATTTCTCCTGATAAGAGGTATCTCCTAATTACAGAGTGAAGAGGAGGAGGGAAAAACCCAGTGTACCAGCTTGAGTTCGGTCTAATTTTAGGTGATATGATGACAAACTAAAGGAATGAAACATCTGTAAATTCAGATACTGGAACACTTTAATCGGGTATATTGGCTCCTCAGTGTATTTTTCACTATGCTCAAATGCTAACAGGGTAGGTCCTGATGTGACCCTGACATGCCAGCTGAACAGATGGAGGTTATGAAGAGTTGCCTTGCAATATCCTATTTGCTGTTCTCACATCTGCCACACCCTCATAAAAAAAGGTCTTCACTGTGGAGACATACTCATAACTTGCAGTAGAAAGAACAACTTTGATTTTTTTCCTGCTGTTTTCCTAGTTTTTTGATGCAATCCTCTGAGAGCTTTATTTATGAAAGTCTGAATTATCATATAATTTTGAAATAATTGATCTGGAGATTGTAGCTGTGGCAGTAATAGAAGACTTATGAGGCAGTTTAGGAGACAAAATTTGCCCTTGAAGTTTAGGTCATCCCATCAATGCTATGAGAAACTCTGAGAAGGCATTGAGGGCAATCTGGCCTTCAGAAGTCTCTCGCTTCTGTAAACAGTCAGAAGTCTCTCAGGTCTGTCCTCTTTTATATAACAGATAGTGTAGAAACTACAGATATATTTGAATATTTAAAACTATTCCAAAGGTTATATGATACATGAAACACTAGTTTTAGAGTTTTCATTAGTTCTTTAAGGATAATTGTAAATCAATGTCCAGCCCCTCACAGTAGGTAGCACCAGATGCTTCAGGGTAAGATGCAGGAGTGTCTGACTTGAACAACTGCAGAATAAAGTGCTCAGAAGAAAAAGTTTTTGGTTTCATTTGTGTATTCTTTTTTTTATAAAACCAAAATTTGACCATTAATGCTTTACTTATCCTCTAGGGCACTGCCTCCTTATCATCAGTAACAACAAGACTATCACTGTATACAGGATATACTTATCTGAACAAAAGCTGTTTTTTTCAGGCCAAAGGGTTACATTTTTATCCAATGGAAGCACAGAGCCTTGAGCTGTCTTTGTAAGATAAAGAATTATCAAAAGACAGACTATTGGACTTGAAGAATTTTTAGAAAACCCGAAGTTTACTAATCACTGCAATCTAAAGTATGCTACATGTAATGACCTGAGGATGTGCCAGAAGGTGCATTTCTTAATCTGAAAGAGTTCTAAGATTGAGCTGCCATAAGAAAGAGCTTCAAGTTTAGAAACGTTAAAATGGTTTTGCGCATCAGCCAGTGATGGCTGGTGCAGTATTGTCAGGTTTTGTTTTTTTTTCAAACTTAAAATTATTCTGGAAAGTCCTTTTTCCCATCAGTAATAGCAAGTTATTAATAATATGCTGTGAGAAATGCCACATCCATTTCTGAATTTTTCCTAAGCTTCTGAACTGTATATTACCCTGGGACAGTGTGTTCCACACCTGTGTTATGTGACAGAGATATTATTTTTTACACATTAACTCCTGGTAATAAACACCATTTTAAGGATTGAATATTCCAGTTAGTAGCATGAGCAATTTATTCTTCCACAGCTGTGTAGCACATATTGCCTAAACCTGGAGATGTGTTTCCTGATGTTTTTTAATTACTATTTGAATTTTTTATAGCAACTCCTTAGGAGAAAATGAGGTAGAAGAATAAAATTTCCCTTTAATTTCCTGAAAGAGAAAGTCCTTGACAGAAATCTATTCCAATAATTTTTGTGCTAAAGACAAATGCAAAGGAATAATTTAGTGTCGAGTTATAAAGCCATATGCTGTCCATGGTTTTACACTGAGCAGCCATACTGAAATGGCCAGCTTAGACATCTTTCAGATTTACTAGTTTCTCCAATTTCCCAGTTGTTTTCAGATTCCTGCCAAAACCATGATACTGGCTAGGCTCCAATCCCTATTTTAAACATACCCCTAGAATGAGTTGTTCTCAAAAAGGTGGGAGTGGGATGAATGCTTGGCAGTGAGAGGAGGAGAAATAGACAATGAAATTGAATTTTTGACATTAGTCTACAATTTTATCCAATACAGCTGACCGCAAAATTGTAGGATCTACTACTTCTGTCCTGCCCATCCTCTGCCTGGTGCCAAGACAGCTGTTCACACAGTGAACCAAGGCAAGACATATTCCAGGGCCCTGGATCTATCCCTAAATAAAATGTGTGCTTCTCTGTTCATCCTAAAGAGATGTATTTGTTAATTCAAGTCATTATGTAGCCACACAAATATATATATTGGCATAACATGGAGAGAAGCTTGGCATTGGCAGTGATTCATGAAAGAACAAGTACGGACTCCTAGCAAAGAATGTCTCATACAGGCTTAGCTTCAGAAGAAAGAGGGAAGTACCACGGGTAGTACTGCTAACTTCAGAAGACTTCAGTAAGACTAGCCACCTGAGTACGCAATGTACAGGGTAGTCCTTGGTTTCTTTGCAGCATCTTATCCTTAGTTATGCCACTTCCCCCCTCTAACCCAGCAGTCTCACTCGTTGCCTCAGAGACTTTTATCTGTGCACTACTGCCAATCTGTTACTCATTTACTTTGGCATAATGAGAAGGGTTGGGTGATAGTGTTTTTTCATTACTATTTTTGTAGAAAACATTTTTAACACAGCTAAAAAAAGATTTGGTCCTATGAAGTGAGCTGTGGCTTACTAATTTCTTTTGGAGTGGAGTCTGCTGAGTATCCCTCAGATCACTCAGCCTCTTAAATGATTAGACCATTTTGGAGTGCCATCCATTTGTGTCAATATTTTATCAGTAATACAGAGATTATGCATTAGATTATGTCTTAGCCTGATTAACTGCTGTACTAGAAAGGGATATTGCATCTTTATGTCCTTTATAATCTAGAATTCAGTTTGATTTACATAGTATTAAAACACACGGAATAAACACAGACATTCATAATTCAAAGCATTAATGCTGTCTGGATATCCTATAGTCATGAAATAAATATAATGTATAGGCCCCTTCAAAGGTCTGCTGGAGTAAGCATCTGACAGGGTGGACAGGAACAAGATAGAGATTCTGCTCAAGGAGGTAGGGTGTGTACTCAGCATCTGAGTTATTCCACTGCCCTACCACACACTGCAGTAAGTTAGAAAGTCAAATGGGGAGAACAGCAGCAGAAACACAGTTGCTGCTTATGGCTATTGCAATGTTTTGTGAAGAGAGACAACAAATTTGATCTTGAGGACTGGAAAGGATCATTTCTCTTCTTAAGGCTATGTTGTCACGCAGAGAAGCAGAGAAGGAAAGATGTGCAGCTATGTGCAGCTACAGGCTAGTTCTTTGAAAGGACAGAAGCACAAAGAGGTGACATACTATAGAATAAATTTTGTCGTTGGTTCTTGCATACTGGAATAATATCTACATTTGATGTGACATGAAATCACAGACAATCATTTCCCATCAGGGAGACATTTCTTTTGCTTTTTTTTGGTCTTAGTATTTAAATCTTATATTTTTATTTTCCCTATACTCCCTGATATTCCTCCCTCTTTTTCTTACAGATTAGTCCAGCAAAAAACAGTCCAGCCACGGATACTATGTCCAGTAAATGCTTTGCCAGGTCAGCCCTGGGTCTTGCTTTCCCAGGCTTTCCCTTGGCACCTCTGCATCCTCCAGACCCCATGCCTCAGTATTATCCCTCTCCCAGCCCCTACACTTTCTCTTGTGAGGAGCTGCCTGGTTGTTGTTTTACTCCTTCTTCAAAGCCCTTTGCCAGGAGGTACTGGAGATGTGGCAGAGCTGTCACTGACATGTGGTGGCCCTGCTCAGTCCACTTGCAGAGGGACAGTGCAGCACAACAGCCTGGGGAGAAACTCTGTGCTGAGAGGTGTGGAGCAACCCAGCCACACAAGGGGCACAATGAGCAACAAGACAGAACAAAGAGAGTGAGTTTCAGTCCAAAGGGTAACTCCAGAAGCATGAAGGTTGGTATTGGTTCACAAGAAGAGACAGAAAAGATATTTCTGACTCCTTTGAGGAACAAAGGAGTAGTAGTAGCGCAGTGATTCACAGAGGCAGCACCAGATGGCACAAATGTGCCTTGGGGCAGTATTCCACCCTGACCAAAATATGGGAGCATTCTGCATGCAGGGTTTGTGCCCAGTTTATCAGTCCTCTTTCAAAGATAGAGTGACCTTCTACCTTGTTAAAATTTCTGCCCGTTGCAACTCTTAACAAAGCATGGTAAACTACATATTTTAGGCCACACTGGTGAACTATACAGTCACTAATAAGCTACATAGGTTTTTACAGCTGCAATAGAGAAGTGGAACATATTGAGATATATTTTAGTAAGAAAAAGAGAATGTATTTTGCAAAGTAGAAAAGGATGCTAGCAGAAAACTGGTGGATGTAGATATTTCTGAACTGTAATCCATTTTAATCATAGAATGTTGAATAATCTGTGTATTTACTTATAGATTTCACATTGTTTACTGAGGTTCTTCATTGAGCACAGCAAATAATAGAGCAACTTCCACAGCAGACAACACAGTTTCATTATAACGATTGTGAATTTTATTATAATTTTATGTGCTTGTATGATCCATTTCTAGCTGCAGTAATGCCTGTTTTAAAGTAGTCATAATGTCATTTTCATTATCTCTTTTGGAGTATTTGCCACCTTAGACATATGTCAGTGACATTTAAATGAATACTGTATTTACATGTAATATGTACATAAGATACAACTGTAACACAGGTTTTCAGCGTGCAAATCAACACACTATGCCACTGTTGGGAGGTATTTTCAAGGTTATGCAATGTATTGATACCATCAGGGCAAACAGATTTTCAATAGGGAACATTTCATATCATTATTTTTCTTGAAGACAGATACAGAAAATTGAAAGCTATGCAGTGTGCACTATTTAAAGATAAGAAAGACTTAATATTGTTACTCATAAAATTTATCTGCCGTATTCAGAGAAGGATTTGAGAATGCTCAGCCATTTTAAAACTCTGTTTCTTTTCAATGTGAAAATTTTGAAACAGTTGAGGTACCACTATATGCTTTTAAATAGGCCCAGAGCAATGGCGAAGACTGGCTGATTTTGCTTCACACAAGGTTTGAAAGGCACAGCATCTACCAAGATGTTCTGCTGTCAATTCAGGAGATGAAGTTGGGCAAATTGAGCCACATAATTCTTCATTGAAGGAAGTTTTCACAGAACTGCACCTTAACTTTAGAATATTTTTATCACGTGTAAACAGATGAATTCAGACCTAGTTCAATGGTAGAGGATGGACTGGAGGATATAATGTGCATGATATGATAAATGAAAAGCATTTCTCTTTAGCACATAGATTGCTTACCTGGACAAGGATATCTTGGTGTGGAAAACCCCCCAGTATTTCCTGTCTGGTTTGCCAGAGTCATGGTAACATGAGGTAGGTGGGAGTCACAGTGGTGACTTTTCACACTGAAAAAAGAATGTGTCACTAAAAGACAAAACTAATAATGACAGAGGACTAAGATTTGTTAGGATAAAATCAGATTTTTATTAAAGTAATTGAGAGGACTCAGGGTAGAAAAATCTTTCAAATAGGCAAGATCTTCAGGTCTGAAAAACAGTCAGAAATTTCAAACCAGATACTGAATTGCTCTCAGTTAACAGAGATGTCTTAATAAGTTGATCAAATATGAGAAACGGGTGGACTGCACTTCTGTAGGGGACAGGAATTTCTTTATGTGTATTAATTAATCATAGACTTAAAAATTATTCAAAACTGATTTGATGATCTGTACATTTTTTCTTTCAATAAAGCCTTCCCACCTCTTGAGCTTCCCCATCCCTTTGCATCATGATGACTTTTTCTCAAGCTCACTTCCTTGTCATGCAGTTGCATGGTGGTTTTGTAGGTGTGAAAAATTCTACTCAGTCTTCTGAACACTTAGGAAAATATTCTTATGGTCATCCCTGAGGCTAGACAGTCCATCCACTGGAAGACAGACCTCTACTCCCACAGGATGTGGGATGTTTACAGGTTTTGTTCAGGACAAAATGGAGATTTTCAATGGGCATTATTGCTAAGCAGAGCACTACTTTCCCTCCTCCTTTGAGAGGCTTTTTATCCAAAAGAAAGTGTCAGAATGAGGAATAAAGGCAATCTTTTCACTCTTCTTCTCAGCCACTGTCTATAAGAAAATATATCATAAGTTGCATAAATTACATAAAAACACTCCTTGCTATTTAGCAAGAACTTTAGCAGGATGAACTGTGCCACTATATATATGTGTTCTAGATAAGGATACAAAGACACAATGTTCTGCCACTTAGTACATTGAAAAAATCCAAAGACAGAGTTACGTTTGATTATACCTTCCACATATTTCATTAATACATTTGCAATCCACAAAGTTCTTTCCAGTTCTAACTGGAACAGAATTCCATTTCTATTTTTCCTAAAGAAAATGTATTTTTCATTCAAATAGTAGATTTTCTTTTTCTTTCATCAGGATGAAAAAGTGATCCTTAAATACTGGGAAAATATTTTATTCCAATGTTTTGGAAAACTGGAGAATCAAGTTGATCAAAGTTGATTCAAAGCTTTAGATTATTTTATGCCAGTTCCATATGAAGGCTCTACCACTGGAATCTTGACTCATGTGGTTTCATTGTGCTATGGGTTTTTCTGACTTCTTTCTCTTGTTTTAATAAAGGAATCCATCCTGGACGTAAGCAATTTTATCACAAAACCTTTTTAAGATCAGTGGTTCTGATTTTAATGAATCAACACGTCTGATGCAGGAGTTTGGTTTCCCAAGAGCTGATTGTCACTTCATTGATGATTCAGATAACTGGCTGCTGTAATAATTCCTTGTGTCCTTTCAGCTTAGCTGTCAGCTTAAAGTGCCCTTGTCACACCTCTGTACCTTCCTTGTTTGTGAAGAACAGTGACATTTGCATCTCTGTCACACACTAAATTCAGCTAAAAGAGACACATAGGCAATATTTTGTTACTGGTTTCTGGTTTGTTTGTGAATACCTGCCAAGTCTCTTTGTAAAACAGCAAATTGCACACAGTTCAAATATGCATAAAATTAAGGTATTATTTATTACAAGTTCCTTCTGCATCAATGTTGCAGTAAGATTAACGTGAGATAACTTCCTGAGTGCCCCTTTTGCCCACCAGCCCTGGGCCAACTCAGCTGGCTACAGGCAAGAAAAGTAATTTTAGTTCCAAAATGCAAACATTTTTCAAAATGTCATCCGATGCCAAAAAAAATAATTTTTGCGCAGATTGGGCAACTACTCTATTTTCAATCTTTATTACTTTAGCCATTCATTTGGAATAGACCTGCTATGGCAGGTCATATTACAATGTCAGCTATTTTAAACTCACTATAGTGAAGGGTTGACAGCATTTTATTGGAAGAGAAGTGTTTTCAGTGATACCTGCAAGATCCTTTATGGTGTCCGTGAATCTTATTCCTTAATAAACTACTCATTAGTGCTTTAACAATCTGTTGTTTTCAGACCATGACATAATGTGTTGGATATAAGCTTTGAAAATGTTTGATGCAGCAGAAAACAACTAATACTGTAAGAGTAAGAAGGATTGCTTGTTATTTCAAATGGAGAGGTAGATCTTTTATAATTTAGAAAAACGTATTGTCACTCCCCTCTGTATCTTTGTAGTCAAATCATACATTTAGGTGTAAGTATAATTGTTTTTCCTACATGTTAAAAATCAAGCCTAAATAGAAAAAAAATTAAAAGGGATTTAATATAAAAAGAAATTATGTCCCTGTGTGAATGACATTTATTCCCATTTTATCCTTACATACAATCCATAACAGAAAATGAAAAATACTTCCAGATGTCAAGTCTTGAAATCTGAGTTCAGAAGCACTATGACAGAAAAGGAGTAGAAGCTTTTGTTAGCTGATGAGAAAAGATGCCCCCAAAAGCTTTAACTTATTAGACTGCAAAAGAAACATTTACATGCACACAGTGTTCCTCTGGCATGGAGGCATAAACAATAAGATAATGTTATTCAGTACTGTAAACTCTTCCATGTCCTCTGAACCTCTGAAAAGGAGAAGACACATTGATGGCTGGAGATATTTTTAACCTTTAACTTGTCTGCTTTGCTCACTTGGGGGTCATATAGGATTGAACTGAAGTTTACAGTCAGTGAGTTTTTTGATCTCTAGTTTTATGCACGACAAAGATACCCAGAACAAATTATCAGAATTTCTTATCTAGAACACTTCAATCCATGTTATGAACAGTTTTCTAGTCTGCAGTAAACAAACTTAGCATTTGTGCCCCGCTCCTGGCTGCCCCAAGTTCTACCTCTGGTTCTGTACATGTCGCATATCTAACAATAGAGTAATTATCAAGTTTCTGCAAAATTCATACAGCATTTCTCTATGTTTGTAGTTCATGATTTTGCAGGCTTAGACAGATGTAAGATACAGCAGAGCTGAAAAATTGTTTGCTCCTCCAAAAAAGCAGAAAAAAAGAAATTACATAGATTTATTTTCAACGTGACAGGCCATCTGCAATTTCCACAGCAGCTTTCCAACCTGAAAGTGGGCAGTAAATAAGCACATTGCAAATATCGACCGACACATGCAGTGAGTAATTACAGCATCAAGGTATCACTGATCTAAGTGGTAGAAGTTATTGTAGTTAACCCACAGGGCAAGACGAGCCTTGCCTTTCCATTAACACTGTTTGGTACTTTATCTGGTTGCATTTAGAAACATGACCCAGTTAGATCTGGGATCTGTCCCATTTATTGCAGTTCATCTGAGATATAGTGTTCTTTCTGCTACATTGACCTGTTCAGAACCTTTTTGTTATATGAGGTTTGTCACCTCATTAGTGACCTTACTGTGATCTGAGCTCATCATGGGACAGCATGTCTACTGGGAATTTTTTTTACAGGAGACACTATCTCAGCTACAGTAGGATAATATTTTCCCACCAGTTTGTCCTTCTAACTAGCATCCTGAAATAACTCTCTTTTTTTAAAATTTATTTTGCTGCTTTCCATTAGTTTATTTTGATGCTCTCTTTCTTCAAGCAAATGCTTGTTTGCCTGCAATTATCAATTTGGTTTTCTATTATCCATATTATCCAACTTGTGGGGTTTTTTTTGTTTGTTTGTTTTGGGATTTTTGTGTTTTGGTTTTCTGTTTTGTTTTTGGTTTTGGGGTTTTTGTTTTGGTTTTTGTTTGTTTGTTTTGGTTTGGTTTTACTTATCTGTGATTGGAATTTTTAGGTACAGGCACACAGCAATTTTGCTTCTTAACTTTTTCAGATTTCTTTTTTGCTATCGCATGCCTTGAGAAGTGGTCAGTGGGTTGCTTTGTTTTTCTTCTCTTTAGTGGAAAATCATATCTTGCTGTTCTAGAATTGTGTCTTAATTTCCAAATAGTTTTGTAACTGTTGCCTTTGGTTTTCTTTAGCAAACTGCCCACTTATCATTCTGTTCCTGCAATAAAATATAATCATCACTGCTGCTGCTAAAAGAGATGCAAAATGAAAATGGACTTTGAAAGTAGGATTATAATTCTATTTTGGGTTCTAGTTTCATATATATTTGCTTTTCTTCATGAAAATTCCATTATGTCTCACAGATCAGAAAAATTAATACAATAATCCTGGATTACACTGATCAAATTCCACTGAATAGGTTAGAAAGAGATTATGTTAATAATACCTTTAAAAGGTAAGGTAGATATAAAGGCTTAGTGAATGGTTTGCTGTTGCCATATATCCTTGCAGGAAAATGAAAAAATGTTGCCAGCTGGAACAATATATTTGGCAGACATTTGGCCCCTCTCTGGATTATTATAAAAAAAAAAACATGCAAGTTAAAATTGAGGTTTCTGCTGTGGTTTGCATTATGTTAAATATGGAAACTAGACTCTTGGGGAAAACTGTGTATATCTCTCAGATTCAACTCTACTACCATTTTATTCTGATCTTCATAGAGTAGATGTATTAATACAGTTTTTGAGAGGATATATATTGACAGTCAAAGATTGAAAATTTATTATTTCTTGCAGTGATCTTTTTCTATCATTGTTCATTTTGAACACATGGTATATATAAGAGAATGAGAAAAAATCACTCATATTCTTTTATATAATGCATATTATTATATATATAAAATATATATTTGAATATATTGCATGCATGTAATAAATATATATAGTAAGCATCAAATAGAGTCCACACCTTGGTTAATCTACTGCCAGCCATGTGAGATCATGCACATATATACAAATGAACAGCTACAGTAGGAAACATTTTATTTTGCAAACGTGTTCAAGGCATATGGACAACTATAAATATATTGCTATGAAGAGTTTTGAAGTTTAATTAGATGTGTTTTCTAGGGAGAAGCATTAATGGCTATGCTTCAGAAAAACTTGAAATTATTGGGATAAAACTAATTGTAAAAGCAATAAGATACTAGAAGAGAAAAACACAACATGGCAAAAGCTATATGTAATTATACAGACAGTGGCTCTGTGCTGTGCTGGCTAATTCTCTTTCACAGTGATGCATTTCAAATCATTTGACTTCTGCAATCATCTTTCTTGACTGAACTTCAAAGGAAACTAGAGCCTATTTGCTCATTTTGTGACTTGCTGGATCTTAAAGACTTGCTTCTACCATCTCTGTATACACGAACTTCTCTTAGTTGTGCTGGTTTTGGCTGGGGTAGAGTTAATTTTCCTCCCCCTAGATGGTATGGGCCTGTGTTTTGGTTTACGCTGAAAATAGTCTTGATATCACAGAAATGCTTATCACCAAACAGCACTTACACAGAGTCAAGGACATTTTTGCTCCTCCCCCCAACCCACCAGCAAGGAGGTTGATGGTACATAACAGTTTGGGAGGGGACACAGCTGGGACCCCAACTGACCTTTCCCCAGGCTCAGCATATGAACCTGGGGAAAGAAGAAGAATAGAGGGGACATTTAGAGTCATGGTATTTGTCTTCCCAAGTCACCATTATGTGTGGTGGACCCGTGGTCTCCTGGAGGTGACTGAATACCTGCCTGCCCGTGTGACACAGTGAAAGAATGCTTTGTTTTGCTTTGCTTGTATGTACAGCTTTTGCCTTGTATATTAAAATCTGATTATCCCAACACATGAGTTTCCTCACTTTTACTCTTCTGATTCTCTTCCCCATCTTTCTGCTGGGGAGAGAGAGCATCTGTGTAGTGCTTAGTTTTTGTCTGGGCTAATACAATGACAGCTCCCAATATGGGGCTCATGATAATGACAGATAATACTGTGGCATGTTAGATTAAATTTATAGTTGTTACTGCTGGTTTTGCTACTAATCAGCAGACTTTTGTGCTTGCCATGAGACTTGCTTGCCTGATTGTATATTAGAGGCTGGGGCTCATTGGTGTCCACTTTTTACTTTTGCTGCTTGCTGCACTGTTGTGTTGCTTATTGCTTTATTGTGCTGGTGAACATTCTGATCACAGCAATGTATCTGGTCTGGCAGATGGCCAAGGCATCACTACTGTTTCTGTCCTGCTCTACTGGACAGGCTGGACCTCCTTTGTGAACTTGAAGAGACCTGTGGATAAGTCCATGTGGGAGCAGAACACCCTGAAGCATCTGTGGCTGTGGATGAGTCTATGCCAGAGCAGGTACACCTCAAAGCATCTGTGGCCATGGTTGTGTCTGTGGCATACCAGGTGTATCTCTGAAGGGATTGTGGCCCAAGGAGAAGTCCATGCCAGAGAAGTTATGCCTTGAAGCATTTGTGCCTGAGAATAAGTTCATGCTGCAGCAGGTACACCTTGAAGCATCAGTCACTGTATATGAGGTCATGCTGGAGCACCTTAAAGCACGGATAAGGCCATAACAGAACAGGTATACCCCTTGAAGGACTGCATTCTTGGGTAGGGCCTTGTCAGAG
Source organism: Dendrocincla fuliginosa (assembly GCA_035047845.1). NCBI lineage: Eukaryota > Metazoa > Chordata > Aves > Passeriformes > Dendrocolaptidae > Dendrocincla > Dendrocincla fuliginosa. Next base: position 42,744,059 of record JAWWMO010000138.1, on the reverse strand, counting down.
CAGGGGACTCAAGGGACTGTGGCTATGGTTAAAGCCACACTGAGCAGGTATCTCTCTGAAGGTATTTTGGTACATGGAGAAGGCCATGCTGGAACAGCTGTACCACAAAGTGACTGTCGCTGTGGATAAGTCAATGCCTGCAGGAGGTATACAGGAAAGACTGTGACTGATAAGGCTCCACTTGGAGCTGGAACTACAGTCTGTGGGTAAGCACAAATCTGTGGAGTAGGGGCAAGGGGAGATTTGGGTTGCATGTTGTGGAAACTACTACAGCTGTAGAACCCCTTGTTGCTAGACAGTCTAGGAACAAGTGGAGAAGTTTACTGCATTGTTTAATGCTATAAACTGGCCCAAAGGGACTGGAGTGGAGATTGGAATGGAAATATCTTTAAATTGTTGTAGCCCATGATTTGAGTTGCACGTTACAGGAATTAATACAGCAGGATCCACTCAAACCAATGGAGGAGAAGCCTTAAAAGTAGTTGTGGTCCAGAAGTGACCTGACCTGAGTTGGCTTCGGTGTCCAGGAATGCCTTGCAGTATATCACCTTTCCTGTCCTGAGTGACCACCTGAGCAGATGAAGCCCCAAGTCATGGACTAAATGAACTCAGTGGAAATTTTGTGGACATGTTACAGGTATTTTACAGTAATGGTCCATAAACTAAAGGAATGGTTGAAGGAGAGGCCTCTGCTTAGGGATTGACTGTGCATGAGTTGTTAAGTGGTGTACAATTTTTTTCATTTACATCACTTGCCTTTGTTGTGTTTTATTTCTCTCTCAGTTATTTTCCTTTTCAATGCAATTTGTTATTATTATCATTAATGTTATTATTATCTTATTTCACTTATTGAATTATTCTTGTCTCAGCCTAGGAGTTGAGACTTTCACCCTTTCAATTCTCTTCCTCCCATCCTGCTGGAGGGGGAGTGGGTGAGCAGCTTTGTGGTGTTTATTTGACAACTAGGGCTGAACTGTAACATTAGTAAATGCCTGACCATAGGCAGTTCTGTAAAACACTTCTATTTATGATTTTATAACTGACCATTCTCTTAATTTTATTAATTTAAACAACTTTTCAAATGACAATTGTCCATGTATTTTCAAGAAGTTTTTAGTAACTTATGTGAGAACTGTAAGGCATACCAATCTATCATTTCAAGAAGCAAAGTGAGCAATTTTTTTATAAACCCTTCAACACAGGTAATGTAAATGATTTCTGATTGGAAGAACAAATAAGCATAACATTTTCAGGATCACCTGTATATGTACAGTTGAAAGGTCTCTAAAAGCAAACTGGGGAGCCTTATGCTCTCTGTTCACTTAAATGTAGATACTAACACACATTCATACTTGCATGAATTTCATTGAATTTTTTTCCATATTTTAAGTAGATTCTTCTAAAATAGTTGTTGAATATAGCTTTTGAAAACGAGTTACTAGAAATGGTTTTTGGAAACTGCATATGCAGGAGTCAGGTCTAGTGTGTGTGGAGAGTCATAGCAAATATGCACACAGATGGCTAATTAGAGATCTATAACATCAACCAAAGACTGTAGAAGTCAATTGGAATCTTTGAACTGACACTAATAGATGTAGGATGAAACATCCAGATAAAATGTCAGAGAGGCAAAGTTAACCTTCCTAGGGCACAAACATTGCCCAGATATGTTAAACAATTATCTTTAAGGATCATAAATTTCATAATGCAGCCACAAATAAATTAAAGTTCATCTGGAATCACTGCTGAATTAGCAAATCTGAATGGTTTGGACAAGGCAGCCTGCACAGTGCTGCTCTCTTGGATCAAGAATGTCTGGCCTGTATTCTGGTTCGACTCATGGTAATTTTGCTGAAAAGAAAGTACCACATAACAAGAAATCAAAACATTAGTATAACTGCCAGATGATGTCATCTTGATGGGAATTATTTTGTAAGCAATATTCCCTGTAATGTATTTTATAAGGAAATCTCTGGGGTCCTTGATACCTAATGAGATAAGGCCTCTAAGGAGCACGATAAATTTGTAGAGCTGAACAACAATGAGAAATGAAGTTCCCTCAGATAAGGTAATTATAAAGTGTCCAGTTTATAAACTTTACTGCAACAAAGAAGTTAGTCTCTCTGAGGCACTTAGTTGTACCTCCTTAGACAAATCCATATATGGAGGTGTACAGCAGTTTTAGCCAAGAGCTGCTTCAGAATTTCTTGGAGCTACAACTGACTTCAAATGTATCATGAGGAGAAGTGGAAAAAATAGCCCAGCTTTTGGTAAAATATAAATAGCACATTGAACAAATTAAGTCAAAGAATTATTTCCCCATTTTCAATAGGCTCAAATATATTGTGTTAGTTTTTTGCCTTGAAGAGTTACTTACATTGTTTTATTAGCATTTCTTTCCTTTACTATTACAAAAATGCTAATATCTCATGATCACATATAAAGTATATCCTCACAGATTGTATCAGGAATAGAATAAGCATGATTAGAATACTTACTTCTAAAGTTTTAAAGCATCTGTTTCTTAACTACCTAAATTCCAGATTAACTGTGTGCATCCAACAAAATGGGTGAAATATAAGAGTACTACATCTATATGAGAGGAAATATATGTTAACATTTTGATTCAACATTAAAAAATGTTACACACAGAGATGGCTTGAAAAATGTCTTTTAGTAGCCTAAAAAGTTAAATCAGAACTTCCTGACAGAAGAGACCAGACTTTACTTAATTGTTTTTCCTTTGTGCAAAGTTTCTAAGAGGAAATGATTTTCTTTTGACTCATCTTCATTGCCTATTTTCAAAAAAAAAAAAAAGATTTTATACAGCTATAATAAAGCAAATTCATTCATAACTATTGAGAAGTTGAAAGTTTTGCTTAAGATATGCTACAGATAAATTAAAATGAAAATAAATGTTACAATTTTATATATCTTTGGCAAAAGAACCATTACCAAACCAATTGTTCATGTTTTGGAGAACTCTCTTTCACCTTATGTTTACAGTTTCAACCCTGTTCTTCCAAACACTGACTTAGTGAAACAATTAGGAATTATTGTCAATTGAAATAAGAGAAACAGATAGATCTTTACTGTTCTTTACTGTCACACCAGATATTTTAGGTATGCCTCTGCAGTTTTAAAATGGTACTTTTTTGATATGCCTTTGCAGCTTACAATAGTACAGACAAGGAGGAGAAAATAATTAAAATATCTGGAATATAGTCAATAATCTATCCTTCAACAGTATCTTTTACTCTGTTTCCTGTAGGCAATAGAAGGATTTTAAGACGGAAATGTTGAGCTTGACAGTATTTCAGTTGTACTAAAGATTATAAAAGTTATTCTTTCGGAGTAAAAATAGAAAAACACCAAAGATGAGTGGAAGTTTTTAGGGTTTGAGGTTTGTGTCTTTTGAATCTTAACCTCGTCTTTGATGGCAAAAGAGACATATAACAGAAACTGGGTGGCTCACTTGTCTCTCTGCCACAGACTTGCTGCAACATTGTAGGAGAAGTTTCTTTGCAACTGAAGCTGACATAAGGCTGTGATAATGCAATGTTAGCCCAGTTAAACAAAAGAGAGAGAAGGGAAATAGCAATGAGAAGGAATTTTGCAGGTAAAGACATAAAAAGACATAGGGAGAGCCGTATGCTTCAGTCAGTGCTGAAGTTCAGAGTTCAGCCCAAGGCAATGTAAGAAAGGACAGTGCAATGGACCAAAACTGGAGAATCTAGAGACTTTTTTGCATTACTACAGAAGAGGTCTTAAATGGGTTAATAGGTTGGAAATTAAAATTTGACATAACTTTGAGACTACTGGATCTATAGCTACTCTAAATCAGTGTTTTTAGACTTTTTATATTATTTCAAGTATATCATATTCAAGTCATGTTGAAATAATAAATAACTGTTCATAACTTTCTCTAACCTTTAGGTTTAGACTTCTTTTATGGTTGGTTTCTGCCTGAAGGTGAATTTATCCATTCATGGAGGAAAGGTTATGTAGCATGGATGAAGTGAGAGACCACTCTAGACATTATGAATAATAGACATATGAGATAGTGATTTTCATGTTAATGTCATATCTGACCTACATTCTTTCTTTACATAAAATTGTCAGAATGCTCCAGGTCATAAGCTTGTCATCACATACTTTCCTAAAAAGTTCTGGTTCTGTGGACGCATGTGGATCCTGGAGATTCAAAGACATACTGCAGTTTTCTTTGGCACCAGAGCTAAACTATCAGTGAGGCTTTCAAGCGCTGTTAAGAATCAACATATATTTGTATTGAACTTTGAGCATGGGATTACATTTAGTCTCTAATGATATGGGGCTAGGAATATCTCTTATTTGCAGCTGCTCAACATATATAATGTGTGTAGACTTGTGAGAACTCTTCTACACAGATTCTAATACTCAGTTATTCTGCAATCAGAAAATCCTCGTCACTAATGAATATGCCTCATTTACATTAAAAACACATCTATTTTCTGATCATCATCTATCTCTCAATTCTGAATTAACCATTAACTCTGAAGAGAAACTTAAAAGAGATGCATTTTGGTTTCATTTAAACCAGGGGGGGAAATTACATTTGGTGGATGACAGTGCCCTTAATAGTGCTTTAAATAGGGAGCTAGGGGATAGGACAAAAGAACACATTTAGTTGGAGGCACTTTCTTTTGTGATCCAGTGTAACTTACCATAACTGCCAGCCCTACACTATCCACAGACATTACACATTTTCTAGGACAGAGTAGCACTAAAAGGAGGGCATGATGGGGACAGAACAGATGGACAGAACATAATTTATCACTTAAATGAGAGAAATTCCAGACCATTATTCTTCATGGGAACACTACAGACTGGATTGAGCCCCATTCTCTAACACTTTTCATAAGAAACTCTTACTGAAATGCACTATGAATTTCCCTAAAATGCCTTCCTACTTGAGACAAGATTTAGGCTGCCTTCCTCCATCCAAAGCCATGCCCCCTTCTTCATGGAAGTGAGAATCCCTTACTTCCACTCCCCACTGGGTGGTATGGAATAACAACCTAGACATACCCGTGTGGCTTCAGGCTCCACCCCCTCATGAACTTGGCCAAAACTGGGGCTTGGGAAGGCTGAGTAAAGGTGAAAATGATAGTAGAAAGAATGGGGATCATACAAAGCTTTGGGTCAATAAATTTGACATAAACACTGAAAAAAGAAAGGGGATACAATTAGGGAAAGGATGAATTTCAGACACAGAAGAGGCAGTAAGAGAGATACAAGCTGAGGGTCTGAATTAAAGTATGATGAATCAGATGGACTTTCTTATAAATGCTTATTATAGGGTAAGTTAGCCACCTACATTTACAAAACCAAAAGGGTATGTGAAAAGAGAACAATGACAAGGAACCATTGTTTTAAACAGAAATAAAAACCAAGATGGGATAAAATCTAATGGTCATGTACTAAAAAAAAAAAAAGATGAATTAGAGTGCCAACTTTTTGCATTTTGAACTCAACAGGCTGAACTGTTTGTTACACTGTTGTCTGACAAACCCTTTGAAGAAGCTGAGAACTGGGAGATGGGTGAAAAAAATGAATACATTTGAAAATATTACTATTGTTGAAGACTTGGCAGTTATGGAGTATTTACAATACATTTAGGATTTTTTCTCACAAGTGCTCGACATTTTTTGTTATGCTATTTCTTTTTTGTAAACATAAACTGTTCTAATGAGGTTTGACTTAAAAACCAGCAATGATCTTCCTTATTTGGAAATCTCTCCTCAACAGTTTCTATCCCATTCAGGTAGCATTTAGTTCCTAAGCAGTAAATTTACACAATGTAACTGCTGTTCTGCTCTCATATCTTCTGTGTGTGTTGGTACACTTCAGTCAAATGTGACAAAATTTTAAAGGCCACCGGGTTTGCAGTTTCTGGCAGCTTTGTGAGAGGAAGGAACCACAAAGAGGAAGACTATGTGTGATTCGAACCTTATTAAAAGGCAGGAAATTTCAAGGCTTCACAAACCCAGACTTCATCAATTCAGTTGCAATACATTTATAGAACTATGTACACATACATAATAAATGTACATAAAATAGTAGATTTTATGTCATAGGTCAATCAATACCCTTGATAAGACTGAGATATCTGGTCCATAAATTATAGACAATACAATAGGAAAGAAAATGGGGAAAAGCAGCAAGTCTTTGGAAGAAAGGCTTTAAATTTTGAATCTTAAAATATACTCCCAAATTAAGTATGCTTCATCACTGCAGAAATATTTTATCCCGAAGTTTATTGCATACACTAAATAATCATTTCTGTCAGTAAAATAGAACACAGATGAAGGGATGAAAGACAGAAAATAAAGGAGTCCAGAGGCCAGGAACAAGAACTGTGAAGTATATTTAAAATACATATGACTTTAAATAGTATGAGTAGTGTAGGTATTCCTAGGTTTTCTTTTGTACTATGGAAGTGCATATTGACAAGACATTCCTTACATGTAAAGGGCAGAAAACAGTTTAATCACAGAGTATGAAACTTCTATGATTGTGCTGAGTTTAAAGATCATATTACAGACTAGTATGAATATTTTAGTGGTGTGCATTGGTATAATTAATTAGATATGCTTTACTCAAACTAGGGTTAAGAATTACTGTTCTGTCTGATGCAGTGCTTTCACATGTGTGGAAGGTAGGCACCAGAGGAGCACTTAGATACACAGTGATGATGCAAATGCAAATATTTAAACAGACTGAAGAGTGTAAAAGTTAAATGTGTTTTTTTCTCTCAGGTCAACTATAAGTCTATTAAAGATTAATCAGTCAGTATAAACCCAGTAAATATTGATGGCAATACAAAACAGACTACTAGCTGCTGTACAAATATTTTATTATACATTAGTACTGAGCAATTAACATAAATATGTTTTACTGTAACTACTCCGCTCCCACACTAGTGCTGTTCAGCCACTATGCAGTTGAGTATAAAATCTAAATTGGATTCACCCAACCAAAGTCAGGGATGTCCAGAATGTATGGATTTGGCAACCAAACAGTTTATAGTAGAATGAGAAAGAGACTTAAAGATGAGTTTAAAAGACATTCTTTCATGCAGAAAGTTTTATTAAAATATTAACACGGCTATTTGACTGCGTGGTGTATAAAGTTGCTGCAGATATAGAGATTGATTGATAGAAATGTACTCTTTTTAGCATAAAATTAACTCAAATCAATTATCTTGAAGTTGAAAGAGAATGTTAAATATGTTGTTAAAGTAGATAAGATATCAGGCTGAAGTCAAAGGTAATAGTGGCAACAATGTGAGGGAACTGGAATAAGGCTGTAAATCCATAGGGGATGGAAAGCAGGAAAGAAAACATAAAAGAAATAAGAGTAATAAAGAAATAAAGAATGTTTCTCATGTGTCATATCCACAGTATAAGACAGTTGACCCTGCCACTCCTTCCCCCACTCCTCTCCCTAACCTTCCCCCCCGCAACCTCCCCCTCCAAAAAACCATATATATATATATAGGACCTGCAATATATAAAGCATGGTAGTCCCTGCAGTGTAAGTGCTCCCAAGCTGCTTTCTTCTGAGGTGCTCTAGGAAATGCATTTTCCTTCTCTCACTTCCCCAATTTGAAAGGAAACCAATGTGCTTATTTATTTCATGGGAGGATATTCATATAGAACCTCATATTTACCCAAAGTGGGAGAAGAGCCAATTCCTGTTATTTTCTTTTGTGTGTGTGTGGTTTTTTTGTTTGTTTGTTTTGTTGAGTTTTTTGTTTTGTTTTGTTTTGTTTTGTTTTATTTTGTCCTATAGACCTTGACATTTGGAATATGCATACTGTTTCAGACAAATATACTGCACCTCCAGACTCTGATGAAGAAAGGCTGAAACTTTAGCATATTCTCTTAAATTTTCTTTGTTACACCTTTCATTCACTCCCTCTTTTAACTGACTGTGTTTTTATGGTACATATATTTTCTCTTTCATCCCTGTAAATGCAGGAATACAGACAGAAACCTTCCCAATCTGCACAATATTATCAAGAAAACTCAATAGTTTCAAACTTCCCGTTGTTGCAGAAGAAAGATCTGGTCAGCAGTGTCAATTTGTCAGCAGCATTGATGCATTTTGTATCAAACAGATAAAGTGTTCATCAAGACAAGCAGATTTGCTTGTTTGTTTGTTTGTTTTCTGGGAAATGACTTATTTCCCAGTGCAAAGGCTGGTACTCTGTCAGGGCTAATGGCTTAGGGCAGTCCTATTTCCTCTAACACATACTAATAGGTTTGCAGAGGTCAACGGAGTTTAGGAGTGCTAGAGAATGCCAGAAGGTGTGCTTCCACACTGTTCCAGGTAGGACATGCCAATCCCAGAACCTCCAGGCACCCTGCAGACTGCCCAGAACTAAGTGGTGGAGGGCATTTTTATGACTTGCTTAGTTTTAGGGACAGAATGTATTGAAAATTCCAGTCCAGTACATTTCTTATAGCCACGTATAGCATCAATCAGAGCACATTCTTAATGCTTTTAAGAGGTTTATTTATAACAAGAGCTGGATATGAGTTTTCCATTGGAATTTCCCAACAGAAAATGTAGTTTTTGGAAAACTGAGCTATGTGAGAGGATTTTTATAATGCCAAAAAATATATTTTTATTTCAAAAATTAGCATATACGTAATTTTAACTGTTAGTTAAAACAGTTCTGTGCCAAAGCAGAGAATTTTCATTTAGAACAAGATCTTCAAACAACAGGCTACATTTTCATGTAGCACATGAATTTTCTTATAAAGCGAGAAATCCCTCTAGTCACATCATTCATATATGGCACCCCCTCAGTGCTTTGTCTTCTGTAGTGTCACATAGACTGTAAGGTTTGATGTGAATATTATCTCACAGGGCAGGAGGGGTGTAGGCAGCCTGGCGTTAGAGAAGATGTTGCACATGAAGAATACCACAGGAAAATCAAGTTTCATTTCTTAAGTGATTCACATCATTGTGCTTCAGGCTATTCCAACAAATCAGAATGAAATGTAGCAGTTTTAGTAATGCCAAAACACTCATTTTCAAAAATGCAGTGAACAGTCTGGATCTTAAGGGACACTATAATATGAAAAAATACTGTTTTTTTTTTCCTTCATAGAACAGTTCAAAATAAACTTCCGTTAATGCAGAATGGCAGTGAAATGGCCTTCATTGGAATTTGCTTTGGGCTAAAAATATATTTTTACTTTTTTTTTTTTTTAATTAACCTTCACTTGTGGTGATTTATTACTATTCCTTTACAAAATAGTAAATTCCAAGGCTGGTTTATTCTGTTAAACGTTTGTGTGAATAATCTGAACATCCATGTGATGGAAATGAAAATAAAATTTAAAATATATTTTAAATTATTCTGGTTACAGGACAATTTTTCTCCAACATTTCTTCTTGTCCTTGTTTTAAACTTATTTTAAGTCCTAGCTTACATTTTAAAATATAATTTCCAGGTCTGTACTACATTAATGTAATTATATCCTGTGAAGTTCTTTGTATTGTATATTCCAACATATTAGAACATATTGGAAGTATTTTCTGTGTAGATCCCTAGCAACCAACAAGGGAATGTATATATAAATTTACTTTTTAATGAATTTGCAAGCACCAGTATATGTTAATGAGTAAATCAGCTAGTAAAAATATATTTTACAAGTGTTTAAACTATCTGTGAGAAAGGCAAAACAATATGTTAAAATTACTTCAAAGATTAAATTCCCTACTAGTTTTAAGATCTCTTTTTCATATTTAGATTTCAGAAAGTTTTGCCAAATGAAATATATAGATTAGAACTGTGGAGTAATGGATAAAGTCAATAGTTAAAATAGAATAAGAATTGCAGGGAAAAGACCAGCTGCCACTTCCTGATGATAAGACTTCAGCTACCATTTCCCAGATAAAAGTCATGTTGCCTTACAAAGTTTCCTAAGCATAATGAATGAACTGAAGGATGGGGGGGATGTGAAAATATCACAGCCCTTTTTTTTGCAACATTCTGCAGGAAAGGGACCTCATAACCTTTTGACATATGTCATCCATCAAGAAAGAATAGACGTTGATTTAGCAATTATGACTAAAGTAACACAAATTCTAAGGAAAATAATGCGCATAAAAAGGATGTTGAGATGGGAAAAGATAGAAGTAATTCTTCCGTCGAAACTGCTGGGATCAGCTGGTGAGTGGTGTCTGTCTTCCTTCACTCCCAGGACACTGGTTGGGTGAGAAATTTAAAGTTAGGCACACTAATTACTTGCTTTTAAAGAACTAGACTTTGCTTTCATTCCATAGTGTTCTAGTAGGCTGGTATGATTTAAAATTTGTACTTGTGCTTTGTTTTATATTATTACATGGTTTTTAGTGTGTTTTTGTAGCTAGACTTTATCACCGATGACCACGAACCCCTATTAACTTGTCACAATTTGTATTAATAAAAAGATTATTTTGCTGTAAACTGCTAGAGTGAGTGTTTTCTAAAGGTGCTAACAGTTTGCTGACAACAGAGTAACTCGTGGTAGATATTGGCTGAAGAATTTTGAAGGATTTTGACTGTTAAATGGCAGCCCTTGAAAAGGGTGATTGAATTACCTTGATCTTATAAATCTGTTTGGTGAAGGGTTCCTGTGCAGAATACCATGCAGACTAGATTGGATTTACATGGTTTCATTTTCCCTGGGACACTAACAGACAAATATACTTTTAAGGGTCAGGCATATTCCCCCCTTTTACATGACACAGGACCAAAAGTCATCTTTCTACTGCATAAACTAATTGTTTAAATATAAAATTTTCCTTCTACAAAGGGCAAAATTTTCCCATGGTTTAGTTTTATTTAAAGGTCTCGTAGCAAATTCTAGTATCTACTTATGGGTATTGTATAACCTTTCTCCAGAGAGTATCTTAGCTACTTAGAGAGATTGGGACAGAGGTCGTTGGTGTACGAAGGTGGAGGGAGCAGGTGGAGAGGAACCACAGAGTTTGCATACTGTTCCTGATGCAATAAAAGAGAAATTTAATTAAAATAAACCTGTTGTATGTAGTCTGCCAGAACTTAATCATACTAAGTGCCCATTTCTTATGGATGAAAATGGCTATTCTCCTTATTTTTAACTGGGTAAAACACAATAATTCAAACCTGTCCATTGTCCTTTAAAGTTCAGAGTCTCACCATTTGTCACAGCAAGCTTTAGTAAAAATGCTGTGTCACAGCATACAGCATTGAGGGAGCTTGATTTAGACCCCTTTGTTTAAAGGAGCTTCTCAGCTCCTGAGGTACAGACAGGCTAAATTAATGCCTGTGTCTTGAAAGAGGGTGAATGAAAAACCTGTTTGACTATTCTGAACATGTATTCAGTAACTTCCATAAATGAAATCCAAGGATTAATTCATTATTTGACTTTTCCTTTCATAATACCACACACTTTTCTTACTTGACTATCTATTCCCTAGTGGTCTGATGTCTCTGTTTTTTAGGTCAGGCAACAGAAATCTATTATGGCTTTTAACACTTTTGGTGCTTTACCTTTGGCTAAATTTAGTGCAGCAGTGATAATCAATGCATGTGATAAAGTCCAATTTGGCAGACATGACAGATGCGGAGTTAAAAAACTTAACAGCACAAAGAATAAAGAATGAACAAGGACTGGATAGGACTTTCATGCACTGTACACAATCTTCTCCTCAGTGATTTTTCTACCAAATCTTATTGATATCAGAACCAGGAATGAAAATCTTTGGAATATGACCCGTTGCAAGGTTATTTTTATCTAGTATGTCAGGAGACTATAAAATTAAGAAAAGTTAATGTGTAGTAGAAGGTGGCAGGAAAGGAGATAGCAAAAAACCCCTTAGTAAATTGGTAATTGTTATTATTTTACATATACACTTACCTGGCATAATGCAAAATATGCTAATATAACTCATATGCACTCGAATAAGCACCCCTTCGACAGTTTATGTACTTTTGAAAGTAGCAAATAGCAATTTAAATAGCTAGCATTTATATCTGGAAAAAATTACAAAAGAGGAAAATGCAGTTTAGCAGTGGTAATGTATTAGTAAAATCATATTTACAGTGTTAATGAGGCAGTGTGCATCTTGCTGTATACTGGTGGAGTCCAAATATCTTTTGCATTAGCATATCTACTGTAACTCCACTCTAGTATGTACATTAGAAAAAACTCAATCTATAAGAAGTTACGGCTACTTTTCTCTAGCTGGAAAAAAGTATGATGAAAGTAACTTCTCCCTACCTCACCCATGCCTTATTATAGCAGTGTAAGTCTCTAAAAGAATTATGTACTAAAAAAACCATACATTTGAAAAAAAGAAGAAATAACCATTTCAGATGAAATCAAATAACGTTTTCATACTACCAGGTAAGGTTTGAGTGTCATATTCTTGTCCCCTGCTCCACCCTCAAACCTGTACCCCAGGTTAGACTTTTAGACACCCTGTACAGAGAGGAAAAGATGTTCATTGTCTTGTACAGAGTTGCAGTATATTGGTTTCCACACATAACTGAAATCTCCTTTAGGTGACAGTTTGTCCATTGCAAGAATCTAAACCCCACTGGAGTGTGCCAAATTCTCTTTTTAATCAACTCCTTTTTGCTTGACTATCCATGACTATTCACCACAACTTTGAACTCATTTGATTCACCAGTCAGTGTGACCCAAGGGCTATATTTTGTCATTAAAAGTGGCTAAGTTCCTGTTACAGTTCTACTCAGTTCCATTCACCAACTAATGTGTTTAGATTTAAATTTACTTCTTGATTTGAGGCGTTCTGATATAATGAAAATCTCAGGCTAATCTGGTCTCTAAAGATCCTTCAATGAGATGAACAGATAGCAATTTAATTAAGTGGAAATGGAACTAAACTTTTAACAAAATTTTGGTACAAGCTCAGCTGTCTAGAAAAAAGTCCTTTCTAAAGCATATTATTTAGCAACTTTTGCTTTTTCTGTATGGTGACATTATCCTAACACAAAGTATTCCTTATGCGGTTATTGCTTTTGTTCAATTATTTTCCTGCAGGCAAAAATCTGTTGGTGTCAGGAAAAGTGCCCAATGAATTCCCACAGCAATCCTCATATGATGTAAAGAGCGATGTCCTTGCTGCTATTAACAGCAAGTTAAATCCCAAACTTGGAAAATTAAATACAATGCAAAAGATGTTAATCCATGTCCAAAGCTCAGCTAGGGTCCTCTCCATGGATGAGTCTCAGAAAGATTAGTTGAACACATGAGGTTCTGTTGATGGGTTAAACCAATTTATTCACTGTGGAAGGGTCTAGCAGTCAAGGATTATTAAGAATGCAAGAAATCACAGCCTTTTACTTTGTTTTCTTGTTTTGATATATAATATTTCCTTTAAGCTCCACAAAACAAGCAAACAAACAAACAAACAATCAAAACAGCTAATTATTTTGCCAGTGGTATTCTGCAAAGCAGAGTTTCTCCAGAGACCATACAGTGAGGTGGATTTATATGGAGAGATGTGTTCATGGGCTACAGCATCTCTCTCGTCATGACCATCACAGTACATGTATTCTGAGCATGCAGGTGGGGCACCAAAGCTTTATGTTAGATTGCAGTAATCTCTAACCAGACCTATCAACTTTATATATCAAAAAAGCATTTTTGCAAAGCTCTAGAAAATTGTAAAAAACCCAAGTTTTTATATACTTATGTTAAAAAACACTAGTTTCATTAGAATCAGTAGGTTAGTCTGGAGTTTCTAGGCTTTGTAGGTTACTCATCTCGGTGGTGTTAGACCAGGTTATGCTAGCTCAGGATCCTTCTCAGCAGACTAGGTTTCTAGATTTCTTAGGCTGATTTAGACTTCCAGATTATATAAGGCAAGCAATTAGCTTTTTGGCAGAGAATACTTTCTGTATGTGTTTTATATAGCAAGGGGAATTAGTAAAAGGCCTCAGAAAGGACAAATATTGGATACCGAAAGTATTAATATGTTGTCATACTATGTAATTACCTGATTCAATGGTAGTTTGGTATAAATAAGCACATAAAACTACTTTCAATATGAACTGGTTATAGATACCTGCTTCTTTTTTAGAAATACAAAAAAAAAAAAGCCACTAACAAGAGGCTTTAATACAGATCAAGATTTCTAGAATCCTTGTCTTTCCTTAACTACTTATAAATGTTCTTCTCGAGTTCCAAAGAACTGTGTATGAAGTTAAAGAAGCAACTACTTATCCTCAAGGTCTTTGAAAGCTCTGGCTAGACATTTAATCTCTATATGATACTGAAATTTTATTTAGAGAGGATTTAAGACTATATCAGTTTGATGTGAAAAGCCTGACTATGCACTTTAGGTTTATAAGATACTACAGCAGTTGCTGCCTATTAACTCCCTTTCCCCACTAGACCAGGGATTAGGGCCAGCCCAGCAATTCTTTTTGTGACAAAGACCCCTAAATATGAGGTTATGGGCAGCTCTAGAAGTCTGTCATTTTTCCTCCACTGTATTCACTGAAATTTGGAAATGCTGTTGGAAGCTTTCCTATCAAGGACGCATGGTTGGCTAAATAGAATTTTCTGGACAAAACCCAAAAAGTTTGTTATAGGAAGCATTTTGTGCAAGGTTTTGATCATCTCCTGATTCCCTTAATTGAAATCAGACCTTCAATTAATGCTAACTGAATATTTCTAATAGCTAATGATCAGACAAAATTCAGAGGTATTAGTAAAGGATCTCTCCTAGCCAGTCTTAGAAGAGATGTGAGTTGAGCTGTTCAACTGTGAGTTGAAATTGCCAGGCTGCTTCTCCAAAGGGTGATACTTCTTAGGTATTCCCTTCACAGAAACATTCCTCTCTGATTTGAACATGTACAGGTGGTGCACTCAGACTTTATCTCAGTCTGGCACGTAACTTCCAAGGACGGACTGTGGCCTCTTTTGTTGACTAGTTGACCTGTCCCTTGGGAGGCAGTCCTAAAGGGCAAAGGAGTCCAGAAAGGTTGGGTATTCTTCAAGTAGGAAATCTGAAAGGCACAGGATCAGGCTATCCTCATGTACTAAAAGATTAATCAATGGGTGTGTGGGATTAAAAAAAGTTATAAAAAAGTTATAGATGGCTCAAAACAGCCCTGGGACAGGAGAGCAGGGCAAGTTCTGCCAAAGTGTGACAGTACACTGCCAAATCCCTCTCCCACCCCCACCCCTGGAGCCAGCCCAGAATGGCTATCAGCCATTGGAACACCTGAAACCCAACAGCACAGCCCCGAGGCCCTAACCCAACCCCAGATGGCTGGAAGACTGGAAGCCCCAGCTGCAGGGAGCACATTGAATGCTTGTTTTAAACTTGTGCCTAGTTCCCTTATTTTCCAAAGTTTGCCAGTAAAAGTGTGGTATCTTGACCCCCTGAGAAGTATTGTAGTGTTTCTTCTGTGCATGGTCTTGAGGTATACCACTGGGTGGGTTTTGGGACCCTTGTATCTTTTTAAATGTAAAACCCTTTCAATGAACTTGTGACTTGTAACCCTTACAACGTGTTAACAACGGGGAAGCAGACCAGCCTGGCTGAACAGAGAACTCTGGCTGGAACTCAGCGTAAAAAGTAGGAATTCATCATCTTTGGAAGAAGGGGCAGGCAGCTCAGGAAGACTACAAGGATGTCATGAGGTTGAGCAGGTTAAAAATTAGAAGAGGCAAAGATCTTTTCCAACCATCATGATTCTGTGATTGCATCCAACATATAAAGCAATTGTTATACACACACACACACACATGTAAACAGAATGCTTGCAATCTTGGGGACCAAGTTTAAGGAAACCATCCTGAGGACATCTGACTTCTTTTTGCGTTGTAGATCCTGAACTGGGAGATAAATATGGAGTTTTGTGTATCAGATACAGAAAATACATTTAGATCATGGCTACCAGTATCAGTCATTCAGTGCAAACAGCAGTTAGTAGATTTTTAGAGGATGGCAAGATGAATACTGCATCTGAAAGTAAATCATTTGTGCCAATACAGATGAGCAAAACTCATAATGATAGAGAGATGTCTCTGAATAAAGATTAGGTAGAATTTGACCCCAAGTAATAAATGATTGACGAGAGCATACAAATTTTAATAGATGACACCATTTGAAAATGATTCTTTAATTCATTAAAGTACTTATTAGTCATACATTCTAAAATTCAAAATAGTATCTTAATTTATACCTTAATCTATGTTAATAAAAACAATTATTAGACAGTTCTTTTCTCACAAAAAAACTTCATATGCCTTTATTATCAGTGATAGGAAATTTCATTTCCTGAGCTGGCCAGAAATCTCTGTTGAATTTTCTACAGCTGATAACTCGAAACCATTCTTTTCATTGCAATAAGCTTCCTCATGTCAGAATTTATTTATTTTTTTCTTTGCTGTCTTCACTTGTCTCCTGCAATTATGGTCATTTTTTTGATAGGAGATCCTCTTTGTTTCCTGGACATATTTGGTATAATGTTCTCACAGATCAGCTTTTGTTTAGATATATTTAAAAATTGAGTTTCCACCGAAAATCAATCCAAAGATCCCATCTACAAAATTTATTAAAATAATCTCCCTTCTCCCTTCCATCCAAAAAAAAAAAAGAGATTTTTTTTAAGTTCCAGGGCCTGTGTTTTCAAAATACAACAAATTATTGATGATATTAAAAGATCTAATAGAATTGCCTCCCCTTCGTTGATATACTGATGCTTCTCCCTATGCTCTCTATATTTTTAATGCTTCACAGAATGTGATGAGAGAACAATCTCCTGAAATATATTATTTTGCTTACTGTATAGGAAAACTGATAAAGCAAGAAAAAATTTCAGGAAAACTAGTGATAAATTACTACTTTTAGTTAATTAGATTGGTAGTGAAGACTTTATTACAGGCAAAGCAACATAAAAATATTTTCTCAAAGCATAGTTCCTTGCATACTCTTTTCCAGGAAAATCATATGTGTATATTCTCTTATTCAGAGCATACTTAGTCACTGAAGACTGCAGCTTAATGACAATAGTTCAATGGGCAACATGTATCTATGTTCGTATACAGCTGGACTTGGTATTCTTACGGGTCTTTCCCTATGCAAATGGCTCTATGATTCTGTTCTACAATGCTCATGTCTTGAGTTTCAGACTCTCTTCATTTGAACTTCCTCAAAGCATAATTTGCTTTATAATGGCATAATTTGCGCCATTTAACTAGTTGAATACTAAATAAAATCTTACTGGTAACATGCCTAAAGAAAAAAAAAAAAATCAGCCACTTTATCAAGAGACTTACCTGTTTTTTATGATTATTGATGAAACATGTCCTGAGAAATCTTATTGGATTTGACTTTGAGAAAGGACTAACTATTGAAAGCTGAGAACAGTTCAACCCATATGTTTTCCAGCACTGAAGAATAGCAGTAAGATAATCAGAAACACTATCTTACAGTAAGCAGCTGTTCTAAAGATGATCTCCTGTTTTGCCTGAGTGAGTGAAAGGGTGTTTTACACAAGCTGTAGATAAACTAATAATTAGATAGGAGATCTCCCTGATAGGAGGATCTTGATTCTCACATTCACTGAGAAGAGACAGTGCAATAATCACTGCTTGGCAATGTAAGCTGTGGCATCAAGGCCACGTGTATAAATGTGAGAGACAGAGACTATGGTTCTAAATTAGATATTTGAATTTTGTTACATTTGACAAATACGGCATGTGGAAGTTTCAATTCATTTTCTCCTTTAAAGAGCAGCCTTGTTTTAAAACTTTGGATAGACTTTTACTGAACTGGAAATAGAAAGATCAATATTTAACACTACAGCCTCTGCTTTCTTACCAACATATTGTCAACTACAGAAAGAGATATGCTGCTGTGTTTTAATTTATGACACTGAAAAAAACCAGGAAATTATATATAAAGGTAAGAAACTCTGCAATTTCTTGTCTGTATCCATTAAGATCAGTGAGGGCAACTAAATGAGCATCTGCAAGACATTTTTAACTGTTAATCATATACAGGACATGCTCTTCATTTTTATCTTATTTGTGATATGGCAGAGTAACATGGCCTCTGATAATCCAGGTCTTAAAGTGACAGGATTTTTTTATGCTGGAAAAGTAATGCATTCTCCTCTCAGCTTTTGAAACTCAGGTCTACAGGAAATGAAGTCAAGTTCTCAAGCAAGCAAACCTTTAGTTCAAGTGCTTTTTACAAAGTATTATATTCCCACTTATGTAGAAGCATTTTAATTTTTCAGCCCAACATTTTTGAAAACATGTTATGAATGTGTAAATGTTCCTCTAGGGCTGAGTGAAGCTAAGTAATTCCTTTTGTAATAATGGATGCTATTATAATGGAATACAGGGGAGAGAACAGAAGGGGTTTTGTAACAATAAACCAAAATGTACCTATTGTGCCATGAAACAAGGGCATTTGGTGTCAGAACCATTAAAAGTCTGAAATCATAATTGAAGCTATGAATTAATTTATTTTAATTAATGGTTTTGAGAACGGCTTACGGAAAAAACACAGAGCTTAGTGAATAAGAAAATGTTTTCTGAGTGTTTATATATTAGTCCATTTTTTCCATTATGCGATAATTAGCAATAATTCTCTTCAAAAAAAATTTGCTCGAATCTTAAAACATCATAATAGCTAAAAAATTTGCAAGCTTTCAGTTAGATTTTGGTTCTTCTTCTTTCCCCGCTCCCCCTCACCCCTGAAGAACTGAACAGTGTTCAGACTAACTCTTAAGTTCAGCTGAACTTCATCATCTGTACCTGACTTTTGTGGATTGTATATGTGGTCCAGATAGTAGTCCAGCCATCCAGACTCAAAAATTAGTTGTCATTTCTTTATATTTCCTGAAAATGAAGGATTTCTGCAAAAATCTAAATCCATTTGAGAACTCTAGATCTCTTCAGAAGCCCAAAAACTATGTTATTCCCAAAATCTATCTCTTTTGCAGTCTTACACAAGGAAATCATGGAACAAGACATTGTACAGCATCAAAAATTGGTTTCAACCTCCACTTGGCCTTCCTAACTTTAGTGTACCTGGTAGCTGGGCTCCCTGCAAAAGAAGGCAACTATTATTTAACATTGATTTTGCACATATTGATCAAAGGTTTATCTGTTTCTGTGTCCATTTTCCTTGTTTCCTTTCCTAGAATGGTGTCTTTTCACTGAAGACTTTCCTGGGAGTTACTTCTCATCTGTAGATGGCTGTAATGCAACTTACACTTCTTTCACAGTAAAGGCTACCTTTTTTTTTTTTTTTTTTTTTTTTCCCATGGTGAGGAGCAGAAAGCAAACTCTCTGAAACACTGTTATTCTGCTCTCCCTCAACGGTATTAGCATCTTCACTCTGCTAGCAGGGAGAATTATTATTGACAAAGCTCCTGCAGCTTTGTGGCTTCTCTCTCCCTTACCATGGACTGTTACTAAGCAAGACAGCTCTAGAGAAGGTGAACTGCATGTTGGAACTAATCTGCCAATGTAGGATGGCACATAGAGAGATTGCGAGCTGAACTCTGTAACTTGTGTACGAGCCCTAGTGAACCAGACTGTCCTGCTCACCTACAGTGACTCTTCTCACAAAAAACCAGATTCAATTCTTCTTAAATCCGAGTCCTTAGGGATAATATGAATACAAGTCAAATGCTGACAGTCTTATTTACTTTTTTCCTTGTAAAATATCCTGTTCTGAAGTTCTGCTTTTGTGGTAAATTTGATAGAACACTTTGAGAAATGTGATTTTTGGCTGGATAACCGAAAGGGTGAAGTCATGAAGCACTTGTTTGTAAAGGCTTCTCAAAGAGCCAAACTCTTTTAAAAAAAAATTACCAAACTAAGAAAGTAGGTATGTGAGAAAAATGAAAAATATACATAGTATTGGACTTCTGGGAGGGGATTATGCTGTAAAATAGACACAGGTGAATGAAACATTTAAATAAATTCCTTTCTAACATTATATGGCTGGCAGAACATCTCACATAATGAGTTACATTGCAGCCATCTCAATGATGAAATTCACAATGGTAAAGAGCATATGGTATATACAAAGAGACATACATTAATGACTTTTAGAAGCTGCTACATTAATCTAGCTGCTCTTTTTACGTCTTCCACTTGACTCAATCCTCAATGTATGTTAGAACAATTTTGTTAATATAACATAAATGTTAATTCTAAGACTGATAAATTTTTAAGGTTTTGTTTTAGCTGGATGTTTTTGCATTGATTAAGTTAAAAATTACATTATTTTGTAACAGTTGGAATATTGGGTTTTTTTTTAAAACATAGAAAAATATTGCATTGTTTTTAGTTGCAAACTGATTATCACATTGTTCAGAAATATGTCTGACATCTTGAAATTGCTCAATAAATTTACATTTTTTCCCAATTCAACTTGTAGCAAATCAGAAAGGTTTATTAAAGTATTTTACATTTGGAATGTTATTAAAATTAACATGGTCATAATGGATTTTGTATGCAAGTTCATATGTTAGCCTTCCATTTCATGTCATAGCAAGGTAGGACATATTTTGAATTTCTTTTCCCTTTTTTGTTCTTATATAAAAAAATATATTGAACTGTATGAATATCTACCTGTACATTCAGCATCTTTTATATATTTTTAGTGATGAAGCTCTTTGTGGTTGTTTGTTTTGTCTTTGTCTTTCAGTACACTGTATCTCTATTGGGTTGCTATCCTCAGTATATTGAATTATTTTTTTTACTTCTTTTTAATGTTGCAATGATTTAAACTGGATACATGCTGCAATCAAATCAATCAAATGAGAACTTCTAGTTACTTTTTGCTTATTTTAACTTTTCTGCCAAAATGGCAATTTGTTTTCCTTTTTATTTTTTCCCTTAGTACTTTAACTTACTTGCTTCTGTCTAGTTTTCATTCTCAATCACTGTCACTGTTTTTTGTTCTCCTCTGGTTTCATCTTTGTCCAGCCGTTGAGTGGCTCACTGTATCTTTGTCCCTGGAAGAAAACTTGTAAGGAGCATTGTGTAAAACAAGATGTCTGTCTTTGTAATGACCTAGTTACTTTCCAAGTTTCTGTTGAAATGATATAAAGGGAACCTTTACTGAGTTGAGCAACTTGGTTTAAGGAGTCTATTAGTAGACAAATCAGCGTTTTTCTCATTTTCCCCTGCATTTTGTTGAGAATATTTTTCTCAAAAAGTTCTGACCTTAAATTCTAGCAAAAAGTACTCCAGTCCGTGCTTAGTGAGCATGTAATTCCAGTTCCACTAGAGCAGTACCTTTTTAGCTCACCTTCCATTAGCAGCAGTTCAAGTTTCTAAGTACATACACCACGTTTTTTCAGTTATATTATTTGGTTTGTGTTCCTTTATAGCCAATAGGGTTTTTTTTGTAGATGTAAACATTCATTGGTGCATGGCTATTGCATATGTGCAAAACTGTTCAAATAATGAACATCTATAGTTCTACTGAGTATCTGTATTGATTGTACAGATAACTGCCCATGTTTTAGAAATTTTCTTTGAAAACTGAGCTGTTTGGTGACTGAGAAAGCTTGGATATGTTATAAAGGCAGAGGGAGATTTTCTAAATAAAAACTTCAGGTAATATACAAGTGATATTTGTTTTGCTAGATTTTATATACTTGTAGGATAGAGAAATAGGAATGCTTTATATTGTTTACTGTGATTCTCAGAATAGTATATGACACTGCTATAATACAGAGAGCGGTTATTTCCCTCTAAAGTTTGAGTAAAAACATGGGAGTGAAGAATTTTCCAGTGTCTTGTTCTATAACCTTTATATAGCACATTTGTTTGGATTAGAATAAATGCTCTCTGCAGTAAGTAACATTTACCAGAAGATGCAAAAACCTCATACACCTATGAAACCCCCCCCAAAAAAAAACAAAATAAAAAGCCTAATGAAAAAGACATGTTGGTTGCAGCTTTCCAGAAGCACAAGTGGGTATTTGTGCTATATTTTCAGTACTCTGTTAGAAACATGTTAAACAGGTCCCATTCCCAGAAAATCTGGATTTCTAGCAAATTTTAAAGTGGAACATTTGTACTGCAAGTCACTAATGACTTCTAAAATTTGAAAACTTAGGAAACTATAACTGTATTCATTGTAGAAAATTTTCCCTGAACACAGGATTTAGCATAAGAATACTCACAGAGAAAAAGGGATATTCATAGAGAAATAAGTAACAATAGTAAGAAAAAACAATAAGATTTATTTTATTTTAAAGAAAATCCTGCTTTTCAAACAAAGTCTATCTAACTTGTTCTCTCAGAAATTCTGGTGGAAAACAGCTGATACAAAAATCATAAAATACTAGGAAAATCTCCATCAGAACCTCATTTATGCCTATTGGGTGAAAGCCAGCACTAAAGGCAATGGAACTATTATTCCAGGGCTGGATTTGGCCCAGATGTCTGTCCTTTTTGCACATGTGAAAGCATATTAAACTTATGGCTCTTTCAATGATATAATTTGAGGCCAAAATATTGTTCTTGTTGTGGAACTTAACTTGAACTTCATGTAAAATTTGGCTATTGTATTCATATAGGGATAAATCCTATTCAGACATGACTTATAGTGGGTCTATGTCAGGAAATCTGAACAGGATATCTTATAAGTGCTTGACTTCTTTTATTATGCTCTAAGTTTGCAGATGGATGGCTTCTTGCGCAGGGCATAATGATTGGGTTAAAATCACATATGTGTCAGAGTTGTAATATACTTTTCTCTTACAGTGTACAAGACTAGAGACACGGAGAGAATTTACAGGAAAATGACAGGATGATGAAAAAAGATGATGTTAGCAAGACCTTTCATTTCAGTTTATTGAGGAAATAAGATCTCAAGAATGACAGTCATGTAGAATGAGTTTATGTTCATAAGAGAGGTGGGGGTTAGAGCTTAGGCAGGAAACTGGCAGTTCAGACTGTAGTGAAAATTCAGGTCCTGGAGCTGCTTGTTTGCTGAGTAGCTGACGCGCTGGATCATTGGTTAAAGAGGAAATCAAGTTACTGATATTCTGTTTTAGAAATGATAGTGAAAACCACATAAATACAATAACACATAGAAAAGCAAAATAATAATTTTAACCACTTCTATGTGCTGGTATATAATAGGGGGGAAATCCAGAACTTCTGGGTTCAATCTACACTCATTGTACCAACTTTCATTACACATGTAAATAATATATTACTCCAGTCTGCACAGAATCTAACAAAGTTCTATTTTACCTGAGCGGGTTAGACTTAAGTTCCACTTGATAAAGAAAACTTCTTGAAGCCTGCTCACATAAAATAAGACCAGACAGGCTGTAAAGTCTGAATATAAGCCACAAATAGAGCTATACATATTTTCCTAATTTTCTGAATATAAATCTGTTTCTGAATATAAAAAGATGGCAGGTATCTGTTGTGAAATTTCTTTTGGTGGAAGTGCTTCTCTGCCATGATATACTTTCGCTATAAACAGACTTCCGCAAAAAACCTTTCAGGACCTGTTGGAAGTAAACCTCTGTTTTGTTCCTGGAGCTGGAATTGGCATGATATAGACTGCTGTAGCAGAAGTCCCTAAAAGGACACATCTTCCTATAACATAGACAAGACTGATGACCTCTGCTGACTTGCTGGTGGGAGCATCTGCTCTCACATCAGGGGCTCCTCATTACCTGTCCCTGCACAGGCAAGTAATGATTTTCAGAGGAAATGAAGCTGAGGACAAAAGTAATCTCCCAGAAATGAAACCATTAAGACTTGATGGTGGCAATAACAACAGATTTCAAGGAGATTAGAAAGATAAAACTCATTTATAAATGAGCTGATTTTCACTGGAATTGATATTAGGAGAGAACATGCTTCAGGTTCTTTTAATCCGGAACTGAAGTTTTCCCTTTCCACTCTTACACTCTCCTCTGCAGAAATAACCTTCAAGCCAAGCAAATACTTTGGCTTGGGGAAAGCTCAAGCATTGTTGAATACTGTAAACATGTTCACGTCACCTCTGAATCAGTTCATGAGTAATTCTCTGCCAAAAAGCTGTCATGCCTTCCTGCCATCCTGGTTTCCTGATCCTTATAGTCCTGTTCTTCACTGTTACCTTGCTAGAGGAACTGGCATGCAGCACAGAGGCTCTGGCAGGTGTAGATGATGGGAGCCATGATAAAAGACGTTTCACTTTTGCCTACAATAATTTTCTGCTAATAAATTGCTTTCCAGAGCAATATTCAGTTAACACTTTTTTTCATACGGTAGGTTTCTGAACAGTGAGAGACTTGAACACATTTGCAAATGTTTTGTTAAGTCACAGCAACATCTATATCTTCTGAGAGCACTATGAGAATATTTCCCCTATAATTTAAATTTTTATGTAGAGTAGTATTTTCACAAAAATCTTGGAAGGCTGTCATTCATTGTATTTTCCTAGTTTAAACTGTTTCTGTAGGTTGCTTCTCACTCTGCATATGTAGTGTGAGAGTATTCTCTTCTACTAAGGGAAATCTACTGCAAGTGTTGAAATGCTGGTCCTTTGTGAAAAAAAAAAAAAATAAAAATGCACCTGGCTTTAGAGATTATTTGTCCCTTACAAAATTATATCTGACTCCAAGTCATGCTGTGGTTCCTAATATTTTTGAATGCTTTTATTGATCTTTAATAATTAAGGTCATAAACTTTAACAATTAAATAATAAGATTATCTAATAAGGGTTTATATAACAGACTGTAATGATTTAGTTTCTGAGTAAGTACAGTAGCATAGTTGAAAACATAACGTGGCAAAATGAAGCAATGTGTACTTTTCCTCTTATTTTATCATTTGTGATGGGATAGAAAGAATCTGAAATCCTAAGTGATGTATTCAAACTGGCTTAATATTTAAAAAGTAATCCAAATGGGGGACTTTATGTTTAATTCCTATATCCACGTTCCTCATCTTTTTTTGGTTTCTTTGCAGATATTCTTTCACTTTGTTTCTTTTTCAAGCCAAAGCTGACCGTGAAATAAGACATCAGCTATGGAGTATACACAATTTTAGATAACAGTTTAACTGTTACTCAAAATAGACTTTTAAATGATGCATTTGATTATTTTTTCTTAATCGGTTATCAATATTAGAATCACTAACAAAAAAAGAGGATTAGAAGTAGATGTTTCATATAAACTTTCTTGTACTGTGATATATCTCTCCTTGTCATAGGTATATATCTGATTCTGGAGGTCTTTTCAGTGAAATGATAGTTTATATCAGAGAATAAATTGCTTGTATGTTTTATTTTAGAAAACATAAAGAACACCCTTCTCCCTGTTGTTTTTTTATAAAACAAACAAACAAACACTGTTATTAGGATATTTACATTTAATGTTCTTGCAATGGATGGTATGGTTTGCAACAGTCCTCCCATCACTAGAGCACTCCACTGTTTACAGAGAATGTATTGTTTAGAGTAGTTCCACTTCAAGTCTGGTTTCAACATTGCACTATAGCTGGAAAACAAATTGATATGAGAATGAATGTGGTTTGAATGAAGGTTTTAGCCTGCAATTGTAGAAGCTCCTTGGACTCACAACAATTGTAGAGGGAATACAGTTCCACTGCAGACTAAATTAATAGACATCAGGTGTCATATACAGATTTGCAATTTCAAAATGGCTTTTACTCAGAACTGTTAATACTTTTATTATTTCATTTAAGAAAAAAAAACCAAAGCATTCAAATGTTTTTAGATGTTTTGATAATATTTGCATGAAAACCATGAACGTTGTTGAGAAAAGGCTTCTTTAGATATATGCATAAATTGAGGCCTACACATCTAAAAGAAACCTCCGATTAACCAAGTTCATTCATATAATATACTTCTGAATGTGTGTGTGTATGTAGATGTACATACATATGTATGTGTAAATATATAGATATGCATGCAAACACATTTTTTAATCTATGCAACTGTATTCATCTGGATGATGTAAAGGTACCACTTTAGGTTTCTTTTCAAAGCAGTAATTTAGAGGCATTTATAGACTTTGTCTCTTTGAGCAGATACAAATCATACCAGGCAAACTATAACATACTGCTTCACATATAGCAGCTTTTCAGTAGTGCCCTTTTTGAGTTCAGGATTAGATTGCACCCAGACAATATTAACCTTAAGAAAGAGGGAAGAATAGAATGGTCTGGTCTTTCAAGAAGCTCCCGGTTGGCTGACTTTGATGGCCAAAATACAAATGGGACTAGCTATTTCTATTGAAAGTTCTTGACATTTACAGAGATATTGGGGGAAAAAAAGAAGCCAAACTGGAGGTTTGCAATCTGGTCTTGAGGCTGCACGATCACGTTTTTGTCTTGATGTCGCAGCTAGGAACCATTGATCTTTACTTATAAAACATGCCGTAATGGCAATGCTATCATCCCTCTCTCTGAGGTAACATGCCCAATCTTGCCACCTGCAAAAAGCTATCCTTTTAAGGTCTTTCAGATAATTGACCTACTTTCTGACACAAATGTAAAACAAATTCCTTCTGCTCATTTTTTTGAGAAGCCTTGAATACCACGTCCCTACCTGATTTCATTCTGGCTGTCAATACGCTGATAAACTGATTTTTACATCAGGCTGTGGCTAGGTAGTTCAATGAGAAATAAATCACATCTTCTGTGACTGAAATTCAAGTCAGTGAATTTCTGGATCTACTGTATGGGTGAGCATCCACGGTTTGCTCAGAGACATGAAGTTTTCGTCTTTGTAGATATTCAAAATCTGGTTGGGCAAGACCTTCATCAAACTGCTGTACCTCACCCTATTCTGAGCAGAGGGTTTGGAGTAGGCAGTTTCCAGAGCCCCATCCCTCTCAACACTTCTATTAATGTGATTCTTTTTTCACTACTATTTAGAGAAATATTTTACATAAAATATCATTCTTGCAGAGATGAATAGATAAAGGTAATATAAAATAAATAACATGTGTTAACAAATAATGTTATTACCAGATTTTTCAGTTTCTGTATCTTCAACTTTAACAAAACTAAACAATTAATCAGACATGTATTTCTAAGCCTGTTTTCCAATAGTAATTTACTGTTTTCTGTTACACTATTTATTCAGTTTATATTGATATGAATATTTTCATTATTAGATATAATACGTATTTCAAAGCAACTTACTTATGAAGAAATAGGGACTCTAGAGAAATCCTGAAAAAATAAATATCATCATTTGCTACCATTAAGATTAGTTTCTGTATTAGGTCATTTTTTTTTCAGAAATAAACCCTTCACTGTTGGCATATAACACAACCAATTATCTCACATTTTGAATTCCTCTTTTGTTAGCAGTAAAATAAAAATATGGATATGGATTGGTTTGATCTGTTCAGTATTGTAAAAAAGGAAGAATATATCTTAGGGAATTATGCCAGTTTTAAATACAGTACCTCTGGAAAGATGATGTCATTGATAAAATGCATGTAACTTTCAAAGGAAAAAAATGGTTATATAATTTGTATGATTAATGAAGAAAATAATGCTAATTAGATAGTCAGCTTGAAAAATCATATTGAAGAAAGTAATGTCACAAAATAGATTGGTGTATCTTTATATTACATTCCCTAGCAACTACAGATGTACAAAGCTATCAAATATGATATAGTGTGTTGATAAATTAAATGGCTTGCCAGTTTGCAGAAAATAGCTATTGTAAAGGGTATGACGACTGATCTGTCATAAATCTTTTGGCTGATATGCTAATCAGCTAGATTTCTTGGTGGTCGTGGAGATAGCTATACCATGTTTCATGGATAAAGAATATGGGATTAAACAAAGGCAAGCACTAGAAATGAAAAAGAAACAAAAACAAAACTACACTAACAATGTATAACAGACTTCCAAAAAAATATAAAAATAAGTGCATTTTATTAACACAGTATAATTTTTGGTGATTTTACATGAAAATAAAAAAAATATTATTGTCACATGAAAATTTATCTCTAAAATTAAAAGGAAAACTTTAGAGTTTTAAGTTAAATTGTGGTTATTCTGACATCCCATAGATCTATTTTTTTTTTCTGTGAACTGGTTTGGATGACTTATAGCATACAACATAAGTAGAAACTCTTCTATTTTAATGAAAATTTAGCCAAAAACCTCCCCTACTTTTAATAAGACAGTTGTGTCACTCTGTTACTCCTGAAATTCTCATTTTCAAGTTCATTTCATTATTTCTGGTAGAAAAAATCAGAATTAGTTGTGGACTTCAAATTTTAGTTCTGCCACTCCTGCTCTGAACTGTTGTCTCTCCTCGTCTGTGTGTCTTGTTTTTTGTAGTACTGAGAATATGTTTTTTTGTACTCCATGAAGCAGTTACAGGAAAAAATTTGAAAGAACTAAAATAAAGATAGATATTATTATTTACAAACCTGGGCTATATTCAGAATTTTATAATGGCTCTATGTTATTGTCCCATACATCTGTCTAAGTATATTAAGTAGTAATGGCTCAACAACAGCAGTTGTGCAGGGAGAACAAGTTCTGTTTGAGACCTCTACACTTACACTGCGTGGTGCTGGGAGTTTTGCTTTCAGCTATAGCCCAGTCCCTGGGCTGAGCATCTCCACTAATCATGTGTTTCAAAGTGACTGAAAACCCCAACTTACACTGTACACTTACATTTCCTCTAGTTATGTGCATGTGCTGTGCATTTTGGTAAAGTCAGAGGAAAGTTTCTGGTTTAGTTTCCTCTGAAGTAATCCTAGTTTGTGTATACCAGCTCTGCTGAGCAAAACAGTAAGTTAAATGTAAGACTGTTACGAATTTTTTTTTTTTTCATTATCAAAAATACTTTCAATGAAGAGAGCATGTCATCCCATTTTATCTCAAAACTGGTGGAAGGCACCAGTGATTGGTTAATAGATACATGGCTGGAACATTGTAAGCAGTACAATCAGTAGTTTTTTCAGTAGTACAATTAAGAGTTTGGGGATCATGAAAAGATTTAAAAATGCCTTTAATTAGTTTTAAATGCACTCAGTGATTCTTTTCACCATATGAATTAGAGTGTAACTGTGATAGGGTTTTATTTTTTAAAGGGAAATCATCTTGATTTGAAGCTATTAGAGAAGTCAATAAACAAGTTAAGAAAGAGCCATAAAACAGTGGAGCATCAAGAAAACACTTTATGGTGACATGAAACCTTGATCATTTACTTCAAAGAAAAGCAAAAAGTTACAGATGAAGAAAGAATGAAATAGAACAATGGACAGTCCCAGAGCAAATATATTTTCTAAGTGTGTACTGCTTGAAATACACTTCCATGTCTTTACATTTCCCCCTTCACTTGTTAGAGTTTTATTAGAACTATCTTCCTGCGATATTTCAAATAGAAAAAAAACCCTTCAAAAGATATGAAATCTTTCAGAAGAGCTTTCTCACATAAGATACCAAAAGGATTGAAATTGTTATTTAGGTAACTGGAGAAGGGGTGACTGGCTAATAGTGCTTTGGCTGCTGAGAGAACATCTCCAAAGGAATCTGTGCTTCTAAATCTGATGGTGCTTACTCATGCAACTTCGGTTAAATAATTTTACCTGGTTGAAAGGTACAAGTTTTGCTTCCTCACTCCTTCCACTTTATTTCCAGGTATTTTTTATAAGTGGTGTAAGAATATGAGAACAATTTAAAAATAGATTAAAAAAAAAAAAGAAAAGATAAAAAGGAAAAAAGATACAAAATCAATATTTGAATATTTTTTTTAGAAAATCTTTTCAATCTGTAATTATAGTCAAATATTGACTTTCCACAGCAAGACTTTAATTTATTATGTTGTGACTACATCCTGCAGTCTGCTGTTTCGTATCTCATAGTATGCACCAAGTGAAATAATTAGCTTTACATGACATAACAATATTGTAAAGAAGGTGAAATTAAATATCATTATGATTGTTTTGGTAAGACTGCATCTCAAGCAGAAATTATCTTCTAAGTATCAATCCCAGTTGCACTAGTGATATAAATAATTCTTAGTGAGACTCCCTAAACACAGTATACAATTAAGATAACTGAATCTGATGGCTGTCAGGTTTTCCATACTTTTGTAATTTAAAACAATCTCTCACAAACAAGTTCATAGCCTGCATAACCTGTCATTAATATTTTTGTGAGCTTAGGTTTCTTTTATATAACAAAACCTTTGAAAGGACATTGTATTAACTGTTTGAGTATGGTGCCCTTAGAAACCTCTGAAGGTTTTCATTTACTTACTGAGTAGTAATAATGATATAATATCGTAATAAAAAAGAACAGAAATCTTCCTTTCAAAACCGAATTGTATCAGGCTTCATAGCAGTTTCCAAATAAATCCTTGTTTGGACTTTTAACAGCTCACATGCCATCAAAAGAAAAAGTTCTTAGAGAATATCTTGCATTCCTGTTGGGGTGGGCTAGTACTGTAGTACTACTAGGAAAAATCTCTCTTACTTGTTTTGGTCTAAAAAAGACAACAGAGGTATATTAGGATGCTGGGAACAATTTCCTCAGCATAAATATCTAGTTCTCTAAGCACTGGAATTAATGAAACTTCTTATCTCTATCCCTTTTTAAGAGAAAATTGATTGAAAGTTCAGACTGATTTTGTTATAGTTTTCTCTTTGTATGCTCTCTAACGAGACAAAAAGTTGATACTATTGCTTCTACATCTTGGAATCCACCTGGAAAAAACACTGTCAAGACTTTTCTCAGAAACATTCTGCCTCTCCTGTTAATTTCTCTGCAGGAACTCAACTCCTTCCGATTCCTATTTCTGTGTAAGGTTTGGCTGATATATGCCAGTGGGCTCAAAAGCTGTTAGGCAGATTTTATTATGCTCATTTCCATAGCAGCAAGACTAAGAATGAATGCATCTTTTCACAAAACATTAGAAATGACAGTAGAAATGATGTGCTTCTTGATATGCTTGCTCTAAACAACCAGGTGGGAATAGGGAAACAGTAAATGAGAAGAAAGCAAAACGTCAAACAGTTACAATTACAGCTACCTACGTTTGCCTATATTTTGAGCTATTTTAGGTATGAGTAAAGCTGATGTTAGAGAAATATTTCTATTTTTGAACAACAATGACTTCTTTAATATTACATATTCAACTATGTTATTTTTTGCCATATTGGCAACCTTATTTTACCCAGGATGTTTCAAATTTTGCTATACACAGATAATCTTTGAGAGCATCTTAATCTCAGTCAGATATATTGGTATATGGTCTTGCACAGATACCTAATGAA
The DNA here is from genome assembly GCA_035047845.1 of Dendrocincla fuliginosa. Lineage (NCBI taxonomy): Eukaryota > Metazoa > Chordata > Aves > Passeriformes > Dendrocolaptidae > Dendrocincla > Dendrocincla fuliginosa. The sequence continues at coordinate 42,712,729 of JAWWMO010000138.1, read as the reverse complement.
ATGGGCAAACTGACTTCTGGAAATAAAAGCAATAAAGACATTTTGCTATTCATTTCTCTTTTTGTGGTCACACAAGACTGAAGAATTGTTTGCTGTAACATTCCTCTGCAATCACAAATATGTCTGTAACTGACTTTGCACTTATCTGTTGCAAGACACATCAATAAGTAAGAAATAGCTTTTGTAGAGATTCATTGTATGCAGCATCCCTCACCCCTACCAATCGCATTCGAAAAGGGAAAAAACACAATTCCTGAATCACTATGGCATAAAATACTACTGTTATTTGCAGTAAAAAGCAGTAGAAGTAAAATGTTTCCATCAGTAACTAAGGGTAGTTTTACTTTGTAGTACATATGGGTCTTTACAGCTCTTCCTAAATAAATTATCTGGGTGAGTTCATTGGAAGAAGACAACAATATTGCCCAGCAGGGTAATTAGAAGGAGAGTGAAGGGATCCGTAAGGTTGCATAAATGTATTCTTATCATGTTGCCAAGTTTAGGGCTGCTGCAAAAGCAGCCCAGATGGATTTCTCACTTGCTTTAAGTTAATCTAAAGGGTCTGGAAGTTCAGAAGTCTAAACTGTGCTGTGTTATCCCATATCCAGAAACAGGAATGAATATGAAAAAAGTGATCATCACATGAAATTTCTCCCCAAAACTTTACTTATTTTGGAGCATGTTTCTTAACATATTTCTAATGAGATTTTTTCAACATGAGTGCAGAAGGGCTGCAGCACGCAGGAGAATCTGCCTCATAGTATCTTTTCGAGTGCACTTAGTGTGACATTTCTGAAAAATGGCAAAATTTAAAGCACCACTTGATAATGATGGCATTTATCTGACTGCTAATACTGGTTGGTTTGCATAGTGTTTGTACTAGGTTTAAGCCCAGCATGTGGTGAATTGTAATAGATTAAGATAGTGCAAATAGAAAAAGAAGGGGAAGGTTTCGGTGTGGAAGGCAACAGAAGGGACACAGCAGGGACAGGAGTCTCAGCACTACCTGCATCACTGGCAACCACATTAGCATCATGATCCCAGCCTGTCTACCTGCAGTTTCATAGGACAGGTGATACTCCAGACAAAGATCAGTGAGGAAATCCTGATTCACAGAGTCAGGACACAATGGAGATACAGGTCACCCAAGAGGGTCCAAAAAAGTCATATCTGAAACCTGTACAAGGTTGCCAGTCTAAGAATAGTGTAGGGAGGTGAGAAGGACTTGTCAACATTCTTGTTTAGTGGGAAAAAAACACATGAGAAAATCTTTTTCATCCATAACACTTTCATACAACTTGTGTGTATGCAACCAGTTTTACTTTAAGAAAGTCAGCTGAGACTAGCCGGATGAATGTATTTTCGTAAGTTGCTGAATTTACATCAATTTCTTTTATACTGATTTTTTGCATTGTTTTCTACAAAAACAGTGACATATCTGAATTCTTTCCAGTAAAATTTAATAATTATCTAGACTTCAATAGGAATTATGGTTTTCCACATTTGAGTGAAGTTAAGCTTATGAATCACCTAGAAAGTACTTCTTTATTTTTTTGAAAAGAAACAAATATCTATTACTAGTTATTTATAATTGATTTAAACTACCATGACTGGCATTTTCTAGACATTCTGGAAATTATCACTCCAACTGATTGTAAACCTCCATCCCTCAGTTCAAAACCATGATTGTTATCTTTTTGGCTTTGAATGAAACATTTAGGAAGTGTTTATTGTTCATGTTAATCCATGCTGTAGCTGACTTTGCTGTTTCTGTCATCTGTTCTGTCAAACCCTGTTAACAAATAATGCCATTGTCTGAAAAAAGTAAAGATAAAGCATCTCTTGTTATCTCATGTTGCTCTGTGATAAATGGCAAAAAAGTAATTAAACCATGCAAAGCTATGAATCAGTTTAACAAGCAAGTTCTGTTGAAATTGCTGATTATGTTTATTGTAAGGGCATTGGTCATCTTTTTTTTCTGTAAACAAGTGTATAAGTCCAGCTATTGTGCTTTCAGACTTCCATGCCTTCACATTTGTTTCATTGCCCTTTTCCTGAAATAAAAGGAGTATTTTTAGTTTTGATATGTCTGAAACAGAAAAAAACATAGAAATTCTTTACCATTTTTTTTTTAAAAGTGGTGAGATTCAGGATGATGGATAGTAAGATATTGACTTTCAGTACTTTCGAATACAAAACTGAGGTGGGGGAGAATGCAAAAATGTTACAGCATGGAAGTTAAAAGTCAGAAGTTCAGAATTTTTTATAAGCCCTCTGAGCATTCTGATTTTCTCTGCACAGATAGAACGATAATAAAGCCTCATGTTAAACACTTTTGCCCTGTTTTCCGTACTGTGTCCTTTCACTGTGTTCTGTTCTCTGCACAGTGAACATATGGTCTTCCTGTGGTTCCTTGGCAGTGCACAACATAGGATTGCAATACACAGTGTTTGATTCTGTAGGGTCAAAATCTACACCCAAATTCTAGATTCCACTCTCTAATTTTAGCAGTGGCACTCTTCCAGATGCCTGCAGAGTTATTGTGCACACAAAGTAATATTACAGGCACTCTGCTGGTCTATATAGAAGCAAAGTGACTCCACACCACTATGTATCTAATGCTCACTGCTGAGTGTCAACTGTATGCCTGTGATTCCTCTCTCCATTTCAATGCTAAGAATTTGGCAATAAACATAAATATATATTACATAAGCATTTATGATTTTCTATATAAAAATGTATTTATCAATATTTTCTTAGTTTCACTGAAACAAGAGTGGCTCTCTACATCTATTCATAATGACAGTCTGGAAGATTTGCAGCTTTTTCAGTTTAAAATTTCCTCTTCCTTTCCTTGGAACACATCAAATTGTGAGTGTTAAAGTGGTGAAAAGGTAAGAGAAAGAAAAAGAGATTACTTCCTGAATGCGGTGTGGAGAAGTCAGTGTACAGAGTCTGAATGTGCTCCATTCCAGTTACGTTAACAGACTATTTATGCACTTGTTTGGCATCACAAATAGGGGAAGTCAGTGCATGAGCTCTATCTGTACAGGTACAGCTCCAGCCTCCTGCTGACATACTGTAGTAACTGGTGGGATTTATATTGTAATTCTGAGTCCTAAAACTGCCAGGTTTCCAGCTCATCCATGAAAGACAGGAGTCCCTAATCAATAACAGTGTAGGCTACTGGCTTCCCAAGTTTATTCTATATCCTGTGAAGTTTTCTGTTTATACAGGATTTTCAAGGTAAAAATCATTGACTGGTACTCTTGCCTGCAAAGCATTTTATATCTGGACTACAGTGATACGTGAATAATAATTGAATTTTGTTCATGGTGCTTACAAAATGTACAAAAGAGTTGCACTCAGGGAAAGTAAGGAGAATAAAAAGGAGATGGGAACTTCAGAAAATTATAAAAAGGGAGCACTTTAACATAGTACAATGTAATTCCAAAGCAGATGCTTAACAAATTATGGTTTTTATGGGATTTGTTGCAGAAGTAGTTCTTAAAGACAGATTTGAAGAAAACTGAGCTAACATAATGATTTTAAAACTTGAATAATAAACTAGGCTTTGGAAAAATTGCATATGGGAGAAATAGCTATGTAGAAATTCTAAGAAGAAATTCTTAGAGTACTCTTAGCACCTTTGTGTCAAGGCTAATGCCTTAGTCACAGCATACAAGGGGCACATTGTATTTTGCTACTTATATTAACAGTGCAAATCAAAGTATTTTGTTAATGGTTTATAAATCTACTCCAGTTAATAACATCAGTTTTGACTTGGTTTTTTTTTCCTGAAAGCATGCCAGTGCCAAAAATAAAAAAAAGAAAAACAAAGCCAGTTTTGACACTCTTACTGTTACAGCCCCATCAGGGAGGCTATTAAAGTAAATACTTACATCATTTTAATGACGTAAGAAAGGTGCTGAAAAGTACTGAGATTTTCATGAATCAAAACAGATATTCTCTGAGTTTGGAGTATGGTTTCTTTTTTCATTGATTAATTGGTTTTGTTGGCTTTAACAATAGAATTACAATTACAGAAAATCTGTTATGTATCTATATCATCTATATCTATCTATATCTTTATCTCTATCTAACTAATGTATATATCTTATTCCTTCTCAGATACAGGAGGAACTTTGCTGGTATTGGCACTTCTA
>JAWWMO010000138.1:42692984-42705570 GCA_035047845.1 Dendrocincla fuliginosa | reverse complement strand
CTTTGCAGAGGAACTCATATTTTCTGCTCCCCGGTAATGTTTAGTGTAGAGATTAGATGGAAGGCAGAATTAGCTTCCCTCATCATGCTGGTGATTGTGCAATAGTTAATCCATATATTGTGCTGTCATTCTACAGAGCTGGCATATGAAAAGCATGTGTCTTGTAGAGCTACATAGCCCCGCTGTCAGCAATCTAAGCATGAACTGACATAAATTCAGAGAAAGATGCTGAGGGAAATTTTCTTTTGTATATATTCTAAGTTATTGAAATCTAGTGTTGAAGCATAAAAACAAATAAGCTTGTGTGCTTTAATTTCACTAAAACCAAGGTTTCTCATTTTTAATTATGACAATGTATCCATTCTGCTTTGAGTTCTTTCAAAAAAACAATGTATAGTGACACATAAAAAAAATTAGTTGGATATATTTAGAAAAGGTTGCATGTAATCATTCTCTGTGTGAAACAGATCTTTCCTGTAGCAAGTTGTTTGGTTTTTTTTTAAATGCTTAAAGGTAGACAGAAGTATATCTAACAAAATCACAAAATAACTCCAAATAAATCAATTTGAAAACTGAATTATTAATACATGTTTTTACAGCATGTATTTTATGCAAAGTGGATTCATCTTTAGGTTTAATAACAACTTATTTAGCAATTTGAAAAATCTATCTGTAAATTCATAGCTTCAACCAAGCCTATTCTGTGTGACTTGTGTACAGAAGCACTTGTTCCTCAGCAACATCAAGCTCTGAAAATAAGTGTTGCATGACCAGAATGCATTTGAAGGAAACTGGTCTCTGTGTTGTGCCAGATATATTGGTAGGTAAGAGATAAATATCCCAAGCGTGATGTAGTAGAGGCACTTTTTAAAAGCTGTGCTTTATCTGCAGTGCACTTCCATGAGTAAACAACTGTCTATCTACAGAAGCTCAGCTCTCATGCTTTGCTGTACTTTGTACAGCATAAGCCCATCTAAGATACATGTAAATCAAAGTAATACAATTTGACAAATACAAATTCACACATCCTGATCCTGGGTCTTATATTATTCAAATCACTAGTATTTTGAAGTACAGATGCACTAGGCTGAAATGTTTATAATTTCTTAATGCTGCATTTTGAAGGTTATAACAATAAATGTCTCTATTTATATGAGACTGGAATAGAAATAAGCTGCATTTCTTTAAGAAAATGCAAATCTGTGCCACCCTGATCAAAGATCCAGCTCCTTAGCAGTTTAGCACTGTATCTCCAACTGAGTAAAATTACTTTCAAAGTTACTATTAAATACAACCATTTTTTTCAGATTCACCACTGAGCAGTATTTTGTAATGTTCAAAGGATTTAATAACAGTAGAAGATGTTTTTTTCTTTCTGGATGAAGGTCAAAATAACTGTAATAGTATTTATACAGAATCTGCATGTCTATTTATAATAATATTTCAAGAAGAATGTATACATATAGAATATAAATATGTAAATATAAATTCTACAGAACTTTCAGTTTAAAATGTATCTAATTCTTTTTAACTGAAAGTACTGTAAGGGGGAAATGTTAAAATGTATTTGATAAGTGAATGTGGCTTTTTTTTTTGGTTACAGAACTGCTCATTATTTTTCAGTATAGCATCTCCTTGTATTGGTGCCATTTGAGCCATAATAATTAAACAATTCACATGAGTTTCACAGGGGTTAAGATTCAGTGGCAGAGCCCATTGCCTGCACTGCTGACTGCTGCTTCTTTGCACTGCCCACCACTGCATCCATCTGCTTGGCTTTCATTTGCTATTCAAATTGTTTTTCAGTGTGTTTATGATATAATTCACATTAGTATTGATAATCATCTCTCAGAGTTTCAATGCCTGACAGAAGTATGTAGAACAGTCACAGAGTCCAAGAAGCCTGTCCTTAGAGAATGTTATTCAAATATCCCATTCTGAGGGAAAAGCTCTTTATTTTCAGTCTTGTTGAAGGTAAAGAGGATTAGTAAACAGTAGTCATTTAGAAAACAAAAAATGCAAACACTAGAATATCACATTGCTAGGCATTATATAGATACATAAATACTGTCCCACGTGTGAGGACTTCATACCTTACTAACATATGGTCTTGCCTAAAGCACTGAACAAAAATAATATACTTGGAAAAGTCTTTCTACATGATAAATAATTTTATTTTTACTATGTTCTATAATTATTTTTGTTCTGTTCTTTTGTTTGCCACTTTAGTGATCTCAATGTGCCGTAAGTACATAGACAAGAAGAAAAAAACTGGTTTATTTTTTCAATTATCAAGTTATTTTATGTTTGTAATATAAAAACACATGAATTAAAACCTCAATACTGTGAAACCCACAAACCTCCAATACCATGGTTTGCTTCTGTATCTGCACTTTTGTGGCTTTTTTAACTGCTTGAGTTCATGCGCACAAGAGCGTAACATATGGTGGCTTCAAAGTGTAAACACTTAACAGAACTGGCTAGCTGATTTCTCACAACACAAAGGAGAGGGAGTTAACACTTAGAAACAGGTTCTCTACAAACCAAATCAGCAGTTTCATGATACCAAAGAAAGTCGCGTGGAAGATGCCTGAGGGAAGGAATGCCTGAAACCCACCTTCCACTGGACTTCACCTCTTCTCTGTAGCTTTATTGGAGAGTGGCTTGTCCCAATATTAGCAGCTGCTCTTTTCAGAGGCAAAGGCTGCCTTTTAGGAGTCCTACTTGCATTCAGGATTTTTTTTTTCCTACCTAAAATGCACTGATTTAGAGCTGTTCAGTATTTAAGAAATGTGAAAGAGTGCTCCTTTATAAAGAATAGTGTAGTGCTTAGGTATGATTGAAATTGGAAGATCTACCTTGTATACTGCATTTCCAGCTACACTACCCTGGACTTTGTCTTATTTTACTCCATTAAAATATAATTGGATAACGAGGGCTGTGTTATAAGTAAAAGGCAAATATTTGATAAAAAGATCCAAAAAGGTTGGTTTGCTGACTTCAGTGGTTTCCTTAGCAAGATAATTAAGCTCACTTCCCTGGTTTCCCAAGTTGTAAAAAAAAAAAAAGGTAATTCCTATTTCATTGATTTCTACACAACTTTGGAGACCAAGAAGAAAATAAATCAGAAAATACTTTGTTAATCTCTTATGATAAAACTTTGGAGAAGGAAAGAGTTCTAGATTTTGGTCCATATTCCTAGAAGCAGCCACATAAAATGAATAAATTGGTTTGCTAAAATACAGAGTGTGGGAAGGTAGTGCCTTACCTATTGGATTACATATTCCTACTCCATCTCATACCTTCTGAATTGATTAAATTTGAAATTTTTGTTATACTCTTATCATGAAACAGGCAGATATGATTTCTCTGCCTTAAAGAAACCTAATAAATTTGAATCTTGGTCAATATTTTGAATAAATTTGAATATTTTGGTCAATAAGGCCAATGAAGGCAAATTTCTTCACTGCTTCCTGTAGTAGAAGTGATGTATTTTTCTGCTATGCAATTTCAGCAGTGAAATATTCTTAAATATGAGGCTCACTTGGATTGTAAAGAAGACTTGAATGACTAAAATTTCAACAGGCAGTATTTATTTGCCTATGTAATCTGCTGGAAGTGTGTTGATGTCACCAAAAATAGCTAATGTTTTGTAGGTTATTGATGGATCTAGGTGGAAACTTCACAGTTTGGGTTTTAAGGGGGAGTTGGTTGCAAGGTAAAAAAATAGTCTCTGCTTATCTGCGTGATCAGAAAGCTGATGGTCAACACATTTCCACAGATATGAATCTAGTACAGCTCTCTAGGGCTTGCCAGGCATGCAAGCATTCTGTTTTAGCAGTGTGCTTGGAATGAGAAGCCAAAGGAAACAGAGGCAAGTCATCTGTCTCTTAGTAACTGAGATAAAGTGAGTGACACTCTCCGTTCAATCAGAAAGGTTTGTTACAGTTTGTACTGTATGAGGGCAAACCAGCCACTCCCTAAAAAAGCCTTTGTGAAACAATAGATCTAAGATTTCCCTATATCAGTTATCAGCCAGTCTTGAAAAGTTCTTTAATTGTTCACTTCATTATCTTTATTTATACTTGATGCAAAACCAGTCCCTCTCATAGATTGTATTTAATCATAGAAATCATTGTTGTGTTCCACCCGGTAATATTATTGTTTCTGTATGAAGAAATCAGCACAAACTTGTGTGCCTTTCTGGGAAAAATTAAAGACAGAAGTTGCAGCAGTATTTCTGTAAAATAGTGTTTTTCACAATCACTGTAGTGACTAAAGCATGTTTTCAGAAGGGAAGGGCAACAAATAAATTACATTAAAGTACAGGAGTTCCTACTCTAGCAGAAAACACAATGCTGAGTTAGTGTTCTTATCTTACATGTTTGTCTGACTAATGTTTTCTGAATAATTAAAGAGTAATCATTACTTATATTGTTTCTGGAAATGAACATTAATGATCAACATGTCATCAGAATTTTTTATACATGTTCTTTTCCTTTTTAGGGTTCTAGATATAGAAGCTTTATTTGCTACTGGCTGCTATTTTCCCACTTAAAAGTTTTTCAAATAACAATATTGTGCAATTAGACAACTATGAAATGTACCACAAAGACTCCATGTACTGTTAAAACTGTGAACTTTTCTTCATAAGGTAGTAAATGTTTTACAGTTGAGAAGAATTGCACATGTACCAATATAGTATAACAGACACTACTCTTGAGAAATACATGAGTAATTTAAGCGCTTGATTAATCTGACAAAGACATCAAACTTTTGTGCATCTGCAATCTGTTAAATATCAGAACATCTCTTTGAGTGTACTTGCTGCTATGAACATTATTATCATGATATTCAAAGTGATATTAAACCCAGAAAATCAGAACATTTTACTACAGGCAAATTACTTCTGTGCATCTCAGTCAGATTTGTGTTCAATTTTTTTCGTGGATCTCAGCTTTGTTAAGAATATTAAAAGCCATCTGAGTGAAAATAAGTAAAAGTAAAAAAAAATAGAGAATGGAAATAAAAAATTTGTTTGGTCTCAAATGTCTAACTCTTTTAATGCCAATATGTGTAGCAAATTCATCAGTAGTACTGGAAGAAGGTTGGGGGCAGAAAAAGCAAAGCAAATTAATGGGGGCACAAGTAAGCTAACCTATAAACTCATAATTCTGAACACCCCACCCCCCCATCACCATCCTACGTTCCTATATTCCACATCCTATGGCTGTAGAACAGACAACAGACTGACAAGGTGTTTAATTTTAAGAAAAAAAATACATTACAGTTAAATTTTGCTGTCTTATTATGGCACATGCATTTTAACTATGCAGGAAGTTGAGAGGAAGCTAATGGTATATGTCTGTGATGGAGGTGTTGACTGATGGTGAAAGATTACATAAGTAAATATGTGCAACTATGGCAGACGACAATTAGAGAACATAAAGTAAAAGAACCAATATCACCAGATGGATATTAAGAGCAAAAAGTAAAGTTTTATTTTTGTTACTACAGGATAATATTCAGTGAAATATAGATAAATAATAAAATGTGACCTGACAATTAAGAATCTCATTTTCAAAATAACATTTAAATGGGATAAAGTTCTTTTCAAACTAAAGTTATGTTGATGATCATTACAGTCCAGCAGTAAAAACTTGGCTCCCCTAAAACCACTGGCATAATGTCTTTTGACTTGACTGGTATTATTTACCCAAATTTTTCACTGACAGAGGGATGTTAGAAATTACTTTCTGTAATTAGGTTCTGTGCTGCAGATGCCAGTAGTTGCTGTGTCCGTAAAAGATGCTAATAAAATTCTGGGTTTAGCCAAAATAAGCCTAATGAAGTCAATGAAATGAATCTGAATGTATATTCATGAAAACTACACTAAGACTTAATCCTTTTTCTTCTCTTGTGACCACTTCTGAAAATTCCATAGTAAGGCCAAATGGTGCCTTATAACTGAGAAAGCCATAAAATCCAAAAGTTTTCTGGAACAATAAGTTCACAGTCAATATTTTTATGAGAGGCACCCAGCATATGGATAACAGCATGGGGCTTCCAGCAACAGCTTTAAGCAAGACTCCTTATGCTGGGTTAATGCTCACTTGCTAACAAGAATACACTTCCCATAGAAGACATTTTCCTGCTCTGGTACATCACAGATTGCTTATGACTGTAATTAGTGGGAAATAATGTTCAATACCTGATTATTGTTCTCTTTCATATTTACACTTTCATCATATTTCATCCTACCTAGTATTGGTAAGGGACATTGTATCTAGAGAATGCTCTTTTCCTCCAGTATTCTGCTGTTTCATTATTAATATGAATCTAAAAATCTCGCCCTGTGTTTATGTGAACAGGGTGGCAGAAGAAAGAAACCCACAGAACAAGATCAATATTACTGCAAATCACTGAAGTCATTAGGCAGCCTCTGGTGTGAAGATACCAGCAAGATTTCTATTGCAAGGCCATAAGGTCTGTGGTGCCAACCAACATTGTGATTTGCCGTGCTGCTTGCCAAGTGCTTTAAATGAACCTAGAAAAGTCTCTCAGGGTGAGTCTACACTCAGGACACTAAACAAATCATTTGGAGTAGTATGCTTTTGTGAGTAGCACCTGAATTTCTCTGCTTATCAATTTATTTTATTCTAATTAGTTCAGTTATATCCACTATGTTGCTGAATAGGCCTGTCTTAGAGAATTTTTTTGGTCTTTTTTTCATGTAAGTGGAAGCCTTGGTTATTCACAGCCCATTATTCAGTGAATAAAAAGTGGACAAAAGAAAACATACAGTAGATTGAAGAAAGGTGTCTTTCTAACCTCTGCAATGGATTGAATCTCTGAGATGCTAACAAACTACAAACCATGATGTGCCATGGCCTGAAAGAATAGAGAGGCTGGATTCCTGAAGGAATGGTGCTGCACTTACCTCAGGGCTAGGCAATCTTTAATTCAGTCAATGTCATTACATTCTTCCTAGACTCTGCTGTGAGAAATGAGAAGTGACTTTGTATAAAAGGGCAAAAAAATTACACTTACATAATAATTTTTTGTTTTGTTTTACAAGATTATTTTTATACTCTGAACTGTAAAATTATATTCACTATTCTATTTGAGGAGGCTAGAGAGGTGGTTACTCTGAGAAGCTGCTAGAAGTTTTTCCCCCATGTCTAAAAAAGCCAATGCCAGACTGCTCCAAGACAGTTCCATTGCTGGCTGAGGTCAAACCAATTAGTGACCAATCAATGACTCAGTGATAACATATTTAAGAAGGAAAAAAGTTATTGTGCAGATGTAATTGCAGCCAGAAAAGAGTGGAGTGAGAACTCGTGAGCAAAACAGCTCTGCAGACACCTAGGTCAGGAGGGGAAGGAGGTGCTCCAGGGGCAAGAGGCAGAGATTCCCTCGCAGCCAGTGGTGAAGACCATGTTGAGGCAGGCTGTGCCCCTGCAGCCCATGGAGGTCCATGGGGGAGAACATACAAACCTGCAGCCTATGAGGGAGCCCCATGCCAGAGCAGATGGATGGCTAAAGGAGGTTGTGACCCTGTGAGAAGCCCTTGCTGGAGCAGGCTCCTGGCAGAGCCATGTGATCACATGGAGAAAGAAGCACATGTTAAAACATGCTTGGTGGCAGGACTTGTCTGGGGACCCATGCTGCAGCAGCCTTTTCTTGAAGGACTGCATCCTGAGGAAAGGTACACACCCTGGAGCAGTTTGAGAAGAACTGCAGCCCATGGGAAGGACTCACATTGGATAAGTTTGTGGAAGGACCACATGCTGGAGCAGGGGAAGGATTCCTCTCCCTTAGGAGCAAGCAGTAGCAGAAACCACATGTAATGAACTGACTGTAGTCTCCGTTCCCTGCCTCCCTGTGCTGCTGTGAGGGGAGGAGGTGGAGAATCAGGAATAAAATTCAGCCTGGGAATGAATGAGGGGGAAGGTGCTTCTAGGATTTGTTCTACTCCTCATTGTCCTGTTCTCATTTTGACTGATAATAAATTCAAAACAGACTATGCTGAGTCTGTTTTGCCTATGGCAGTAATCAGTGAGTGATCCCTCTCTGTCCTTATGTCAGCTCATGAACCTTGTTGAGAAATACAATTGGGGTCAGGTAGCTTGTATGCAAGCTACAGTTGGAGATGCAGATTGAGCTCTGAGTGGGAGCCCAAGACAAAAGGCCACGAACTGCCAACCCTTTGGTTAAAAAAGGGCACAAAGATGGATAGTGCCAGACAGGTGACTGGACACTGGGAGACACAGCAGGAGTTGTGAACTGACAACCTCTTTGGATAACAAAACACACAAAGACCAGGGGCACCAGCCAGGAGGATAGGTGCTAGGAGACACAGTAGGAGCAGAGGACTCTGGAGGAAGAGAAAGGCTTGTGCTTGGGTAGTCTGTGAGGGTATAAAAGCCCAGGGGACCTTGGTTAGGGAGTCCCTCCTTGGAGACACCATCTCGGGCTGTTTCTGTGTTACTCTGCCATGAATAAATTGCTCTGTGGAGTGAGACATCTGAGAATCTGCTGGGGGAAACCTGGGGTTTAACTGGAAAGGAAACCTAGTCTGACTGTGTGAGTGGTGTGTGTGTGCAGTCAAGTGGAGCACCCATGGGCTCACTGGAGCCACCTGCTGTGAGGAGGGTTGGTCCCAGCAGTTAAAGTCTCTGGTGTTGGGAGTGTGAAGGTCAGAGAGCCTCATGAATGATCAGACTGGGAAGTTTCCTTTGCAACCTTTTGTTGTATTTTCTCTCTTCTGTCCACTTGAGGGAGGGAAAATGACAAAACAGCTTTGGCGGTCTCCTGGTGTCCAGTCAGGGTAACAAACCACCACAACTATTTTGTCTCCTTGAGTGTTGAAACAGATATTCTTTTTTAAGCAGAGGAAGTGGCAGAGAATGCACAGAAATACAGGGATAAGCCTTTTGTGAAGCACAGTGCTTAGTAATATTTACTCAGAGCTGAAGTGGCAATTCTGCTCCTCTGCACTAATGCTATTGCAGTGGTGCAAAGAGGAATTATTTTCAATTTATGTAACTGTGGTACTATAATTGGAAATATTTCATCTACGTGAGTTAGATAAAGGAACTTTATGATAGTTCTTCTGCATGTATCAAAACAGATTTTGATAATACAAAACAAAATGAAACAAATAACTAATATTCTTCCAATTTCTTTTCTAGTTTTAAAACAAGGGACAAACAAAGCCAAATCAAAGACAACCTAGTTTATGCCTGTAAAGAAAATAAATGTGATTGGTTAATCAGATGTTATAAATTAATCACCAGCGGTATTTACACTCTGAAAGTCACGCCAAGATCTCATATTTCTTGTTCTTTGCTTCATATTAGATACTAATTAAACAATTTGTTATTATTTATGTGACAGGGTTCCCTGTAGAACCCTTCGTTCATACCTTATTTCATTAGTTATCCACCGCAACAGTTCAACCTGCAAAGTAAAACTCATACAGTTTCCATAAGTCTTCTTTTCCCGCAATCTAAACTGAAGACAACCAAGTAGACCCCTGACTCCTTTTGTTTATCTTAGTTTTTAATTTGTGATAATGTCAGTCTAGCAGTTTTTGAGATCATTTGCCTGTAAGAAAAAATGAAGCAATTGCAATGGACTTGTGCTTTAGAAGTTAGGATGACTTCAGATTTTAAGGGTTAGACCAAGAATATGAAAACTATGTCTAGTCTCTGTGTCCTTGTCTTTGCTAAACCATTTTTGTTTTAACTTGGACAGGGTACTTCATCTTTGTGAAGACTAATTCCTAATATCTAAAATAAGGATAATAGAGTTCCTTTTCTTGTACCCTTTGACCGCTTTACCTATTTAGATGACACTACTCTGGGGCTGAAGAATGTCACTTACTTTTTGCAGTGCTTCAGTAATGAAACATTAGTCAATTTTAAATATTATTAGATATTGCCTGCTAGATCTCCAAATGACACACTGCTTTACACAGAAACCTTTATGTCCTTTACCACTGCAAAGCATATGTTGCTTTCTGCAAAAAAATTGCTACAAATAGTGTCTGCCTTTCTGTGGGGTAACTTCAAAGCCAGCCAGAGCTCCCCTTACAAATGACCCTTGTCAGAGAAAACAGGATTGATTTACAAATATAAGCCAAGTTTTAACACTTGGCTTATATCTGTTGGCACTATCTGTCTTGTTTATAGATAGGATTTTCTGCAAAGATGAAGAGCTGTGTGAATTTTAAATGTTTCATGAAAGCAAAATGGTAAAGAGCACCTGTCATACTATTCCATTTCTTTGTTATATAATTGAAATGAAGCTAAATTATTTTTGTTTACTAGATGCTTATTAATACATACTGTAAAGAAAATAATTTAAAACCACCACTGGAAAAATAGCCTAGAGCTTTGCCTGCAGTATTTTTAACAGTAACTATTGAGTGTTAAGAATCAGGCAGAAAAGCAAAAGGTGAATATTCTTAAAATTCATAATTTTAATAGAAATCTGTCAGTGAAATACAGTAGTACTCTAACCCTGTTGTCTTAAAATTGAGTATAACATGTAAATGTTAAGGTCTTCTGGCTCTTAATGTCTAAAAATTCCGGAGGGAATTTGTGTCATTTTTATTAGCTCTTGGCACAAGGTCATATTTAGCTGCCTAGAACTGTCTCAAGTGAGTGGCCTGAGAACTGTTGCACCAGATTTTGCTTTTGTGATATCCTGGCCCTTTTAAGGCATCTTGGGCTTGCAGCCAGGAGGAAAAATGTGTATTTTTACAGGGAATCAGTAACTATTCTTGCATGAGAATAATTCTGTAGAGCAAAATCTCACATTATCTCATGCAAATATGTACATGTCTGTCAAGATCTAAAACTACATGTGTAACTAATGCATTTTATTTTAACAATTTACTTAGGGAAAATAGCAGTTAACTACAGTTTCTTGACACCAGCATTTTACTAAACATTCTATAAAAGTTATGCATTAATCCTTGTAACATACCTTTGAAGATAGTTACTTTTGAACAGAGAGCACTGACTCCAATTACCTAAATGTCTTGCTTGATATGGTAAATTTTAATCCTTTGATTTGAATTACCCAGAGTATTAGGGAAATACATTTCATTAATGCAACTTTTTCAGTCAAGAATTAGGCCAGTTGGAATGGAGGTTTCATGTAGGCCACTTCTCTATGCACAAAGTTCTGTCTACATTTTTTCCATTTTTATATGGTATTATACTGTTTTATAGACAGTCTTTTCATTCTCTGATGGTGTAATGGTTAAACATATTTCATTAATTCTGAAAGGTTGTATAAGTGCACCTCAAAAAGAACATTTCTCTGTAATAAAAAGAAATATTTGCTTCTGTTAAAAATGATTTTGCATTGGCTTAAAAATTGAACTATTCAGGGTTCTCACTATGAAGTTATTTCGTTTGTTTTAACATCTTTTCCCTTTTTCTTTTTCCCCCCCTTAGGCTAGCTCTCTTAGAGAAATGCAGATCTATGTGATAAATGAGTGAAGGATTTCAAATCAATTTCCATAAGTTATCCACTTTAGCAGTTTTAAATTCTCAGTAATGAATGGTCATTTGAAAGTGATATTTATTAAAAAAAAAGTGTGAATATATGAGAATTTTAGGTAGCTTCTGGAAAGCCAAAATAGAAAAGGCAACCAAAAATAAAAACACTGACACCTTTTTTCTTCTCTTCTATGTCTCAATTTCATGTATTCATCACACGTTAGTCTCCATCCCTCCCAATTTCCTTGGTGAGGTGATGGGCAATGCAGGAGTCTGGGATTATTACATGTTGCCTTTTCTTTCCATTTCTTGGTCTTACTCATTTTTCTCTATTGAGCCTTGTTTCTTAGTCTTCCCCTGCTCTGACATGGGACCTTCAGGGGATGCAGTCCCCCAGTGGCAGTGCACTTTTCTTCCCATGATCGTGCCTCTGTTTGCCCACAACATCCTCTTCCTTTGTGCCTCCTCATGTGTGTCTACTGCCCTTTCTGAAAATTGTTTGAGAAGAAGTACCCTCTATTTCTTTTGGTCCTGGTAGTTTTGATGTGCTGTTGGTCACTCTATCCATGTCAGAACTGGCTGAACGTGACACAGGGGAGGAAACAGCCTCCTCCCAAACAGGCCACCTGACAGCCCACTACTGCCCAAACCCTGCTAGTTATGTTTAGTTATGTATACTTTTCACATCTTGCTTCTGCAGAACACTGTGTGAATGTGTATCCATTATACATGGATATCATCATGGCTTTAGCATGCAAATATTACAAACTGCATTTTTATCAGGACAATAGGGTTGACATTGTAGGACCATGGCCATATGTTCATGAATACTTTGTTCACTCTCCAGCAGATAAGATGGAAATCTTCTCCAGATTTCACTCATTCCCCCTGTAAACCCCAAAACAGAAAATGTTACAACAGTCTGAACATCTATCCATTACAATCTCCATTACTTGTTTCTACAGGCCAGATTACTGAATTTAACAGCATAATATCATATTAAATATTTCAGACTTTGTTGCGATCCAATACACAGCCCAAAACATTACAGCTGTTTGAATATTCTTCCA
>JAWWMO010000138.1:42678975-42692884 GCA_035047845.1 Dendrocincla fuliginosa | reverse complement strand
ATCATATTAAATATTTCAGACTTTGTTGCGATCCAATACACAGCCCAAAACATTACAGCTGTTTGAATATTCTTCCATCATGAAGTCCAACCTTTTCCTCTCCATAGGGTTATCATCTCCTTGGCTGGAGTAGCAGGCTTGGTCCATTGTTTTTTAAATCCCCCCATCAGCAGATCCCAGAGCTCTCTTGCTTTGTGCAGGGTTCCAAATTTCCCAGAGTAAAGTTCTGCTGAGACATCAGCTATAAAACAGTGGCTCTGGTTTCCCACCACCTCCATACCCCTTGCGTGGGCATCTTCTTTGGGCAGTGCCTGTAAGCAGCCTACATTTAATTAATTTCACCTGCAGTAAAGTATCACTGCATGATGCTTTGTATATGAGATTAAATTTTGTAGGCTTCATATCACACTGTCTCTGAAAATGCTGTGCAGTAGAATTATTTTATGTACAGATACATTTCTGTTTCCTGTCACAAATGAGGAAAAGAGGAAATGGGAGAAATTAATTAAAAGACAAAGAGCTTCAAATTCCGGGCTCGAGTTAAAGAAAAGCATGTTAATGATGTATTATGCTTTTAATTAGTTGCACTTTTTTACTACAAAGCTGACCTTAAAAAGAAAGTTGTCAGTTTTAGCTTACCAGTGACTTTAACTATAAAGCACAGAGTAGCATTCAACCGTTAAAACCACTGTTTGAGATGAACACTACTGATGCTCTAATTAAAATAAAAAATATATAGGAAACAGAATGGCTAGTTAACAGCAAAAAAAACCCCACACTAAGCTTCACTTGCTCAGATGTGGATGATCTCCCAACTACAAAATGAAAAAGAAAAAAAGGCTTGAAAAAGAGCTCTGTTTTGCAACGTTGCTTTTGGGCTATGTATTATAATACGACGTTACAAAGCAGTAGCATCTGAGTGGACTAGAAAGACACTTAGTATGATTTACTCTCAGACTGTACTACATAGTTTATTCCAGAGTATGTAGTCTTGTCAAGAAAGAGAAAAAGGATGATGTCAGAAACTTCTGTTTCAATGTTTAATAGATGCTTTCACAGAAACCAGTTATTGAGGAGGATGCTTGGAGAGTACTGACACACAAAAAAACCCCAAAAACAAAACCAAAAAACCAACAAACAGGAAAAACCCCCACAAACAAAAAACAAACAAACAACCCAACAAACAAGCAAACAAACAAATCAGTGTTGAGGCTTCCAAAGTAAGAAAAGGCATTTTTGTCACCAAAAAGCCATATGAAATGTTATTAGCCTGTCAGCTTCAGAAACTAGGATTACTTAGCAGTGCTAAGTTAAAGGCCGGAAAACCACCTCTGGTGAATGTGAGAAATGACCCATCCTATGCACTCAGCTCAGCTGTGCAGCTGAACTTGCCACAAATAGTGCAGAGTACAAGATCTCACTGAAAAGGGAGCTGCTGGCTGTTCTTGCTCCACCAGTATCACGTGCTATGATATTTTCTTTAACATGAACTCCAGAGCAATAGCTCATTCTGACAGAATATCGTTTTGTAAACAGTTCAGAAAAAAATTTAGTTCCCTTTGCACTTTGAAGTCACATTTAGGAATTTCCTCCTGACAAGACAGATATCTTGTCATGCTGGGATAAGAGTCATAACATACCAAGAACAATTTTCATCCACCTTAATATATTGAGGAAGACTTTTTTAATCCTCATTATTTTTCCCTTTTGATGTATGCAAGCAAGGCTTGTTTTTTCCTTACCTTTTTCAATGTCCCAACTCTTTAATGCCGCTCCAAGTCATTACTGTAAGGATAAGATAAATTCTAATAAATGAAATTATATTAAAAATGACATAAGAATGGGAATGGCTAAAAATGATAAGCCATCACAAAAATAGTGGTAGGTGAGAAGGAAAGAGAATATTACACACTACCAACTAAAACAAGGTCAAGAATGCAGAAATTAATCTACCAAGATCATTTTTCAGTGACAGAATTAGGAAACAAGGAAGAAATAAATATTCTGTGGTGTCTGAATCTGAAAATAGGACATCATGGCTTAATTAAATTTCAAGATATTTTTTTCTGATGAAAACTTGCATTATATTTTAGTCACTTGGAAACCACTATGGATAGCTGAACTGGTTTGGAGAAATATTCACTACTAAGTGAAAGCTTAAATTGGGAGAAGATTTGGGAAGCTCCCTTTCCTCACTGACTTCCAACTAACAATTTTGCTCTCTCCGTTGAAGTGCCAAACACATACTATTGATTTGACAGACCTGTGATGGTAGCTAGTCTTGAAAATTTACATGCTCAGACACTTCTATCACAGGTTTTGAATGTGGTCAATGGACAGCCTTTTCTTGTAAGCAATATACCATAAAGAAAGCAAATGTAAAGGCTTTGATCATGCTAATAAAAGTAATGTACACTGATTTTCTTGCTAAGAAAAGGAAAATTTCAGCATTTATCAAAATTTGATAATAATGATTTTTTTTTAGTTAAAAGTAGAACAGAATCAATGACTTAAAAGGGACTAAGAGTTGATTACACTGTACAATGACTGGATATAATTATTGATAAAAATGTATTCTCTAGATAGTATTCATATATTGTACCAAAGCACTTCAATTATATCAAGAAATGTATTATTGCATTCTTCTGCAATACATATATTTTACTAATATGTTATTGATGCAGAAATGGAAAGAGAGAAGTCAACATTGCCAGCTGCAGCATCTTATCCAGATAATTGAGCTTATACTGTAAAGTTACTGAATATCTGAACATCCACAGCTTAATCTTAGGTAGTCACTACAGATGTTTAGCACTACTAAAAGTATTCCAAGTACTTTTTTTTTTTTCTGCGTGATTTACAGTGGTTGAAAAACATTATCCAAAGCAGAGCACTAGTTGGATTTCATGTGTGTGAAATTCTATGTAGACACTGCTATTATGTAACCCCCCATATTATAATTACATGTTCATGATAAAATCTGAATTACTCCAAAAATTCATATGATCCTTACAGAGTTTCCTAAAAAAACCCCACCATATCCTTTGTAGCTGGTTAGACCTCACTCTGATCCAAAATCTATAAACTGGCAAGATGAATATGCAATTGTCTGTTTTTAAAAGTAGAGAGTAACAAATAGTTAGAAGCGGGGAAAAAAAAAGGAGATAAATAGCTTTATTAAACTGTTACAAACTAATTATTAAATACTTCTATTTTTTTTTTTAAATTATTTCTTCATCTTTCTACCGTATGACATATACAGTTCCATATTGGTCATTTATAGATAAATACTATTCCTGTTTTTAAGGGAAAAGTATTGGTCTTACCTCTTGGCTCTAAAATGTCTACTGTGGTCACGTCTTGACAGGGGGAAGATTTTGATTAGTCTTCCATGTCTGTAGACTGTGATGATATTGAAGAAAAGACAATATCAATGTATTTGTAGAGATTATAATCAGGCAAAAACCAACTTTCTCTTGACAGATCCATACCATGAAGATGTTCCTTTCTTAAGTCCTAGTGGATGTAAAACAGTAACTGAATTTGAGATTAGTGTGCCAGTATCTCTCATTTTTTTGTCTTGTATGCTCTTCAAAGACTGCTGTTTTCCATAAAGGTTGGTGGTTTTGCACTCTGGATAATTATATGGGTTTGTAGTTTACTGGGTTACATAGGTAATTTTGGACTTATATTTACCCCAGAACTTACATATATATTAGGTGCTTGATTGCGAAAGGTAAAGATTTTGGTTAATAGGTGGATAA
Organism: Dendrocincla fuliginosa; assembly: GCA_035047845.1. Lineage (NCBI taxonomy): Eukaryota > Metazoa > Chordata > Aves > Passeriformes > Dendrocolaptidae > Dendrocincla > Dendrocincla fuliginosa. Next base: position 42,689,120 of record JAWWMO010000138.1, on the reverse strand, counting down.
AATGGACATGGCTTCACAAGATTAATAATAGTGGTGAATCATTCTGGCGGAGTTGTGTGTTAATATTTGATCAGCTGTATTCTTCTGAACTGGTTACAGCCAAAATATGTTGAAAAGTTAGTACCTCTGTTTACCTGCAGATTTTTGCTGTCCTTTATCCAGATGTGACCCCCACGTCAGGATAACCGTGCATGTAATTTCTCCCTGACTTAGTTCTACCAAAATGATATTTTTAACCTATTTTAAAGCCAGACCAGGACGTCCATACTGTTAAGATATTCATGGTAGTCTGATTAATGAATCTGACACAACTGACAGATGCAGTGACTATATATATGGTTATTTTGGCAAAGCAAAATATCCTTCTTTTTCTATAGAAGAAATAAGAGCCCAGGAAAACAGTTTCCTAATCCAGCTCAACTGCAATTACAACAGCATCTCTATCCACACCTCTGATTTCTACTTGTTCTTGAAGAGTTTTGCTGGTTTAGTGCAGAGTCATCTTTTTCTGTGATTTTTACTGATGGTCAAACAAGCCTTCTGAAAATTTTCATTGTAAAAATTTCACGTTTTTCTCTCCAGGTGGGTTACCTTAGATGTGGCAGTCTGTGTATAACACAGGCATGTATACTTGCTACAAGAGGCACACTTTTTTATTATTTAGATTGTCTTTGATAGCAAAGAGGCAAATGAAAGTACTATGAGGATAAATCTTAGCAAAAATAATCAGTCAAGAAGGAAATTATATTTTTTTTTAATGACTAGGTACAGGCTTCTAAATTTGTAACAGTAATTAAGCAAATAAGCTCATTACAAAAGTACTGAATACTATTACAAATGCAGTGAGAGAAGACATTTGTGTGGGTCCACTGAATGAACGGTGTTCATGTGAGGCTGGAAACCTGTAGCTCTCCAGAACAAAAACTTGTAGGAGTGACAACTGAGTAACAGAGACATTACACAAATGCAAGAACATAGAGGCACAAGAGAAGATCTTTATCTTAGTGGGCTGAGTGACCTGACAACATCATGACTGTAAAAAACTCTTTTTGCCTGTCTCTTTCCATATTTTAAATAAATCATTATTCAAAGGCTAAACAACTCTTTTCTAGCATTTGTCATGTGGGTAGTAGCAGCTAGCATACAAAAATAAGCTAGTTGATATGGGTTTATTACAATGTACTGAAATACTTTCAAAGAAATGCTTGCTCATTTGTTCTTCTGGTTGTATATTACCCCACAAAATTCCTGCCAAAACTTAGTGTGCATTTACAAGCAACATAGATTTTTTTCTCCAATTAAATATTTGAAATTAAAAGAGTTTGTGGTTTTGTTTTTTTTTTTTTTTTTTTTCTGCTCCCACTGTAGTATGGCAGCAGTATTTTAGTAGATAGCAAATGAGTTAAGAGTGTCAAGTGTAATAAGATAGTAGGACAGATATTAGTTATCAGCAATATGATTCACTGCCAGTAATAATGAGACATCATCTTATGACTCCAAGGTCACAAGCTGTGCTTTTCTCTTTCTGATTTGATACTCTGGAGAATCTTAGGTCTTGCTTTTGCTGGCCTTCAGTCTACATTTTTGGGATCTCAATATTCCACAAAAATAAAATTTAAGGCATGAATGGAAGTAAATTGGTGTAATTCCAGACAAATTCCATTGAATGCAAGATATCTTGAATGGTTCATTTAAGAGTCAATGAAACTGGCAAAAAAATGTTAGAGGAGTTGAACTAAAACCTTCAGTAATTAAATTTATTAGGCAATGACTCAGAATTAACAAATTTCACTGAATGAACTTTTCTTACATCCCTGATGTTTAAACAACCTTCAGAAATAGTTGTGGTGTAGACTTAAGCTGTCTTTGACAACTTTTTAATTCAATTTGGTTCTATACTTTCATTCTCTACATTATAAATCTCAGTCTACAAATCCACATCGTTTACTGGTTTTTATGAGCAAAAAGAGTTTAAGAAGGATTTTTACCCATCATGATAGCTTTCAAGTTTCAAAGTTTGTTTGCCTTGTTTTCTTTTCCTTCCTTTCATTCCTTTTTTGCTTTCTGACTTGGAGGAGTGAGACCACAAACCTTCCCCTCAGAATCTTTGTTTATGTGTATGCTTTTCTGAAAAATATTTTGGCTTTGCTGAAACTATGAAATATCTGATAATAAGCCCAGCCCAGTTCTGACTGGGAAATCACAACCTCAGAGTCTAAATCTACATATTTTATAAAAGGGTCTCATCTGTGTGACTTACACCAAATAGTGTCCAAATACATATGATTTCGATGCATAGTAAGATGAGCAAATTTATAAAAGTAGTTAAATAATCAGTCTTTTAAAAGCCTGTTTACAATTACTTTTTCTTTATTTTTCTTTAAATATTGACCTGCATAGTGCATCAGAAAGTCGTAACTGTCATGTGCAAGACAGTCTGCAGTATTAATAGGAAGGTTTTCTATTAAGTCCGTAGTCCCACTAAAATGGTAATGCCTTTTACATGCTATTAGTCCATGGTGGTGAGTCAAGTGAAATAATTAAGCTATGTAATTCCAGCCTAAAAATTAGAGATTTTACTATTCATAATATCCCATACATTGGCTCCATCTAGATACAGTAATAAAGATGTTACTAAAGAAGGGGTTTATTTTTAGAAATCAGTGTTTTTCACTTTTATATCAAGACCTTAATATTACAGTAATAAAATAATTACATATTTAAAAACACTTAAATACGCATGACTAATTATTTTACTAGTGTGAGTACTATACCTATGTACTGGTATCTCCATAGCAGGACACTTTTACAAAGATGGTGACAGAATAGCTGTTAAATTGTCTGTATGAAAGGTTGAAAATATTCTTTATTCCATTTCCTGTGAACTGAGATTTAAAATAAGAACTTATAAAAGATTTTATTAGAGTATGTTACTTGCCAACATCATAAGAGTTTAGGAATCTGTTAAAGTAGTGATTAAATAAGACTGGAAATATTAATGCTCAAGTACTCCTAAGTCCATTAAAAGAAAAATCTCCCATACTGATCAGATATGGGCTTCCGTCAGAGCCTACCTCAAAGTCTTGGGAACTTTATATAGTTACCTCAATTATCTTTTCAGGGTGCAAATTAATGAAAATGAACAAATTAAAAGTGGGAGATTTTGGTTGTACTTATTTTAAGAAGTGACTCTAAAACTGGTACTCTTGAAGAAACAACAGAAATTTGCTTTGGTAATGGAAGACAGACAAAAATTTTATATCATTTGACTCTCAGACAAAAAAGTAAATAAATTGTAATTTAACCCTTTTTGAGTCTGAAAGAGTGCTTCCTTGTTCTTCTGTATATTGAGACTTCAAAGTTCAGTCTTGTAAAGGGAACTAGAAGTCAGCAGACTCTTAGATTCATTATACTGCTTCCAGATCTAGTGAAGATTTTCTATTTTAGAAATCCTGCAGCAGATTCTGCCTTTACACATGGATATGGGATTCAGGGTAGCCATTTTAGTAATTCATCTACAAAATAACAGCAGAACACCAGATTTTTGCTATGACTAAGATTAGATTCAGTGGTTTAATTCATATCTAGTTTTATGTACCTCATGCTTTCTTTTTTTTTTTCTTTTTTATTTAAGTGTTGCATTACTTACAATAAATTCATTAACAAAGTTAAGAACTCTAGATCTATGTGATCTGATCCTTTAGCACTTTCATAGCCTACAATATAAAAAAAAAAACCCAACCCAAATAATAAACATTACTATGAATTCATGCTTGAAAGTTCTTCAAAAGCAGTTTTGTATAAAAGTCAGAGTATTGAAACCCTTCTTGGAAGGAAGATTATTTACAGTTGCAATGTTGAAAACACTGGGATTGCAGGTTTTTGAAACCCATACAATATGTGGGATGTTCTGAAAGAAATTCTGAATTATCGGAACGGGTAATACTGTAATAATTACTCTGAAATTTTATAATTGCATAGAGCATAAATAATTTAACTCCCACACTCTTTTTGGTTCTGTCAGACTGGACTATTTTACAGTCTGCACTGCAAATATCCACAAGGAGTTAACAGAAATCTGTGGGGAGTAAGTTTTTGTAAATGTTTTCTAAACATCGACATACTTTAGAGCACACGTTTTCTGTATGCACAATACCATCCTCATACGCACTCTGACCTCAGCAAATGAATTGATAATACATATACACACAAACATTAGTAATCAAGGTGTCAGAGAAACTTCCTGTCAATTTATATTCCTTTTCAATTTAATTTTTTTAAAGAAGTCTAAAAAAAGCTCTGATGTGTTTTGCTTTTCTGGTTGTAGTCTTCTTTTTTTGTTTGTTTGTTTGTTTGTTTGTTTTTGGTTTGGTTTGGTTTTTGGGTTTTTTTTTGTGCATGAAAATCTACTGATCAGCAGGGAAATTACTTGTAGCAAAGGGCTAATAACATTTTTACAATGGTTAAGTAACAGCCTCATTTCCTCTTTCGCCACCCACCTCCCAGTGAAAACACTAAATGCTTTAGGCACTGGAGCTTATGAGTGTAGGGGAAGGCTTGAAAAGCAGACCTACTAGAGCTTCAGAGTAGCAGAAGCACAGTCTGTCACTGGGTTTGGACCCATGAGGCTACACTCTGCTGACTGCCTTACTTCTTCTGCATCAGCATCCTGGCAACTCTCAGATCTGTCATGGAGACACTACCCTATATTATGCTCCTGAAAGCTCTAAATCTTGATTTCCCAGACTTGTATTTCTAACCTTGTCTCGGATACAATCTCTCTAAAACACATGCAAAAATCCCCACCAAACAAACAAACAAACAACCAAACAAAACCAAACACCACCACCACCACCACAAAAAAAAAAAAAAATCACCAAAGAAAAACAACAACAACAAAAAAAACTCAAAAAAACCCCTGAAAAACACTTCCAAGCATAGAAATACTAAGCGGAATCAGACTTTGGGCATCTTATTCCAGCTTTTCAGCAGGTCTTCTTCAATTTCCTCTTAAGTAAAAGGAAACACAAGATATTTTGCAAATTTTTCAAAATTAATACTGTCTTTGAACCGCTCCTTTCCAAATATGTACTGTGAAGAATTCACAGAATTCATCATCATTTCAGTTACAGAACTGCATTCCTTATTTCTTACTCAGATATCTGTGCATGGGGACTGGTAAGGCTTTCACAGTTCTTATTCTGATGGGCGAATTACACTCATAGCAATTTATTAGTACTTACTAAAGTTCAATCTCTTTATTTCCTCCTCCATTAAGATGAATTTTGTAATAATGAATTTTTTCTTCTCTGCTTTCTTTTCTTTTCATGGCTTTATTAGTGTTTTGCTTCAGAATGCTTATCTTCCCTGTATTCTGACATCTTCTTAATATATCTTTAAGCTAGTTTAATGTTCTGCCTGCCTGCTATCCTTAATACACTTATTATCAATGATAGGTGTAATAGAAAAAGTGTTACTTTTGAAAAATGGCTGGATATTTCGTTGCTGTCATTTTACTGAGAAATAGGAGTTTGTTTAATGCATATGAAAAATACCAGCCGAAATAAAAGATCAAAAGGGATAAAAAATCAAAGCAATTTTTCTTCTCTTCAGATGCCAGATTGAGAGTCCTCAGTGTACTTTAAACAATGATTTATTAGTCTTTTGAGATTAGAGAAGTTTGTGCCTTCTTAAGCATAAAGTTTTTTTATCCTAAAAATAAAAGGGCAATAGCATAATGTACTAATTATTCTTGACGCTTATATGTTAATGTGTTTCTATACGGAATTCCATTTCCTAGCTCTTGCTACTTCCGTGTACACTGATGAAATAGTTGTAGCCCAAACAGGAGAGTAATTTCAATTATAAATATAGTAAAAATCTCATTTGTTAACAAGAAATGTATTTTAACCATAGCAACAAAAATGATGGTTTGCCATATAATTTTCCTTTTCATTCACTGTTTCATTTTCATTTGTAATCATCAGATTAGGTTTAGTTCTTGGGAAAATCTCCTACAAGGACAAGACAACTGTCACCACATAAGGAAAACTGAAAAAATACATTGGTCTATTTGCATATAGGCTACAGAAAGCTCATCTACCCCAGTTCAGACATATAATCAACCGTGGATCGGTTCTTGCATGTTTGTGGGTTGGTTTTGGTTGTTTGTTTGGGTTTGGTGGTTTTTTTTTTTTTTTTTCCCCTCTCCCTGTCTTTTCTTGGTTATCCCTTTCTCAAAGAAATAAAGAGAGAACTTGAAAACTTTAAAATGCAGAAAATTCTCATAAGTATTCAGCTGAGAGACTAGACAATCACAATTGCACGTAAGCTGAAGATTGGTAGGACCAGAAAGCTTCCTTTTGTTTGGATTTACCATCAAAGTAGATATACAAGAAAAATGGGTAGAAAAAAATCAACACATTCCAGTCAATTAAATCTATGTTTAGTTTTCTAAACTTACCTTCTACTTCACAAAAGCTTGTATGTCTGTTTTAGCAATGATATCTGTTTTCTAACAACATCTCTTTGGAAGTCTTATCCTGTTAAGGCCTTTGCCACTGGCTATTCCTGCATGTAGAGAACATATTGAATCAGAAACAAAACAAAACAAAAACACAGCACGCTTAGAGACATTTTTAGTGAATTTATACTAATTCATTTTTTGATCTTATCATTGTGAAATAGGAGACAACCACCAGTTTTCAATGAATTCTGCATTGCTGTATTTGCCTGTGGATCATATATCAAGGGCACTCTGAAATGACAAGAAGATAAGAGATTCAAATAAACTCTCAAAAAGCAGAACGAGATCTCTCTCTCTGCAGACCGAACATCAGTAATTATTGGAGAAACCATATAGCCAGAATCTTGGCAGCTGTAAATCAGTAAAACTTCACTAAGCCCAACAGAACTACCTTAATTTACAGAAGCTGACTATTGCAATAAAATTTTAGAAGGTTTTATTAGCAAGACACACTCTACCTAACAGCAGGTGCAAAGTGCTTTTTACAGTTTAAGCTATTTGGGGAATGACATAGAGGAAGGATTTAGTGCAGTTCATGTGGAAAATGCGGTGATTAATTTAAAATGCTCTTTAAAAATCTGCACAGTACTTGAAAAGAACAATGAGTTTTGAATTGCCAGTTGTGAGGGGCAGCTCATTATGCACTAGAAACAGAACTTCAATTTATACAAATGTTTCAATGGTTCTACTTGTATAATGCTCTATCAGGTACTTTCATTGTACTTTCATTTGATTGTGCTCAATATTGCATTGCACTCTTCAAATCCTGCAACAGACACAGGAAAGGTATGTAGTAACCCAAGTGTACCAACCACCATGGCAAGGATTTTGGAATCTACATAAGCAGAGAGTATTCCATGATATTTTGCTTGAATTTCCAGACTATCCAGACTTAGAACCAAAAAATAACTCTGTTGTGTTGCATACATCGTGACAACCTTTAATGTAAACAGAACAAAGATGCTATGTTGAACTCACAGCCTCATATTAAAACAAAAATGTACCATTAAATAATATATGCTCATCATTAAGGAGTAATACTGTTTCATTCAATAGTATACTATTTTGTGTGATACCAAAGACTAACTATAAAGTATGTACATTTTAAACTTGACAAGGTTTCAAAAGCCCTTTAAAATTCTAATATTATACTTTTTAACTACCACCCTGGTTTAGTAATTTATTTCTTTGCAGATGGTACTATTATATTAAATGGGGCATCACTTTTATTAAGGTTCCCTTATGTAGAACAATCTGGAGAAAAAATAATTTATAGAACTGAAATTTAAGTTGGTACTATAACAAAATATTAATTCCCCAGCTGATGACACAAGTTAAAAAATAATCACATTTTCTTCCAATTCTGATCTGTCCCTGACATTTGTAGGGCAATGGCTGGAACTTCCTTAGGGTTCAGTACAAACCCACTGTATATGCTTTAGTTCCCTCATACTCCCTTTAGTCCCCTAAAATAATGGATCTTCTTTTCCCTCTTTATGAAGAATTATGACTTTTATTCTTTTGTCTTCTCATGTAACTTTTAGCTTGATACTGCAGTTCTTGTTTTTTACATATTTTTGGAAGTTTAAGTATGGCATTGACAACTGCAAAACTCTGCTACAGTTACCTGGAGTTGTTAAAATTCTTTTGCCCTTTTATCAAGTTCATATAATATATACATTAAATGTTGCATAGTATCTTTCTGAGAATATTTCTCAAGCTTTTTCAATGATTGAACTATACTCCTGGTCTTCATTTTTGAACCCAAAATCTTCTACTTCACAGTAATGGAAGGGCTGTAGTGAGGCTCCTGGACCTATCACATGAAATAAAATGTAGTACATTTTTCTTGTAGCCTTGAGTTAAACAGAATGTCAAAGTTTTTTGTAGTTGTACAGTTAGGTAGTTACCCATAAAGAACAGCAAATATTAGATATTTTGTACTTATGAGCTTTAAAATAGTTTTGATAAGGTTTCATAGATTCTGTGTCCCATATAGCTTATAGAAACTAATCTTCCATTGTAATAATATTGTTTCACTTCTGGGTTTTTCAAAATTGGATTCCTTTGAAGAATTGAAAGCTATCTCTCACAATACAATTTTAAATGACTTTCACTGCAGTGGCTCTAGCTGTATAGCAGTGGAATCTTCTCTATTAAATATTTCACTTTGTTCTTTTGTTTTTCCTTCTTTTTTGTGAAAAGTGAAAAGCTTTTACAACTAATCTGCCATGCCTCATTCTTTTCCTGTAAGCAAGTTCTATTCTAGACAACATTGGTGGCATAAAATGGCCACAGATAAATTAGTATGAAAAGTCTTATAGTAAAGTCAAAGAAAACATCCACTTTATCTGGTGTGGAAGTGATTTAGAAAAAAAAAAAAACCACAATACTTTTAAAGCACTTCCTAGTTTTAAAATTTTAATTATTTAATTTTGTATGACAGATTTGAAATATATAAAAAAAATTAACCACTTAATTTTTTTTTGCCTCAGAATGAATTAGGTTTTGGCACAAGAAAACAATCAACTAACGAACCAACCAATCAACCAGGCAAAAACAAAAACAAAAAAAATGAAAACAAAACAGAACAAAACAATTAATCAGCCCCCTCCCCAAACCCCCACCAAACCCCAAACTGTAGTTATATGGGCATATCACAGTTCTTTTATAATTTTTTTTTAAATGGCTTCACAAAACAGAAAGTCATGGTGACTGAACTTCTAATAATTGAAATGCATAGAAGAATATACTTATAGAAATATGAACCCTGTCAGAAAACACTCAACCTGCTGGTTCTGTTCATTTTCATCGTCATTCACTGAGACATGAGTGTCTCAGCTTATCTCAAGTGTGGTAATACATGCTGGAAAAGTTATGTGCACCATCTGATGCCACAGCATTTGGGTTTCAGGGCATATATCAGAAAACAGTAATAATCCAGAACACTTTTGGAAAACCATGTGTTTGTAAGTGTGTCACAAACACTGTCTCTGGAGGCAAATCATTGCATCTTTGCTATCTCAGTAGTCTGTCACAAGATGACATGACACAAGGTGACCATTTTCACAAGGTGACCATGACATAGGTTTAACAGAAGAATGGCTCCAGCTGAAGTAGCAAACTTTGACTGTGGCAGAGTATCAAAGGGAAGGATGGGGTAATAGGGAACACAATATGGTTTATCTATGAAAAAAATAAGTCCTTTTTATCTCAAATCTTATTTATAAATTAGTGATTACAAAATATTTATGATAATATAGAGTAATATTGCATTGATAAGCCTTAAAATTAATGATACATATATGAAACCCATGATTCACCCATGTGATATATTAAAATTTTTATGTTCTTTATATATAGCCTGTTTTCATAGTTTTATTCATTACATGTTGAAATGCTGAGAAACTGTATACCATCTCACAGCACTATAAGCCATCTGTAACTGTTTCTTTGCTTCAGTAAAGAAATATGGTCAACTTACAAATTGATTTTGGACTGATTAGCAAGAATGAATGAACAGGTAAACAGAAAAAAACTATGATAATTTTACTTCTGTCAATATCTAAATATTATTGAACCTCCTTATTTACTATCTGATTAGGAATTAAATATTTTA
>JAWWMO010000138.1:42665732-42678875 GCA_035047845.1 Dendrocincla fuliginosa | reverse complement strand
AATTAAATATTTTACATTCTGAAAATGAGTCTATAATTTATGAATCTTTGTATCTGTGCATATTTACATGGTTCTGATTCAGGGATAATCTCTTTGACGATCCATCAGCATGAAGAACACAGATCCACAGAGGTGAAGAAGAAACACCATTGAGAGCATTGTATTTATTCCCTTGCTAGTGCAACAAGATGGATTAGGAAGGCACCAGAAAATTAAATATGGAGAGTTTTCAGGCACATAAGATTTACCACATCTCATTAATAATTGAGTTTCCAGTGTGTTGCTGCTAGAGGGTTCAGTAAACATTCCATTTTGTTGAGGCAAGAATGTGTTCCCTAATCCAAATGTGGCATTTAGACTAACCTCAGAAAAATACCCTTTTATTTACTGATTTATCTTTTTCAATGCCTCTGGATATTTTTAAGGCAGGTTGTTGAGGTTTTTTTCATAGAAGTGTCTGAAACAGTCATCAGCCTTTCAGATAAACAGTGACCTAAAGGACTGAGGAAAGGCTGCCTTAAAATCAACATTGTTTACAGACCATCTGTCTTCACCTTCCATATTTTGCTTGGCTTCCTGTGGTTATATATATGTTCTGAACAATTAGCCACTAATCAGATATTATAGTCCAATAACAATAACTTATAATACAGTTGGAATTTTTTTGTTTTTGTTTTCAGTATTGTTTGGGATGTACATGGTGTCTATGCTTTTGTCTATATAGAACAGCAGCTATTTTTTCTTCCACAATACATATTAAAATACATGTCTTTGAGTTCAGCAAGCACCATGGGTACGAAAGTGCTGAGGTTTAGACATATTTTAGATACATCGTATTTACTGTGCATGCATAAAGCATCTGTGCAACATATTCTCTCTTAGACTTGATGGGTCATGAATGAACAAGTGAAGTGGCTATTTGTTTGGAATACCTTGAAATTAGGAGCAAATCAGTCAAGGTGAAAAAAAGAGATATATGCTGGAAGCTCCCTTCAAGATGTTACTAGAAGCTATCTGCAGTGTTTCCTTGAAGTCACATATTGGTCCCTCTGTCATTGATTGCCTATCTGTTGTAAAGTAGTTGTAAGGAAAGCTGAGAATTAGGTCTCTCTAAGTGGGAAAAAAGCTCATAATCCTTCATTATCGGGACAGCCTTAAGTGTAAAGAAAACAGTAAGATCACAGACATGGTTCTTAATAATAATAAATGTACAAAGTTCTTGCAAATACAGATAAAAATACAAAATTGTACACAAGTACGAAGAAAGTTATAATATAGTTGTGGAGAATGTAGCCTTCTACATTTATCTAATTTATCATAAACTATATTTAGTAGTTAACAAAAAAGGTGTTCAGACAATTTCAAGGAATTTGGGAAGTAATAGCTAAATTATGAAAGACAAGGGCTGAGATCCACTCTTCTGTAAAGTAGAAATGCTTCACAGTTTCCGTCTTCCTTTGCTCTTATCCTCTATGCTATTTCCTAAAAGAGTTATATAATAATAAATTGTTGTGATCTGAGCTGATCACTCTATACATAAGATATGCAAGAATTCTATAACTGCAAGTCAGAAACGCACTGTAAATGATGGCTATAATCCCTTAATTTAGAATAATATCTTTTCAAAAAAAAGAAGGAAAGATAGTTTATTCAAAGTATCTGTTCAGAATAAAGATGGTTATTAATTCCCCCCCCACATGAATGCATAGTAATAAAACAAGCAAAAGCAGAAACTAATCAGAAGACTACTATTAAAGAAGAATTTCTGATTAAAAGGGACATTTTTTAGTTGCAGAAAGAAATACGTGTTACCATAGCACATATTGTCTATTCGAAAGGTATTTTTTCAATTCAAATCATTGTATTTTTAAGTCCATTAAGGTCTTATAATTTTAGTAAATTCTGGTTTCAATATACCTCAAAATACATTAAGTTGCGTCTACTTCATATTTCCTTCCATTTTCTCCTTTGAAATGTCTGTGATGAAACACACCAAAACCTTAACATTTTTGTCTTCAATGCAGTGAAGTAATCTGATGCTACAAGTGGTTAAAATAATATTTTAAAAAAATGTGAGCATAGGAAACATATTAATTGCAGAATTAACATAATCTGGTAATTTCAACAATTTCTTACAAAATTGAAAAAGAAAATCAGAGGTGAAAATGGTCAATGACTTCTGTAATATCTTCTGAACTTTGAAGAACATTCTTAATATTTGTAAAGAATTATTCATATTTTTAAAGTAGGGGTAGCTTTAAATTACACTCATTAAAAACACGTAGAACAGACTGAATAGAAAGAAAAAAATGAGCCTGCAGTCAATGTAAAGATAGTCTGAGAAATTCCAATTAAGAGAATTAAAACAGTTAGAGGTATGATGTAAGCCATTAAATAAGGTGAAATGAGCTGATGCTGTTATTAAGACCAATTTATGACAGGTAGTAGAACAATAAAGGAAAAAAGCCTTGTTTTTCCTGCTTATGGAAAGGAGCTACAAACACTGTATAAGCAATATTTTCTTTCAGTTCTTCCCTCATTATACCTAATGTCACAGTTACTCACATTCACCTCTGCGCCAAACATAACTAAAAAGCACAGAGGCATTACAGCACAGCACAAAAGGTGGAAAAAATTTCAGTTGAACAGTTGGATAACTGCAAATATATCTACTCAGATGAAGTAAATTCTAAATAATTTTAAAGAATTAAATGTAATTCTTCTCAGTAATTACTTGAATGTCTAGAAGCTTTTTCATTGTGGTTTAAACGACATGATCTTTTAGATACTTTCATCCTATTCTGTTATTTTTTTTAGTCTTTATATTCCTGAAGGCAACGTATTATCTATTTATTGTTCTCAGGAAGAAATTGGACAAAAGACTTGTTTCAGATTACTTATAGTAGTTGACCTGCATATGTCAAGACTATTCCTTTTTTATATTCTCCTGAACAATGGACATTGTTGTCTGTGGGTCTAGTTATGATTTCTGTTATTGAGCACTTATAAATTTTTATCCATGATAAATAAATCAGAAATACTTAACTCTATCCCTAAGCTTTTATACAGTACAAATATATACAGTTTATTTCTTTCTGACTTTTACATTTGACATTTTCTACTAGTAAAGATCTTATGGTTTCCTTTGGGAAAGACCTACTCTTAAAAACTTCTTTGGAAAGATCTTTACAAAGAAAAGGCCCATAGAGATTGTAATGGAACTTGCTGTTCATTGTTTATATGCTCTTTTATGAAATCAGTGTATTAATCAGAGTTAATAAACATTTCAAGTAAATTTCAAGTAAGAAAAATATCTTCCAAGATTCAGGTAAGTACAAACACTCTAGGAGTATTAAGAAACAAGAAATTGTAATTTTTTTATCCAATTATTATTAGCTAGATGAACATAATAATTACCATAGTAATTATTATGTTTACCATAGTAATGGTAAACTCTATGAATTTATTTTTTTACCCCTGAATAAAATATTAAAGATGCTAAAATGAAAAAGAAATAGTATCACAGAGTTTCAATAAATCTGAGCCAGTCATATAATTTTTTGAATCAGGGAAGTATCTGAAGCAATATTTAAATGAACAGTCTAATAATTGATACAATATTAAGGAAACTTCAAAAGGCAAAGTAAGAATTTGGTATTGGAAAAAGATCATACTTGCTTTGGGTCTCTAAGAAAAAGATGGCACTACCAGAAAAAGGTATTGAATATTGTACAAACATTTAGGACAAATGACTTCAACCTTTAAATTAAGGTCTTATTTTGTTTCTTGGCATCTCAGTTATAACTTATTAATTACAGTTAGCTGTCAGAAGTTTGAAGGTAACTGACATTGTCTTCATTTGTATTAAAAGAAATATGTGAGCTACAGGTTTTCATCTTTTTTTTTCAATGGAAAATGAAGTCATCATCAGTCGCCAAAGAAGGCAAAATCTGGGCCCTATTGTTTTGTCTCCTGTTAGTCCTCTGGTATCATTTAGCTTTGATTCGTTAAAAAAAAATAAAAAAAATCTCTTTTATTGCAAAATATTCCTGTCTGTCACTTACAAATAAAGTAACAGTCTAGTAGTGAGAGGCCTTGTTATCAGTTTTTTTTTGGAAGCTTCCTCTCTTAAATGTCTGTCAAAGCCTGCACTTTGTGCAGCTGCGCTTTATGCCTTTTGCTGCTGATATTTTTCTTTTGCATAGCTTAATCAATATCAACGAAGAAAGTGCAATGGGAAAGAACACGCCACACCCTCTTACTCCTGCATACCTGTGCTAACATCCTGGATAGCAATTGCTATTTGTAAACACTCTCACACAGGCTTTCACAAATGACTGAAGAAGAGTGAGAGGTGTTCAGTCAAGTGAAGGGCAGTACTCCAGTCAATGTTTCAAATATAAAATAGTATTACTTGAGATGACTGAAAGCATCATCGTTTCACAGTATTCTCTACTTTATTTTAGGTCCTTTAGAGCACCTAAAAGAAATACATCTGATGAAACATGCCCAGATTCATCTTGTCTGTAGGAGTGTCACAGGTTGGCTCCATAAAGTCCAACTGAATTAAATTGTGAAATTCGTGTTGTGTCAGCAAAGTCACCATTTGTTTTAATGTGGGACATTTTCTGTTTCACAAATGTTAACCATTCATTATGTTAACTTGGATGAAAAATCATTCCCTGTCATTTACCTCAATAAGTTTTTCTGAAAATCAGAAATTGCTACAGAGAAATTAAATTTTTATTGAGTCCTCTAAATCTCTTTTCTAACACTGTTAAATTTATGTTTATATGGAAAAGCATGAAAAATAATAAAGAATAAGAAATAATAATATTGATGTGTGAATTATGGTATAATCTCTACTTGCAAATTTTGTCACTTCAATGTAGAGAGTCAAATATGGTCACAAGGCACTTTTCAATGTGAATTAAAACTTCTCGCTAAAAATTTCAGTCTTGAAAGCCAATGCTCTTTCTGTCAAGAGTCACCACAATACACCCAGTCTTGAGAAACAGTAGTAATGTTTTAACAACATTAAGAAGCAGTGTACTCCAGATTTCTATTTGAATATTTGAAATATAAGTTTAGAGAAATACAGATGTAAATGCAGGTCAAGGGAATTGGGAACAATGAAGGGGCACCAGACATCACATATTTAGTATTTATTTTGGATATTTTATGGCTTTCAGCCATAGGTTTCTAAATGTAATTTCCTAAATTTAAGCCAACTTCTGTCAGTGAGAATGAAATATTGGTGCAGACCCATGATATGAAGTCCTACCAACATACATAATTAATTTTTTTAGACAGGTCTAAGTCCTCTTTTTTTTGGGCCAAAACTAGAAAGGAATGGAGCAGGAATATTTGTTAGTTTTTGTTTTCATTTGTATTTGCTGAAACAAAATAATGAAAGTCTTCATTAAAAATGTGGAAAGTGTATGCTCCATTTCAGGTTTCAAGGAAGAGGAGTATCTAACAAAAAATTGCTCTAAGACTGTTAGAATGTTAGAATGCAGCAGCTGATCAGAATTAGATGGTCTCCTACCTTTTTTTAGCTAAAATGGTTTGATCCTTTCCTCTCAGATTAAATCATTATTTTCATACAAAAATAAGCCTAAAACTGTTCACAGTCAATGGTCAAAGTGTTGGGGTTTTTTCCTTTTATTTATAATAGCTCAAGACAGAATGAAAAAGTGACAGAAGGTGACAAAATTACAGAGTTAAAATGGATGAGTAATTGGCTCATGGTTTGAGCACAGAGAGTAATAGTGAATGGGGTAACATCACACTGGTGACCTGTCACTAGTGGGGTTCCACAGATCTTAGGCCTTGTGCTCTTCAACATCTTTTTCAATGACTTGGAAACAGGACTGGAAGGGATACCTTAAGGTTTGCACAAAACATAAAACTCAGAGGAGCTGTTGGCTGCCTCAGCAAATTAGAGGACTGGGCAATCACTAACCATAGGAAGTTCAAGAAGGAGAAGCTGTATGAGGAGCGGCTAAGGGCGGTTGTTTTGTTCAGCCTGGAGAAGAGGAGACTGAGGGGAGACGTCATTGCAGTTACAACTTCCTTGTGAGGGAAAGAGGAGGGGCAGGCACTGATCTCGTCTATGTGGTGACCATTGAGGAATGGCCTGAAGTTGTGTCAGGGGAAGTTTTAGGTTGTATATTTAAAAAAGGTTCTTCATCCAGAAGGAGGTTGAGCACTGGAACAGACTAGCCAGGAAAGTGGTCACAGTGCCAAGCCTGACAAAGCTCAAGAAGCATTTGGACAATGCTCTCAGGCACATGGTGTAACTCTTGGGGATGGTCCTGTGCAGGGCCAGGAGTTGGACTTGATACATGTGGTTCCAATTCCAGCTATTCTGTGAATCTGTGGTTCTGTCCTTGGCTTCACTCAGTTTGTTTCAGAACCTTAATATTACTGTGTGTTTGGGTTTGTTTTTCCGTCTAAATTATTTCTAATTTAACACAATAAGGCAGAGAAATAAGTTTATCAACTTTTGTATTAAATGTATATTGTCATCAAGTTTTCATTTTGTGGTGCTAAAGTATTTTTTAGATAATTCAGCTCTCAACTGTGCTGACATCTGCTTCATGTACTGACATAAAAAAAAAAAGTAACATATGGTGTGTAGAAAGTAACTTGTTGGCTGATTTTTAACAAAGAATTGAGCAGAGAGTAAAATTTTTTCAAGCTTTGCTATATGGGAAAAAGATCAGGCTAACACAGGTCACAATACACTAAGATCTGTTCCAGATCAGTAAAGCTTTTTTTACTCAATTTAGTCTCATGTAAGAAATAATCAGCACATTTTACATTATGTATTTCTAATTTCAATGCTCATGCCATATAATTATTCTGTATAATCAAACCTAACTCATGATTTTCTGCACCAAGCTATTGAATGAATATTCTGTCCGTAAAGCTGGTACTTAACTATTTATTTGAGATATGTGCAGACCCATAATTTTAGAAATTTGATAAATCTGTAATTACAATGTGTATGTGTCATTAGCGTATATTAGCAAAAAAAACCCAAAAAAAACAAAAATCAAAAACCAAAAAACAAACAAACAAAACCCCCAAAACCAAACCTAACAAAACAAAACACGATAAAACAACCACATCAAGCAACAAAAGGGAACCCTGGAAGAGAATGGCATGTTCTGACAACTTACTGTTTACAGTTTTGTCCAGAATGCCAAGTCTAGTTCAGTCTGATTACAAATAAGATTATAAGTCTATGCTCACAGAATCTGCGCTTTCCACGCAGCTACATTCTGTGCCATTTGATATTTTATCTTATTTTATTTTATGTTATTTTATTTTGTTATCCAAAATCAAGCAATACCCAGAAAGCCTTTACTTCAGGAATTTGAACTCCTGGGGTGGTTGGTGTGATTTTGACAGGATTCCACGTATTCCCTTGTATTATTTTTATCTACCATGGCTGGATAATATTTTAACTCTATCTATAATGTTATTTTGAAACTGCTATAGAATAAGTTATTCTGTTTAAAGAAGTAGAACTTTGGTTCTGAAGTACATATAGTAAAACATTTCTTAACTATGATTTTAAAACTACAGAAAATAATGGCATCGTGTATATTGTAGTATTTCCAAAAGACAGAGAATTAAGTTCTTATGCTAAATAAAGTACTCATAATCTTTCAGTTCAAATGACAGGATAAGGAGAAATTTTTTTTCTTCATAATTTAGTTTGTAAAAGGATAACAATAAAATATAAAATAAAATATTTAATAAAAATATTAAATATAGTCAGATTTCCTAAATGGCTTCAGAATTCTTAACTGATACAAAAATGTCTTCTGGATTTGGAGTCATTGCAAGGAGATGCAAAAAAGCTGAGAGATGAAGTGGAGAGAAAGTTTTAACAAATTCAGTGGACATAGTCATTTGCTAAAGAACATCTGTTGGCGCCTTTAGAATTCATATGTGAAAAAAGAAGGAAGAAAAACATTTGGAAACAAACTGTTAAAACTCAAAACAAAACCTGTTTTCTGTTATGTTAATGTTTTGTAGATCAGCTTGGAACTTGACACATTCTTTTTCTACAAGAGACATTTTCTACTGAAAATGTTTTTATTTTTTTTTCCAGTTAAAATTCATATGGTAACAACATTGTTAAATAATAGTCAGGCATGCTGTTTTAAAATGGCTTTATTTCTTCCTGAAAGAATGGTACAAGTGGGGAAAATGTATCTGCTTTGTTTTCTCTTTGATTCAGGAGTGTCAAATCCGCCAGACAATCTCTGCTGCCTTTTTTGTGCATATATATCTGTATACCCTCTTGCTCTTTTTTAGAAAGGACTTCACAGAGCAGTAATGGTTTTATTATCCCAGGCTATGGATAAGAAAGAACTGAAGCTGCCCTGGATAGGCAACATGGTAGTTCAGCATTTTCTTTTGTTCAGTAATTATTCCATGTGTTTTCCAAGCTTATATAAACTTGATTGATGATGCATACCACATAATAACTTAGGCATGGTATTGACTATTTTTGAGGAACTCTGAGTTAGTTCATGGCTATTTATAAGCTAGAAGCAACCAACTTTATTTTTTAACTGTGATACAGGCATTAGTACTGTAAGTTGGACATGGCCGAGCTCTTTCTAAACACCTTTTTAGTAACAGGCTCTCATACCTATATAATATTGGATGAAAAATTATTTCATTCATACTTAGCAACTGTAAAATTTCCTACTTTACAGTAAAAAGAAAACAAACCACAAAACATGAGGCTGAAAAAAGTCCCTAAATAATTGCATTGTATTAACGGTTCTGCCACACAGCAGAAACTAAACATCTAAGCACTGAAGTACTTTGCTAGGGTAGAATTTACAGATGAAAAAAAAAAGGCCAAAGGAACAGTTCCTTTCCATTGAAAGGAACTGATAGAAAGAAAAGTACAAAGACGATATTACATTCATCAAAGTAAGACTATGAATCTGATATCATTTTAGCAAGAGATATTTTGCCTCAATAAACCAAAACAGTAAATTGCAGGATGTATAGTAAATTGTAAGGGTACTATGTGGAAAACTACTAGACTTGGGGCCATCATGTTAAACCATTTTATTCAGATGTCATTGCATGGGAGCAGAAACAAAATTGGGCAAGCACAATCATAAAGTTCAAACGAAGACCAAAATTTGTGCATCTGACTATTTGTTAAAACTTAAATTGCAAATGAATTCCAATGAGTAACTGCTTGTTTTTTCATGGAATTTCAACACTGTGAATAAAGTGTCAATAAAGTGAAAGCTACAGTTACAACTGAAATTCAAAATCAACATCCTGGATGATACCTGTGTTTGTGATCTGAGTTGGCTCAGTATTAACCTGTCACCTGATTTTCAACAGGGAACAACAGAGAACTTTGTATCATCACACAGGGAAAGGTTTGTGTTTACGTTACTTAGAAATGGTACATGCACTAGATAAACTTTGACCACATACCAGGCAGGTTCACAGTCCCAGAAAGGATCACAGCAGGAAGTCAGTGATTAATGATCTTGGGTAATTTAGAACCACCTTCACTACAAACTCCATAAACATTAAAGCCAGGGGCATCTTATCTAAGACTGATAAAATGTAGAAGAAACATTGGTAGGCCATTGGCAGGAAGCTTGAAGAACACAAAAAGAATGAGTTAAAGTTAGAAAAACTATTTGGCAATATTTAGATTCTGATTCTGTAATAGTTTAAATAACTTTGAATAGCAGGAAATGCATATAGTCTGAGGAAGAAACATATTACACTTCTTGAAATACTGTTGAGACTTAAAGTTTTCTTAGAAATTTGATTAATTTGTCACATGTGTAAGAAAACTGGATACACAACAAAAAAAGTCTAAAGCAAACATAAAGCCTAACCCAGCAGTCAATGTAAGCCCACTTTCACTTTAACCAGCAATATTCCTTGCAGTAGTATGAAAGATCTTCCTATAAGTCACTTCACAAAATTCACTGGATGAATTGAAGAAAAATCTAGAGTTGGAACACCAAATATCTCAGCTGTAGGACCTGTCCTCTAACCACTAAGCAATTAAGTTTTCTAAGAGCTCACACCAGTAACGTCTCTAAAGAAAATATACCATAACTGAGGAAATCAAACTGATTAAATCATTCTGGCCACAGACAAGTTTTGTTTTTCAAAACAATTGTTGCATTTAAAAATGTTTTGTTTGTTTTTTAAACTCTAATAAAAGTAATGTTTGCACTGTGAAATGGAGTGGCAGAGGATTTTGTACTACTACATAGTAGAATTCTTTTTTACACTCACAGACTTTCAAAATGAGGAAAATCAACGTTTCCCCACATCATCCACCTTCCACTTGTGTCTTCTCCAGATTAGTAAAAGTGTTCTCTGAGCCGAGAGCCTCTGCTTGGTTAAAATAAATATGTGGCCAAATTAAATCCCAACAAGCATTCTCCTGTTAAACTTTATCTGCAGATTGTATGGTATGTCAGTCAAGTAAGTTTTGTATGCAATACAACCAAACGTTCCCAGATGTTATCCACAAATCTCTACTGGATCAGAGTGATCTGACAGTTCTGGAAGGCAAGTGGGAGAATACAACTGAAAAATGATTGACAAATATTGACAAATAACCTATCAGCAATTGTCACTTAAATAAAATGAATCTGTCTTCATGTGAAGTGAAGAAGTGCAAGTTAGGGTTTGGTATACACTGAAATTATCTCTTTTACTTTTTTACCCTTTCACATGTTTTTGTATAAAATATTCTATTTTGTTTCAAGTTTTTTCTGTCAATAAATTGATTGATAATTTGAGTTATACAGCTTTTTTTATACAGATTCAACCTGTATAGGGTCTTACAAGATACACTTAAAGTTCACACAGATTTAAGAGAAAGAGTAGCCTTCCTCAGTGCAGTGGATTGGAACTGAATAGTGCCAGGACTGGAACTGAACGTATCTGCAGACCGACTGTATAACATCTGTACTTCAGCATGCATTCTTCAGTTCTGTAACTGCTGCTCTTTGCATAGTTGGCTCTCAGTATCTGATGGAAACCTTTCTGCATCTAAGAGCAGGATGCAAGCATTGTGTCAGTCTTAGAATAGAAATCTTTACAGTTAGAGTATCCCTCTGTCCTCATCTTACTGATTTATATTAAATGCTGATTTTTTCTGCTGCAAGAAAAATAGCACTTGCTTCCCTATTGGGTGACAGTACTGGCTAATGGAGCAGCATATTTGACCATTTCAGAAATTATTTATAAAACTCTTTAAAACCTCTTTAAAGTGGGAAATACTTTTTGCAGTCTGCACAATAAAACTCACTTGTAACTGAGTTGTAGTCATGTTGTCCTGCCTTAAGACAGAAAAGGTTTTTTCTTTTTTCTTAAAATCTAATCAGTGCTACTGTGGTATTAGAACACCCTGCAGCTGACAATAGGTCTCTCACAGCTGCTGAAGAACCAAACTACTTGTAATGTGAACCTTTGCAACCTGTAGCAGCAGAATAAAAGACTGATGCCCCAAGTTTAATAGTTGAGCCACTGACACTATACAGAAATGAAGGAATAGCATTTTTAAATTATCAAAGGAAAATAACACCTCTGTCCACATTTTGAAAACAAGCTTCTCACTCCCTTCATCTCTTTCAACTGTGACTGACATAGTTACCTGAGGACATGCCGAGTTATACACCATTTTGCATAATGTTGTTTTTTTAGCTTGCCAATACAACAGAAGTTCAATCTGCAAATTCTCAATGAAAACTAGGCATAGTGGGCATGTCTACACACAACTGTGCTTCTTGTACTGTTCAAAGTGAAAGAAGTTTTCACTGTAGACAAGCCACCAATGTGAAAATGAAGACTTGCTTGTCCTTTCATACATTTTTTTCCATTTCTTTCCTGTTCCTTTTCTTCATTTTTTTCCCCAAACCTTCAACAAAAAAAATGAAAGTTAAGGCTAAGGACAAAAACAGAGTTATAGTAAAGGTGGAAATGTGCATTCTACATTTTTTGTAAAGATTGGCTCAGAACTAAAGTGTGTATTGTGTATATATCAATAGAAATATTTATACAGTGTAAAAGGTCACATACAAATGATAACACTAAATGCTTGGACTGTGCATATTAGAGGAGAGCAAATTCTCCTATGAATGGCACTTATAAAGAGGATGTTGACAATAATAATAGAGTTTTTGTAATACTGGTAGACCCTGATTAGAAGTCACCTGAATGAAAAGAAAGGCTTTTTCCAGTGAGCACCCGCAAAGTTGTTAAGCTTGTTCTGAACACTATCTATAGTAAACTATGTGCTTTTTGTGGTTTTTGAAACAAGTATGAGAGTTCAAAGACCAGCATACAATACCAGTTACCTATTAGCCCACAAAATGCTCCACCAAGCACTAAAGGAAGAGAACGATAGAATAAAACAAATACTAATTTAATCATCCACCACACATTTCGACCCTTTCTCTTTCTTGTAATCCAACTCCTGCTGTGCTCAGCCTGCAGTAAAGTCTACTTCCTTGCTTCTTCTAGTTCTTCTGATGAGTGTGTTTGAATAACATTAATGTCTATCTGCAGAATGACGTCTCTTCCTCAAGTATTCTTTCAACTGTTGTCCTGTCTTATTGACCATATTTAAATAATGGTATTTGCAGAAAAATCAAAGATCTCTAAAAAAATGGAGATGTTTTTGCTATACTTAGGTAACATTCCATATATTGATATTACAGTAATATATAAAACCAGAATTTTTAATGTTGTGAATATTCAAAGCAGACAGCTTTTTATTAAAGAATCCTAAGAAAAATATGGAACAGTACATACAGTATTGCCATTTATGAATAGTTTTGACAATGCTGACAGATAAAAACTTGTCTAATCCCTTGTTTATCCAAAGATAACTAGATACAGCCTTCTAAAGATGACTTTTTAAATTTGTCATTTCTGATTATGCAATGAAAAGGATTTACTTATGACCAAAAAGACTTTATAAGAGCAAAATTTACAACAAAGATTTTATCATGTTAAAGGAAATTTGGCTATTGAATCTGAAAAGTTCTACTAAGTGTAAGGTAATTATATGAATTTTATCAAAATATATGATCATATTCTTAGATAGATTAT
>JAWWMO010000138.1:42645614-42664919 GCA_035047845.1 Dendrocincla fuliginosa | reverse complement strand
ATAATCTATCTAAGAATATGATCATATATTTTGATAAAATTCATATAATTACCTTACACTTAGTAGAACTTTTCAGAATATTTAGAAGAGTTCTGACTTCATTCTTTTGTTTGTCCATGAAATTGGAAAGAAATTTAATGATATAAGTTGTTTTTATAGCAACAGAAAATGGAAGGATCTGTATTTCAATAATTCTTGTTAAAAAGAACACAAAAGAAACTTTTTCATACTGAATTCATATATCAATTCTTTATTTGATTTCATGAATAGCTTGTTTGGAGAACAGAGGTATGAAATTGTTCTCCACTGTTGTTTTGAAACTTCCCTAAAAATGTGATAAAACTAAGTTTTAAGGAGAGAACATTGTTTGCTTGGATTTTGCCTGGATTTTGTAAAAATATATATGCTAGCTATAAAATTATCTTTAAAGAGAATGTCTTTATGCATTGTACTTAAGCATTCAAACTACTGACACTTCAACCTAAGTCTTACACTACTTGAGATAAAGTTTTGCACTGTAGTTTCACTTGCTTGATCTTTATTGAAGTAATTATTCAACAACACTTTCTCTGTCCTGAATATTCCTTAAGGAATAATAATTGATTATTAGACACAAAAAATACTTTTATGAGGATGAATCTATTTTTTCCTTCAGAGTGTTTGTATGCTCTATGTAGTTTGGAAAGTGATGTATCTAATCCCTGTTAGTTGTGCATTTTTAAAAGTACACTTTCAGAAAACCAAAACTTAGATAAATGTATATTTTCTGAGGATCGAGTAAACCCACTTATGCTTGGAAGAAATTATTTCCCTACCGAGGAAATACATCTCTCTTTTTCTTTGTTGTCCCTACAAAGACTGATGTATTGCAAAATATTTTAGCCCAAAGAATTTGCTGAAGTATTTGAACAAAATTAAATTTACCTTCTGCAGCGCTGCATCTACCCAAATCAATAATATCAAAAATATAGCTAGTTTCTGGATGTCATTTGTGTCTAATCCATGCAGATGTTGTATCCATCCATATGTTTCTTAGTGGAGCAGTGAACTCTTAACACTAATTTAATATAATTTTCATAGAGTAATCTAGAAGCAGTTTACAGACAAAAAATATTCTACTTAAAGGGAAGGTGTTTGAGGTCATATCACTCCCAGATGTTGGAAGAACATAAGAGCTATGAAATTGCAATAAGGTCAACTTTCTGGCTACAACCTCATGGCAAGAGTGTACGCTGATGCAAAAAAACACCCACCTTAATACCATTTTACTCTCTTCACCTGTACCCACGCTCCTGGGTACCATCAGGAACGCAATTTCACTGATTCCTTATATTCAGCTAGAAGATCAGAACAACATTTTGTGCAAATGGAAGGGTAAATGTAAGGGAAGACTACGGAGAGTGTGCTAAAACCAGTAACTGCTAGTGTCTGTAGAAAAGGATTCTAGGTATCTCACCTACAAAGTCCAGTCTTGGAGGACTAGACTCTTAGTGAAACTTAGGAGCTCTAATAATTATATTTGGCAATGATTAATTAATTAAATAAATTGTGTACATTGCTTTTACTTTAGAAGTCAGGAAAATCAAAAATAAAGAAGTTCTCCCAGTTGTTGTTGCTCATTAGATTTCTACAATACCGCTTACCCAGTGTTAATTGACTCTTAAGAATTGCAGTGCATTACACTGTACTGTACTGCAATAAAAAAAACTTCGAATTGTGTAGAATTATGCATTTAATTGGAAAAAAAAATTATTCTGTTTTAAGTAGTTTCACTTTTGCATCTTTGATTCCCTATGGACTTTCTTTCACGATTTATCCCCATCAATGAGCATATGATGATTCATGTATGGAATACAGGGCACAGTTTCCAGTCCCATAGAAGTGTAGGTGGAATTTTCTGGAGTTCTATGTAGGGAAATTTAATTTCTAAACTAGTACTCATAAGAAAGAGAATTTAAATTCATAAGGTAAAATATGTGTGTAACTCCTGTTCCCTACATGCATATAACACTTGCCCCCTACACTCAGCAAAAATTAATTTAGTCTGGAACATATGCAGAAAAGGATTGACTGAAGTAGGAGGAGGGATTGAGAAAATTTCTTACATTTAGCTTTGTGATATTAAAACTGAAGTGACAACTAAAATAATTGCTGTCAGTAAACTCACTGAGAAAGAAAGCACTAGGGAGGGATCTAAGAAATATTGCTGGCATGATAACTAATGACCATAAAGAAATTAAGGATACAAATAGAAAGCTTAGATGTTTTCATAGAGTGAATACAATGTCCCTACATGGTGTTGGGTGCACTCACTAAATGAATGCTTACATTGAATATGAGGCAATTTCATTTAGTCATCCAGGTGACTTTTTTAGTTCTATGATCCCACTTCCTATTCAAAATAATTTGCAATAATTCAAAATACACTGAAAGCTATGGTGTTCTTGTGCTTTCTTTCCACTAGAACAGTTTACATCAGTGTTCTGAACTTGAGAATTAGCCCTTCAGTTGTGTGCAAATAGAATGCTGTTTCATATTAAAGAACACCTTAGAACTCTTGAATATGGAGAATGCTATCTCCTCAAGTGTCTAAAGAATATAATCAATTCTAATACAGCTGGAAACTAAGTATAGTCTCTGACAGGATCATTGGCCTAGATGTATTTGTATAATATGACATACAGACCAGTTATTTCTTCTGATCCTAGGACCTAAATTGTGATATTTACACATTTAGTCCTAAGGAATTAAAATCCACTTTGCCAGAGAAACGTCTCTGATCTATAATCTCATATACAAACAAAACCTATTATTTTTTAAAT
Source organism: Dendrocincla fuliginosa (assembly GCA_035047845.1). Taxonomy (NCBI): domain Eukaryota; kingdom Metazoa; phylum Chordata; class Aves; order Passeriformes; family Dendrocolaptidae; genus Dendrocincla; species Dendrocincla fuliginosa. The sequence goes on along the minus strand of JAWWMO010000138.1, from coordinate 42,662,097 downwards.
AATAAATTTAATAATAAATTAAATTAAATAAATTAAATAATAAATTTAATAATAAAGTTACAGTCTCTTCACTTCTGTTAATTTCAAATTAAATATTCTGAATTACACATTGAGCACTCCTCTAATTCTATGTCAGTCTGACACAGTCATGCCTTTGATATAAAAAAAAAAAATACATATTGTCAATTTGGAGATTATTTGGCAGGTCTAAAAAATACATACCTCTGCACCAATAAGAAAATGAATGAGGTCAAATTAATCAATCCTACAGATTTTTTCATCTACTTCATTCTAGGGTGTTTGTCCCTAGAGTTTTCTACTGAGGACACATTTTCAGCTTTGGAAATGAGAAAAGAAAGTTTATAGTTTGTGGAAATCCCTAATCTCCTTGACTGATTCTGTAATTCTCCCACTCTCTTAAATATCAATAAAAAAAACCTTATTTGTTTAATGCAGTCCTTCCCTTCCCTTCCCCCTTTCCCCTTTCCCCTTTCCCCTTTCCCCTTTCCCCTTTCCCCTTTCCCCTTTCCCCTTTCCTTAGTTAGTTTTATTTTTTCTTTCCAGATATTTAAGTCTAGTGAGGAACAGAGGTGCCTTTTGGTTTCTTTACCTCTAACCTGGCAGTGTACAGTGAAATCTCCAGAAGATGTCTTTTGGTCTACTCTGCTTTGTAAATAGTGCTGTCTGTTATAAAACAGTAGTATCTGTTTTCAATTGAACTTTGTGAAATGAAAAGTTTACCAGTATGCTGCTCCTAGCATTGGTCTCTGCTCATAGACCTGTGGCTAATAAGACTTTTTCATGTAGGTTGCAAATCAGGTATGTTCAGTTTCTACTATTATGTTTGCAAAACTGATCCATTTTATGAGCTCAAGAGCACAATGCAAATATCTTAGCTTTTGAACCTTTCAGCTATCTCACATTTTTCTCATTCAGCTGGGATGTGGGATACAACAGCTAATTGTGCCCCTATTTCTCTGCCTCTGTCCAAGACTAAGGTGCTTATCAGTGTTCTGTTTTCTTGTCTTTCAGTTCACAGTTTTTGCTAGGATAATATTTTTTTAAGAATAAAGAAGACTTTTTTACTTTTTTAAGAATACTCTTTTTTAAGAATAAAGAAGATTGGCAAATTTATTTTGAATGTTTTCATAAAGAAAAAGGATTATCTTACATTTCTGTGAAAATTCAGAATTGTTATCTCCTTTTATATGCTTCTTTCATTGATGCCTATGCTTGTAGAATTCTCACTTATGTTAGAAATACTTGCTCTTTAAACTTCTATTCATTAGAATGTCAGTAATCAATTGCATTTAGTTTAAGAAAGGTGGAAGATTTTTCAGAAATGAAGTTAGTATAGAAAATGCCTTAAGTTTTTTCTTGTTACTAGATGCATAAATTAGCTAAGAAACTAGATCTGTATTGTGTTCATAATCAGGATTTTTCAGTTTAAATGTTGTTTTCTTATGTGTATTTGGGCTCCCACCAGAGCAGCAAATTGGTTTTTTACTTTATAAGCATATTAAACCCCTGAAAAGCCAGACTATATCAACAGGAGAAGGAAGAAGGTCAAAATAAGCATCTCATCTACATCTAAATTTACTGGCCTGTTACACTGAAGTTGAAGTCAGAATAGAAATTGCATGATATGAAAATGCTTTAGATTACTAAATCTGTACTAAGATTCTGCTATTTTGAAGTGTTAGTCTTGCAGCTTGAGTGTTCCTTTGCAAATGTGAGCATGCACACAGAGGACATGCATGAACATGCTGCTCTTACTGTGGATACTACAAAATCAACCCTTCAATAACCTGCCACTGAGGCAACCAAGTTGATATGCAAGTACCTCAATTTGTAGGTTTTCTAGAAAACCAATTTCATGCATGACAGAGTTCTAATTCCAAGACCAAGTTTTGATCCCTTTGCATCTGTTTGTATCGGGAGTAACCTAACTTCTGATTTCTTTTTCAAGAGTTGATATTACCTGACTAATTGGCAAAAGTTTGGAAAAAAAGGTCAAATGTATCAATACTTTTGTTTAGCTCTTGTTCAAGGTATTTTTTTCCAAGCCTTTATTTAAAAATTAAACTCTATATTGTACATTATAGTTAGGGTTTGGAAAATGTTACTCTTTTTTGTTTGTGTTGTTTTTTTTTTTCTCCAAGAGGCATCTCTGAAATTAAACCTGACAATATTGAGAATAAAACAACAACACACAATCATATATGAAAGTAGCAATGGCAGGTTCCTGGCACAATGGGTATTAAGAGCTGAATTGTTTCTATTTTCTACAGAATTCCATTTGTGTGTCTTTTCAAGTTGGTCTCATTGCAGAAGGATGACCTAGTTGGAGGTGACTTACTGCATAATAGAGAGAAGACTGCAGAAAGGAATTGCTTTGAGAATTTGTATGCACTGCTAGGCTTTTAATCAACTGTATCTGAACAATGTTTGAGTGAAACAAAACATACAAGGAATGTTCTTGTGCTGTGTGCTTTTATCTTTTCAGGAACAAAAGAATCAGATTTTTCCCGTAGAGCAAAAAGCTAACTTGGTACTTAAACTGTGAAATATTGTGTTTTCAGAAGTTTAGCTTCCTTGTAACTCTAAATAGAGAAAATTCATATTTTAAGCCATAAAAACCCACAAACATTAAAATAAAGATTTAATACCTCTAACACTCTTGCAAGGTAATAAATGTTTAAATCAAAGATTTCTGTCTCTAAATACCTTGGGAAATCAGCTGCTGTTTACTCACTGCCACCTTAGCAGATATTTTCTTTTCTACACCCTCTTATTAAAAAATGGACATTAACATTTTAATGAAGTGGACTTTCATCAATATTTTGTGTGTTAGGAGGAAGTTGAGAGCTGGGACAATGTTTCAACAGTTACTTCCTGGTGACTTGTATGTACTTTTAATGGATAAGTCTTGTAGGAAGAGTATAAGACAACACAAGCAGAAGAGGAAGAACCTAAGTTAGAAATATTAAGCGTTTTGCCTGAAACTAGTTGAAACCCTATATAAAATATCTCTTGGGATATATTCCTCATGATTTTGTTTTGGTTCTATTGGTGAGATTGAAATAAACAATATAAATACTATCAGCTTAGTATTAGGTTTCACGTTAAGTAGTTAGAAACAGCAAGAAACATTTCTATCAAGTTAAAAGAAAAGAAAACCACCAAGATGGCAGAAATGATTGATTTTGCTCACTCTCAGCAAATGCTTTCCCCTCAGCAAGATGTACCACTGAGAAGTTTTTTGTAGGTACTTTTTGGCTGATAATTTTTGTGGTGTAAAAATATATCCCTCTGGCTGCAGTCTCCACCAGTGTAAGGATTAGCCTAGTGTCAGGCACTAGGACAGAGAGCAGAACTTGGCTTTAAATATTGTGATTTTAATATTTTAAATGACAAATTCCTTTGACTGTACAAGGTCTCTAATGTATTTTGGCCTGACTCAGTCCAGGAAAAGGAGCGTGTCTTATGTCTGGAAGTGTGATGGAGAAATTCAGCATATGTACTTCTTCTGTATAGGGTTTTACATAAAAAAATATTTCACTGAGCTATCCTATTCAGTCAGTGTGATATCAATCACAGAATCACAGAATGCCTGGGGTTGGAAGGGGCTTCTGGAGATCATATAGTCCCAGCCCCCTGTTAAAGCAGGTTCACCTAGAGCAGGGTGTACAGGGTTGCATACAAGTGGGTTTGGAATAACTCCAGGAGAATCTGCAGCCTCTGTGGGGAGCCTTTTGGAACTGTGAAAATATAAAAATTTCTGACCAACTGACAGAAGAACAAGAAAATGTCTGTGAAGTCTGGGCAAAACACTTCAGATCTAAGTTTCAAATTTTGAAATTAGTTGAGCTCCTACTGGGACCTCTACGGCCAAGTCAGTAGGCCCTCAAAGGAATTTTCTCATCTGCAGTGGACGCACCTCCTGGGGCTGTTGAAATGTTCTTCACTCATTCAGTACTCTTATACACCTTTGTGAGTACTCATACAACTTTGTGTGTTGTCAGGAAGTTTGTTTCAACCATTTTAAAGTTAGGGTTTGGGTTGCTGAGATAATTTCATTCAATTTTCCTGATACCTCTGTTAGAAATTGTATCAGGAATTCGCTTTGCCATACTAGTTTTTTCATAGAGGCTTGAAAAAATAATGAAAATAGAAGATATATATTGAAGATATTTACAATTGCAGTTCTGATGTTGCTTTATATAGTCAATGTGTGGTCTGTATCCTGTCGTATCTGACTCTTGTTAGCTCCTCTAGACTAACTAACTCCTGCCAAAGATAATGCTAATCATAAAAATGTTTCATTCTTTTTATCTGATTTTAGAGATCCACCTGATTTATGTTAGCCCTCAACAATTACAAAGACAAAAATGCTGTTTAATTGGTTGCCACTGAAGACATTTAACCAAATGTTCATAAAAACATAAAATGTTCATAAAATGTTCATAAAAAGTAGCTGGGAATTAAAATAGGAGATGTAACACTTCATTGTGTAATTCAGCTGAATCAGGAGTTTTAAGATGATTTACAGCTCCAGGGTGCTTATTCAGTCTCATCATTATCATATTTGAATGGTCCTTTGAAGTAATGAGAATGGAAATATAGTAATTAATTGTTCTGGTGCAGCAAAATGTTTTTCAAAAAGTCACTGGATTTCTTTACTCATGCAAATACCCTTTGAAACAGTCCTTTAAATTATTTTTCCTCTTCCAAATTATATTAATTTTATACCATTTTTTTTTTTAGTACACTAGTGATACACTATTTTGTGTATTACCTGAATTTAGATATGATCCTACTGTTTTCTATACTTTTTCCTGGCTAAGAAATATACTTATTCTGAGTGATCTGCTAGAGCCCTGTACAGTTTTGTTTCTTCTACTCTCAGAAATAGTCAGTTCAATCTCAAAACAAGGAACAGCCACAATAGCCTGTAATTTATATCTCTGCAGTAGGAGTAGAATAGCAACGAGTTATCCTAGTTTACCCTCAGTCACTACAGTATCCTCTGGGAACGAAAACTTATGAACATATAAAATTCACGGCCAAAGATTAAAGATTAAACATTTGTGTCAGTATGATGCATGATGTGAAAAGATCCACTAGGATCCTTTCTCTTTCAATCTCCCCACCCACAAATAAGTGTTCTGAAAAAAAAAATAATTAGAAACTTCTAGCATGAAATGAAGTTATCTTTGTTTCAGCATTTAATTGAGTCAAATGTGTTATGCATTTGAAGAGAAATTGTCAGGTGCTTTAGATAGACAGCTACTTAGAAAAACAATAAGTGAAAAATTTAAATCAATAACTAATAGTCTTGGACAAATTATTTCCTGAATTATTGCATATGTTAAACAAACTGAAAAATCATAAATAGACATAAATAAAATATTCCATTATTTGTTTTTAATTTCAAGAAATGTTTCTAGAGAAAAAAGTTTTTCAATACAAGTATATATATGAGGTTAAGTTGTGGAAGCATCTGACAGAAGATTTCAATGAAATAAAAGTGTCTGCTGGTCTCAAATGGGAGTATATAAAAATTGACATAAAAAGTATGAAGGAGTCAATATATCCTCTAAATGTGTACCGAACAAGAATCTCAGAAGCAACATGGCAAAAGTGTTGTTGATGTCGTGGAAAAAACTTGATGAATGTTGCAGCTGGTGAATCAGAAGGTTTGCTCATAAATAAGCAAGCAGGGAGTTAAGAGAAGATATAGTAGTTATGCTTTTGTTGTAAAAGGGTGGGTGAAATATTCATGGTAAAGATAGAACATGGACAGAAACAAATCAGAGAAGATACTTCCACCGTCAGGTTTTCCAGGTACCGTTCACGTGGCACCAGCCATAAATGAAAGAGGATCAAAGTCAGTATTAGGTAGGAACAGCTATCAGCAGGTGATGGCTATGACAAGGGAGGTTGCTGTGTGCTACATCACTTTTTCTGCTAAAGGAAGAAGAAAGTAAATGGACTTTTGGTTTTAAGTGAGAAAGTGAAAAGAGGAAAAAACTCCAAAACACTATATTAAAGAAGTCTTAGGGTGCCTCACCTGACTTTGTTTTGATTGTTTGTTTGTTTTGTTTGGTTGTTTGTATTTTTTTTATAATAATCATTATGACTACCCTGTTTTCTGTCATTTTCATTAAATTGCAATGTTATTAAGGAGAACATCTTTGGAATATTTTGGACAAATAAAAATGTAAATTAATTTTGAATATTAAAGTCACTAGAGCTTCAGAAAAATGAAAAAAAAATATATAGACTGTGTTTTCTTGTAATGAAACTCCAAGTATTAAGTCAGATCTATTTAAAGAACAGAAGACTCATGATTAAAAGACAAGAAGGACAAGTGATGACACTGGGCAGAATTTGACTAGGTCCAGAGAAGGCAGACTAAGGCTTGTGACTATACTAATAAAAATGATTATAGAGAGTGTATATTTAAGAAATTTCTTACATGAGGCTTAACACACAAAAAACCATGATAAAGATAGCAGAAATTAAATTAATGATTCATTGTTATATTGTAGAAGTGGAAATGATGATATATTTTTCAAGGTTTTGTATAGGTTCTATTACACTATCATACTGAAATCACAAGTATCAATTGATAAACTCAGATTACACAGGTACTAGCATTAATTATCTAGGAGTAATTCTGGAGAAATTCAGTTTGACAGCAGGGGGAAAAAAAAAAAGGAAGAAAGAAAAAAGAAAATTCAATCTCATCTTTCAGAACCTCATGCAAAGAACTTAGAAGGAAAAAAAATCCTATAGCAAAACTAGATTGTCAACTGTAATATATAACTTATATTTTTATTTTTTCTTGCTGATTTCAATTTTTCAAATCAAAGCTTTGTTTTATACCCTTTATAGTTTTAAAACTGATTTAAGTTACTCTGCTCACATAAAGCTGTCCATTTTCTAAGACTCAAGTGAAGAACTGAACTGAAATATTCCTGTTGTGCTAATCAGAACAATTTTCCAGGAGACATTCGGGCCAAGAAAGACAGTGAATTCAGGTTCCTCAAAGTACTTTTATTCCTAAGCAATTAAAAAGTACACACAATCTTCATGATTTGTGTTTTATTCAGCTACTGTTGTGATTGCAGTCAAGACAATATTGCAGCTGTAAAATGTTTTGAAAAACTCTTGTTAAACACACCTGAGGACTTCAGTAGCATTATGGCTCCTTCCACCATCCAAATAGGGCTTTTGTAGGAGAAATCTGCAGACTTGCTCAAAGTGAGCAAGTAATATACCACCAAAAAGTCAGGATTCTAAGTATTTGCAACACTGTAAAAGAGGGAGAGATGTCCTGTGAGAGCAGGATGTGCTGGAAGCAAAGGGGGAAAAGATGTGTATGTGTGTTTGTAACATGCATGTTTGATAAGGTCAACATTTCATGCTTATGTGCTTCAGTTTTATTTAAGTTTTGGTTAGGTGCCTTAGCCTGCTACTTGAATTGGCTGTAATCACCACAGCCCTACTTTAGATAATTTCCATATGCAAACAGAGAGCTTTGAAGATGTGGTCTCTTAATACAAAAGATTTCTTTATTTCCCTTTGAAAATGACAAGATGTTTATTTGATATAAATATCTCAAACAATATGGCTCAGACAATAAAAGACAGTGACAGCTGTGCAATTAGTAGTCATATAACTATAAATGTCTATGAGAAGCTGGAGAACATGCAAATAAGGCTGGTACCAGTCTAGATATATCACAGTAGTTAACAAGAATTCCTTGTTTGAGTAATAAATGAAACAAAAGTTCAGTGTAGGAAAGTGAAAATTGACAAATTCCTGAGTTACTTTTGTTTTGTGAAGTAACAGATACATCTGTTGGGTGTGTTCAGATTTATAATTCTCATTCTGCTACAGTTAAATTTGTGCATATGTAAAAAATATGACATTTAATCTCACTGTGCATACACTGTAAGAAGAACCAGAGGCTACCTTCACTGCTGGCTTGTATTGCCACAAAACAGGCCAATAGATTACTAAGCTTTTTGTTTTTTTGTTTTTTACTTTCAGAAACACGAACCTCAATACTGCATAGGTATCAATCATGACAGCTGTCAGACTGCTGAAAATTAAAATGCACTATTGGTGAATTGATAAAATGCATTTATAAGAGGGAAAGTATTTTCTAATGGTAGTTATGTTATTTGCCAAGATTGATTCAGTGCCCCTAACAATATAATTTATTTATGAAACATTATTTTTCTGTCTTTGCTGCATAAAAAAGGCAGAAACTATACATGAGGGGCACCACATTGCTCAGACTTCTTTATAAATGAAATTTCACTTTTTGTTTTTTTTCTGTTAAAGTAATAATTTCTAACATAGGTGAAGTAACAAATCAAATGGAGTTCAGTCTTATCAAAACACAGCCTCTATAATAACAGTTATCATACATATTAAAATAAAAATTGCAAGTTACTGTAAATTCAGTGATGACTACTGCTCACCTTTGTGACACAGGATTCATAAAAAATGCTAGAAAAAGACAAAGCTGTGATTTTAAGCATCAATCCACCAGATAAAAAAGTTGAGGGGGAAATTTTCAGAATTAAAGCACTTAACAAATCTAATTCCCCAGAACAATATTTTTCTGCATATCATAGTACTGAAAAGGTCTTCCCCAACTGAGACGTTTTGAATGTGAAAGTTGTTAAAGGAAGTAATTGAAGAGAAAATAAAAATTTCCTAGAGTTTCTCTGTTCAAAGGACCCTTCTACCTTGATCCGGATGTTTTCATTTTACAGTCTATTAATGAAGAAGTTCATATATTCTTTGCATGAACTGCTGATGGGTTTCTGTTCTTTTGTAGGAAAGTGCTTCCATGCTGACCTTTTTGAAGAACACAACCAACCTGGTATCTGCTGGATGAGCACTTGCTTGTCAATGGGTTTCATGTAGAACAAATTAATTCAGTTTCAAGTTTTGCTTTAGTGTCACAGTCCTGGATGCAGATGACCTGAGTTTAGTTTAGGTAATTCCTAGGGCAAACCAAAACCATAATTATTGTTAGTGTTGTCATGTTTTAAGTATGACTGCTGCTACCAATAAGAAAAGAAAGTCTATGTTATACTGTAATTTTAGAATATATCTTGTTTAAAATTACAAAACCCCTTGGAAACTAGTGATGCTTTTATACAATTTTTAAACTTGGTTTGTCATCATACAGTTAACACCTCTATTACTTAGCAAGTTTCTAGACTTTGTAGAGCAAAAGCTTCTACAGAAGTTTAAATTCTCAAGTAGACATTTTAAGTGATGTTTTGATGGGACCATTGTCTATCATGGATGGTATTCTTTAGCTATTTGGTGTCTGAAAACATGTCCATCAATAGACTTGAGTGCACCTTTTCCATCTGGCCACACACACAGTTTTACTTTAGGGAAATGCTTTCAAGACAAAATATTTGTCAAGAATATTTGTTTTTCTTCTTCCTACCCCTGAGCTGAAGGCTCTCAGAAGTTGTTAAAAAAATATGAGCACTCTGACTTCATTCCAATCATGTTCAAATACAAATGACTGAGGCTGCAGACTTTCTTGAGCAGAAAACACAGAAAATTGCTAGAAAAAAACCCCCTTCTGCTCTTTCAGCAATACCACTGAATAGAAAAGAATAAATTGCATGGATTTAAATACACTGTGCTGAATACTTTTTTTATTTATATAGTTCTGTAGTCTCTAGACAATTCAGAGTTTTTACTTGTGTAATTAGCCTATTGACCCACACACAAAAAAGTACACAACTCTTACTAGTTAGCTATTTCAATGACTGTGAATATTGTTTTCATTGTTTGAAATGCTGCATGATAGTTGTTTTGAAATAAAAGGAAATAAATAATGAGATCTGACAGGCAACCAGGAAATCCTTCTCTCTGGTTCTCCTATTAGCTGCCACACTACTTCAGTTTTTAATCAAACTTTGATTCTGACAGATTTTGGTGATCACAAATGCATACGCTTGTTTATTAATAAGCCTAAACCATAGATGCAGATCTGATTCCACCTTAAATATGGAATTTCTCAAGCCTTCATTCCAGCACCATGCCTTTGAAGTTTTCAGGTTTATCAGAAAACCGGTCTTCAAGATTATGCGGGTAATTTTATAGTTGGGTCATAATATACTTAAAAATTGGAATTCTATATTCCTTCATCAAGAAGACAGTAAAATCAGAGAAACTTTGGCTGTTACTAAAAATTCAGATGTTGCATGATTCTGAAATAACCCTGCTGATGAACAGAAAAACAAAGTTGCTGACAGCTTCATCTTGTCTCCTGGCTGTGGGCAGACTCCTTGCTAGCGCTGACATCTGCTCTTCAGTGCTTGTGCAGTTTTCTGTCTCTTCCGGGGACAGCTGAATTTATACTTTCAGACATGGTAAAAACAATATCTCGGCCTTTGTAAGCCTGAAATCAACCACCCAAAACTTAATGGCATACAAATGTAAGACTTTCATGCTTTTGTTGGCCCTCCTGTCCTATGAAATGGATCTATCATTTCTGAAATGAGTAGTTACTCTGGATTGAAATAAATATAGCATTTATGATATGCATGTACTCTTGGATAGTCCTAATGAAAAAAGTTTAAGTAAATGAAGTTATGTGATAGATATGGACTCTTATTGTTAATTAATTGACCACTTCAAAAAAACTTGCAGCACTAAGCTGCCAAAATTGTTCTGTATGTTGCCATCAGAGCTACTAGCCCTTAACTAATAAAAGAGCTTAGCAGAATCGTCCTATATTATTTTTATTTTCACAATTTACTAAAAACTACACTCTCAGGGATCCCCTGTTCTCTTGTTAATAACATTTCTCTAAACTGCTTGCAAAACCTGCTTACACAGGAGAAAAAAAAATGGAAAGCAATTTTGTTCTCATTTCTTTTTGTTGCTACTAAATCCCATGTAAAAACCAAAGACTAAGACCTGGGAGGAATTAACCTTTTAGTCTGGCTTTGCAGCAGGATTTTGCACTGAAAGAGGCAGAAACATGCTTATCTGACTGGCCTCAGTACTTTGAGAATGGCAGCACCTGAGCTTATGCAGGTTTTAAAGTTTTTAATAATATTATTTTTCATAAATACCAAAATAATACTTCATCAGTGCTGGAAATTAAGTATGAAGATTTCATACTTGTCAAAGCCTTCATTCTTGCATTTTAATTGTCAGGCTGTAGTCAGCCTGTTGGTCAGCCTGGGAGGGGTAAGAACTGTTTTGTACTTCACTGCAACACCCATGAGAGAAAAGCCATAGTGCAGGGATGTTTGCAGGAGTGATGTATTCATAGTTCTCTGCATATTCTCTTCCTAGGAAGAGTGGGCCTTATTGTGGCTATAAGGCAAACAGTGCTATTCTTAGCCCTTGTCAATCTTTCATCAGTTACAGGTGTCTCTTTATTAATGTGTTGGGGGAAAGAAGTGGCTGACATCCCTCTACACTTTTGGCATCACTTGCACAGTTAGAGGAATCAGACTGAATGCAGCATATAGCATATCTGGCCTTTGATGTAACTCTAACAAATAATGGTTTGCTGGAAGCACTGTGGTGTGGTTCAGCTACAAGAATTAAAACTGCATAGTTTGCTTCCAAGCTCATTTACAAACTTTTTCCTAGATTTGGCAAGTTTTTTGTTATTCCCTGTCCTTAGCTGGGAAGCAAGGCTAATACCTGCACCAAGTGTAGTAAAGATAGTTGCCTGTACTTGTGAAGTTTTCTTCATCCTCTCTAATAAAAGACCCAGTAGAAATGTATGCGAATACATGCTATATCAATAAATTTCTGAAGAAGAAATTACACAAATCCTGAATAAGTTACAGTTGTTTTTAACTTAAAAGCCCAGAAGACTAATTTACAATGTTAGCAAATCTGTTGGTGGTTTTGCTCTTCAGAATTTGAACAAAAACCCTATATCTGAAGAGATGGAGGAAATTTTCAATAGTATTTTGTATTTATATTTAAACAATCTTTTCCCAATAGCCTGTGGATATTTTTAAAGATCTGATTTCTAAGCATGTATTCAAGATTTCTCCTAAAAGCATAATTTCTAGGAAAAAACTAATTCTCTTATTAGCATGTTTTGTAGGGGAAAACCAGCATGAATAAACATACTTTAAAATTTACAACACTTTTAAAAATCAATAAACTGTTTTTAAAACCTCTGGAGGTTTTGCAGTGATTTTTTGGGAGGGTGGGGCAAGGAGGGAAGGGGTCTCTTTAGTTTGGGTTTTGTTTTGGCTTGCTGATTTGCTGCTCTTTTTTTCTACCAAAGAGAGAAAGAAGACTCCAAATTGGTTTGCAAAAACAATAAAATTTGTTATTGATTAACATCCAATTGAGCACCACAACTATGAGATTTTTAGAGGTTTATGAGGGAAGCTGAGTCTGCGACTCATGAGTAATAGAGAGTTAATTTCCGTACACTGAGAAATACTCTGCTTGAAAGGTCAAAGTAGCTCCTAGAGGACTTAGGAGTACAGCAATAAGGCACCCCATTATACAATAGGAGATTTTGTTTATTTGCTTTTTGCAGCTAGTCATCCTAATACCTGGGGAATCAGTAAGGAATGAAGCCAGTCTACTATCTGTATCACTTGAAATAGCAGCAAATGAAGCACTATTATTCCTCAGTTCTTCACAGGAGTCCAAACTGGGCCCTTATCTGGCCTAGTTGAACACAATTTTACAGGACTAGCTCAACACACCTTAAAACCTACTTTGACTTTGTTTTCCCTTTGCTGAACATTGTAGTGGCTTTGAACATTTAAAACCTGATGAGGTTCATGGGATTCTGGTACTCCAGGGCAAAGGAAGCCTCCTTGTGGGCATAGATTTGTGTAAACTCAACTGTCCCAATTCTTAAGAAAACCTCTGTGTAAGGACGGTAAAGATGCAAGCGTGAGAACTAAATGTGAAATGGGACATACAAGTTAGCTGACTTTATGATGCAGTGAACTGAGAAGCTCTCTAGCCAAGGCAAGAAGGATGGTACGATAATGTCCTGATGGGCTGGTACCACATTGATGTAAGATCTGGTACAGCATCACTCTACCAACTCATGAGAGATGTATTCTATTTTCCTACAGACAGAAACTAAAATTCTGTTGCTCTTTTATATATTCACAATCAAGTTCATCTACACATAATAAATGTTTAACCATATTTAAATCTTAAGTACACGTTTCACATTATTTGACATTGACCCACATCATTTCTCTATAAACAAGTAGAAATATTATAAATTATACCAATATGGCAAAGCTGTTAGAAAGAAAAAAAACAAGCAACCAAAACAGAACAAAACAAAAATAATTCAAAATATAAATAACTAATTGATTATATAATATTAAATTTGGGATATTAGAAATAAACTTTCATTTTTCTGTAATGTCATGAGATTGCAATAATAAATGCCATTTCAGTAAATTAATAACTAATACAGAAACTCATCCAATTGATAAAAAATGCACAAATTTAATTAGCATCATAAACTTGCTATGAGCTAAGGTTCTGTATTAAGTTTCCAGAGTGTTTTGCTTTTTCAGAACTGTAACAAGAATTACATATAGACAAACTACAGACATACAATAATGAAGTAGACTTGGATAAATTGTCTCAGGCTTTTGGCTGCCTATACTACTGCAAATCTTTTGTTTTTTTAGGAACAATACCCTTTATCTAAATATGGCAGTACTGTGTAATTTTATAGCAGTTCATCTTTTTTTGGCTTTAATCTTTCCTAAGGGCATATTCATCTTTTCCAGAGAAAAGCAAAAGCATGTTTTCACTATGTTACAAAACACAGAAAGAAACAAGTTGGAGAAAAACAAATCTCCTAAAGGCATAATTTCCACATAATGATTACAGTTCATATTTAAAGAAAACATCATGTGGAAAAGTCTAATTCAAAGGAATGGAAGATAATTGTGAAGATGAACAACACATTAAACAGCACAAGGAACCACAAAGGTTGACAGATTCAAAAGGACTGATGTCTTCATAACCTTCTGGAAGCACGCAGAGCAAGACTGGTTGTCATTTGCTGACTGTCATGGTGACAGAGAAGTATCTTTTAAACAAGTAGGAGAGTTTAACAAGAAAGGATTAAGATAGAACTCTAATTTAACCATAACTTCCATTCTTACACACATGATTCATGTTCTTAATTAATGCCAATTGAAGCTGAACTCAATACTATACAGCAATTAATTCTTTCTTGGCATTGCAAAGACTGCTGTAACTTTAGTGTGCATAAGGACACACCTACTACTTATGAATAGTATTATGTTGAAAGGTAATATTTCAATGTCAGTGTCAGCATTTCCTTCCCTCCGTGTATTTTCAGGAGCAACATATCAGATTCTTTCTACAATCAGGCTATTTCAGATTTTATGCAAGAGGATTAATTTTACAAAACCTTGAATTCTTTTTTTTCATAGCATAATGCACATCTTTACACAAGGAAGTTTTTAAGGTTTCTGACTCTTCATAATCTGATAATCTTGTGATGAAAGCCTTTATCAAAATGACTCATCTATGGGTCAAAGCTGACGTTGCTTTCTGTAATTGCTGCACTGATCCACAGTTTGGATATCACATATTAACTTGACTGAACTTTTATTTTCAGGAAAGCACGTAGCATCTGAAAAGAGGATGTAGGGTGTCTCTTCACAAGCAGTCACAGGGAGAAGACAAGAAGACAACAGGTACAAGGTACAACACAAGAATTTTTAAAAGAAAACATAAAGGTTTTTTTTTGTTTGTTTGTTTTTGTTTGTTTGTTTGGGTCTTTTTTTTACAGAGAAAACAACCATTCATTCCAACAACCTTCCCAGGGACATGGCAGAGTCCCCATCACTGGAGGTTTTAAAGGTGTGATTGGACATTGTGCTACTCTCATCTTCCCCATAAGATGCTAGATCAGATAATCTTTTGAGGTTCCTTCCCATCTGGGCTATAATCTATATTATTACTTACAAGGTAGGCTGCTTTCATTTTGTGCCATTGTTGTTACTGAAAGTTTTCCCAACTCTTTTCTCCTCAGACTGCTGTGTCCTGTGTACCATCACCACACTAGTCTGTTTATGATGATGAAGTATTTGGTAGACAGAGGTGAGAGACTCCCTGAATCAGCCACAAGACATTAGGCTCAAGCTGGTAAGTTTTGCTGGACTGGTGTTACACACAGATTTTTCATCAGTTCATACATGACACAGCTCAGTCATGTCAGTCTGCAAAAGACCATACAGACTAGTCCTCTGAGCATTTGCATTATGCATGAGTGGAAGAAAACTGTATTTTGTACAGCACATGACACAAATGGAGATTTAAGCTGACAAATATCTAGATGAGACATTTCACCCCCTGGATGGCAATAAAGCAAACATCACTGATGCACAAACTACTTGGACATGCTGACTCAGATAGAAACCTGATTTTCAGATTACACTTTGGATATCATTTGTGTTGTAGGTATTCATGGAAGGTGTTACTTGTAAAAATGAGAAAATATGCATTCAGTAGGAGTACTACTGTTGTTTAGTTGTCTGCATAAAGGTGACATGAGACTTAACATTTATGTCAGAAGAAAACCAGTGGGAGACCAATGCAACTGCTGCAAAGCTTTTAATGATAAATAAAAACACAGCTCAGAAGGTAACCCCGCAAAAATGAGCAGGATTATTCAAAAAGAATTAAAAAAGAACAGCATCAGTGAGTGGATTTCAGGAAGGGAACCATTGCCAAAGGCAACCGAATTAGTGAGAAGTATGGTTCTGAGTTTGGCTACCAGAGGTTATTACAGACTTATCAAGTACAAGGGGCTAAACTAGCCTGGAAGTAGTCCAGATGGCTTTTAAGAGAAAAATTATCCTCATTCACTGATGTTAGAACTGAAAATGAAAAAATAAAAATAATAATAAAAAAGCAGTGAAATTGTGAATGTTGTTTTCTAGGATAATATAGATTATTTTTTGTTTATGCATAAGAAAAGTAGTAGGAACAAATTGGAGATTAACAAGAAGGGTAACCAGCAGTATTCCTCCACACCTCTCTTGGAATCATGAAATCATAGAAAATGGCCCAATGGTGTACTGCTTTTATTTTCAATGTTGTCTTCATTTTTCAAGTGTTCTGAGGGATTTCTAAACCCATGAAAGCTTATGGCTGTATAGGAAGCTAACTTTATTTTTCATTTCTATTTAGTTCTTAGCTGAATGCTGGAAATTTGATCAAGGAATAAACAGGGATGTTTGTAAAAATGATGATTAGGATTCCTATATTTGGCATAACATCTTTCTACATTCTTTGGGGTTGATTTTGGATTTTTGGGTTTATTTTTGGTTTTGTTTCATTTTGGGTTGTTTTTTTGTTTTTTTTTTTTTTTTTTTCATTTCTAGCATTATTAATAATTAACTTCAGTGAACAAAAAAAGCCCACA
>JAWWMO010000138.1:42576654-42645131 GCA_035047845.1 Dendrocincla fuliginosa | reverse complement strand
TTTATACATTCTTTGGGGTTGATTTTGGTTTTTTGGGTTTTTTTTTGGTTTTGTTTCATTTTGGGTTTTTTTTTTTTTTTTTTTTTTTTTTTTTTTCATTTCTAGCATGATTCATCATTCACTTCAGTGAACAAAAAAAAAGCCCACAAAAAAATCTTTCAAAGAAATGTATTTCAGGAAAGCCAGGTGCACTGGCTGTTTACTTTGTAAAATACATGAATTTAAAAGAAGTTATGATAGACTCTTTTTTTAACATAGCCTTATCTTTTATGAGAAAGATAATGTAAGAAATACTTTATATGATAAATTCTTCCTAAAGATGGTTATATTCTGATTCTTCATGCAAAGGGTGCTACTGAAAGCACATTAGGTTGGACTTTGTAGTCAGAGTGGTTCTCTAAATTTTTGGAAGATAAGTAAATGTACATATACATATATAGAGACACTTATGTATATGGCTTTGGGCCTTCTATGTTCGCCACAGATGAAATCAGTGACCTGTCACTGTGATTTCTATCTTCAACTTTCCTCAATTCAGAACCTTTAGGCAGAAAATGAATACAATGCTCTACATTAGATAGTTTGCTTATAAACAAAGACACCAGGGGCTTTCCATCAGAGAACATAAAATGAAGCAAGCTAGCAAATAACTTACATTGCAGCAAAATGCATTTGAGGATATACAGGTAGCAGTTCAGGAGAAATAATCAGTGTATCTGCATGGATGTTCATCCTCAAAGGCAAACCATCAGGGTGCCAACTTTGGTAGCAATGTTTTCAAAAACACAGGCTTCAGGACAATGACATTACCTATTTCACAGTCCATGATATGAGCCATTTATCCCTTCATGTACCTGCCATACAGCTGTATATGCCTTATGTGTGACAAATGGAAATAAATTCCTTTTCTGAAACCAATTTCACAGTCAGTTCAGTATCTGTGTTAAGAAACACACAGTTTCTCACAAGTGTTTCTTTGTGCAGGATGGTTCTTCCAAACAAGTCTTGCATGAGAGTGGAAAGAGAAGGGATGAATCAGAAAGATTCTAAAGAGTAGAAAGAGATAAAAGGAGACATGCAGACAGAAATAGTGTTTAAAACATACAAAACTGAGAAAGAGGTCTCTGAACTTATAATAGGAAAAACAATAGTAATACAAGCAGCACACAGAGAAGAAAGATCAGGGTTTGTACAGATGATTAGGAAGGTAAACAAGGCTTTCACAGATAAGTCACAAGAAGACAAAGTCATACTCTTCTGGCAATCACTCTTTATGAGTATTTTTTTAGTTGTAGGTTCTTTAATCCTGATTTGTTAAAACAAATCTGGTAAAACAAGCTTAAGCCAGCTATGTTAGTTATCAACATTTCTCACTTGAACAAAGGGAAATGAAAGCAAAAAGTCTCTGCTGCCTTACTCCTATAATAGCAAGTTGCTTTGCCTATAGAATATGAAATCTGTGAAACATTTTATGTCTACAATATTCTTTCTAGATACATGTGCTTTCCACCAAGTTTCATAGAATTTTATTTACTACACACTATCAGAAATCATGAAAAAAATAATAAACATCATTCATATAAATGTTATTTAATGCTAAGATGTGTTAACTTCATCTTATCTTCACACGTTTCACTTCACAGGTAGATGAAAACCAGAAGGAACAATATTCCTACTTGATGATCCTTCTCACCTGGCTGATAGCAAAACTATTACCCCTTCCATTTCATCAAAACATCCAGAGTTGTGGCTCTCACTTAGGGCATGAAAGACTGAAAAGAAGTTGCTTAACTTTCACCTTAAAACTTCACAAAGTTCACTGCTTCCACTGGAAAGTTATCTTTGGCAATGTGAAATCAGGCAAACTCATTACCAGGTTTGAGAGTTTGTTGCTGATTTTCCCGCTAAAGCTAACTAACTGATAGCAATCTGAAGCTGGATCACCTCAGATGTTGAATAGATGGAGTGGTGCCTGGATGGAAGCAACAGCAACTTGATAGTGGGAGACTGTGATTTAGAGAAGTAAAAAAGAAAAACTAATCCCCTCCCTAACAGTGACTTTTACAGTCTCACTTTTTTAGACTGAGTACTGGAAGTTATATACATAAATCCAAGAAACCCTGAAGTGCCTCCTGCCACCTTCTTTACCATTAAGGTAGATAGCTGTGCGGTGGAAGCACTTTATTGTTAAACAGCTGCTTTATTAATTTGATGTGCCAACTTACTGTGGGCATTTGTGTGGGCTCTACTGTGTATTTCTTGATATTCCAATAGTCACAGTCCCATCCACCCCTTTGACCTGATAGAAAGAGTGGTATAGTTTCCTTTCTCTGTAGGGGAAGCTTTGTTGCTTTGGGCATGCAGATCCACTCTAATGCAAGTGCTCAATGCATCAAGTAGTGCAAATATCATGTAAGGTAGTATTTGTGATTTGCATTTAGAAATATTATGCTTTCATAGTCACTGAATTGCTAACTCTGGTATTGTTTCACAAAATTGCTTATAAAACAGCCACAAGGAAAGAGTAGAGAAAAATAAAATCCCAAACCCTCAGTTAGGTACTCTGACTAACTTTAGTTTGTTACCTCTGCTCAGAATGTAGCATTTAATACAGACCCTCTTCTCCAAAAAGAGTTTTAGAAATGTACTGAGACTTCATAGTGTGTTTCATCATCCCAATATATGAAAAGAGACTTATAGATTTGCTATGGTCTTTCTTCAATGTACGTAAGATGCTGGCAGTACACCAAGCTAATTTGAATCTGATTACTGACATAAATTTACTTGGCTGGTAGAAACTTTTAAAAAAGTAGTTCAGGTTTATTTAAACCAAAAAAATAAGCTGATTTTTCCCCCCCCACATTTCAAGGCACATGAAAAAGGTGTATTTGAACAGAGTTTACCTGTGTGGAACATTATGGGCAGCACATTGCTTCTATCAAACCTGTCTTATCCACTGGTAATCCCCTTCTGTCTGATAGTCACCTAAGAATGAAACATTTGTCTA
This sequence comes from Dendrocincla fuliginosa, assembly GCA_035047845.1. NCBI lineage: Eukaryota > Metazoa > Chordata > Aves > Passeriformes > Dendrocolaptidae > Dendrocincla > Dendrocincla fuliginosa. Next base: position 42,642,124 of record JAWWMO010000138.1, on the reverse strand, counting down.
GTATGTTATTAAGTAGTGGACTGTAAATGGTTACCCATTTTATTGCTGATCCACAGGGGACACAATGCATTTTTAAGTATAAAAATTGTTTGTTTTCTTTGCCTTCTTCTGTCTCCTGAGATCACTCTTTTGGACTAAAAAAGACATGTCTTGAGGTTAAAAGACATGAGGCAGTGGACAAATTCAACTTCAGAACTGAAAGGTCATTGCAAATAAATTTTTTATTTCCACTGCGGTGGTCTGTTGCAACTAAATCTTGGTCTAGTGGTTGCACTTGCACTAGCCTTGGGTATAAAAGAATAATAGATTTTTAGAGAATCTGAAGCCAGAAGGGACCATTAGATCATATAGCCTTACTGTCTGTATATCTCAGGTCACTACATTTCACCAAGTTGCCCTTATATTTGATCTGATAACTTCTGTCAAATAGAAGTACATCTTCCAAAAAGAAAGTCAAATTTGATTGCAAGACATCTGGACCTGCTAAATTTTATGTTAATGTGTATCAACAACTAAACAGTGGAGGTAGGTGTGGCTTTTTTATATTGGGTAATGACAATTCTGATGATATTACAGTCATTTGCACTAAGGAGTTTATTTCAACCATACTTTATTTTGATAAAAAAGTAGCGTCCATGTTTTCAAAAAGAAAATAAATGTCTTTTCTCTTTCATTGATATTGAAATAAAGTCTGAACTGAAATCATGGAATCATAAAATATTTTGAGTAGGAAGGGACCTTAAAGATCACGTACTTCCAACAGAAGTGGACATAATGCTCCAGGTAGGGTCTCATGAGGGAAGAGGGTCAGAACCACCTCCCTCCACCATGGTCATGGTTTTCCTGCAGCCCAGAATACAATTGTTGTGTCATGTCAACAACACTCCCTAGTCTTTCTCCTCAGGGCTGTTTTCAATCCATTTTCTGTTCAGCCTATACTTGTGCTTGGGATTGTCCTGACCCAGGTGCAGGACCTTGCATGTAGCCTTCTTGAAAATCATGAGGTTTGCACAGGCCCGCCTCTCTAGACTGCAAAGGTTGGCATCCTTTCCCTCCAGTCTGTCAACTGGACAACACACCTTGGTGTCAGCAAACTTACTGAGGGTGGACTCAAACACACAGTCCATGTCAGCAACAAAGATGTTAAACAATGGTGGTCTAAACAGCGACCTCCAAGCAATGTCACTTGTCAGCACAAAAATAAAACATGTCAAAAGAACAATCTACAATTTTGATAGAAAGGAGAAATAATTCTAATTACTTATTTTTCAATATAGATTTGTTTGTAAATAAAATCAGTGTATTTTGGAAATATTGATCATGAAAGTTGTTTCCTATTAGGTCTTGTTAGTCAGCCAGATATTGTTTGAAAAACAGGCGCCATGGTCAAGGACAACTGGCTTTAAGTGGCCTTGCTTGTGCAGGGACAAGATGATCTCCAGAAGTTCCTTCCAACCTCACCCATTACATTATTAGGATTCTGACAGTACACTGGAGTGCTTTAGTTCAGTGGTAATAAAGCCCCCTTATATCATTCAAAATAGATGGTGGAGAAATACCTCTGCATTAATTTAGTTAGGCAAACTGGCAGTCAGTTTGGCTCTGGATTTCTCAGGATTTATTCAAAATAAACTGTCTGTAGGACATAAAACTTTGCAGTCTTCTCTTCTAAGATATAAATACTCCTTAGATCTTTACAGATTACAGATGCAATATTTTGCTGTTTTAATAGTATTCCCATTCTTTTTTCATTCTTTTCTATCTTTTCCAAGCACATGATCCAAAGAATTAATCCTATAATTCCACTTCTCTGCAGATATAACATAGAATATTTATTGAAGACTTCTGTTTACATCACTCATTAATTTTACCACCTTTTTCTTTCCTAGGACAATAGTTACTGCTAAAAACCTTGAACTTCTAATTGACACATTAAAAATACTTTTCCTTAGCCTTATCCTAAGCACATTTTCCTTGATATGTTCAGCATCTTTGATCAATTCAGTGCATGACAGAGAATTCTATCTATTGCAATGCATTTTCCTATCATTACATGCAGCTGTTTTTCTTTTCCCAAAATAACCATTTTGAATTCACTTCTGAAATAGGATGGATATTTAACTGAAGGGATGGACTTTCTTAATTGTGAAACTGTGCCTTTGCTGTTGTGAACATAAAACCATACACTCAAAACCAAATAAAATAAAAATATATCTTACCTTGTATTTAATTTCTCCTTACTGTATAGTAATAAATCAACTAAAATAGCACAAATCACACCTTTCATTTTTGTTGCATTATAGAAAAGGCACATTAATTTTTATATGAATCTTATTGCACAATATTAATCTCTGTTAAATATAGTAGTACTCTCAAATGAGCAAACTATAAACATTCACTTTCCTAATCTGAGGTGGGAAATACTTTGTTTACAAGGTATTAGAATGTAAACTGTCAGGACTTTATTGGAAAATGGTTAGAACTCTGGAGTATGAAATGTCTACAGATATTTAACAGTATAGATGACTCAATTGTATAGAGAAGGATAATCATGTCCGTATTGAAACATCAAGAAGTAACTTGTGAATCACTGCCATTAATAAAATCAATTATCCTACTAATGCTGTTTTCTGAATTAATATCTACTTATGTTCTGGGCTACTGTAGACTATATCTCTTAAAAACTATTGCCTGATGAATACATAAAATAATTTGAAAAATTTGCTAGGGACATTGTTTTCCCATTACTTACACTCACTTTACTAATCAGGTGTGACCCAAGTAGTTTGAACTGTCATGGCATAGGATCCAACAGAATCCATCTCATATCTATTCACATGGAAAAAAAATCTGTACATATTTTGGTAAGAAAAAGCTTAAAACATAAATTACAAGGGCTTATATAAAATATTTTTTTTTCTCTAGCCAATGCATTGCTAATTGTTTCCTTGGCTTATCCTCTACTGAATATTTTTTTCTCTTAATTCAGTGTGCATCAACCGGACAGCTCTTTTGGTTCTCAGTTACCGTAACAAATTTGTCTGCTGTCTACTCTACTTATGCATATATTTGCATGTGAAACCCAAAGCAGAAATGTAATTAAAAATAAATCCAGACTCAACTTAAAGACTTGCTGTATAATCAAACACATATTACCAGATTTTTGAAAGATCTGCTATTATGTGGCAATAGAACGTTTGCTAATTAAATTCAAAACACATTTTAGACATCACAGAATACAATTCTATTGAAAAGTCACTGTGCCATGACACGGCTCAATCAGTTCTCATTCAAATCTGAAGCTTTTCTTTTCCCATCCTTCCACATTTATGACCCTATATTAGTGGATAAGAAGGGATTTCAGCTATCTGGAGTTTGTTTATTCGGGAACAGAGAAAATGAAAGATCTGTGTAGAGCTTTTCAAAAGCGTAGTGACAGGTATAATCTAATAGCAAAGACAGTGAATGAACACATAGTTTTGAATGACTGGATAACATTCAGCTGTCAAGCCCCAGAGATGATATTTTTATTCAGAATATAAAAGTAACTTTGTGTTCCACTTTGCTTCTTGGAATCAGTCACCTGGATACCCTCTGGGCAGTCTGTAACACGGTAAGCCTGGATGGGCATTTGAAAATGGATTCTCAGCCATCAGCTGATGAACTGAGCTGAACTAGCCTGATGGATGCTAAATCACTGAGGGGCCCGTAGATGGAACTGAACTGTCTGGTTTCTGCCCTGATGAAGTTTTGGTGTGCTAGAATAAAATAGGAAGGAAAGAGAAAACTGTGTACAAGAGGTGCAAATTACCAGAATGGGATCCATTCATGAACTAGGACAATATTTAGATGCAATTGCAATTACAATTACAGTAAGGATCAGGTTTAAAAGGTTGTTACTTTATAAAGAGAGACATGTAATTCTCTGGAGACCAGTCTTCAATGCCTTATAAACTCTCAACAGATTATACCGCTCTGCATGTGAAATAATTTTGACCTGTTATTTAAAAAAAACATCCAAAATTAAACTTCTAGTTCCTTCTTTGAGTGTGCATAAATATTAAGGATATCAAGGGATGCTTTTCAAAAAAAACATAAATTTAAATTCCTCCAGGAATTAGTTACATATCTAATTCACACTATCATTTTTATAAACGTAAATGGGATTAGCTTTAATAAGTGTCACATCATCTACTATATTGAAAGATTAGCAGATGAACTAAACTGCATATAGATAATGAATTTTTTGAAAGGCTTAAAATACCTTAATATGAATTTTTTGATCTAAATAATATAAACTGACATATTTATAGATGTCATTTATAGATGTTTATGTATACATAAACTTAAATGTACTTATAGCTTACTAAACTGCATATTTAATATAAAAGTTATTTTTAAAGAATTAGGTAATTTAGCATATACATTACAAGGTCTGAGATGCAGTAATTGTGTCCAAACTGAAAAAAAATAATTTATTAAAATTATCAGTTTGGCAAGTAACTCTAGTATTGCAGTGCTAAAAAGTGCACCTGAATTATTTTTCTTTGTGCTTTTATGACCCAGATGATTATATAACTGCTTTTCTTTCAGTTAAAAAGTCATTATTAATTTAAGGATTAAACGTAAAATGCATTTTTAATACTTTATTCAGAATCATATCTTGGTTTGTTAAGTTATTATAAGTTTCTTCAAGTAAAATGCAAATTTAATTTAAATTTAAATATTTTGAAATATATTTAAAATATATATTGTTTTCTTTTACTAAAGCATTGCTTATGTAACACTTTTTATACAGACCCAAAAGGAAGAATACTGAAAAAAAAATGCTCTAAGCTCTACACGTAACATAAGGGAATCTGTCAGCTCCAGTTCATCATGCAGTTATAAAAGGTATAACTACTTAATGGGGTTAATATACAGACATCCTTGAAGGCCGATGGCTATTATTTATATGGGTTCATAATTTGTAGTAAAAGCTTTTCTATTTGGCCAAGGAATGCAAGTCCACCAAAACTTTCATAACAACCTGCATTCATTGGCAATATTAGAGCTCATATCACCCCTGGTATGTGCTCATTAAGTTCATCACTTTGAGTGGCACTTTGATATTTATAGCCTCTGGATGCCAGCTGGATGAGGTTATAAGCAGTTTATACCAATGTCATTTTTCTATGTCCAAGAAGCAAGCCTCAAGCAGCTGAGCAGAAGGAAGCACCAGGAACAAAACTGTTGAAGAAAATTAATTTTGCATACATTTCAGTCTTCAGTGTGATAAATTCAATAGAATGTTAAGAAGCTTGGTAAATAAGTAATTTAGTAATTTTCACAGGAAAAAAAAATACCTATAAAGATGTATGGATGCATGCTAATTTTATTCATTTAAACACTGGAATATGATAGCCAGATCTGTTTGCTACAGGAAGTGTTGAAGAATTATGAAAGACAGTGCATTAAAGTATACAAAGCTGTTCACAGTCACCTACAGACCAGTTCTGATCTGTCATTGATGATCTCCATTTGCATGACCATAACTTAGCATTGAAGACAAAACAATTTAAAAGATATATTTATTCATTAAGTAATTTTTTATCAATCATTGTTCATTTTAATATGTCCTATTTATACAATTTGTGTCAACCTTTATTGCAACACATAAGGACAACAAAAAGTGGCCTTTTATAGTTTTTGCTTTACTATTAAGTTTATTGCAAGGGCAAATATGAAGCTCTAGATAATATCTGCAGTTTGCTTAAAAAGTCTTAGTTTAGTGAGTTATAGCTAAAATAGCCTTCTAAGGAATTTAAATTACTTTAAAGTTACCATGGTTCCTTGGTACTCCCTTCATCATAACACAAATTAAATAAATTGAACTTAAATATCATAACAACATCAAACTGTTCAGAGATCATACATGCCCTTTTTGATCACTTTAGTCAATGGCTCCTCTGGGACTGATTATATTGAAGAAAAATATATATATGAAACACCTATGCCTATGAGATAACAGAATGCACACATCTCTGTGCCACCAGCTGCTCACCTTCTGCTTTCTTCTAATTTCTTCTGATTTAAATTAATTTTATGTAAGGTATTAAGAACCATAAGCTATTGTGATAGCATAAAAATACCCCAGATACCCCAGCCTGAAGTAGAACAGCAAACTATGTACTAAATAACTAGCTCCTTTCCTCCCCACCCCCAACAAATATTTCTTTCTTTTTTTTATGGGAGTAAAATAAAACTAGTTATGTCTACCCATGCCTTTCTCATGTAACTAATCTTGCAGAATTTTTAGAAGACTGTGAATATGATATGTGTGCACTTACTAATTGGTAAGTGTTCTGGAAAGCACTATTTCTAATCATAAGAAAATGTATAATGAATTTTATTATTTAGAATTTTCTTGTCAATATGTATATTTTTTCTTCAAAAATTCAAAGTTTTTTGCTTCAGTTTGAGCTTTTACAGCAGTAAAAGCAAACTTACGAGAGAGAAAATTCCATTCCTGTCAGTCAGAATGTACTGTGGACACAAAAATTCATAAACATGAATGTATCTGTGCTGGAATTGTATGATCTGCCCTACAGCAGTTTTCTTGAAATACATCAGTAAAAGGGACATTGACCCATTTTACAGCAATCTGTCCAAAGGATCATCTCAGAAACCTTTTTTCTCATACTCATGATTTCCCAAGATCTTCTCTCTTGCATGGACATACTGTGTTGAGCAGCAGCATACTACTTGGCAAGTAGTACAAAATCATGGTCTTTAGAAGTGTTCCTTTCTCTGAAATCTCTTCATTTACATTATCATTTCTAGAAAGATCAGGAAATGGTGACCTGTCAAAACAAACAAAAAACAAAACCCCCACTAAAACAACAACAAAAACGAATAGAAAATAACCACTAAAACACAAGAACTGTTTTGAAAACTACTGACAACATCTTCCTTATTTTTTTTTTTTCCTTATGGTCATTAACTTATAGAATTGTATTTATTACTGGTTGCTCATAGGGCCTTTTGCTTTAAGATGCTCTCTCTCTGAAAGCCATCTAATTAATTTAGTTTATACTGGCATAACTATGACAGTGGAACTCAGAAATGTGTTAAACAAAAACCAGTATTACATTTTTATTTAAATATTTTTTTTTCTCCTGGCTAATCAGAAGTATTTAATTTCAAGGCATTCCTTTATGGTTTGAAAAGTCACCAAAAGAAATGGACTACACACATACTTTACCTTCTGAGTAATTTTTGTTTATTTTATTGAAAAAAAAAGAACAAGGCTTACTTTTTCCAGTCCTTAGAGTGAATGAATCCATATATTACTGCACCTCATTCATCCTGATGAAAAGACAAAACTTGACGGGAAATCCAGAATACACTGAGTTGAAGGGACCCACAAATATCACTGAGTCCAGCTTGTGGCCCTGCACAGGACCATCCCCACCATGTGCCTGAGAGTATCATCCAAATAATTCTTGAACTCAAACAGTCCTGGTGCAGTGACCACTTCCCTGGGGAGCCTGTTCCAGTGCCCAGCCACCCTCTGGTTCAAGGACCTCTTTCTAATATACAACCTAAACCTTCTCTGAGACAATTTCAGGCCATTCCCTCAGGATTTGTCAGTGGTCACCACAGAGAAAGGATCAACATCTACCCTTCCTCTTCCCAATGACTAAATACTTTTTCAAAGTGTTAATATTTGTCCCCCTAAGAAATCAAATGGCATCATTATTTGGTTACTATTCTACATATTTGTTCTGAGTAGGTGGAGAACATAATATATTCACCTGATGTCACCTTCTACCTCAAACAAAGTGTGATACTACTGGGTTTGAAGACTAGCATGATGATGTGGGATTTGGTGGCATATGTATCAGGTTCTATATTGCTTTAAATTTTTAAATGTGTTGATTGTGAGCAAGAAGTTTATTATGCAGGAAAAAAAAGGTTACTTGTAAAAGAAATGAGATTGCTTTGAGATTTTTTTTTTCTTTTCTTCTGTCTCCTCACTGTTCTATTCCTTTCTTTTTGGTTCTTGAAGTTCCACATGAAGAGTGTATTCTAGAAACATGGTATGTTCAAAACACAATGTTCAGGGATGATTTTTCCTCTGAGGCAGAGGTACATTTTCAAATTCATCACTACAGAGACTATTGAAATGAGTAGAGTAGCACCAAATATGCTTTAAATCTATTTAACAAACAAGGGGGAATAGACTTCTTTGTTATTGCTGTTTGTTGCTTTTGTTTGCTAGTAAATGCAGCTAAGCATTTATATAAGTGGGTTTTCCCCAGGCTTGAAAGAATACAGACACTCTGGTATAATGTTCTGGTTGAGTCCAGTGCAAACTCAATTACAGTTAACCCCCCAGTTTTTAAAAATTCACAGGATTAGTGAGAGCCTTAATAAACTGCCTAACTTGTAATCTTCTATTGGTCCATAGTAACTAATGAGGGAGAAGGAGAGAATAAACCAATACTTTAGAAAGTTCTCAGAAGCTGTAATTCTGTTCTATGTCAAATTAGGGTATGGAACATCAAAAAACCTTGCCTGTGCCTCTAGTAGAGTTCAATTAATTCACTAAGTTACAGTCCCCTCAGTAGGAATTAAGAAATTCTTCTAGCTCAGAAAAGTTACTGCAGCAGAAATAAATGCAGTGTGCATTTACTTGGAAGGGACCAAGTAAATGGAGTGGTGGAGTGTAGTAGGCGGGCTTGTGGAGCAATGAGACAGCTCAATATGAGTTAGCTACAGAGCTCAGTTTATTAATCGCGTTTCTACAATTATAGTGTTCTCTAAGTGTACGTGCACTAATATTATTGGAGCTTAACACACACAATCACTCATTGGCCACAGTTACAAAACTACTGTCTCTGTACGAACTTGGCTTCTGCTGCTCCTGAGTTCTCTCAGTCTCTGCAAGTGGTTTACCTTGCAAGTGGTATATCAAGCAGTCTGGCCAAGGTCACATTCCTCTTGCTCTGTCAAGAAATCCACAGGCCTGGTAGTTTCCCACAGTGGAGTGTGAGCAGTAGGTATTTTTTGGTGGCCACTCCATTATCCAGTCCTAATTAGATAGTAATCTGTTCTTTACGTAGATTTTCTTGGCTGATTGTTTGGTTTGGTTTGTGTTTTTGTTTTTGGTTCGTTGGGTTTTCTTTTAGCTTCTGGATGCATATACTGTCTATAGCAGGTTACGAAAATCTGTGACATATACAAAGAGGCAGGTAAAGTATACTGTAAAATATTTATAAAAAACATGCAGCTCATGGACTAACATTAAACGTGTTGTTCAACATTTAACATGTAATCCATGTAATTTGCAATAATACAAGTTTGAATAAGTTTTACCAGGTCCTGTATGTTTTGAAATAAGCTTACAAAAACTTTAGCTGCTCGCAGAAAACGAATATATGTGGTCTTTAGAAATGTACCAGCAGCATTAAATGTTGAAGTCTAGATATAAGATATATGTCAAGCATTTTTGTCTGTGATTTGCATATTTCAGTCCTTGGTCTGCAGTCAAGATCAGTTTTCTAGACCAGTCTCTAAAATTTTACCCAGTTCAAAATATCTCATTTCTACCCTGGACTGTAATAAAAATAATTTGACAGGGTATTTCCTTTACAAGCCATTGTCCTTTTGCTTCCCTGAGGCAGTTACAGGTTTGAAGCTTCTCCAAACTTAGATGATGCTTTCAAGATACATTATAAAAAAAAAGAATCAATGCAGATCTATCAACATACCCATCTTTTTTTTTTTGCTACTATACTTTATTTCCTTTGTTTCCTTCCCAAAATGTATGCACATTGTCTGACCTATGCACAATCTGACATTTCCTTCCTGAGAAGAGAGTGGCCTATTTTTAGGGGCTGAAGGAGTTCTGTGGCACTGAAACACTACTAATTCTCCCTTTTCATCCATGATCAAATTAGAAATATTATTTTTTTAGTTGCTCTAAAGATATCAAAAGTTGTCTAGGTGCGTGGAATAATTGCTTACCTCTTTAATTCACTTTTCTTGCATTGAGAAAGACCTGAGTCTGTCCCAATGAAGACTTCATGTACACAAATGTTCTATTTGCATACTGTCAAATAGATTTTTGGATTGACCTGGATTTTTTCTTTCCTACAATTATATGCAGGCTTTCCATTGTGAAAAAAATACTTTTTTATTTAGCCCTCTGCTTGTCTGGGAATTTGAGGGCTACACTGACTTCATTTTCTTATTTTTTTTTCTTTTTTCTTGAAAGCTTTGCCCATTTCTAATACTAGGTAGAGAAGCTATGTCCATCTTCTCCCAGATATATTATGATTATTCAGCAGCTGATTCTCTAAATGAAATTTAAATTTCTACCATAGTTGTTGTAAAACCCAGCCCTATCATCAACAATATAAAATTCAATTTGCATTTTAAAAAAATAATATTTCCTTAAAGAGTCTACTGGTATTGAATCAGAACTTTTGTTTTAAATCTCTTCCTTTTCTAAGCGATGTGGGGCGTTTATGCCATTTTCCCTTCTCCCTGTATTTTTAACTATTGTAAGTCACTGTCCAAGAATTGTTCTTGGCACTGGTGTGACTTTGGCTTGGACTACTGCATCCAGTTTTCTTTGGAAGACATTAAGAAAGAAGCAAACAAACAAACAAAAGCAGTGGAAGGGATCCAGCACAGGACAAATCAGAATGCTGAGTTTTAGAAGGCATTATGTTGTATATGCAGCTGAAAGAGCTAGTTGTTCCTAGATTACAAAAGGTCCTGAAGAAAGATATAATGATGTACCACTCCACAAAACCAAACCAAAACAAACAAATAAACAAAACCAAAACCAAAACAAACACAAGTAAACAAACACACACATACACAAAAAAAAGGGGTGGGGACATAATAGTCTTCTATTTCTACTGGAAAAGAATAAATAGATAAAAAGATTAAATAGATAAAGAAATAATACATTACAAAGAGTGAATTGTCATGAAAAAGGGCTTCCTTGGAAATCTAAAGAAGACTTTCGGTTTACGAAAATAGGTATTTATTTTGATCATGTTAAAAAAAAAAAAAAAGGAAAAGATTATTCCAGGATGTGTTGAAAAACACCTGGAAGACAATGTAGTCATCAGTCACAGCTAGCAAAGCTTCATGAGGGGAAAGTCCTTCTTGTCAAATCTGATTTCCTTCTGTGACAGGGCAACACATCTAGATGATCTAGCAAAGCCACTAGATGCAACCTTTTCTGACTTTAGAAAAGCCTTTAATATTGCCTTTCACAGCATCCTTCTGGACAAAATGCCCAACATACAGCTGGATAACTGTGTTACACAATGGAAGATCAACTGGCTCAGGGGTCAGACTCAAGAGAGTTACAGTGAATGAAGTTAACATCAGGCTGGCAAAGAGTGGCGTTCTGCAGGGCTTCACCTATGGTCCAGTTTTTGTCAACATCTTCATTAAGGACTTGGACGGAGAAGGAAGGACAATGAGGATGGTGAAGGGTCTGGAAGGAAAGCCTAATGAGGAGCAGCTGAGTTCACTTGATCTCTTCAACTTGGAGGAGACTCAGGGAACACTAGCTTGCAATCTACAACAACCTCATCAGGGAAAGCAGAGGGGCAAACACTGGTCTTTTCACTCTCATGACCGGTGTCAGAACTCAAGAAAATGGCCTGAACTGAGTCAGTGGGGGTTTAGTTTAGATATTAGGAAAAGGTTTTTCACCCAGGGGGTGATTGAACACTGGAACAGATTCCCCAAAGTAGTGGCCACAGCACCAAGCTTGTCTGAGTTCAATATGAATTTGGACAATGCACTCAGGCTCATGTGATCCTAGGATTGTCCTGCACAAGATCAGGATGTGGACTCAATTATCCTGATGGGTCCCTCTTAACTTAGCATATTCTAGGGTTTGATGATACTGTGAAATGTAGTAGATAGGTGTCCTTCTATTTCAGGGACATGCATTATTTTGCCACCTTTATTATAGCTCATTGGAAGTGACCAAATAGACAATTCTGAAAGACTTTTACATATGTATATTTATTTATTACTCTGCTGAGGATATTTTGAATGCAACAGATGGAAGTTGTGCACTGAAGGTGCAAAGAAATAGGAAAGGCAAATCTATCATAGACCCAGACCATATGCAAAAATCATTTGCAGGCTAATATAAGAAGAAATCAAACAAAAATAGGTGACTCACTATAATACATTGGGAGCCGCTATTTCATTTATTTACTTTAAATTGTTTTTTTCCTTTGGGGGATATGTGTCAGGAGGATTAGAATTGGGGAGGGCTATAATTTATCATTTAGCAAATGCTATAGAGTTACCCTGAGACTTACAGACATTATATCAATCTATTTGTCAAGTGCTTACAGTTCCCATTTCAATGAACAAAACCGGTAAGCACTGAGTCTACAAAGCTATTTACTGATATTTTATTAAATAAAAACCTACAAACAAAAATCTATTGCTACTGCCAGCTCTTGTTGGTAATGGTATTATATTTGTGTTAACTACATTCCATATATATATATATATATATATATATATATATATATATGTAGCTACATACATATTAAATAAAATCACCTTTAGCCATACCTTCAAATAGAGTCAGTCCATAAATATTTCTGCACTTTTCTTTAAATTAAACATAATTTCTAAATAAAAATGTAGCTTTCCTCAGTAAAATCAGAATCATGTAATAGAGACTCATGAAACTAAGGGCTATCACCAGCTTTAGCGTTCCTTTGAAAACTTCTCCCTTTAATATTCACCAATATCTATTCACTGTCATGCTTTCCTTTTATATCTACTTATTTGTTGGACTGGCTTGTGAAGTGCTTTGAGATAAGTTTGTGCAATGCACTACACAAAAGAAACCGAAGAATCATGCTGTTCCTCAATAGATGCAGATCTGGTGGAGAAATTGGCAAATTTCTCAAATTCCCCTAGACACATGGTTAACAGTAAAATGCTTTACGACTGTAAACATCAATCACAGATGCAGGAGGCAGGGTTTTTTCCTCCTTGCAATCCAGATTTTTCTCATTCAAAAAATGTTTACCATGGGTAAACACATCAGTCTGCATTCCCCTGAATTTTTCAACATTTTGGTTTTCGTTCCTTCTCCCAAGATTTTTTTGTTTAAAAAGATCGTTGCTGAACCAGAGCATAGTCTTTGTTGCAGAGTAGATAAAAATGTAAGGGTTATAAAGAACAACTCATGTGAATCAATCTGATATACATTAGGGGAAAGTAATAATAAAACCAGGAGTAATACATGACTTGTAACCATACAGAAGATTATACCAATTTTAAAATTAATGTTTTAAAAAATAATAATTTTTAAGACTATCAGATGACTCAGGTAATTAAAGAGGATTCTTTTTTCTTTTTAAGTTATTGGCCAGGTTCAGAATCAGAATGGATTTCTTCATATCCTTAAAAAAGGCATGACTTGAACTTACAGATGAGTCTATGTTTTGTTTTAAGCTTTTCTTTCTCATACCTATGCTGATCTCAAAAGAATTGATATGGATTTAGTTTTCAACCAGACCAAAGTAAACCTCCCTGTAGGTGACGTTTACACCCAGCATATAAGGCCCAGAGGTTTTTAAGATGCACCCGAAGCTTTTGAAACTGTATTATACATAGAGTAGGATGTGCTCTAAATCCGTCTTTACCTCATTGCATTTATTGTACTGGAAGCAAAGGCTCTTAATGCAGTCAATGTGAGTAATTCACCCTATATTTAGATGTCTTCATACTGGAGTTATCTTCTTACTTAGAGGACCTCAATGGTTAAGATTTAATTCTCTCCGACCCTTAATATATGTGTATAATATAGATAATCTTTTGAAGCAGATTTAAATTTACCCATGTGCAGTGTGTATCTGTGTTGGCTCAGAGAAGCAGCCTCTCCCAAACAATCTTCCACTTGTGTCTTCCATCTTCCAAGGAGGGAAAAAATTTCTGCTGCAAAGGCTTTGCTCTCTGAGCAAACATATCTGGTCATTACTGAGGCATGCTGGGCTGGGTCTGCACCCACATGGACAGGGAGGTAATGGACTAAAGAGAATAACCCTTTGCTAGTAATTTCTCTGCATCTGGTGTGAGGTCTGGGTCGACATTCATAATAGCATTTATACAGATTCTTAGTGCTAACTTGCATTCTCAAATAAAAACACAATATACAGCAAAATACCTTTTAAATTAAAAAAACTGCTTTCCCCTGGTTGAGAACTCCAAGGGTCCTCTAATTAGAAACATAACTGTATTGCTGTTGTTTCCAACTCTTAACTATTTAATTTATTCTCCTTTCTCTAAGAGTTTATTTTATTTTTCTGTATTTTCTCACCTAAAGAAGTCCTCCTTCTCACTTCATGCCTTTAGCACTTGCACAGTTGAAAATCCAGTGTTACAAATAAGAGATTATGCCTTCAGGACAGAAATGACAGACAAGATTCATGCAATATTATGAAACAAAAGCATATTTGTCATGTAAAATGTGAGAGAAAAGTTTTATCCATTTATGTTTTTATAAATGAATGTATTATTCTGCTATGTGTAATTTATACATATTTCTCCGATCACATGTATAATTATTAATTGCTTCTCTTTTTTTTTTTTTTCTGCAGTTTTCATGCATGACATTTTTAAGCATTCATTATCTGACTTTTGATATTTCAGAATAATTTACTTTAGGCCAACTTTTTTTCTGAAATAGTCATTAATTTTCTTCTTCTGCATAAAGACAAACGAGTTTTTTTCTTTTTAAAAAAAAAAAATAAAAAAGAGATGAAGACTACAGACCTTTATTCCTTTAGATTAATATAAGGTAGATACTACAGAGCTGAGAGAAAAAAGAGCTGCTACAGCTGGGAGAAAGACAGAGAATATGGAAGCAAACAGATGCTTAAAAAAGACGAGATGGAATTTAAAATAGGACCAGTCTGAACTTTCAGTGGCACTGCTGGGAGCTGTGATATAGTTCAGCTGTGATGGGAATGTGTGTAAGCATAAAGCAGCTTGCAAGACAAATTCTTTTCTTTAGTGCTGAGCACAGGCAGCTCTGGTCCAGTCAACTATACATGTATGTTTAATCTATCGGTTCCTTTAAAAGCAAGTATGAATTTATCTCCCTTATTATTCTTTATTTGTTGTCAGACTTTTTTAAAATCTGATTACTTAATTTTACTTCAAGTAGTTTATGCAATATGAACATGTGTCATTTAAGAAAATAGAACTTACTTATGGTAGACAGGAAACTAAAGAAAGAACTTCTTTATGTGAGGTAGAGAGATTGTAAACAACTCAGTGAGTAGCTGGACTAAAAGTTTTTTTGTAAGTCTAACTTATCAGTTTATTGAAACAGTGCCTTTCCTTAAGGAAATATGTAGGCATGTAACTTCTTGGTATGGTACAAAAACATGGCACCTTCCATCAGTTCACATTAATAAACACTATATGGTTTACCTTGGTAATTTCTTTCCAGATGGATAGATGCTGTTTAGCATGTTGCAAGTACCAGCCTGTGGTGAAAAACCAAACCAACTCAATAAAATGATTTTAAAAAACCCAAAAGATTGAAAGAAATGTAACCATACAATTGCTTTCTAGGACAAGACAACAAAGATGAAATAAACAAGCAAAAAAAAAAAAATCAGACGAATTTGGAATAATAGGGAAGATGAAAAGAAAGAAGAAAAAGGGAAAAAATAAAACAATAGATCCTTATGTGATATATGCAGAAATATTTTCAACAAAAACATCTAAAAGGAAATTTATTTATTTATAGCTCATGTATTAACTGTGTAGTCTGCACACTTACAAGATCACCTAGGTGTAGCCAAGGCAAATTTAGGTCAGGAAATTTCATTCACTGAAATCTATGCTTTGAGATTTCCAGGTAGATCCAATATTAATGATAGCGTTCCAAGTTTCTAGCAGAGCACTTCATTGAAATCTTAAGGTTTAGTAATGGCCAGAAGGGAATGAAAAAAAAAATTACCAAAAACACACATGCAAAAATCTTTAATTATAGTCCCTTAAACTGCTGAATGATAATGGCAAGAGTAAAGGTAGATCAAAAATATGGAGAAGATAATACCGAGTGAATGGTTTTTACTAAAACCATTTTTCATTGGAAAACACTCTTATGAAATATTTTTTTAGCTGTGGGGTCATGTTTGAATTCTTGAAAATGTTGTGGATTTTTTTCCTTATTACTTTACAAGATAGTGACAATTTGGGTTTATGTTTTCCAAGAAGGTACCAGAACTCTACATTTAGCATCCCAGTCTTTCTCAGAAACTTTCTCTTCTATATATAAAAAATAAGTAAAATTTAAAAAAAAAAATCAAAAATCCAACCTAAACAAGCATGAAAAGATAACAACAGCCCACACCTTTTCTGTAAATAAATATGATTCAATATTTTTTAAAGTTATCCTTTTATACCCTAGTGTCTATGCCTTACTTTTACATTGTTATTTCATCATGGATTGAACCCCAATCCCTGAATGCTGTGCTTATTCTCTTTTATCATTAATTTTAGCAATCCCATGATACTATGAAGTAGTAATCCATCTGAAATTATGTGTTATTCCAAATTATTATTTCCTTAAAGTCTCTTCAAATGCCTTGTTTTCTCCATATATATATCCAAGACACCTATCATACAAATCTGTAGAGCTTATGCTAAACAAAACAATGCAAGAAGGCACAGCAGAGACAGAGCTGTAATTTACACAGGTGAATGCACACTATGTGTGCATATACAGGCATAAGCAGAGGATACCTTCCACCAAACAGGAGGTTATTTTAGTCAGTCATTCCTTCTTTTCCCTTGCTTTGCAAATTTGAAGAGCCTGAGCTGTCAAGACTCTAGGTAAGATTAATTTCTGGGAATATGCAAGAAGTAAATGTAATAGAAGCCCATTTCTTGTTGGACATTTAACTGGACAGTACTTTTTGAATTTCAATACCCATCTAAAGAGGAGAGACTTAGAAAATTCTTGATTATACATGCAGTTAAAATTTCTCACCTGGATGCTTAGCTTCAGAGCTTTCATTTTGCATGAAAATACTTTTTCCTTTTAGAAAATACTTTTTCCTTTTAGAAAATGTCATTACAATTCTCTTGAAAGAATATCTTAGCCCAAATGGAAATGTTCTTTCACTTCATACTCGAAGGGGCATTTGTGATAAAATATGAGCAGAAATGAAAAGTGATATGGGGCACAAAAATCTTGGTCTGTGTGGGGAAAGGGAATCTTCCCAAATGCTTCAGTTTAAGGGCTTAGCTATAGACCCCTGGCCCAGTTCCAGAAAAAGGAAGCAGAAAGAAGCAAATGTTTTTTCTGTGATATGAAGAAAAATAAAATGGTTACAATTCAGTGAAAGGCTTTTGCCTAGAGTGTCAAAGAAAATTAATCACAGAAATAGAGGTGTCAGCATACTCTGCATCTTAAGATATCATGTACTGAATGTCATAGCTACACTCAGGGTATAGCAAAGTTTTCAGTGAATGCTGTTTTAGCTGTTTTAGCTGTTTTAGCATTTGTCTTTGTGTGTGCCTGTGTGTGTGTGTGTGTGTGTGTGTGTGTGTGTGTGCACCTACAATGGAGAGAAGCAAGGCTAGACAGATGTAGACAATGAAAAGTCATTCCACTGGAAGTCTGTGAAGGAATAAGGCTAAATAATGTTATTAGTTCAAGTTTATAATTTAGATTCATAACACCTTTAATTTTCCTTTCAATACTTAGATTGTACATTATGCGTCTTCCAGAGAAACTACGGGAACTCCATGATGTTCATGACTCAGCTACCAATTTCTGAGTTTTCTGTGGTCAATTGACTCAACAGTTATTAATGGAGACAGCAATTGGCACTTTCAATAAAACAGAAATCACAGAAATCTTGAGTAGTTTTACATCAGATGCCTACGAAGTGAGGTTGAACATGTTACTGATGACAGTAACACAACTACTCAGCCAGACAGACAGTGATATTTTTCAATGTGTCAGCAAGAAATAGTGCTATCATCAATAGAGTATCAAAAAACTTTAAGGTGCTCAAAATATAGAAGTGTTTGGGCCAATTTAATCAAAACAATGACATCTTTTTCAAAAGAATTTTTAAATCAGATTTTAAACCAACATAGTTGGTTTAAAATAATGAAGCAGTCCTTTTTACTCAAAATTATCCAAGGGTTTTATTCAGTGTTGATTTTTTTTTTCGGGTTTATTTCTCAGATTGGATGTCTTTATCTCTGGTGATTTTTATTTGGAGAAGAAAATAATTTTTTTTCTTGAACTGTGTTCTATGATGTTTTATATCTACATTGAAATCCCACTCCTAAATCCCTTGCTCTGTTTTATTATGATAAATTACTATTGCTTGAATGCATCCAGCTTTGTAGTTGTCATTTTTAAAATATAAATCTGCTGTCTCTGAATATATTTTCCCTTTTTTGATTATTTCCAAAATATTATTTTACTGGTCAGCCTCGTTATTGTATTAGTCACAAAAACGACTTGTATTTTATAGATGTCCACACAAGACTTAGACAACAGCATGTTGAAATGTTTGGTTTTAATAATACAATTATTATTTCTTTTCTCTACAGACATTAAGTCCTTTTAATAGGTTCAGAGTGACAAATGTTGTTGAATGTTTGACATGCAACATTTTATATGTTTCTAATTTAAGGAGTATGAAAGTCAACAGATTATACCAATAAAGACCTTTACATGGAGTTTTAAGTGTAAGTTAGTGGCAATTGTTATGCTGCTTTACTACCGACCTCATAGTCTGTGTTAGGAGACAGAACTTTTTAAAGAGATGTGAGGGTCTTTTCTCTCTCTCTCTCTTTTTTTTTTTTTTTTTTTTGCTGAGGTTATTTTGTTGTAAATAGAAGTTCAAGTGTCTAGCTGTTCAGCCTTTTCTTGTCAAGCGCAGTTCTTTCAGATCCCTTAATACTTTTTTTTACTAAAAGAGGGAGACAATGTGAAAGAGTAAAAGCAGGGAGTGTGAAAGAGTAAAAGCAAAGACAAGAGCTTAGTCAGGATTTCCCTCAGTCGCTACTGAGAGTCTTATGTCTCATGTGAAGTGCCTAGACCAGCAGTATTCTTTGGCATTGTGCTTATTTATCCCTTCAACCACCCCAAAGGATGGGTGCTGTGTATTGTGGTGCTTTAGTAATGGGGCTATTACAGACACCATGTTAAGCTGAGGTCAAGGAACTCATTCATCTGACTGATTGCAACAACAATCTAGAGCAAATATCTTCTTCTAACAGCAAAATACTTTACATGCAAACTCACGCTCCCTCCGACTTGTGAAGAAATGATGCCACGGACAAAATCATTCTGCCAGTGTAAGCTAGGGTTAATAAAAGTTTAAAAAAAAAAAAAAAAGGAAAGAAAAAAAAGAAAGAAAATGGTGTTCAGATCTTTGTTTTCCTTATTTCCAAGTTTATTGAACCAGCAATGAATGCTGTCTCTGAACTATTTTCAAACTAGTATGGATGTGAGACACAAATTGAAACTAGATGGACAATACTGCTTTGTAGTATAGAACATACAACTCTTTGCCTGTGAATAGAAAAATCTGGGGTCAGCAAGTCATACAAACACGTTTCAGAATACGCTGGAAGCTATTGCAATTATAAAATGTAATAAATGTTTGACAATAGGTATTGAACTAACTCCTCCAAGACCATCAGATTAAACTGAGGCTGCTTAGTTTGGCTTAAAATGCTTTCAACAGCTTTTTGTGTTAGTAAGAACACGGAAAGCATTTTATGAAAGAGGTAATAAAATAAAGCTTTTCAGTAGTCTAACCTGGAGGTCAAAAAGGTGTAGAATAAAGTTATCAGCATCAGTTCACAGAAGCCCTGACTGAATTGTGGTTAGTGACTTTGTGTATGAAGTTTCAGCAATGGGCACAAAGCAATACCATGGGTGGCCTTGAAAGAAGACAGAAAAGACTTCAAATGCAAATTTAAATTTTTAATAGAGTTTTTTTTTTTTTTTTTTTTTTTTTTTTGTTTTTTTTTTTTTTTTTTTTTTTTTTTTTTACCCCAGAAAGCCAAGGCTTAATTTTCCAGAATAACATTTCCTAAAAATGGCTGTAAAATCATTTCAAAATTCATAAAATATATATACACATATATAGCTGATCTATTGAAGAGGATGTAAGCTTGTTTAAAATACACCTTAAATGTTCCTTAAGATCCAAGAAGAAAACTGTGATATCAACAGTAAACATTTAATTGCTCCTTTGATTATCAAGCCCAAATTGAAGCAGAAAGCAGACTTTGTTTTAAAACTAGTTAGTATCACAGATGATGCCCTTCCAGATGGTTATTGCCAGCTATGAACTGAGAAAAGCTTATTTGCAATTAAAATTGCATTTCAGATATACTTCATACCACCTGTTACTGTGTTGGTCTTTAGGGTAGCTACCGTTCTAAAAGGTTTTGAGCTGATATTGCTGATATAACTTTTCAAGCTACCAATTTATCTTCAGGAAACTTCATTTGGAGAAAATAGTAGATGTCATTGTGCTCGAAGTTTTAGATTTATAAATATTATTTAATTTCCCATGGAAAATGTGAAGAGTTGGAACTGGGTTAGGTAGTTTGATAAATGAAGTCAGAACTTCAGAAGTCTAGAGCTAAGGATTTTGAAAGTATTCCTAATGTATACCACTGCTAAAGGGAAGAAGAGAACTCCTGCTGAAACAAATTTGTCCTCAGACTTTTGGTTTGGTTTTTTTGCATTCATATGCTTGAATAGTCATTCCAAATGTATTATTGTAGTGTATTATTCATGCCCAAGTGTATGTTTAGGGACATAATGACCCTTCTATTATTGCTATCCATTTTTTTCCTGTGTAACTATTAAAAATCTCCACAGAATTTATCATTAGAATTTATAGAGGTGATGCATTTTATTTTAATTTTAGGCTATGCTAGAGGTAAGAATTTAATTGTCTTAGCAGACACTAAAAAAATTCAATGGAAAGATAACCTTACCTTATTTCCCTTCTTGTTCTACTTTCAGTGAATTTTATGTCTTGTTCTGTTAATTTTTGCTGAAACTTTGATTCTGTATATGTTATCATTCAAACCTAACTGCAGGTAATAGCATACAGTACTCTTTTGTGTCAGAGAGTAAAATATGACCGCAAATACAACTCAAACAGAGCATAAATTATTGATAATATGGAAATTTATATTTGAACATTCATTTTTTTCAATTATTTACCTCTGAAGCATTGATAACTGTATCAGGAAGTTCCAGTTATGTAATTTATCATACATTCAGAGACAAAACATGGTTATGATATTGGATGACTGCTTCAGGAAAAATGCAAGTGTCATACAATTTTCCCTTTGTGTTTGTGAAAGGAAAAGGTTATTTTTATACAAAGTGGCATTGTCAGGTTTGGAAAGGAGCTTGCCAAACCGAAATATTATAGCTTAAAAAAACCAACAACCTTATAATAAAAGAAAATATTTATTAACCTTATCATCTCCTCATTAGCATCACTGATGTGAGATGGGAGCACTACTAAAATGTCTTATTTGCATTTTGCATATCTAACAAAAGCAGATTACTTTGTTTAAATTATAGCTAATATCATTGTAGTGGTGTAATATATTAGAAACTGATTACCTTGTTTCTTCTTCTGTAATGGTCTCGTTATATTTGATTTTTATGCCTCATTTTTTTTCTTATTGAAATAATGAGTACACAACAGTGAGATCATTAATATTTTATACAGATTTTTGTTTCTACCTAGTATTTCATATGGAACACATGTACTAGTCTGGCAACAAATAAAAGAAATTTGACTATGAGCATTGTCTGTCTGTGAATAAAATAAGGCTGATTGTGACAGCTCAGGTTAACTATAAAGAAAAAAAATACTATTTTATATATTTTCAAATGGTAAAATGTAAGTTGAGTGCACAGAAAGAAACAATTCAGAGTAATGGGCTGGGTACATGACATTTGCAAAAAACTATGAATAAGTATAAAAAGAGAAAACTATGAATAAGTATAAAAAGAGAAAAGTGGGAAAAGAAGAATCTGAGAGCAGAATTTAGTACATACCTCAAACTACAAGACCAGAACAGTGAAGTACATTGCTCTTCATTCTGGAAAAGCTACCTTTTGTCGATTTTTAGAAGACTTTTTTTGACTTGTGATTTTGGGGTTGTCTTGCCTCCCTCCGCCCCCGCCTCAAGTTAACTTAGATTATCAGTAGATTTTATTCTTTTCTGATGTCTAGTTTTCTTTTTTTTTTCCTATGCTGCATACAATTGCAATTAACTCTTTCTTTTATGTTAAGACTGATTCTACCTCTGCTACTTGCTGTGAAGAGTCTTACTCTGAGAACACCATCGATCTGAGTGGCACAAGCAAGGATTTTAACCCTTTCAAACAGTTATCGAGCTTTATTCCTCTGTACCAGCCTTGTAAGATGTATTTATGTTCTGTAGTATTTAAAAGATACTCATACCACTATTTTTACTGTCATCTGTTCAAATATACTGCAACTCATAAATAAAGCCTTCCAGTCATTTAATAATTTCCTCCAGTTTCTTGTCTTGAGGTGCCCAAAACTGCATCATATTGCAAACGTGTAATTAAATGATATACAGAAAGGGATTCTTATCTTTCTTTTGATGATGTAAAGCAGCTATGTATTTCACTATCAGTATTTCTATATAACAGGTCAAAATATCTTCATTTTTTTTGTACTGTATACTTTTCAGGATCATGTCTTTTTCTTGTCAAAATTGTCCCTAAGTCTTCCACAGTTTTCTGTTTCAAAGTATTCTTTTCAAAGCAGAGAAAACTACAAAAAGTTGTCTCTTGCAGCTGGAGTTAAGGTAGTATTGAGACCAAACATATAGAGTAATTTTTACTATATTAGACAAGGTTTTCAGTAGTTCTTATAAAAAATTGCTTAAAAATGCAGTTAGTTGAGATAGTATTTTCATGATTACCATTTCAGGCAACCTTCAGCGCCTGAGAAACTTAAATGTTTGGTTTTTTTAAAAATATAGATTATGGTCAAATCCACTCCTTTTTGTACTTAAGGTCCATCTTTAATTAAGTTTAAAATTCTCTTTGCAGCTCCAAAAGTTTTCAGGCGTTTTGAAAAAAACTGCTTAGTTCCTGATGCTACCAAATACTTGGGCAATTACAGTGAAATGGTTCCCAGACCTTTTCATAGCCTGACTTTACTGAGAAAATTGTCAGTGTTGCTTTACACTAACTACATGTTCTCAGCCTTACCTCTTTATGTCCATCCACACTAACTCACTATCTCACTAAAGCTGAGCTTGGACACATCTGAGGTAGCTGGGTGCAGTGCCAGGAACACTAAGGCTCGACTTGACACATTTCATTAGGAAGTTATGAGTATGTCACAGGCATGCCCTTATCTGATTAGGACAAACATAAGGGTGCTTTTTTAAAAATTAAAATATACTTATATATTTTGTGTCTGCATGGATTTATATTGCATGTTATATGCCAAAGCACTTATACATGCATATATAATGTACAGGTAGCGCTGCACATATGGGCCATGTAGAATTCAAAAAATTAATTAATTTGTGCCAAAACATTAATTCACAGATCATATTAGTGGAAGTTCAGATACTGCTTAGACCTGAGTCAAAACATCTATGAGGATTACAGCTTACTTTACCTCAAATGTTAGAACACTAAACAAATGTTAGAACACTTTACCTCAAATGTTTAGAACACTAAACACCTCCTGTGTTTAGTCACTATGACTAACTCCCTTAGAACAGACATAGGCTACCCCAATGCCTTCCAGTGTGCTAAAAAGCTTTGATGGTGATGGGATGATTCTTCTTCCTTTCTAATCCTTGGACTGACCAGTGGGTGGAACAGAGCATATCCCTCTGAACACACTGGGGAATGTGGAATGGCACAAAAGCACCCTTTAGGTGCTATTTCTCAAAAAAAAAAAGCATAGGGATACATTGATATATAGAAGATGCTGAGGGGAAAAAAAATGGAAAAAAACCTGCTGCATTTTGTGTATTTGCCTTTAAATTAAATTAGGGAGGTCTTTGTCTTCCCTTCCCAAACAGCTTGCTGAAGGTTCTCTATCTGAGACTGCCTTTTTGCCATAAATTGCACATCAAATTACTTTTATTAGAAAGAACCATTACATGAACATTTGAGCAACTGAGGTCCCTTGTTTTGTTTAGCCTGAAGAGGAGACTGAGGGGAAACCTCTTTGCAGTTACAACTTGCTTGTGAGGGGAAGAGAAGGGGCAGGAACTGATCTTTTTCAGGACCTGAGGGAATGGCCTGAAGTTGTGTCATGGGAGGTTTGGAAATTAGGAAAAGGTTCTTCATCCAGAGGGAGGTTGGCACTGGAACAGGCTCCCCAGGGAAGTGTTCACAGCACCAAGCCTGTCTGAGTTCAAGAAGAGTTTGGATGATAGTCGCAGGCACATGGT
This sequence comes from Dendrocincla fuliginosa, assembly GCA_035047845.1. Classification (NCBI taxonomy): domain Eukaryota; kingdom Metazoa; phylum Chordata; class Aves; order Passeriformes; family Dendrocolaptidae; genus Dendrocincla; species Dendrocincla fuliginosa. Next base: position 42,617,593 of record JAWWMO010000138.1, on the reverse strand, counting down.
GTGACCCTTGGGGATGGTCCTGTGCAGGGCTAAGGGTTGGCCTCAATGATCCTTGTGGGTCCCTTCCAACTCCACATATTCTGTGATTCTGTTATACGTTTGCATGTGTGCATATGCATATATGTAGTTTATAATGCAAACATAGCATATATATATTTAGTATGCCACAAGTATTTCCATGTAATAAATTTAAAGTATTACTTTTTCACAATTAATATGTTTAACTTTCAGAATTTAAAAAAATAATCTCTAAAACCAGACTTCCTGGATATTTTTTCTCTTTGTTCTGTGAATCAATATCCATCAAGGTTTAGAGTATACACCTATACATAGATGTATATAGATAGATGTATTAGTTGTTCTAACATGCAAGTGCAATGTACAGATAGATGGAGCCATTAAAAGAATTGAAAACTGTATGTCTTTTAACCTATACTTTTGTACTATTAATATTTTAGTAGTAAATAGAAAGTTTGTGTTTTCCTGATGGATTGGTATGATTCTCCCAGGAGTCTGTTTTTTGCAGATTTTCCATCTAGCATTGGAGAAATTTTGTGTAACACCAATTTAAGAAGTAAAAATTTGAAATAAGCAGAAGGATGAAGAATGATAGATTTAAGAGTGAAATGTGTTTGAATTTTTCCTTCTTTTTTTCTTGTTTGTGTAGCAGACACATTTGTCAGAGGACTAAAGAAAATTTCCCTTTACTTGTTATTGCAGAAATTCCAAAATAACCTACAGTTAGAGAGTGTGAATAGAATCAACTGCTACAGGAGAAGTTTTCTCACAGCTAATGAAAAAATAAGCCCTTAAGTAATACCTATTCTTTCACTGGCAAGTCTTCTTTACACTGAAATCTTTATTTAAGAATTCTTTCTCAGGACTTTCATCCATCATAAAATTAAATTCTTCCCTTATCCATTTAAATAGAACATAAGCTATGTAATTTGTACAAACTGAGAGGAATCACGATAGTGATAATAAATATTCTCAGTGCTGGTATCGTGTTTAGTGCTGCATACAGTAAAAAAAAAAAAAAAAAAAAAGGTTTCTATTTCTATTTTGAGAACTAGAGAACAAGAAAGCACCGAACACACTTTTATACATACAAGGGAAGGGTTAGAGGGAAAATATTTCAATAGTTTTTATTCTTTTAAAGCAGATTTTGATTTAATATTAGGAGAACTCCTCCCTCCAGCTGAGATCACTGCAGGGTATCTCTGACTGAAGCGTGCTAGTCCCAGGTTGCAGGAGATCAACATTTATCTTTTGCACACAGGCATGAAAGGGTCTTCAAATGCAGGCAGTAGGTAAAGAGGGAGAAAGGTAAAATAACTGCCAACTCTGGACATGTTTTCTGAGAAGGAGAAAACCTGGGCACGGTAAAGGGGAGTGTACAGATATGAGAGTCAACAAACCAGAATAAAGTACACAAAACAGGTCTGAATGTCTGTACTTATTGTTTGCTTATATTGTGCTAACAACACTGCAGAAATACACTGGTGAGCTGAGCCTAAGCCGGTGAGTCTGGTTTCAGGAAATTTACCTCTCCAGCTCCAGAGGAGTGGGATTTTAATTCCAAGCTGTTTGCTATGCACTGGTTTGGACTGTTTGGTTTCTTTCCTTTTTGAATTATTTAATAAGGTACTTTTCACTTCTCTGAGCTCCAAAAGAAAATAAAAGGTTTTCCTCACCCAGGTTTTCATGCTGTGTATTGTAAACATAGAGTATCTGTTAGCTTTACCCTTGTGTTACCATGTGGAACATGGACTTTGCTGCTGAATTAGTGAGAAGTGGATAGAGCTTCACTGTGTGAAGACACTGAGGGAAATCTGCAGGCATACAATGATCTTTGACTTATCACCAGTAAATATGACTGAATAAGTATAAGAAGTGCTTGTTCTTCAAAACATTCAACAGTTTCTTCAGCATTTATTATTTTAATTTATTTTTTACATTTTTTTCCGGGTTATTCTTTTAAATTTAGGGATTAAAATAATCAAATTATGCGAAACTTTTATTTGAAGACTTTCAAAGGAACCTTCCTGCTTTTGACTCATAACTTCCTGGTTTTTTTCTGTTTAGTCAGAAAGAACAGGAAATGGAAGAAAGATAAGGTGAAAATTGAAAAAGAGTAATTGGATTTTCCAACATACACATATTGATAAAAACACAAAGTAATGTAAAGAAATTATTTTTAAGTCCTTAACTTTATTTGAAAATAAACACGTTCCAGTTACTTTTAGACACCTCCTTCTGCATGGAATAAATGTATGCTGTGTGATCAAATGTTAAAGATCCTTCTGCTTTTCCAGAGATTGTTTGATTAAAATTTGATTTTACTGGGTAAACTACCACTTTTATAGAAGAAAACAGCACACTCTAAATCTATGCAGTTTTATAGCACAAAGATATTGTCCATCCTTCACTGATAGTGATCTCTCCCCTGCTCATTGGTGATCTCTAAAAATCTGAAAACTCTTAGTGATTGCTTCTTTTTATCGTCAACTTTTCTGCAAGAGTCTAACCCTATACTTATATTAACAGCACAGAAAGATGCATCAATATAGAAGTCAATGCTATGCAGTAAAAAAAGTATTACCTTTAGCAACAGAAATGAGACTTTACTCTCTAATATTTGGGGAGGGTATTTATATAAAAGTGTATATTATAATAAAAAAAAATGCTGTAGAGGAGACAAAAATAAACTACTTGACTAGCAAGAGTAAAAAGATTCGAGTAAAATCTCAGATCCTTTAAAATTAATGAGAATTGCCTCAATTAGCTCTGATGGGATCAGTGTTTTGTCCTGTCTTTTTAAAAACAGTTGATCCCCTCTCTCCTGTCCACCTACATGGGGTATTGCTTTAATTACCAGTAAAGGATGTTGCACAGAATTAGCCATGTGCCAGTATCCAGTGTCTATGCATAACACCAGCATAGCTGCAGGGAGTTGGGAGGTTCTGATTCTTTCTGCAATGTTAATTCCCTCCTCACCAACACTCCTGAAAGTGCTCATGAATGCTCATTGGCTTTTAGCGATGTATCAGTGGCCTGCAGACCTTTTCCCATATGATTCTTTTCTGAAAGCTGAACTTTAACCCTAATATAGCAATAGACACATATTACATATTACACATGTTACATTTTGTGTAAAAAATGTGTATGCCTCCTATCTGGGACCTCTGCCCAAGGATGTTAAAAGATGACTCTAGTACAGTTTCAGTCTCCTGTGAAATTCCTTCTTGGTTCATTAAAATATCAAGGAGTGGGATACTCACACCTATCTTATCCATGAGTAACAGAGCATGTAGCAGTTTGTATGGTTCCACAAAGAAAATATCTTATTTTCTGGTGGTCCTACTTCATAAGCCACGTTTTTACATAGGACAAGAAAGAGGCAGTGATTTGCATGGGCAGTCATTCTCTAATCTGTACCTACACCAGTCCAGATCTTCACGTGGCTAACAGCCATAGAAGTAAGCTCCTGGAGGCGGTTTGGTTTCCTTCTTTTCTTTCCTTTCCTGCACTTTTCCTTAAAAGAAAGAAAATCAAGCAAAGACTTGCTTATAGACTGAATATCCAAGAACATGAAAGAAGGGCATGTAACTGTAAGGATTCTGGATCTTCACTCAGTCCTGAAAAAGCAGAACACAATGAGAACATAGCAGTCATAGTGTTTGGATTGGGCTCTGAAGCCAGAAACAGTTGTCATACTTTTAAAGTACTTCTACATAATATTCTTGTTATACAACTGATCAATAATTTTTACTTGAGCTATGAAACCCATTATCTCTCACCACTGTGGAATCCTTAGCTTTTCCTTTTTATGTATTTTAGGCTGTGTAGTATAATTCACTATTTTGAGTTCTGTGAAGGAAAATGCTTTCTAGATTTCATCTTACGGAAGATTAAATCAGCAGCCATCATAAACATTCAGAATGTTAACCTATTTCTTTTTATAGTAACATCCACACTCAATTTTGTATCGTACACAAAATAAGAAAACATGGTGGTTTGACCTGGCAATGTAGTCTTCTGATCTTTGTTGTTTTATGTAGTTCCCTATTTTATCTAAAACTCCTGTATAGATATATAACTCTCACCGATTTTAAGGTCAAAATGTAAACCAGAGGTATCCATTTTTTTTCATTTTGTTTCATCTTAACTTTATTAGAAAAACAAGGGGCACTCCCAAAATCTTTAAAGTATATCTGTACACTTCCACAGACATTAACACAAGAAACTAGTAGATAAAAATACTTTGCTTGCAACTCATTTGCCTTATCAGCAATATGAATTTATTACTTATTGTTACTTCTAACTTTATTCTAATCAAATGAAAAGAACTGTGTAAAGCACAATAAAGTAAAAGGAACAAGTCTTTCACAACTACTTTAAGACAGCATTGTGAGTCTACCCCCTACCAAGACACTAAAATTACATATTGATCTACACGTTCCTGATTTTCAGGAGTAGGATTCTAATGACTTAAAACCATCAGTAGGTAAGATGACAGTGTGTTATTTTAAAATTCTTCTCAATAAACAACTATATATGCTCACCTCTATTGTACAGGTGAAAACAAATTCTCCTGTCTAAGATACAGAGGAAGCCTTCTGTGGAAGCATAAACAGGCTTATCACAGTTACATAATTATTTGAAAAAAGTTAAATTGCTTTTTTATTTACAATATGGAAGGATAATAAGGAATCTCACAAATTGCTACTTTCTAAAGAAGTTGCAGCTGAGGAACCATGAAGTGGAATGTTGATTTTTTTTTTTTTTTGATTTGTCTTAATTCCACATTGAAATCCTGTACATCTAATTTTAGCCTACTGCACATTTTTACAGCTGAATGTACAGCTGGAACTACTGGAAATGAGAGCTTTTATTATGGAAATGCTGGCATAGATTTAGCTGGGTTCGGCACACACAGCATACTGTAATGTGCTTTAAAACTTGTGATGGAGACCAGAAGTCTGAGGCTCAACAGTAGCAAACTCACTATGCTGGAAACACAAGACTCCCAAAAAAAATGCACACAAGACTGCTGCTTCTGCATAACTCTCACCGATTTAAAGGTCAAAATGAACCTCATCGTGTTTGTTTTAAAAGAAGATGGTAACAATGTGTTTTGCACACAGAAGCAGAAATCTTCAGAATAAGAAAAGATATGGAAGAGCATAACAATCTTTTATGACATGTATGAAAATAAGTGATTGGTAAAAGGAAATTTTATGTTAAAATGGATAAATATTAATATTTTGAAACCATTGTTTTGGTTACTGACAATCAGAAGCATATTCCTCAGCCAAAAAAGTGAGTACTGGAATGTCAAAGCACTTTAATTTATCCATCTGTTTAATTTTAAACTAACAGGTGAGACAGAATCAGTGCTATAACAGTCTGGTCAGGATGAAACAATGGACTGATACTGCAGCAAATGATCTGAGGAAATGAGTTCTCTTTGGCAAGGTTCGTAAGGCAGTAGTAAAACAGCCTGATCATTTCACTAATGTGGGTTTAAAATGAGAGTTAGGATTATGAGTATAAAAAGTGTTGATTATCAGATAAATGGAATCAGATGGACAATGACGTCCCTTCTAATTTTTACTGTGCTTAATGGCAAGTGGCTTGGCACACATTTAGTGCATATGAATACAGTCCTTTCATTTTCTACCCTTTCTTATTTCTCTCTTTATTCCTTATCTTCCTATTCTTCATTCACTTTCTCCTACGCTTCTAAGCTCAGTACAGCTATTCATTACATCTCACTCTTCTGGTCATTTCAGATGGGATAAATTCACACTCTAAGCTGTGCATTAACCTGCCATCTCCAGATGTACAAATGCTTGCCTAGCTGGGACTGTGTAAAACACTAGTGCCAGTGTGAATATGGACTAAATCTAGGAGGATAATCCTCAATCTCTCCCACAGCTGTTACTAATGGAAAGATACATTTTCTTGTAATTCTGATGTTTGTTGGAACTGATTATTGCACAGAACTGTGGAGTATCAGCTTCCAAACTCAGCCATTTGAATCATGAAAATATGAAAAGAAATGCAGAATACTTTTTGTGGAATGCTCTGGTGAATGCTAAGTGAGTTGTTCAGTCTGAGGAGCCAGTCACCAATACTAAATGTCCACATAGACACCACCCAAGCTTCATTAATTTATCTCTGTCTTTATTGTACCCAAGTTTCATCCTATTCTCAGAGGTGTTTATGATTCTTCATGTGGGGCAATTCAGGCCTTTTGGATTTTTCCAATGCTGCCCTTCTTTTATTCCTCCCTTTGTTCATTGATTCTTGTTTATTTGTTCCTTCCTTTCTTGTCTACGTAGACAAATGCTAGCTCAGCTTTCACCCACAAAATAAAATGTAAAACTTAACCTTATACAGAATTTTAACTGATTTCTTGCTAAGAATATAACCATTGTCCTTAATTAGAAAAGGAGAAAGGAGAGTTATCCAGAATCCCAAAGGATCTGAAACTTCTTTATATGATGCTAATGGTTTTCTGTAGTCTTCCACATCTTCCTAGAAAGATTTTTTGATGTCTTCTTCAAAGTAAATGTGATCATTGTCAAAATAACAGTAATACCATTAATATTTATGCAATTTGTGCAGATCTAGCTTTTCTAAGTGGAAAGATGTCTTCTAGGAGCCTCTAAGATTCCTAGGTAGACTGAAGTTTATTGAAATTTCAGTTTCTGAAAAGAAAGCTTCATTATTTTGGAAAGTACAACTCCTATGACTGTTAAGAAAGAAGATTTAGAAATAAGGTGTGGCCTAGTCATACGTTTTTTTGGCAAATTACAGTGATGCTTTTGACAACGCTTGCAATAAAAACTTCAGACATTCCTATCTTTCTGGTTTTATTAATACATTATATATTAATGACTGGACAATTGCTTACTGGTGGTGACCTGACCACAGCCACACTTCTTGTGACGAGGAAACTGAGGAATTCAGCAGGTTTTTTTTATCCTGTCTAGTGGGTTTTACAGCAGGAAGAAATACGCTAATCAAGAAAAAGAGAAACAAGACTGCATTGTCCTTTTCCTCTGATTACTCCCAGGAAAATAAAATGTGTTTCTTCAGAAAAAAACCAAACATTTTGAATGAGCCCATGACCTGAAATATTCATAGCATAACAGTCTGAATCACCTCTATTTCATTACACTTCAGAAACAAAGCACCACTCAATAATTGGACGTGACTCCGAGCTATATGGTTGAATTAAATATGTCTGGTCATTGCAGGGGGTTGAACTAGATTATCCTTGGAGGTCCCTTCCAATGCAAACCATTCTATGATTCTATGTTTCTATGACTCTCTAATTCAGTGATTCAACAGTTCTGATTCTAATTTGGATTTCTTTCTATCAGCAATTGCAACGTTGTCATCTCCCATTTCCTCATTATGGCATACATTTTAAAGTTCTATTAAATTTTCTGAAATTATCTAAGAATGCAAATATCAAAACATTCTTAAAATTCTTAAAGGAAAATAAGCTGTCATTACTCAACATGGTTGCTATCTTTGTAAACTAAAGGTGTTTAATTTTTTCCCCCTCAAAGTTATACTTAGAGAGCAAATCACTAGAAGGCAGCTGAAGACAAAACCTCACAAGTTTCAGTAGGTCTGACAAAGCCAAAACTCTGTCAAGGTTGGACGTACTTCACGTGAAAAATTGATTCTGTACCACTGATAAGTTTTGGGTTCTCTGCACATGCTCATCTCATGGGGACACCACTATTAAATGGACAAATGGTTTACAACCTTCATTTTCCATGCTGCTATAATCTATGATACAAAAGCTCTGCAGTTCTGTAGTCAACCTTCTCTTTTTCCAAGTCCTCTCATCAGAACCACAATTTTGGCTCTGAATTCAATAATGTTGATATTTATGCTTATTCAGAACTTTTTTACATTAATACATATATGTGTGTATATGTTCTTCATTTCAGGCTCTGTAACATGTAATTTACAACCCAGAAATGTATGTAATGTACTTCAGACATCAGTTATGTTCAAATACAGAAAACCTAGTATTCTAAGGTTTTTAATATTTTTAAATGTGATTAATTATATGCTGAGTTTTATCTATTTTTTCTGCAGTTTCAAAGTGTAGCACCTGTGGCAAGTACAGTGTGGGCCTGGCACAAATATTATTTGGAGTGGCTGCAGCAGATGAGTCTTTTTCATTGATTTATATGCTCCCTTTTTGACTGCTACTTCCCAGAATCTCCCAGCAACTGTAAAATGGATTTTTAAAAGAAATCATGAGAAAATTGTGATGTAAAGCTGAAGGTTATGGTTGTGTAGGAGAACTAAAAGTGAAATGATTAAGTGTACAGATTAGATGTTGCAGCTGAAACTCAGAATGCTCTATAAGTAAAATAATGCATTTTAAGGTACTTGAATCATTATGAGCAAAAACTGGAGCCCTGCTCTTGTACACTGTAACATAGGTTCTCACTAGGCAATACTTCAACAGAAAAAAAAGAACGTAAAACTACTCCAGCATCCTAAAATAGCATTTGTTAATTTAGGATTAGTACTAGTTCTGCAGACTGTAAAATAATGAGTATGGTATCTTTATCATGTCTTTATTATATTTCAAGAGAGATGGGCAAAAACAAATATTTATAATATATCCTGAAAGGAGATATTTTTGAATAGTGGAGTTTTTATACAGGTAGAATGAAAACAAGGAAAAGGATATGAAACTGAAATTTATATAACATTTTATATTACGCGCCAGTAAAATCAATGGTATTTGGCAAATGTGTGTGTATGTGTGCATAAGATTGGTTTAAATATATGTTCAGGTATTTCAGTGAAAAGTCTCATTTGTGCTTGCCAAAAGCTACACAAATCCCAGCTCAGGTAGGTGATGAAGATGGGGGAGCCAGACTTTCCCAGCCAGAGAAGTGGGGTGCTTATTTTAGCCTGGCATGATTTCAAAAGTGACACTACATCAGTACAAAAAAAAAAAATGCTAAGGCAGTATGGCTAGAGTCAGCATCTCATCTTAGTTATTTTCAGTTGAAAATGCATTGACAACAAAGAAAGTGGATGTTACCAATAACAAGATTTCTTTGACCTATCTTGTGCACATGAATATCTGTAACTGATCTTGTGCCAAGGCTCTTGAATTTATAGAATCACAGAATATGCGGAGTTGGAAGACACCCACAAGGATCATTGAGTCCAGCTTTTAGCCCTGCACAGGACCAACCCCAAGAGTCACATCATGTGCCTGAGACTGTCATCCAAATACTTCTTGAACTCAGACAGGCTTGGTGCTGTGAACACTTCCCTGGGGAGCCTGTTCCAGTGCCCAACCTCCCTCTGGATGAAGAACCTTTTCCTAATATCCACTCCAAACCTCCCCTGACACAACTTCAGGCCATTCCCTCAGGTCCTGTCACTGGTCACCACAGAGAAGAGATCAGTGCCTGCCCCTCCTCTTCCCCTCATGAGCAAGTTGTAACTGCAAAGAGGTCTCCCCTCAGTCTCCTCTTCTCCAGGCTCAACAGACCAAGTGACCTCAGCCAATCCTCATACAGCTTCCACTCATGGCCCTTCACCATCTTTGTTGCCCTCCTTTGAACAGTATCCAATAGCTTAATGTCTTGCTTATGTGCCCAAAACTGCACACAGTATTCAAGGTGAGGCTGCCCCAGTGCAGAGCAGAGCGGGAAAATCCCCTCCCTCTGACAGCTGGTGATGCTTTGCCTGATGCCCCAGGGCACTGTTGGCCCTCCTGGCTACCAGGGCACTGCTGACTCATATTCAACTTGCCATTGATCAGGGCCCCCACATCCCTTTCCACAGAACTGCTTTCCATCTTCTTGTTCCCCAGTCTGTAGGATCATCCAGGGTTGCCTCATTCCAGGTGCAGAATCCAGCACTTTCACTTGTTGAACTTCCTATGGTTAGTGATTGCCCAGTCCTCTAATTTGTCGAGGTCCCTCTGCAGGACCTCCCAATTTAGTGTCAACTTGCTTAGTATCCCTTCCAGTCCTGTCTCCAAGTCATTTATGAAGATGTTGAAGAGCACAGGGCCACAGATGGAGCTCTGCAGAACCCCACTGGCAATAGGTCTCTATTTCTGATGTTATACTATTCCTTATTACCCTCTGTACCTGACCCACAAGCCAATTGTTCACATGGTGAACATGGAGTCCAGCTGTGAGCTGGACATTTTGCATAGACGGTTCCTGTGAGAGACAGTATCAAAAGCTTTACTGAAATCCAAAAAAATTGCATCCACTGCCTTCCCTTGATCAGTCAGGTGGGTTACTTTGTCACAGAAGGAAATCAGGTTGGATAAGCGGGACTTTCTTCTCAGGAAATCATGTTGGCTGTGACCAGTGATAGTGTTGTCTTTCAGGTGTTTTTAAATATTTCCCAGAATAATCATCTCCATAACTTTACTGGTCACCTAAGCGAGACTGGCAGGCCTATAGTGTCCAGGGTCCCTCTTTCCATTCTTGGAAATCAGGACAATATTCAGGAGCTTCCAGTCACCTGGGACCTTTCTAGATTCCCAAGATGACTCAAAAATCATCAAGACTTGTTTTGGGATGACATCTAGATCAGGGCACTGAGACCCCCTTGGTCCATCATCTGTGTTGAAGATAGAGGCAAAGAAAGCATTAAACACCTCTGTCTTGTCTCTGTCCCTGTTTGTGAGGTGACCATCCCTGAAAAACACTTTTCATCGTCCCCACATTTCTGTTCAGCTGTAACTCCAGTTGAGCTTTGGCTGCACGAATTTTCTCCCTACAGGGGCAAGCAGCATCACTGAATTCTTCCCATGTCACTTGCTTCCACTGGGCATACACCTTCTTTTTTTTATCCTTCTTTCCAAAAGAAGATTCGTGTTCATCCAAGCCAGACATCTGTCTTGTCTGTTTGATTTCCAATGTTTGGGAATTGCCTGCTCCTGTGTCTTTAGAAGGTGATGTTTGAAAAGTGACCAGCACCTGCAAAAACATTTTCCCAGAGAGCCTTCCTTACTAGTTCCTTGAGCAGCCTGAATTTTGCTCTCGTGACGTCCAGAGTTAAGGTTTTGCTGGAACTTTACTCCTTTTCAACAGAGATATTAAACTCGATTGCTTTGTGATTGCTGTGGCCAAGCTCACAAGATCTGCTCTGTTGACAAGCAAGAGATCAAGGGGGGCAGTCCTGGCAGCCTGTGACCTGGAGACCTGTGTCTGCCATCAGCAGGTCTGTCTGTCTGGAGGCCTCTTGTATGGCTGGTACAGTGACTTCTGCAGCTACAGGGGACTGAGCTTTATGGCAAGTCAACACCATAACTGAGGAAGCTTTAACTAGTACACTAAGAAGATTTAGGCTGAAAGGATCTCTTTGCTCTTCTTTACCATAAACATACTGAGTCTGTTTGTTGCCTCTATTGGTCACCCCCAGATCATCCGAGAGGAGTCCTTCCTGCTCACCTTGCCTGCACAAACTGCCCTGTAAACTGCTGTGCCATGCCCTGGATAGCACACTCCTGTTCATTTCACTCTGGGTCACTCGCACTCCCCAGAGCCGTTTAAATCTTCCTCGATTGTTCTTGGCACTGCCTCCTCAAAGACTGCTTTTTTCCCCATGCTTTTGCAGTATCTGGAGAGATTACATAATTTCCAATCTCTCTGCTTATTTCATTCTCAGACATAAAAGACATGTCTGCAAGAAGATGTTCAGTTAGCTATCAGTTACATATTTCTGCAAAATAAAGAGACTCCCAGAGAAAAGACAAGGAGATTTGGCAGTGAATGTATGAATTTTAGAAGAATCCCAAGCACTGTAAATAAGCCTTTCTTCTTTGACTGCTTACTCCTTGCACATGCATACACCTGGTCATTCCTACGTGTTTGCAGGAAGGTATTTAGGCTCCCCAGTGAAGTCTGGCCTATTTTCTGGAAATCTGTTTATATTATATGTCCAAGGGTTAGCAACTACTCTCCAGACTGCTTTGGAAACAGTGAGCCAGACACATAGCTAAATATATGCAGGTCTATAGATTTTGAATAATTGCACTTCTTTCTCCAATCAATAGTGTATGATTAATGTTTTATGTTTCTCAAGAATTCAGAAAATCAGATAGAATTTTAAACCCAGTTCTTATTTATTTAGAATCTCATTTATCATTAATTCCATTATTTTCTTTCAGTCATTAAGGTAAAAAAATACCCACATAGTAAGAACTGAGGCATATTAAATATTTTTAAATTTCAAATGTAGTTAGCTTGATATCTTTAAATGCAAAGACATTTACATTATATAAAGTGTTTGTTACACAGATGAGGTGGACTTGTAGTTAATTGAGAAGTATTTATCGTGTGTTTTTAATAGACTTATAGGAACTGTGTTGACCAACCCAATAGAAATGCTTCTACAACACCAGACTTCTGAGCAGCTTTTACATCAGTATAATTTATTTACACTATCACCTCAAAGTATTTCTTCACTAACTGAAATCCCGTGATCTCAGTTTTGTTGGGCTGGGATACAAGGAAGACTATTCAGTCACAGTGTCTTAGTTCGAGGATAGGAGGTGTCTAGTGTGAAGGTTAAGTCCTAAAAGTCATTGAAAAACATGGTGTCAGTGATAAAATAGCTGCTTTACCTTTATTTCAGGTAGTATGAAAATTGGGGTTTTTTAGTTGAATTTAAAAGGTGCACAAGTTGTTTTGTTGATAGCATCCAAACTGATATATGGCTGAAAGAAATATGCACCAGAAAGAGTTTAGCTACTGTTCAGGGGTGAAAGACATTCCTTCCTTAAGTGCTAACCTAGATTTCATAATTTTTTCAATGGGCTATAGTTAGTTCAATGAGAGGAAAAGATCTGCAGCAAGTAGCCAGTATCCCAGATTACAGATCAAATCTGATTAGTTCAGAGTAATTGCTTTGAAATCCTTTTAGGGTTTTAACCATTTGGAAAGAGTTTTTATTTGATTTTGACAAGCTGCTGTTCATAAATAGGAAAAAAAAAAAGGTGATTTTACTTGGAAACTTTGCTTAAGAGTAGAAACTAAACTGGAATGTCTACATAGGTAGACAGTAGTGCTCACTATAATGCTTTTCCAAGTCTTACAGAATAATTAGCAACATCACATTTCTTCCTTCCTACTCCCACTATCTAAAAATTAGTATCAGTAAACATTTTGTGCATTCCTTTTATTCACAGATGGCATAAAAATTACTTACATTTTCAACATTTCTCTTAAAAGTTAAATATTTGTTATACCCTTGTCCTTGATTTAATTGGCCACCTATAAGCATCTCTTGACATTTGAGATGACGCAAAACATCCCATATCCTATCAAGATTCTAATTCAAACATCTGAATTTTCCACAGGTGATATAGTCACTTGAGATTGGCTTGATAGTCTAAGGTATCTAAGATAACCTTGGATGGTAGTGACCAGCTGCTGAATAAAATCCTTAGTGGTCAGTGCAGACTTGGTGGCCATCAAATATGTGCCTGTAAGACCCCAGGCCCCAAGCTACGAGCTCACCAGAGGGATTTTACTTTAAAAATATACAAGACTCAAACAATATCTGCCCTCTCAATGTATTAGAAGAGCCTTCAGTTCTTATAACACCTTAAGAGAGAGCATAAAGGAGAAAAGCTGCACGTTTTCTCAGCAGGTACTTATACTGGTAAACTTTAGAAAATAAGGAAACTTAGCAAAAATTTTAAAGGATAACATTCAACCAAAATAAAACATTATACTTTGAGATTATTCTTCTATTCATAGAAACAAAATTTGTAACTCTCCACCGTCTAATAAACCTGCCTTGGGTTTTACTGTGTAATTTAGCACTTTCAGTTGCCAGGTACAAACATTGTCTATGAATTTTTTTTAAATATATATGCCAAGCATTTATTTTGATATTTAATACTTTAATACTTTTAATAAGTATTAATTATAAATTAATTTATATTAATCAATAAGTATTAATTATTTATCGATGTTATTAATTTAATACTTTTAATTAATTATTGAAATTAATGTTTAATATTTGATAATAATTAATATTTTAATACTAAACAAATAGAAAGCCTATTATTTTTCAGAATAATTTGATGTTTGTAAAAGGAAAGTAATAGCCATGATAGTTTGATTCCATAAGTGATAATCAGCTGTACAAGGAATGAAAGAGATAATTCCTTTCAAAATTAATGGTAAATAAGGAATATTTGTCCTTTGCTTACTAAACACAAGTTTTTTAATTTTTAAGAAGAATCTATAGCTTTGTTTTTGCTTTTGTGAAATTTAACAAAGAATGCAAATCAACATTAATTTTTTTGAGTCATTTCAAATTCTACATTGAAATCAAATTGATATAAAAAATTAGCCAAAAGATTATAAATTATTCCAAGAATGTTAAAAAACAAACAAACAAAAAAACTTCACAACTTTTGGAATATGTTTTTTTTTTTAATACAATTGCCTTTGAGAAATGCTTTAGTCAATTTCTCCTCTCCTGGCACAGGGTCTTGGGCAGAAATAAAATAGAAATTCAAGCAGTTTTTCCGATAAGACAAAGTCCCTTAGGAAAAAAATATTGATAAAATGCATATTTGCTTTTACTTTTCTTTCTGGGCAATAAAATGCCATTTTGTGTTCTTTATATAGAAATGTTTATATTGTTATTTCTTATGGGAACAAGATTTGCCCAATGAAAACCTTATCAGATAAGGCAAAATACTTTTCTGTACTGCTAGGTTTCAAGCCACTGTGATGCGTGCTTCACACACAACTAGTTAAGAAGTGTTGAAACTATTGAAGAGTGTGTTCATTGTCTCCTGGGTGTGTCAATTTTCTTACATCTGATAACATTGTTAGGACGTTAGTTTTCACCTGTTGAGGGTTGCACAGTATTTATTTTTAGTTCCTTTCTTCTAGAACTATTAAAGTCTTACGTACATAAACTTTGCATAAATGAAAGCAAAGCTGCCAGCAGTGATTGTCATAATGTGACTGTAAGTACCATCAGATACATTTTATTTATTTATTTATTTATTTATTTTACTTAAGCGATACTTACTATTTTTCAAAGCAGAGCTTTGAAAATTAAGTTATAAAGAATTGAAGTAACTGGGTGACAAAGCATATTTTGAAAATATGCTTGGCAATAATGGTTTAAAACAGCTTGGTTTTCCTCATTTCCTATGTATATGTTATTCAGGAAATTAGAGAAGTTATTTGTTATCAAGGTGTTATTTTAGCCCTACTGTTATTGAAGATGTATGGGAGTTCTATAAACTATTTTCTATTGGCTAGTTTTGCAGTCACAATTAATATAATTTCAAATAAGGTACCTTTTAAAGACATAATATTTATTAAATTATTAAGTCCGGATTCTGAGTCTTAGCACACTATCCAAACTCTTTTAAATGTTTGTAAAATGTGACTTAAAACCACAGTAACATAATCCTCAGTACAGAACAGAAAAAGACCTAAAAGCAGACTAAATCAGAGCAGTAATGGTCTAGTGGACGGGGCTTGTCTAGACAACATGGAACAAGGGATGTTCCACTTCTCAAAGCAAAGACATTACAAAGAGAACTCAAGTCATAGAATATCCTGAATTGAAAGGGACCCACAAAGATCATCAAATTCCAGCTCCTGGCTCTGCACAGGACAGTCCCAAGAATGACACCATGTGCCTGAGAGCATTGCCCAATTACTTCCTGAATTCTGACATACTAGGTGCCACGACCACTTGCTTTGAGAGCCCGTTCCATTTCCTCAGGAAGGCTGTTACAGGTCACATTTGAGCAGTTCTGGAATCTGTTCTGTTAACCAAAGGGCCCAGTGACAGGGGAACACAACACAAATGAACAAATGAAGAAACGCACACATGCACTGACAGAAACACACACATAGACTGTTTTACACTGGAATCTGCTCAGAGATATGGCAGAATTTGGACCAGTAGTGACATAATCAAATCCTGAGATTAAATCTGACTACATTTTAAGTCCTTGTAAATGTTCTCTTCACTCACAAACTAGAATAAAACCCCACATTAAAATGCTGTGAAAAAGAAAATTCAGAGGCTGTTCTGTAGTTGAACTTTGCTGTCCCTGTAATTAACGGTTTGAAATCTGTCTTTGTATCAAGTCATATCAAGAAGTTGATAAGAATTTTAGCTTCAAGTCCAGTTGAAAGCAATTTTTCTCACAAAAATAGTTCCATTTAAGTAACTTGGATGAATAAAGCCTGCAGCATCAGATTCCTAAAATGAGGACTTTTGCACTACTAAGCTCATTGAGAGAGATATAATATTCCTTTGAAAACAACATCAACCGTTCTCCTTTTTTCTCGACAATATAATGAACTTCTTGTGTCTGTCATAATGTACTCAGTCTTTTAAGCACTGTTTGTGAGTAAAGGGCAGTGGCACTAACTCAGTACAGAGCAGAAATGTCTTACAGGATATTTCCAGATAGTGGAAACTGGCTCCAGAGTGCCTACTAAGAATGCTGTGTTAAAGAGAGAATCAATAGATGTAAACACACTTGCTTTCTTCACATGATTTTCACTAGCCTTTCCATGCAGGAGCAAAAATAGCTATGCTGAATATTTACTTATCTTTCTTTTCCATATGAATTATTTGTCTGCCCTTGGCCTTGACTTCATCTTGGGGCAGGATTGTGTTAAGCCAAACAAAAAAGATAAGATAATATTCATCTCTGCTTGGCAACAGAAGCAAAGTTAGTGAAAAATGCATTCATCCTTGTCCATAGAACAGTAGCGAGAACAAAACATATTTATGTTTTTCCTGTGTATGTCAATAAGCCCAGAATAAAAAATAAAAAAAGTATTTCTTTGTCCCTGAATCTAGAATTGGCAAGGACAAAACTACAGAAATCCCAGTGTTGCAGCAATGACTGAAATGTTTTCATTCATTAATTAAAAAAAAAAAAAAAGAGCAAGACGTTTACATTTTGTTTATAAGATAACACAGTATTTAGTGTTTTATTAACTGTATCATTCTGCTAACATCAGGTCTCAATGTTATATATGTTATGTGTTATGTGTTAAATGTTGTATGATGTTATATGATGTTATATGATGTTATATGTTATACTATATAATTATTATATAGTATATATTATATTATATAAGTATTATATAGTATATAGTATATTTTATATACTACTTTGAACTCAGCATGCAGTTCAAGTCTCAAATTGTAAGAAACATCTGGCCATGTGCCAGCAGTCAAGAGATCTACAAAAATGTAACTCAAATTTTATTGAGTCAAAATTCCATTGCTCTGTAATTGCTCCTTTCAATATGGTGCTGCAGGCTAGTTGACTTGATGTACTATGACTGTATTTTAATTGTGCTTACAATCCTTTATTCATGAGTTACATTAAACTATTATATTTTAATTCTAATCCGCTACTTATCTGTGATATAATTGAATGACTTCAAGATAAAATTGCTGTTCACCCAGAGTCCCACACAGGAGAACTGGGAAGCCTGTTGTACTTTTTTATTCAAATTACCTGGAGGTCAAATGAGTCCCTGTCTTGAAGAATTTTGTGTTTTTACAGGTTTGTATAAAAGGATACATGATTTCTTGTAATTGTCCTAAAGCATATATTCTACACATCAAAAACACTCTGGGTAGTATTTTACAGCTTCTCAAGATGGTAGAGATCTTAGTTCCATCTGTCACATCTCAGAAGTCATGCCTCCCTTCAACTTCCCCAGCACCAGCATCTCCTGACTAATCATTGTCCTTGAGTGGAAAGCTGAAGTATTTTAAAAACAAAAAAAAACACTTTATCCAATTACTGGGTCCTCTAAGTCATACCTGTGCAGCCTGTTTTCCAGAAGGTAACTTCTGGAGATTTTTTCATTTTTCTTTTTGTTTGTTTGGTTTTGTTGCTGCTTTTTGTTTTTGGTTAATAACATTTCTAAGAATATTATGTTGTTCAGTAAGATCATATTACTGAATATTGCTAAAGAAGAGGAAAAAAGTCTGTTGTTAAACTTTTCCTCAATCTATTATCTAGATTTTTGTGTTGTTTTGTTTTCACTATTTTTTGTTAACTATTATGGATTTCATAGATACTTTTTTCATTTTAAGCCTTTGAACTGAATGCAGAAATGCTGGCACAATGTAACAGTGATAAAAGTCATGTAATAATAATAAAGTTACATAATCTTCTGAAGTAATTTCAAATTCAACTAAGAAACCTAGTATGACATGGAGGAAAACACTTTGAGTCTTAGTCGACAGTTATGATTTTCTTTTTTTTTTTCCCCACTGCATTTTAATTCCTAAAGATGATATATTTTATGTTTCTTAAACAAAATAAATCAGTATTGCTATAAATTTAAGAGGTAAAAGGAGTGTTAAAGATTACCAAACCATTATAAACCAGTTATGACTCACATTTTGAGTTTAGATATAGGAAGTAGAGACTTACACCGAAACTGCTTAGAAATCTAAGGATGAATTTGTCCCTCTGTATGCAGCTCCAGATGAAATACACTGTAGTACTGTACAACTTTACTTTCAAATTTGTGAGGATGGTCCAATGCTTTGAAGTTCCAGTTTTACTGAAGCAGTTTTCTTTCTGCTTTTTTCTTTATTTAGTATCTGCATCTGCTAGCTGGACCCAGCCAGTACAAAGGTAAATTGGCTGATTGACAGCTTCTTCAAGAACGGATTAAAGCACCAAGAATAGAGCATTATTTAAACCCTCAGTATTAATAAGAATGAAAATACAATGCGCCTCTGAAAACTAAACATGAAGTTCCTGTGTTCTTTTTGCTACAGATTTGCTAGCACAATAGGAAGTGAAATGATAAAAAATTTAGGCAAGGTGATGAGAAACAATTTTTTCAGTTGTTGAATTATGAATGTAGGAAGCCCCTACAGGGCAAAGTTGTGAACTCAGAAAACACTAGGGTCATACAAGTAATGATTGTATCTGTCTGGGAAAAAAAAATATACAAGAAAAGGATAAACCATGGTGTGCTGCATGGTCATTCTAAGTATTCAAGCACTGCAGCTGTCAAGCTGCAAGGTATGTTAAAAAGGAGAGATTACCTGATGATGGCTGTGAGGTCTCTTCATCTAAAGTCCAGGTACATATGCATCTAATTGAAGATTTTAGCATCTGCTAAGCCTAGTTGCAATTCAGCCTTTCCAGGAACTTCATTACCAAACTCATTATTTACCTTTACTAAAATGGAAATAACACATTGCACAAGTAATTCCAATATAAGTTCAGACCAAGTAACTTTAGGACAAAACTGGCTTTCTGTCTCCAGTTCTGAATGGCTGTGGGGTGTAGGAAGGCAACATTTCTAAACCAGGTGTGATCTGAATGATTTGCTTGTCTTAACAAAGTGGTGAAAAGACCATGCTAGAAACCCTTCTGTGATTAGGACTCTTACAGGCACACAAAGAACTTTCCACCTCATACCCCATGCCTGATGATTTACAAGATATTAGATTTCAAACTCAGTAGTAGAAAACAGTTATTTAACCCATCCAAGAACTTAGAAATTTTCATGCACTTTAAGTTGTGCTTCATTGAAGCTACTTTGACTAAAAAATGTGGAAGAATATATAACTTTATATAACTGAAAGTACAGTTTTGAAAATCCCTTTCTCTTACTTCACTAGAATTGAAATAGCTTCAAAACTGAGGTCAGCTGTGTTCAAACTATGCCAAAATATTAAAAACAAACCAAAAGGCTCTGCTCTGCCAAAGTTACAAAAATGTTCAAATATTTAACTTTGAAGCTTTTCAGCAATTGTCTTGAAAGTTTTCAGTTTTGAAACTGGTACCTATTTCAAATATATTTATTTTCTGTGAGAATGTTATATTCTGCGAGAATGTTATAGTATTTTATATTATCACATTCAAATGACAAAATTGGTATGTGACAGTTCATTGTAATTAAGATATTGCAAAAATTAATGAAGATTTTACCAGTTGTCCTATTTCTATCCCAAAGGGTGATTTCTATTCCCTGCATTTAATTTCTTCTGGCTTTAGAAGAAAACTGGGTTTCCTTCAATAACAATTAAAGTGACATTATAGTTTTTATTCCTTTTTGTTTGTTCTAATGAGCAGCCGATTTGGAGAGTGCACAGTTTGTGGGCAAAGGAATGCAGATCAAGATGAAATTTTGATGTATTATAAATACATGTAAACTACTTGAAGAATTGGTATATCACAGACAGAATATTCTGGAAGGGACAGACAAGGTTCATCAAGTCCAACTCCAAAGAGAATGGACTGCACAGGAATCAAACCCACTAATCTGGAATTATCAGCATCCTGCTTTAACCAGCTGAGCTATTTGACCAGAAATGTATGTATATTAGTGTGTGATTATTATCTCAATGGGAAATAATAGCATCTAAAGAAATATCCCTTCTTCTTTCTGTTTTATTTGCTTTTCATATTTTTGACAGAGCTATAATGATGTCTCTGAAAACTACTTCAGAGGTAAATATTGTGGCCATTTCACAATGACACATACAAATGTAGGCAACTTAATAGCAAGATGCAGTGTCTGTGAGTAATTGTAAAAATCTAATGGTTGTTCTGCATCCATTTTAATTTGTTTTGTAAATGCTTACAGGTTTATGTGTACTCAAATGTTTAGGAAATTACTGGGTTTTGTAAGTACACACATATTCATGTGCTGTCTGGCTGTGCAGAAATGATAGTATTTTCTTTTATTTATTAAGGATTTTACTGTTTAGAAAAGACTAGCATATTGACTGACATGATAAAAAGAGGTTAGGGTCTCAGTAACTAGTCAGAAGTGGCAACATAAGATTTTCAAACAATGGTGAATGTTGTATAAGAATCCTTCCAGACAATTTGCACATAACACAGCTAGCATGCTAAGTGAGTATTGGAATAGTAGGGATAAATTTAATGCACTTTGATATTCAATAGCTATATGCCTGGCAAAGGTGGAATCAAGATGGCTCCTAAGGAATTTTTCTTTATGTTTTTGCCAGTATTGGGCCTTCTAGTATAGTATAATATGCTTTCAGGAGACAATGGTGGTTTGTTTGTTCTTTTTCTTTTTTGAATAGAGAATATTTTGGTAATAAACCAAAGTGAGTTGTAATAAAGCTTTTCATGCGTGTGCTTGATCCAAGGGTACTTTTCACTGGGATGCCATCATTAACAGAGCTAGTTGGCATATCAGTGAGCAGTAACTTGTCTGAAATACGCTATTTCTGAGAACACATTAACTGAGAAGTTTCTCAGACACAAGAGAAATTATCTCAGAAAGAGTAGATACCTGAAATCTATCCTACAGCCTAGTGGCTGTAGCATTCCATCTACATGTAGGATAACACAGTTGCTCTCATAAAAAAAAGGAAAAAAAGAAAGGAATAAACCCCACTTGACCTGAAAAGGCCAAACTTCTAAAAGAAATGAAGCTAAAATGGAGGGGGTTTGTGTTTACAGGTTGAGAGGAAGACTTTGTTCATTTTTATTTTAAATATAGAACCTAGTTGTCCTTTAGATGCCCTGGTTGTATCTGAGATGGCTTCAAAAGTGTTTATACAAGCAGTAAGGGAATGATCTGGAAATACTGATATATTTAATTTCATCATATATATTTTATAGCAATTTGAAATATAATTGGCTACCATAAGTTTTCCCTGCAAGTGGTACTGAAAGCTGTTTGCATCTGAATTAATCTGTCCAAATCTGACTGAATAGAACAGGTTTCAGCATATTTAAATCCCTGCTTTAATTTAGCTATGCAAACTGAGACCTCTGGGGGCTGTATAATCGTTTATCTGGTATGATCTGTAAAATGGATGTTTTCCGTATAGCAGTCATACATTAATATGTTTTTGTTTCAAATTTTAAGAGGTTGTTTTTTAACTTGGTTGAACAGCTAGAATGCTTCTTCAGCTAGTGATATGTTTGATTTGATATTTGCTTTTTAAATTGAATTCAGATTTTTGGCTTGGCTAAGTTGCTTAGACTCTAAACAGTTTTCTCATACAAGTCTAAATCAGCTACCTATGTGTCTTTGTGGTTTTAAGAAATGATATATATATATCACATCTTCAAAATATATATATTATATATATATATTTAGAAACATGCAATACACTTTCATGTGTGTATTTTGGATAAATATTTGGATCCCATCCTATCCGTTTGGAAAAAATATTCATCTTATAGCCTTGTTTACATCAACATTAAACATGTTTAGAAGGACTGTAGGAGAGTAATTTTACTTGCTGTCTAGGAAAGAGTTAATATGGTTTGGTTTGATCTTGATTAGAGCTTCTTTGCTGCATCAATAGTAGGTGCTACACCTAGATAACTCTTTAATGACCTTATAGTGTCATTTATTGCATGCATTTATCTGGTATGCTTCTACTCCATTTTCTTATGTTCATTATAGACATTGGTGATAAATAGCCCTCAGTAGTCCGTACATTACAAAGCTTCTTTCTTTTCTCTCAGTGCAGCACAGGTTTTCTTCCAGTGCCTAGTCCTGACATGCAACAAACAGGCCCCTTCGTCTTTACCTACACTTAATCTAGAGTGTCAAAGCTTCAAGTCTTGATAAATTTAGTTCCTATTACTTTAAACACATTTCAGAGTATTTGGGTTAGAATTGGTCTACCAGAAAGGGGAAAAAAAAAATAAAAAGTCTGCATTCTCATGAATGAGACACTTTTTGCCTGATTTCCAGAAAAATCTTTCACATCCAGAAGGCATGTATAGCCCAAGCAAACTGAAAAAGATCATCCAGAAGCGCTGATGTTTAGACAAACTAGTTCAAGTAAATGATTTATTTGGTATTTAGCCAACTCTCATTGTTTCAGTGTTGAGATAAAACAGATATTGCCCCACCTTGGATCTCTGATGAAAGATATTGGTGAAACAACCTCTAGTGCCATCATGTAGTCAAG
This sequence comes from Dendrocincla fuliginosa, assembly GCA_035047845.1. NCBI lineage: Eukaryota > Metazoa > Chordata > Aves > Passeriformes > Dendrocolaptidae > Dendrocincla > Dendrocincla fuliginosa. The sequence continues at coordinate 42,594,610 of JAWWMO010000138.1, read as the reverse complement.
AGAACAGAAGTTTACTATCTGCAGAGAAGCTCAAAGCTAGGGCAGCTGCCTGGAAGATATATTTCACAAAGTCAGACAAAATGAACTAAAAAAACAATGCAGCTTACAGAACATCTACTGTAGTCTGAAGTCCTCTGCATTTACTACACGCTTTTGACCAGCTGCATAAAATATTCCATCACCAACCAACGCTATTTAAGCTATAAACACATTTGTGGACTTGTAAGAATGGCATTAACCAGCTGTATCTATGGCACTAAAAAGTACTAACCATTTCAAGACTGTCATCAACTGGATTTTTAGCAAAGTAAATGGATTACAGGTAAGTGTCAGGTTTTTTAAGAAAATAAATGTACTTTTTTAAAGTCTGGTTTTCTCACGTGGCTTCAATTTATGCTCCATGTACCCTGTAGGCACAAGAACGTCATTGTTCTATGAAAAGCCGGCTTGCCATATTCTCTTTTATTTTTTCCCTTCCCTTTTTTTTTTTTTTCCCCTAAATGAAAATAATTGACCATATTTAATGTAGCATTTGGCCACAAATGTTGGGATAAATATCTTTTACTCTTGCACTACAGGTCAGTAACAGACCTCATCTATGAGGGCCCGCCAAAGAAAACAAATATAGCTATTGAGAAGAACGTAAAAGTGTAAAAGTAGCTGTGCGCACTGTATTGTTCTGTGGAACACAGTTTAAAGGTCACAGTAGATTTATATTTGTTGTTACTTATTAGTATTTTTCTGCTACAGATTTCTCAGGAACTTTTTTCCTCTGAAAGAAATGTATCTTCTAAGAACAGTCTGTTTCTAGACATGTTTAAAAACAATTCATTAAAGGTTCATTGTTGAACCCTTATGTACTTCGAGCATGTCAGTTATGTGGTGATTATTCTTATGTTTTGGAGTTTGTTTTTTTTTTTTATTTTTTTCACACAATTCTTACAGCTTGCAATTTTTCTGGATCAAACTGCTCTACTCATCTTCCTAAAGGTCCTAGGTTTTGTAATTTGATTTATGTGGTAACCTTGAAACAAGGAGAGACATTAATAGACCATTCCGTTTTAATGAATGGCTTGTCAGGTACTGGTTGACTACTTCAGTAGCCAGAAACTCTCTTCCTCCAGGCACTGTTTAGAAGGGCAAGACTTGAGGCTCTCAGTCATGTCTGTGTCTAGCTTCATTTAATATTCAACAGCTGTCAGGAAAAGCACTGGTTTGAAGGACTCATTTGATTAGTAACGGCTGTGATATTTCTATACCCCTCTCTTAAAGTTGCTTTTAGCATTTTAGATTCAAGGAGGAAGACCTGGCATGGCTTGGAAATAGTGAAACTGGCTGAGTGCATGCTGCCTGCTCCCTGGGTCAGAAATGCATGAGGGTTCATGAGGTGCATGTAAGCATAGGAAGAACTTATCCATGTCCTTCAAAGACAAGTGTCTCCTTATCTGCTTGATATTTCCTGAAATTTGGTTGCTTTCTTTTCTTCAGGCTTTTTATTTATTATGATGTTCTCCTGGTGACTTGGCTCCCGAAAGGAGCCTGTTGTGAGTGGTATCTGCAAACAGGGCACTGCTTCAGCACCTCCTGTTTTGGTAAGATCCAGAGGACCCCACACACTGTTAGGGTTAACAAACATGCCTAAAAATTCCAGCACCTCTACTTTTACTGCACTTCAACCTATCTGGAAGGGATCACAAATAAAGCTTAGAGTATGTAGTCTCACATATCTGCAGCAGCTCTGAAGAGTGTGTCTTAAATATTAATCATTCCCTGAGCACCACTTCCCTTAAGTAACGCAGTGAGACTTCAAAGCACTTAGAAAACCAGATTTGAGCTAAGTGTCATCAATAATCATGCATTCATTTCCCTTAATTCTATGACTGCCTATCACTGTATGTCCATGTGGAGTTTTTTTTTTCTTTTTCTTTTTTTGTTTAGTTTTGGTTGGTTTGGTTGTTTGTGGTTTTTGGGATTTTTTTTTCAGGGGGGAGGGTTGGATGTTTTCGTTTTGGGTTTTTTTTGTTTGTTTTGTTTGTTTGTTTGTTTGGGGGGGTTTGGTAGTTTGTTTTCTTTTTTTTCTCGCTGCAAGAGCTAAAGGTTACAGTGCTTGTTATACCTTGCTGTGGAAGAATGCAAGGGTAGAACTCTGGCTGCAGCATTGAAGCATTTCAGAAATAGTACTTAAATATGAATTGGAATGATTTCTAGTTTTTGCTGGAAATCATTGTTACAAAATAAAATGCACCAAACACAAAGACCCTGGAATCCTTGCACACATCAATATTGCTTACATGCACTTATTGGTTCATTCTTAACCTTGTGGTTGTTGGTGCATGAAATGTTCCTGAGCCCCTTTTTGACAATCATAATTTGTTTGCTTAGCTTTTTGTATCATTTGAGTATCTGATTTTTAGTCAAAAATACTGTTTCCAGGGCCATGTGTCTGGCAGATTTAGTCTGAAAAGAATACTGAAATTATTTGCATGTCGCACGTAATTGTCTGTAATGTCTGCTCTTTTTTTTTCCGACACATTCTGAAAATATGAGCTGCATGCATGCAAAAATTATTAAATGCAGAGACAATTGAATATAGAGAGTTGTCACTGAAATAAACAGGAAATTTCACTACTGTGATCAGAGAAAAGTGAGCTGAGTTTTAGTATGCTGGAATTTGGATATTGGAATAATGAATTGCACTTATTCATCAGGTTTTCATGAGCTGTTTTTAAAGTGTCATACACAGTCAAGTGGTTCTTATATTTTATTTTCATTATTATTGTAGTTTTTACCATTATTATTTTATTGTGAGTCAACTCCAGCAGATTTACTCATTCCTAGAGTTTGTGTTAGCTGGAGTCCTAATTTATTTTAAAGTAGACTTTAAATTCAGACAAATACACAATGGATGATACTTGTGGCAGTGGAAGTTCTTCAACTTCACAGAAATGGATTCTGAAATGGAGGAGCTGGATTTAATAAAATGACCATTGTTCAGGAAACAAGCAGCAGTAGATTTCTCGGAGATGTAGCTTTTTTTTCAAGTCATTCAGAAAAGAATATTTGCTATGTGTGATAGGAGTTTCTCATCACAGCCAAGAGCAAGAAAAAGGTGGAACAGTTTCAGTGAAGCACAAGTGTCTGTGCACATACCTTCAGAGAATTACACTTACCAAATTCTATGATCAGCCCAATAGACTTAAACCCTATGTATAACTAAGTGATAGTGCTCAGCTAATGGTTGTATGTAATTGTGTTTGATATTGTATATTACATCATACACCGTGATAGCAAAAAAAATCACCAATGATATGTATATAAGTCCTGGGTAAAACTTCTAACATTTCTGTTCAATTTCTATGTCTTTTTGACTTTTGCTATCTGACATTTTCACAAAGGAAGGATTAAAAGATGGGGAAAATAACTTTTTACAACAAAAATAATGTCTTTTAAACTAATTTAATGACTGGTTGTGCCTTTCAAAGTAATATATTTCTTTTCAGACTGTTTTGTTTTGACATTTCATTAACTGATATGCTTTTTTTGTTAGTCAGATCCTGTCTTCTATCCAGAATGTTCAATAGGTGATGGATCTACTAATTTTTATGGTGTATATGAACCTGATCTCTCTTTAACATATAACAGTAGATTTGCCTTCAGTATGAGTATAATTTTCTTTAATACAGAGAAAAAATATACAAATTTCTGTTAATCATAGATTGAAGACCAAGACCACTTTGCTTGGGAATATCACTTAAAGGACTTGTTTTGAAAAAGGTTGGCCTGCCATCAAGTACAAGATTACCATGGCTTTTGGGTTTTTATCCACTCCTATTTCAAATTCTAGAAGTCCAAAGCGTTAGAATTAACAAGCAAAAATTTAATGTTTTTACTACCAGTCTTTATACCCTGAGTTCCTATCAATACGGACTATGACTTGCTATCAAATTGGTTTTAGCACCTATAATTCCACATCATATAGAAAATATATATGAAAATAAAAACCAGCCTATCTTTTTATTGAATTCTGCTAACTGACCTAATAAAAAGCACCATCAAATCTAGTCTAAAATCCAAGATTCTGTCTTTCTCTGTATATAGAGATATTTATCTATCTATTGTTCCAAATCAGTAAAATCAGAAAAAAAAAGTGATGAATTCATTCAAGCTGGCATTAATAAGGGATCTAGGAGCAGAGAGAAGTTGTTAAATATACTTTGGGAGATCTGTGCTGAAGGAGAAAAGAATCATTAGGAAAAAGGGGAGCTGGGGACAGTCTATTTTACAACCAAATACTATGGAAGCCAGGTTGATAGTTCTATGGGGGTGTTTAGTTATAGGTATATATATAGTGTTTTTCTCGCAGAGCCAGGCAGAATACGGTCTGATACTGTAAAGGAGGCTTTGACCAAAACTCCAATGAAAACTCTAAATAATAGTAAATTAGTAAAGTACCATGGCACAGGCTGAGATCAACATTGCCCTTTTCTTTTGTTGTTCTGCTATAAATTACCCTATCCTGCTGAGTGTGATTGATTCTTAGCTGGGGATTAGAGTTTACACATACTACCAAACTAACATGAACCTGAGTCAGTGAACATTTGCACCTTATTTACATCCAAGTGTCCCTTGATAACACATCTGAGACAGAAGAGTACAATGGACTGTCTTCTGGTATTCCTGATTGTTTATTCACATTCACATTAAAAGAAGCTTTTCTGAAGAATATCCAGAGGTACTATGACAGAAGAAACTTGTTCTAGAGCCAGATGCTTTCCCTCTGCTTTTCTGGACAGAAGGAAGTAAATACAGGGCCTGACACATAAATGAAATGAGGAAATAACATAGATTTTTCTATGTTTTTATTTCATCCCTATGACCTAGAAGAAAAACAGTGCTACAGAGAACATTTTTTTTTTTTTTTTTTTTTTTTTTCAAAGGAACAAGGATTTGAGATAAAAAATGGCCATTCGTTGATCACAATAATTAAGCTCTTTGCCGTTCAGTGGCACCTGATTTTTTCATATTGGGGGATGCAAGCTCCAAATGTGCATGCAGGTAATCAAGAGCTAAACCATGGACTTTCAAGCAATAAAGGAAGTTTATTTGGGGAAGAACTCACAGCTGGGTGGCAAAACCACACAGAGACCACAAGGTTTCTTGGCCATATATATCAAGGCATCCAGGCATATATATCTTGGCATATATATCTAGGCACGCACAGTGCTTCCTTCTGAGCCATTCCCTTTCCCTTCTTCTCTTCCCTTCCCCAGTTGAGAGAAAGGAATTCTTCCTTTGCACCTTGTCAGATAAAGAGTTGTCTGTTCTGTCTAGCAAGGAAACAGGTCTGAGGGAAAGACAAAAAGTAGTTGTTCTCACACGTTGTTCTCAACACGTTTCTTTAGCTAGAACAGGTTTTTTGAGCAAAGAGAAGTTTCCAAATCAATTTACCTCCATGCCCATTTCTTGTGTAGAGTCCCCTCAACCCCCACAGGAGTTGGGTCTATTTGTTTCCGGTAGGTCACAGCCATTCAGGAGTCTGCAGTGACTCTCTACAATAGTGTAAATGAGCAAGTCACTGAACCATCTCTCAGGATTCAGAGGAATACAGCACTTTTTGAAAGGGTGTTACTTTTAAGGTTATCTGAATCCCACATTTTGTTGTTATAAATAGTAAGCAATAATAGATAAATCACAAAACAAACTAATTGATTAATTTTGTAGTTCATTTCATGTAAGCGGAACCTTCACTCTCCTGATTACATCCTAAAATGTGTGGGAAGCGGTATATAAGTCAGAAAACTAAGCAGGCGTAGAATCTTAAGATGTAATTTTCAATATGAAGATATTGGAGATGTTTTAGCTTTGGTTACTTAAACTTTCCCTTATTTTCTAAGCTGGAGAATCTTAGTCAGTTAGATAAAGAATAATCTAGGCCATATATCTATTCTTATTTATGTTATTATTGTTTTAAAGACACTTGCACATGTTGACTACGGCCAGAAAATTGAGAATAACTAGATCTTTTGTAAATTACAGTATCTTCATCTTAGTCATTACAGTAACATTGACTGTAACCAGCAGTAACAACATGGAATCATAGAATCACAGAATCATTAAGACTGGAAAAGACCTCTAAAATCATCAAGGCCAATAATGAAAATAACACTGCCATCTTCAGCACTAAACCATATCCCCAAGTTCCACATCTACACAGTTTTGAATACTTACAGGTATAGTTAGTTATTCCATCACTTCCTTGGGATTCTTTTTCCAATGCCAGTCCACCCTTTCAGCTAAGAAATTATTCGTAATATGAAATCTAAATTTTCCCTGGCACAACATGCCATTTTGTCTGGTCCTGTCTCTTGTTATGTCAGAGAAGAGACTGACAATGAGGTCTCTACAAGGGAACAATAAGGTTCCCTTCTGAACCTTTTTCTCTTCAGGCTGAACACTCCCACTTGCCTCAGTCACCCTTCATAAGACTTGTTCTCTAATCCTTTCACTAGCTTCATTCCCTTTGGTCCTAAACATCACCTAAGATATGTTATAATATGCAATTATAATTTGAACAGCATCATCAGTGTGTAAAGAATTCCTTAGGGAAGATTTGCCTGGGCCTTTCACACATAGGCAGAAAAAATTCACCATGTATATGTATAAAAGCACTTATATACATGAAGTCTTAAGGGCAGAATGAACCAACTGAATTTTTACGATGAACCCTTGTAAGTCTCCTCACAAGTCTTTGATGCATACAAAGTAGAAATTATTTCACCAAATCTGATCCAGTAGTGTTAATGGAACATATCATAAATAAACTATGAGAGGAAGCGACATGATGTGTCCCAGTGCTTGCTGGTGCCACTATGTACAGTGGGCTTGTATGCATATTGGATGATATTTTCCATGTCTGCTCACGTATCAGTAGGAACATTTCAAGTGATCTGTCAGGTAATGAGAAGTGTCTCTAACAAAAGCTGCAATGTATCAGAAAAAGAACAAACGTAGAAGGTTTTATTCAAGTTTTACTCTTCCTTCAACAGAAGTTCTTATCCAAGTGAAGTCTGAAGAATTTGCCTCAAAAAAATTGGCAGATATATCCCAGAAATGTGACTGAGACATTGCACATAATTTTAATGATACGTAATGAATAAAAAAGAGAAAAAAGAACAGTATGAATAAATTTATTCTTCTGTGCATAGCTCTTGAGTTCTTAACTCAAATGATTTATTTGCAATTCCTGCTAGGCTGGTACATTGCTACGATATTATTTTTGTTAAAACGTGTGGTTTATAATGCTGTTACTGATATCTCCCTTTTTGCATTCAGCAAAAGGGATGTGCTTGCTCAAAGCTTCACTGGCATTGGGCATATTATGTTAGTCACTTGGGAAGTATTTCATGCACTCATAACACTTTATCAGCATGAAAAGAAGCATAGAGAATCAAAACAAAAGATTTCGCACAGAGCAATAGAAAACAAGACGTGCACTGTAGAATATTCATGAAAGGCTTGCAGTAGAGCCGAGAGGTATCTGAAGATAGAAGATATTATGATAGCATACATATTTCTCAGTCTTTAAAACTGCATAAGCCCTCAGGTACAATTATTCATAGCCTTGCACAGTCTCATTCAGTAGTTTTGAAGTATTAAACACTTGTTTATAAAAGACAGAATTCCCTGGGTAAGAACATTGATTGTTCTTCTGACGCCTTGAGGACAGTGCTAACCATTTATATTAATAATACTTGGAACTCTGTAAAAGACAGCTGCATACCTTCTGTGGCACACAGCTGTAGGAAACAAAATATCATTGATGAAAACAAGTTAGAAGAACTAAGAGTTTATTGTAGCCCACATGATGGCTTCAGCTTTGATTCAGCAGTGTTTGAGACACAGGAGAACTATTTTACGAGCTTGAGCACAGCCAAAGCGCAATGGTGCAAATTGGTGTAGGAGTATTTTATGTGCCTTATTTCACTGATATCTAAAATAACTAAAAATGAAAAAAAAGAGAGGAGAGGGTTATAACAAAATGCACATGTTAATATTCACTTACTAAATTCAGCTTAAAGCCTTGTAATCTCAAAGCTAATTTAATCCAATTGCCTGTTAGCTATAGTGCCTTTCTCCAACTTCCAAATATAATGACTTTTTAATATAACTTGCACTGTTCTGTATCCAAAGTTGGATTTAGTCATGTAATTTATTCAACCAGAACCAACATATTTTGTAATTAAGCCTCACACCTGCACAATCTCTATATTAAAGTATTAATAAGTATATCTTAAGTATAGAGAAAAGAGAATTTTAGAGACAAGATGCAACCCTAATCTGCAATTATATTGTGTAAAGCATAGTATAGATATGTTGTGCCACTGCATTTCATAGGCTGGGAGAAAAATTTGATTTTGATTTTCGGTTGGGTTTTTTTTGGTGGTGTGGTTGGTTTTTCTTTCTTTTTATTATTTATTTTTGTATACATATGATGTTCTACTATCAAAGACAAAACTAAAGACTAAAGGTTGAAATTAAATTTGTGGAAAATTAACGATTATTATTTAATGTATACAGAACATAGACAATAAAAATGGGTGAGACTGAAGAATACATTACAAAAACATGAAATTAATCAAAGCAGAAAATGTCACCTTTGCCACTGATTATTAAATCAGTAACTCTAATATGCACATTCTAAACCCTAGATTTTTGTATTATTAATGGAATTGTTTTATAGTGACACTGTTTATGGAAGCAAAATGAAAGGAATTTGTGGATATTGACAGATTTGAGAGTAAGAATTTACTCTTAAAAAATTAAGATGGAACTACTGGATGATGCATTTTGGAGATCACAAAGAACCTCATGCTTTCTTGATGTGATACCATTTTGTGTACCATCACGGTTAAAACTGTGGAAGGTAAGATGGTGATTAAATAATAAATAATGAGGTAAAAATTTTGTGTCAATTTTTCCATTAACCAGCTGTGACAAGTCATACTGGGAGTTTTTACTTAAACTCTACTCGGTCTGTTAGTTAACAGCATTTCTCAAACATATATAGAAGAATGGGGTTGATAAGGAACAGGAATGATTTTCAAGTCCATCCCCATACTTCAAATCATTTGACAGACATTTGTCGAACTGCTTTAGCATTTCTGTAATGACAGAAAATATGCAGCTTTCCAAGGCAATTAATAAATTGGCTCAATCAGGTCTTTTCACCCAAATATTTACACTGAATCTCACTTGCTTATGTTTAAGTCTGTAACTTCTGGTTAGGTTGATTTTGTGCGCAGAAAACAGACCATTTGTTCTGCTTTCACAGAATCATTTAGACTGGAGCAAACCTCTAAGAGCATCAAGTCCAACCTTTCCTGATTATCTGATCACCACCCTGTCAACTAAACCACAGCACTGTCATATCCTGTCATTTCTTGAACACCTCCAGAGATAGTCAATCCAACACCTCCCTGGGCAGCCCATTCCAATGTTTAGCAATCCTTTCCATGAAGAAAGTCTTCCTGATGTCTGGCCCCAAACTCCCTGGTGCAGCTTGAGTCTATGTCCTCTCATTCTGTTGCCAGTTGCCCGGGAGAAGAGGCCAACCCCCATCTTGCTATAACTTCCTCTCAGGTAGTTGTAAAGAGCAATGAGGTCTGCCTTTCTTCTCCATTTCTCCAGGATAAACAATCCCAGCTACTTCAGCAGCTACTCATGTGAGTTACACTCTAGACCCTTCACCAGCTTTGCTGTCCTCTGGACATACTCCAGCTCCTCAATGTCTTTCTCCTAGTGAAGAGCCCAGAACTGGACACAGTACTTGAGGGGCAGCCTCACCAGTGCCAAGTACAAAGGGACAATCCCTTCCCTGGTACTGCTGGCCACACTATTTCTGATACAGGCCAGGAGACCATCTGACTTCTTGGCCACCTGGGCACACTGCTGGATCACATTCAGGCTGTCAATCAGCACCTCCAGATCCTTTTCTGGTGGGCAGCTTTCCAGGGATCCTTTCCTGGGTGGGCTGCCCCCAGCCTGTACCATTGCCTGGGGCTGTTGTGAAGGAAGTGCAGGACCCAGCACTTTGCCTTGTTGAATCACATCCTGTTGGCCTCAACTCATCGATCCAGCCTGTCCAGATCCCTGTGAAAAGCCTTCCTACCCTCCAGCAGATCAACACTCCCACTTGAGCTGGGTGGGATAGACCAGACACCCATTTAGCTGGAATGGAGTTCATTTTCTTCCTAGTAGCTGGTACAATGCTGTATTTTGGATTTAATATGAGAATAACAGTGATAACACAGTGATGTTTTAGTTGTCACTGAGAATTACTTATTCTAAATGAAGGACTTTTGAGTTTCCCATGCTCTGCCAGAGAGAAGGTGCAGAAGAGGCCAAGACAACTGATCCCATCTGGCCAAAGGCACATTACATATCATAGAATGTCATGCCCAGTATATAGACTGGGGGAGCTGGCTGGAAGTTGCTGATCACTTCTCATGCACAGGCTGGACATCACTGAGAAGGAGATGAGCACTTGTTCATCACTTGTTTCTCAGGTTTTGTTTATATATCTCTGTCCTTTTCATTACAATTATTATTAGTATGTTTTATTTTGTTTCAATTATTAAATTTTTCTTATCTCAACCCACTTTTTTTTACCATTTTTTTTTTCTGATTCTTCTCCCCATCCCATTGAGGGGAGTGAGTAAGCAGCTGTGTGATTCTTCAGTGACAGGAACTCCCTTTAACATATGTAGTCATGGAAAACCTTCTCCGTGGGTAAACAATCTTGTGGTGCGGGTAGGATTGCATGCAATTCATGATTTTTGCTGTTGGCAAAGTGAGAGAAGATGCTTGTCACAAGAACTGAGCTGTTTTGAAGAAGCTGAAATGCATTTTAGGGTGAGTTGAACCACTCTGCAAGCTGAACCGGTGGAGTTAACAGTTCTAGGACAAGAGCATATTAAATAGTTATAGGATGACTATAGAGAGTGTTCAGAGAAAATGCAATCAGCTACATGTAGACACCTAACTCTGGGGCTCTTAATTTGAAGCAGTCACACCCACATCTAAAACCTTTTTTTGGGGTCAGAAAAAAGAAAAAGGCAAAGAGCAAAGATGAATTTATAAGGGAATGAAGCTGCAGGGAATTTTCAGATCTTTTGCTTGTGAGTGACAGAGCAGATTCACTTGGTCTGTGAACCTTTTCTCCTGAAGCCTAGTAGAAAAGATGATGCAAAAAACCCAAACATTTACCAGCTAAACAGAAAATGTAGTTTATATTGCTGTTTCAACAGCAAAGAAGATATATTCAAACATAACAAATCAACAGGATTTGGAATTTTTGACATTTTTAACTCAAGGAAATCCTGGCAGAGTAGGATAGAAAGACTGAGAGAACTGAAGTGTTCCCCAACAGGTTAACACTAGTCCAAGAGGTTGCTGTTGTAAATTAGTTTGCCTGAACTGACTATTTGCTTGCAGTTTAAGAAACTTACTGTGTTGTCCTTAGTAGGATGCAGTTTGAACATTTCTACTGCTAAAATTGTTATACTTTCTACATTTTTTTTATTTATTTTTTTTTAAGCTCTAATTTTTAGATAACTTTCTCCTGCCTGCTGGACAATGGATTGCAGAAAAGCCTAATCTAAAAAAGCCCTGAGAGTATTTTCTCATTGCCTCACCATCCAGTATAAAATATTATGCATAGGAATTCCTGTTTTTTAACCACTAGCTCTGCATTTTTTTCCTATTTGTCATAATCTCCAAGTACTGCTTTACACACCAGAAATGGGAATTTTTTTTTAAGATAGCCAAAATAGTCATGTAATGTGTGGGAAATACTGGCAAATGCAGTCAACCAGTTAAATTTAAAAGCAATTGTACATGCCCTTTGTCAGATTTTTTAAAAAACTAGTGTAAACATTTGTGTGTACTTTTGCATGCTGGTCATGATGCTGTTTTTCTTGCTTGAGAGTTCATTTGTTCACCTGTACATTTTTGCATTAGGGTAGAATATGAATGTTTTCTGAAGCAGTTTGATAAGTCTGTAAGAGCCTATGGAAGGCCAAGTTCTCACAATTTCTTAACTTGCCACTAATAAGACAAAGGTTGATCCCAAACAGCATATCACTTGAGAATCAGAACAGAAAGCCCCTGACATACTTTCTCTTTGAAAATCACAGTGAAAAATGTGCTTTTAGGTGGAATTAGACTCTCTTTAAAACTTGAAGTCTAGTTTATGATTGACTGTACTTGTCTCTAAATGGCTGTATGTTAAATACCTCCTAGTAAAAATTGTGTGGCTTACATTGTAACTTGATACTTAAGTGGGTTATGCAAAAAAAAAAAAAAAAAAAAGTTTCTTTAGTTCCGCTTTAAGGCTGAGAAAGAAAATGCTTCTCTAATGATGGTGAGATACTATCACAACTCTTTAGCATTGATCCACTTCATCTATGTCCCTTTCAGCAGGAAGAGAATATTGGAAAAAGTATTTTAGAGAAATAAAGCAAATAAGCACCGTAGAAATTGTATAGTAGGAGAAAAGCGGTCTTTAAAGAGGACAAAAGAAAGTCAGAAAGTCAGGCTGAGTCAAAATGTAAACCAGGACTAATATCCTCTGTGGGACAAATTTTATGTTCTGAATATATCTTTTAATTATGAAGTATTTGGGTTAAAAGAATAGCTTGAGAAAGGATAAAAAACTGCAATACCAGGAGAGAAGGAAAAAATTAAGGTGATCACCTCAAAGAGGAAAAAATCCACTGTGCAGACACCTTCGTAAGCATGTAAAAATCTTCATTTAATTTTAGCATAAAATATTTGAGTGCTTTTTCAATATTTTGTTTTAATGGGATCTTTAGGAAACAGAACAAACAGTGTAATGGGGAGATTTATGACGTCTTACTACACTTGCAAATGCTTATTGATTAAATATGGAGCTTGCAAATATACAACCAATTGCCAGTTGCAGAACTAAAAATTTAGTTACCTTTTACAATTTGCCCTATACCCAGGCTACCTATGTTATACACTGTATCCTTTCTCCATGACTTTGTAATATTAATGTTTTTGTAGTTGGAAATTAAAATTCACATCTAGGAAATGCCTTTGTCATTGACGTGTCTATCATGCAAGATTGTTTTTCAAAAGAAAAAAAATATTAATGCAAGACTCTTGCTTTCCCTCAATATGAAAACCTGTCAACCTTTGCACAGATAGAACTCCACATTTACATGTTCACTGTTTTTAAGTATTTCATCTTAACAGGAAATTATCACAGTAATAGAAAAGATGCATCAAGGTAATGTAATAAAATCTACAAGGATTCATTTATGTTTGCTAAAGCCATTTTTTTATTTTAAATATTTAATAAACTTATGTTTGTCTTAGTAACATAGTCTCTGAAATTCGTTAGTGTTTGTGAATAATAAAATATGTTGTCATATTGGTCACTGCCAGTGACCAAGGGTTATGTCTCAAAACCATGTCTCCCTTACAGTATTATGGTTTAAAGGTTTAATGACAAGAATGTATTTGGTCACCAAAATGTTTATGGTAGTTATGACTAAGAGGTTTTTCTAACATGATATGGGATGAATTTTTCACCCTACAGGCTTGTAATGTGTGTTGGAATTGTAGCAAACACCTTGCTTTCAAGTTATTTTTAAATCTGGTCCTCAATTTTTAAAATTTTTTTCCTTCAAAAAAAAGGACTTAAAGGTCTGAAATCTGAGAAGTACATGCTAGGAATTTTCTAACAAACTGTATTGATTGACCTTCATCAAAATACAATGACATTTAAAGTTTTTTGTATGTCAAACAATCTAGCTGTCTAATCTAATAGGGTCTTGTATGCCAATTTGTACCAGATACAGATACAATAAAAATGAGGCTTAGAAATGAGAAGGCTGTCAATATAAATTACAACGCTATTGAATTCCAGTTTGCCAAACTGCTAAAATATCATAAAGTTATAGACTAATAAACTGAGGATGATACATAAGATCCCACAGATCTTACCCTTCAAAGAGGGAGGAAAAAAAGGACAGAGAAGAGTTGCTTTATGTATATTCTTCACATAGTGTGTTTTCCTCAGAATCTATGTCCATTACTTTACCAAAGTGTTATTATTCAGGTAATTGGTGCCATTCACTAGCAATATTAACTTGTTTGTTTAATTTCTCTTTACAGTTAGACAGTCCTAGCTGAAATTGTTTACTTTCTGCAGGGTTGGGGTGTTTTTTAGAGTTTCATCATGACAGCCATAAGTGATGTGTGTTTATAATAACCCTTGATATTACATTATTGGAAATAAAACATCAACTTCTGTATTTGGCAAATTATACATTTGCAATGTTCTTTCCTTGATCTGCAAATGACAGAAACTCTGATGGTGTTATTCCAAAATGAATGTAAGATAACACTGGCTTCACTAGTGTATGTCACTGCTGAGTGTATAACTTAGCAAATATAAAGAAATGAAGAAATCAGTGTTTCATCATGAGGTGAAGACCTTAACAAAGATGAAGACTTGATGTTTGCACTGGTCAGAATGTATCAGGAAAGCCAAGAATCAGAAGAATTCTGATTCAAGCAGTCTGATGTATTTTTTTGAAATACTGTAGGATTAGACTATAAGGATATGAAATGCACAGGGAAATAAAGACTCAGAACAATACCAAGCTGCATCACTTAATGGACCAAAGCAAAAACATCTTCAGAGACCAAACTTAGGTACCTTTTTGAGCTCAGAGGAAAAAAAACTAGCTTTCAGAAAATATGCTTCCTCTATCATCTTCTTAGAGACCTCAGTCTCAAAAAGCAATTGGTTACCTTCAGCCTGGATAAGCAATTCATTTTACTGAAGGTACTTATGAAGACAATGTGTAGGCTCTGTTTCAGAAACTTTGGCACCTTGTTTTGTCCAGGACTCAAACTGTGTAGACAGCCCACCATTGGGGCTCACTGCTGTTGCTTGTAAGACACAGGTAACAGGGGAGCTACTTTCTGAAATAAATTGTAGGCTTAACCCTATCCATGTCAGTTCAGATGAAATTTTCACTCTATAAATCACCCTTCAGGTTTTTCTCTTTTAAGCTCTATAGTTCAGGACAGAATATTTGCATCCTAGGGAGAAGATATGTTTTATAAGCATCTTTGGAGAAATTATCAGTGGATATGAGACCTTTAACACTGCAAAAGTTTCCTCAGTTTTTTCATCTCAGATATAATCTTCATTTAAAAATACCCGTTGTTCTCAAATGCCAGAATCTTTACCTCATAAAAGCTCCTTGTATTGCAAGTTTTGTTTTTGGAAAGGGCTGCTACGTATAAGTAACTATTGCACTACAATTTCTGATCCAGAAACAGACTGTGAACCCTCAGTACAGAAAATAGAGACTCAAAGGCTTAAAAGGTGAGCACCATTTTAAGACTTTCAGTGTTGAAGCCCTACATTCACACCAGAAATTAGATTAAAGGAAAAAAAATAACTACTAGGCACTCCCAAAAGGAATTAGGAAATCTGTGCAGGGCTTGTGTCAGACTGTAGAAATCAGTAACAAAAATGGAACAGTTTTCTGTGATTTTTCAACCTCAAAAACTAGAGATGCTATTCAATACTTCACTGATGAGGAGGAGGAATTTCAGAGAACATCTGAAGGAGATTTGTGTCTCACCAGTTTTCTAATGAAAATTAATAAGAAACTTGTAAGGCTTCACAAACTTCCCTTGAGTCTCTGCCAGTTTTCAGAGCACAGCACTATAGTAATTGCACTGAGCACCAAGATTGATGTCAGGATTAGAGGGTATGAGCTACAAGGGCAGGCTGAGAGTTTAGATCCATAAGGTCTTAGAATGCAGGCTGTCGAAATGCTGTATTGAATGCTAACCTGAAACTTTGGGAGTGGGACTTGTTTTTTCCAGCATAACTGTGCTAATTACACAAGTGTGTATAGCAATTATAGGAAAAGCAATTTAGGATAGACATCAGAAATCATTTTTCCACACAGATAATCTGTAGGTATGAACTGTTACAAGAATAGAAAAAAAATAGAACCATTTAAAAAAAACAACTCACACACAAAACTGATGTCATACAGAACTGGACTATTGTTTATTCATTAGCTATGGATGTGAGGCCTATTGCTGTTCTAAGCCAAGTTGGCTATATATTGCTTTAACAGTTCTAAGCAGAATTAAACCTGTTCTGACTAACTGGGGGTTTATCCCACATGGGATAAATCTCTGAGCAGTGTAAAGCTGTCATTGCAAAAACCTGGCAAAGAAAATGCTTATTGGAAATGTACTGGGGCAGGAAGGACTATACTTGGAGCATACCATGCTCCAGTCATCCCTGCCAATGTAATTGCCTCTAAGGGGTTCTGCCATCTGGTACAAGTTACAGAAAGCCTGAGGCTATTTTAACTCATACTGGGATTTAACCTATGAGCAAGAGAGCACTTAACTGGCGTTAAGCCCATTTCACCCTCTTTTCTTCATTAAGCAGAGTATTTCTGCAATTATAAAATCTACTTAAAATCCATTGAAGTTCAATTAGTTAATACGGAATTGATTCTGACATCAGGTGGGAAATAGATCTTGGAACTGAATGAACTTCTGTGTTCTCTGTTTTTCATGCAAATACTCATAATAAGAAGAAAAACAGGCAAATGTCAAATGCACAAGCAAAAGGTTCTCAGAACAGATTTTTTTTTTCAGAATGTTTCCATTAAGTCAATTAGAAAGTCTAACTTGCTGAAACACATCCAAGAGTAATGACAGAAATACCTAAATAAATAAAATGTGCACATATACAATTCAATAAGAATGATGTATGGACACCATGTCATCACTTCCTCACTGCATAATTTTACCTATTCCACACCTGTGGCATGTGGTAGCAGTGAAAGAGATAGCCAGGTTTAATGTTACAGCTGTACATATCTGTGTCCTTTGGAATCCTTTTTGAAATTCATTTATTATTCTTCAATTAATGTTCTTGCAAGTCTCTGGCATTGTCAGTTAATCATGGCAGTATATTCCAATTCCGTTTTACGCAAAAAGAGCCACTGTGGACACTCAAGCACATCTTACTGAAAGTCAGAGACATCATCCAAAGATGATATAACTGTAGTTCATAACCATAATAGCATTTGTTTTATTTCTAGTTATAAAAAAACCTGTATTCTTTTCCTGCTTTTATGGATGAAGAGATGGGTAACAGTGGAATGATACTGAGGATTTTTTCATTGGGTTTATTATTATGAGGTGAATGCTTTTCTTATTTCAGCTGCATCATGCTCCTGAGACATGGATTTTGTGGTTTGTTTGGTATTCTTTGTTTAGTTTGGCTTTTTGTATGTGGTTGCTGCTTTCATTTTTGGTGGATTTTGTTTGTTTGTGGGGTTTTTTTTTTGGTTGTTGGTTTTTTTGTGGTTGTTGTTGTTGTTATCGGGGGGGGTGTTTTGTTTGTTTTTTCTGGAGAGGGGTAAAACAAATATGCAAAAGATTTGCATATTTATATATTTATATATATATTTATATTTTGTATATTTTTGCATATTTTTGCATATTTATATATATAGTATATATAATATATAGTATATATTATACTAATATATAGTATATATATTTATATACATATATATATTTATATATAGTGCAGCAGTTGGTGGGGTTTGCTCCCCCTTTCCCGTCCCCTCCTCGGGGCCACGTGGTCAGGCCACATGGTCTTCTGAGGTCCCAGTAAAGAGACATATACACACTGGGAGCAGGAAGCAGAGAGCAAGTTTATTCACCTGGCCAGGTCTTTTATAGGCTTCACAGCCAATAGGATCCAAGGGGAGGCATAACAAGGACGAATGAATAAAGGGTTTCACACAGCCTGGCCGAGGCTTGCATACTAATTAGGAAGGTAAGGGGTTTCCTCCCAGGGGTCTGGGAA
>JAWWMO010000138.1:42544046-42576554 GCA_035047845.1 Dendrocincla fuliginosa | reverse complement strand
TTCACACAGCCTGGCCGAGGCTTGCATACTAATTAGGAAGGTAAGGGGTTTCCTCCCAGGGGTCTGGGAAAAAGCAACTTTCAGTTTACAATACAGTAAAACCCCCTCAGATTTAAAAGACACTTTAGTTGTTCATCTTCAGAGGCTTCCTGTTACACTGGAGTAACCATCATCTTTGTGATTCCTTGTGACTGCCAGAACTTGATTACCTTAATGCTCCTTGATGTTACTATGAACTGACCACTGCAGCTAAATTGTACAACCTCTCAAGAAATAGATACTCAGACAATGAAATCAGACTTTTCAGAATGCCTTGGCACCACTCTTATGGCCTAGCTGCAATCAGAATTTGTATTGTTAATGATTATTAGTGTCATTGTGTTGCCAGTAAGCCTCATTAATAAGAAGATAAAATCTGTGAACATACATTGTGAGCTTACACAAGCATCCTTCCAATCAGGATAGTTCAGAGATTTTTATCCTTGCAAGAAACAAATAATTATAGCTGCTCATGTGACTCATACCTACAGGCTCTTTGGTAACAGTAGCTTCCTTGATTAACCTTATTGCAATTTTTTCTTACGTACTTAGAAACAATTTTCCACATGAAGCAGTGACTATACCGGAATATAAAAAGAGTAAACTAAGAGTGGATATACAGAGAAGAGGCTCAAGTTTAACAAATGAAGATTTTTCAGACATTATAAAAAATCTAAAATAAAAATGAGACTTGCATAGTACAATACAATTTGTATTTTCAAACATCCATGTGTCCTTATGCCATTTTTATCATAACAGGAAAATCTTTTATT
This sequence comes from Dendrocincla fuliginosa, assembly GCA_035047845.1. Lineage (NCBI taxonomy): Eukaryota > Metazoa > Chordata > Aves > Passeriformes > Dendrocolaptidae > Dendrocincla > Dendrocincla fuliginosa. The sequence goes on along the minus strand of JAWWMO010000138.1, from coordinate 42,575,742 downwards.
AGAATAAATAAGCATAAAACTGCAGTTTGTTGGAAAGATTTTTTTCCAAGTCCGACCCAATTTAAGAACAGAAACTATCCCAAATTAAGGAGAATAAGCAATTAAAAGATTAAATTGTGCTACTGGGAACTGTAAAAGCATCATGATTTAATTAAGACTAAAGAGTATTGTTACAGACTGTTAGCAAGTATATAATGGAGGCTCAGAGGTGCATATGCATTTTTTTGAACCGAGCAATATCTTGTAAGCAAGAAAAATGTGTCAATGAGACACATAGGTATATTTATTGAGGTTTGAGTCACTATTCATGAAACTTGATAAGGCAATTGCTAGATTCATAAAAGCAGTATTGGGCCTATATATTCTGGATTTCCTGTCTAGAAAACAAATAAGGCAGGATAACATTTGGAATGGTGACCACTTAAAATAACTGTAAAAAGGAGAAAGACAGAAAAAGAGACAAATAGCAAAGAGAAAATGGGTATTTAATAAAAAATGGTTACCAATTGACTGATAGTTGTAGGTTTGTCCAGTAAACATTCATGAATTGTTATGGTCAGCTAGGGCTAGTGGTTGACGGTTGAATCCTTTTTTCACCCCACAGAAAAGGAAATTAAAAAATGGTTATCATAAATTAATATAAGTATACAAAGTGTTTTTATGTTCAGACAGGTCATTAGCATTGTAGGTCTATTGGCATGACATGTTGTAAAAAACATTGCCAAAGTCAGCAAACAGCATAGCGTGTACCTGTCAAATGCTAAATCACTTCTGCTCTCAGAAGTATTCCCAGGGTCTTATCCCATGAGTTAGTTTTGCATTGTTGCCCATATATGACCCAGTATCAGCTTGCTCCAGGTTATTTTGGGCTGGTTGGGCTGTCTAATACCTTCTTTCACAGGATTTCTTTGCTATCCATAGGTAGCATTTTATCATGATTTGCAATATTTAGAGGAACGAAAATACCTCTCAAATAACTGAAAATCTAAACAGAACATAAAAATCAGCATGATTACATTTATGAATGTTGAAACTTAATTATATTCTCTACATTACTACATAGAATGACATTTTTAGTTAGGGTTACTCCCAGCTGATTCACAGTTCCTCATATATTGTATCATTGCCAAGCATTCACTGACGTACATATTCTGAACCACCTTGTGGAATTCAGAAATAATACTCTTAATGAGTATTAATGTTGCAAATGAAAAAGATTAAATAATTTTTAATTCACAGAAATGAATCCTAAGTAAGACTAAACCAAATAGAATGTTTGCTAATGTTTATCAGAAACCATATTTAGGTGGAACTGAAATTGATTTTCTGTTATATTTTCAACTAGTCTAATTTTTGAATTGCTGAATTTTGAGTTTTCCTATATGAAGGGAAATTCATAAAAGCAATTAAAAATGCAGTTCTGGAATACTTTACTTGAAATTGCTTTTTCATGCTATTACTTTTTAAGGGGAAAACCCCCAGTTCAATAGAATACAAATTAATTTATGAACATCTCCTGTTATCAAACTTTCATTTTTCCCCAACTGAAATTTCTTTCAAATTACACTATAGTTTTCAGTATTATTTTATATACTTCCCCCAAAATTCCAGCATTACCTGTCAATAGATATGTTCTAGCCATCTGTGATTTCATTCTCCTACACCTTTCGGCAGTTTGCATTTACCAAAATCAAAGGACTGACATCAATATAAACAATGACACAGGCTGTGCAAATTTTTCATATTCTAGAAGTAGCACAGAGGCATTCAGAAAACCATCCATATATCTGTTGTCTTCTCTTGTTTTGTGCAGTGCAGAGCTACTGGTTTCATTTGGGGGCACTCTGTTGTTGGGTTAGTTGCAAATCTGAACTAATAAACATGCTTTCAGTGAGGTCAATTTACTTAGACAGAGGACCAGACATATATAAATATACTGCTTTGCTTCTACAGCCATCTTGATCCTACAAGGTCTCTGTACAGGGTATTTCATCATAATGCCCAAAAGTGGAAAATTAGGATTTCTTTCTCACTTCCATATACATTAAGTTTCTTTCCCATATACACTGTTCATCTGCTTCTCAGTATATTCCTGCTGGGTTTTTTTAAAGTAATCAGATCCAAGACTGATTTTATGGTCAAAAAGTACATTTTACAATGCAGCAGTCTTTTCTACAGCACAACAAATACTGTATATATCAGAAAGGAGATCTCAGCTTAATCATCACCTGACTTCTGTTTTGTGGGATTTTAGATAGAAAGAAAACAGATCTCTAAATTCATAAATTGTGAGAAGGAGGAACTCAGACTCTCATTAATGAGTTCAGCACAAGTGATCTCACATCCTGTGACAGTGGAGTGTTAAAATTCAAGTTATTTGTGCCTAGTTCCTTGCTTTTTCATGTTAAGAACTTGATACCATTGCAGATCTAAACACCTTTTCTTCAAATGATTCAGTAGGATAAAATTGACTTCATTATACAACTGAAGTAATTTAACTCTGCACAATATGTATAAGGCTGAAAACAAGGTACGATAAGGCAATGTCCCTTACTATTTCCACTTACATGTTGATTCATCACCAACTTTAAGGTTTTTTTAAGAATCACCACAAGTTTTTCAAGTCCCTTCTCAAATCTTCTTTGTCTATAATCCTATAATAATTCCTCTTGGCACTCTAGCAGAGTGACAAAAACTTGTAAGTTTCTTATTCGCATGTTTTATAGCTGCATCATCTGCTTGTTCAACTAGGCAACCGATTATTTTTGTCAGGATCCTTCTGAGAAATTGTATTTATAGGATCACAAGGGTTCTTCTCCATTGTGGCTCTAACTGTTATAAGCACAGGCTAGAAGAGATCACGCAGCCCCTGTGCACTTCTGAAGTGTGGTTTCTTCTGAAGTTTACACCCTTGGTTATCTTGAGTACAGTTTTCCTCTGTGCTTTTATAGATTTTTTCCAAAACACAGAATGTTGCAAGTACCTTTTCTTACCAAATCACACTTGCAACTATTATCTTGTCTCATTTCTAAAATCCCTTATCTGGAAGTGAATAGCTATCTTATTTTGCCTTATCCATCATGGCTGGCAAAACTGTTTGTTCAGTTTTATTTCTGTCACTGAGCAAAGATCAGTTAAAGGGATCAGTAAAATTCTACTATGATTCTATGATGCTGCTGAACACAATATGTTTACTATACTGACAAATGGTCAGTGTATTCATCCAAGCAAATGCAAGATTTGTTTGACTAGCTTCTCTTTTCTTTACTTACTTTAACCTAAATATTTAATGTTCTGGGATTTGCAGATATGGGGCTCAATGCCAAGTTTAGCAATGCAGAAACTGTGGATAAGAATTATTACAAAGCCATGGAGAGCTTTGTATATAAAACGATGTCAGGATCAGTTGCAGTAATCAATGTTTTGTTTTTTCTCTTTTTGCTTCAGTACTTGGTCTGGCATCTGCTCTATCCCCTAACAGAGGATTGTTTTTTTGAAGATGGCCACTATATGTTCAGTGTTATTTGAAAATCTATACTGTTGCACACAATTGTGTGTTTGCATGCAATTGGTTTACATTACTATCATTCTGCTTTCTCCATTTGGCTTATTTTAAATTTCAAAAACTACTCACATTCAGTGTTGTTGCTAAAAAACCTGTACATGTAAAGGTGTATCTGAAATAATTTTTAAAAAATCACATGCTCCTGACTCATAAAACTAATATGTTCCTATGGGATATGTTAGGTTTGTACATGAAGAAAATTGTAGAGGTACTTCTCCAGGAATCATAGAAATGAAGAAAAAACTCTATGTTTTTGGGGTTTTTTTTTGTCTGCTCACTTGCCATTTGCTTTCCACAATCTTTTCTGTGTTTTTATCATCTTCATAATCTGCAGAGGAAGATAATGCAATACTTACCTAGCTTTGAAAGTACTAATAGTTTCCTAGATTTTTGTGCAACACAGATTCCTGGTGTAACTTTTGCCTTCAAAAAAACTGTGTAACAGTAGAACTTAGAAGGAAATGGGAACTCTGGACTAAAATTATCCTTCCACAACAAGAAGTAAGATTTAAAGATATAAGTAACAAGTGCAAATACTAGTTATCTAAATGGCTTCATGTTCTGTGCTATGAAATTAGATATTATATCTCCTCATTCCTGAGTTTCATGAAAATCTGAAAAGTGGTGAATACAGAAGGACACTGTGGAAAGCTATACTAGCAAATGGCCTCTCACTGGGTAATTCTGGGTTTTGGAATTTCTCCAAAACATGGATACATGTATGCACCATTTCTGGCACTTAATCTAATTCCTATGGAAGAAAGAACGCAATTCCTGATGAACTCAACAAAAAAAATTGCAATTAAACCTTCTTTTGCTTCCATTTCTGCTTTGGAAATATTCTAATAAGGATGGTATGATTTAGGCTATTCAAAAATTTATTATTATACAGAGAAAAAAAAACAAACACCCATTTCTTATTAAAAAAATACATCCAGACATTGTGCAAGAAAAATAGGGCATTTTTTGGTTTCAGTTTTTAGGTACTTCTAATCCTAGACTTACATGTCAGGAAAAATGTTAAGGATAGTCTGTCAAGAGTATTAAAGTCATCATGACTATTGTAGAAGATAAGAGCAGGAAAGGCCTTATCCCAATCTAGCTCCTTCCATTTATGGAATTGCTTTTTATGATATTAGCAAAAGCAATGTAGCCAATACAATGACGCCGCAATGAATTAACAAATGCAGCACAGATGAACCCTCTTAAGTTCTAGTGATTCTTTAGTCAAAACTTATCACAGAATCACAGATATTAGACCACCTATATTTACTAAAACTCTCAATGGCTTAACTTTGTGTGATTTTCTACTCTTTTTACAGATGTCATAGAAATGAAAAAGGAAAACATCTGAGTATCAGATATTGGGTAAATTGCAGATAACAATGTGCAATTCTGACCTTATTAGTCAGAATTATTGCAATTGTGATTAAGTAAGCTTGCTATATGCCTACGTCTCCAGCATCCCATTTCAATGGGAAGGAGAAAAACATCTAATTAGCACTGGAAACAGTAAGTGATCAGTGTGACAAGGTTTTTGTGGTACTGTGTTCCACAAGGCACCAGACTCCATAATCATGCACATACTCCAACTCCTTTAGATCTCGGTTCACTGTCTAAGAAAACAGAAAATTGTTGAAGTAATTCCAACAGTATGTAAGCATTCATTACAGTACAAAAGTAGGAAGTTTATTTAGTCCCTTATATGACAAACAAATACACTGATTAATCTTTTTTAAGTTCTATCTCTAGGTGAAAGAGATTTTCTGCTTCAGTGAGACAATTTTAACACTGTTATGGATTTAGCCCTTTGGTGATTAAAATTCTTCCAATTTTCAAGAGTCTATTTGTGGTCAATTTGTACCTACTTATTATTGTGACAGATTTTAGATAAAGTATAGTTCTCCTATGTTCCTCTTTTCCCTGCATGAATTAAATGCCTCTGCGGAGTTCAAACAAAGAGCAGCAGCATACATAATCAAAACACAGACTTATGCATAGCATAATGTCATGCCATTTTCTGTTCTTGATACAGCCAATGTCACCAGTCTGAAATATCATAATATTTGGTATTTGATATTCAGTGAAGGATTGTCATTTACAGTGTGTAACTTATTTTTTCTGTCCTTTCAGATTTTTGTTCACTTGGCTTAAAAGGCAAATCTTTGACTCCTTTTTTAAAGGGATGCTAAGAATATGTCAGGTTTTTTTGGTTGTGGGGTTTTTTTTTTTTTTTTTGTGTGTGTGTGTGTGTGTTTTTTTTTGTTTGTTTGTTTGTTTGTTTTTTTTTTTTTTTCAGTTTCCTCTACAGAATTAGGGTCAGTATACTAGGAAGTCCACAGCCATCTATAAGAATTTTGATACTCCCCATCTCAAATGAAAAGGGTTCACATGAAGTATTTTGTAAGGGACCTGCACTCTTCCAGGTCTTGTTATGTTACGGTGTCATAATCACTTATTGGTTAATATACATTAAATTCCTACTTTTGTCCTAGTCAGTGAACTCAAAATCAATACTAAGCTGGAGCTGCTAATAGAGAGTCACTCATCTATTACTGTCATCTCAGCCCTTGAATTTGATATAATTATTTTAATCCCATTTCTATTTCTTTATTCCTTAGTCACCCTCATCTTCCTGTCAAAAGCTCTAACTATTTAGTACTATTGACATCTTCCAACTTTGTATCAATGGTAAAATTCGTTAACATATTTTTCCTAATTTTATGAACTTTGCTAATGAATTAGTTCAATAGCAATCATCCCACACCAGATCATTAAGAAAATGGTATGCTAATTTCTCTTAACACATTACTCAGCTTTCAATACAGCCAGCTGACTTCTGTCTCTTCTCTTCAAAGTCTCAGCTGAACCTCATTATCTCCAACCTAGTTTCCAAACTTCCTAGTATGCAGCGTTTGAGATTCAGATAAAATGCAATTTTAGACAAATAAAATGTGATAAATTATATTTTTTGCAGAAAAAGAAATTATCAGGATGCTGGTCTGCTATGAAATAACCATGGTGAATACTTTACATTTTCATTCCCTGTCTTGTTCATCTCCAAAATAAAATCAGCGTTTGCATGATACAATTATTGTCTGAATAGTAGCATTTAAAATATTCATTAGTGAAACCATGATTTTACTGTCAGTTCTGTAGTGTGGCATAGAAAACCTCTATATCATCTTTCATTAGTTTCATGCTCATTTCTCCTCCTCCTCTCCCCATTTAAAAAGAAATAAATCATTCGGCAAACTCCAAGAGAACATCAACAAGAACTTATCATACTGACTTTTGGACAGCCATGCTAGAAGCCGATAATGGCTTTTACGCTGACTTTTCATCTCTCATCCTTTCATCCATTCCTAGATATTGACTTCCAATATCTTCTTATTCTCGTCTTCTTTGCAACAAAATTCTTCTTCCTTCTGCATGTTTTTTAACTTCTCGTTATTCTACTCTTGCAGTAGCAAATAGTCTAAAGTGACAACTGAGAAAGGAATCCTGACACTATTTAGAAGTGCAAGAACTAAAATATTTTTCTTGGGTATATGTCAAGCACACAGCTTGGTGGACTGACAGACCCCTAAAATATGAGGCTGCGTAATCTACAATTTTTGATTTGGTCAAGTTTAATTTTTGATTTGGTTGGATTTATTTGGCATAGGACAAGAAGTAATGTGTACAAACCAAAAAGTGGAAATTTAGGTTAGATATTAGGAAGACATTTTTTACTTTGCAAGTATTGAAACACTGAAACAGGTTGTCCAGGGAGGTTGTGGATGCCCCAACCCTGGCAATGTTCAAAGCCACGTTGGATAAGTCCTTGAGCAACCTGGTCTAGTGGGAGGTGTCCCTACCCATGGCAGGAAGGGGTGGGACTAGTTGATCTTGAAGGTCCATTCCAACTCCTTAACATTCTATGAATATATGATGCTTCTCTGCCCCATTTCCAGATAGTAAATCTTCAAGTACTTAATTTTTCTCCCAAATGCAGTATTGTGATTGCAATCCATATCACAGCTCACAAGTGGCATTTTAGAAATGGTACAGTAGCTCATCTTAGATTACTCACTACTTGATAAAAATAGCAGGCACAGGAGCAAAAATCCACCAGATATTAAACCTTCTCAGAATCACTGTATTTACATGCATCCATCAAGATGTGGCCAGACATAATATATACTATGCTACCTTAATTTAAAACACCTTTCTCATTTTAACTCAAATTATAGTTAAACAGTGAGTAAAACAGTATAGTTATGTATCCAGATATTCTCCAGTTTTTGCCAAAGCAATTAGAAGTTGGCAGGACTTTTGCAATTTTTTTTTTTACCTAAGGAGAGTCTGTGTCTACTTCATAAATAATTTTTCTTACACTTCTCCTCAAGTAGTACAATTTTGTAATTTACCAAATTAAAAAAATCACATTTTAATTTCAGTGTTGGGAGCATCATGAATGTGTACCTGTTTCTGGCCACAGGTTTTTTTTTTTTTTTTTTTTTTTGTCTCTAGCTTCTCCACATACTCTCATACTCTTATTCATCCTAAAGGTTTCAGTTTGAAAGACTTCCTAATATGAAAAATGTTAAAGATATTATGGGAATATTGAATTGTTTTCCTGCACTCCTGTAAGAGCGACTTGTCATAGAAAACTTTGCAATGAACTAGAATAACAAATTTGAAGCCACTTAACACCACTGAATGGAACAACTGAAATAAGACAAACATGTGACAAGTGTGATGAACATTTTTTTCTCAGAATGTAAAGGAATGCAATCTGCTGGTGAAAGGTTAGGGGCAGTATCACCTTTAACTAGAGAATAAGGAACTATTCATTTACCAATGTATATCTAAGACATTCTTCAGAAAAGTCTGGAGAAAAATATTTAGAATAACAGCTAAAATTTCTTGCACCAAAAATCTGTTTCTAATCAGATTGCCTTGATTGGGAGTTATTAAGACAGTATTATAATTTAGAACTACATGTAAAAATAAGATACTCTGTTCTAGACCCAATATAATAAGAAGGGTCTAACTGGTCTCCTATTGATCTAGGGGGTTTAATTCAGTCTTACCTCATATATCCCTCCTCAATACATATTAATCTACTGATTTATCACCTCTGTAATAATCTTCACATCATTCAGTGAATTAATCAGGAGATGAATTAAATATTTTAATAGCATATGTCTAGTAAAGGTAGAATGAATTCCTCTTCTAATTATAATATCTAATTTTCTTCTTACTATTCTTCAGCAGCTGTACTGTTGGTCATGTTGAGGTTTTAAATTTAATTTTCTTTCTTACATGTAACCTCTTCACCTTAAAATGATCTTTTATCTCTCATGAAAACAGATGACAAGGCAATTTTTCAGTTAAGAACTTTTTCATAATTACATTTTTTACCTCAAGGGAAAAACTGTATACATTATCAAATCCCTTGGCTTTGGAACTGAGTAGCTTTAACAGTCCTGCACACTGCCTGCAGCTATTGTAATTTATTTTGAATATTAGAAAACCCTCAAATTATAAGTCCTAACAAGGTAGAGTCCTGTTCAAATAGAAACTCATTATATGTTTCTTAGTGCCTTGTAAACTGGTCCTGTAGATTCTTTACAATTGCTTATTTCTCTTCCAGTCCTTACAGTTGCCATTAACCATTCATGCTATGGTAAATCTAATAGTTCCTATTTATCAGTATAAAATCCCATGGCCACTTATCACTTACACCTGCTGAAGTGTTGCAGTGCAATCCAAGAGTGCTACTGAGCACTGCAGGACTTATTGTGGAAGGAGGAGATGCTTCCTGTCACTAAGCTCAAACTCTGTGAAAGAATCACAGAATAAAAGAATGGGTCAGGTTGGAATGGTCCGCAGTGGGTCACCTGGCCCAATCTCTCTGCTCAAGCAGGGTCATCCTAGAACATATTACACAGGATTGCATCCAAATGGTTTTGAAACAAGTCCAGCGAAGGAGACTCCACTATCTCTCTGGACAATCTGTTCCAGTGCACAGTCATCAGCACAGTAAAAGAGTTCTTTCTCATATTCAGGCAGAACTTCCTGTGTACCAGTTTCTGACTGTTACCTCTTGTACTATTGCTTGGCACAACCAAGAAGAACCTGTCTCTATCCTTTTGGCACCCTTCCTTAACATATTAAAAGACACTGATGGGGTCCCCTCTCAATTGTCTTTTCTTGAGTTTGAACAAGGTCAGCTCCCTCAGCCTTTCCTCATAAGAGAGATTCTCCAGTACCCTAATAATATTTGTTGAGTTCTATGTCTCTCTTGTCATGAAGAGCCCAGAAGTAAATATAGTTCTCCAAATGCATTCTCACTAGGGATGATTAAAAGGGCAGGTTCGCCTCCATTGACCTACCGGCAATGCTCTTAATACGCCCCAGGATATCATTGGCCTTCTTGGCCACAGGTGCACACTGCTGGCTCACAGACAGATTGTTGTCCACCAGGACCCCCAGATTCTTCTCCACAGAAAGGTTTTCCAGCAGAAAAGCAGCCCTCAGCCAGTACTGGTGCATGGGGTTATTCTTTCCCAGGTGCAGGACCCTGTGTTTGGCTTTGTTGAATTTCAGACAGTTTTTATCTGCCCTACTATAGAATACTTCTGAAGCAGCAACAAACCAGTAGGTTACGGATTTTTGGTTTGGAGTTAAGCACCAAGACGAATTATAAAACATGAAGAATCCCTTGTTGTATTAATTTATCCATTTGTTAAGAGTTTCAGGTCAACCAGAACACAGCCCAGTATCATCCTCTCCTGGTTAAGTTACAACAGTCACGGTCCAGGGCTCCCTCAAACCCTCTAGATTTAATGAGTTTCACAGAAACTTCTCTGAACACCAGAATTCTAGAAAAATGGAATGAGCTCTGGATCTACAGTAAGGATGTAGCTGAAAATATGGTCTTCCCAGATAAGTTGCTTACTTTTAGATTGTAAATGGAGATGCAATAACTGCTGTAAAGTGAGAAAAATGCACTGATCAGCTGTTATGATCTGATTATTAAAATTATTAGAGATGTCTATGCCCAAATTAAGGTGCAAATGAGATCATATGCCAAGTTAGTAGTACGGATTTTATTTAACAGTAAATATGAAATAGATAGGAAAAAGAAGGAAGCGGGCGAGAGAAAAGGAGTGCCAGAGAGACAGGTTAAGTAGAAAAATATCACCACTCCATGAATTTTGAGTGTCCCATTGGTCCTCGTCGTCTGGTCTTCTCTGTGGCAAGGGTCCCAGTTTTGTCGAAGTAACCACTGCAGTCTTGATCCATCAGGTGGCAGGGGAAGCTCACTGTCCTGGTTATAGTGGCTGGGACTATTTTGTCACTGTGTGTGTGGCCTGGGCTGTGTATTCTACACCCGCTATATCATTTCTCATGATCTCTTAGTAATGGATTGTTGGTAGCAGCTGCCCAGGGCACACCTGACACCTCAGGCTACAAATTGGGTGCTTAAGAACTCTGTGAGATAGGAAAGTTTCCTGCCTTCACACCAGTAACTCAGGTGTGATAACTCCCTTCTAGGGAGTCATTAGCACCTTCACACCCAAACAGAGGGGTCATGTCAAATGACTATGGGGCTATCAAATATTCCAAAAGTATCCCATGACTCACAGAGTAAATCACCCACTGTGAAACTCCTCACCCTGGGAAAGGTACTGGGAATTTCCATCTCAACTGGGGACTTCTGGTACCACTCATCAGATTCAGAGGAGGAACAGTATCTCAACAGGACTGTGACTACCACTCTCAACCAGACTGTGATCATCATCCTCACCAATAGGTTTCTTCTTTCCTTTTACTTTGTACTCAGGGGGTCCACATGTTGCTCAGCACAGTGGCTGGCAAGCTCCATTCTGTTCTTGCCCCACAGTGCCGGGTTGAACATCTGTTTTTGTGGGTCAAATGGATTTTTTCTCTACATAATTGTACTTATTGTGATCTTTTTGTTAAATTGTATTTATGACTTGTAATCTCTTTCTGAGTTGAGTTCATTTCTCCTCCTGGTTTACCTTTAAACCAGCACACCCTCAAAACACAAATTCCATCGAGTTTATATTATATTAATCTAGGTGGAAATGCTCCAGTACCTCCCACTGGGGAGGACAGTTTTATACTGGATGAGTTACAAGAGTCACAGGACACTTGAGAGTCTTTTATGACACCTTCTAAGATGTTACAGCTACATCTCACATCAGTGCAGTTTAGTCACTCATGGCCCATTATGTCACATCAGTAGGGATGAATACTTTCAGGCTACACGGGAATGTCCTGGTATTTCTCCAGAGGGAAGAATTCACAGCTGAGTCACTTGTGTAAGGACTTTTGGCATGATAAAAGGCATTATCCCACCTCACAGGATTTGCCTCTTATCAGCCTCTTCCCTTATCTTGTTTCACACACAGCTTGTAGCCTAAGGTGGTGGGTGTGCAAGCCCAGAGCACCTGGGCAGTTACTGCAGGTGGTCAGTTTGAGTAATTAATTACTAAGAATGCAGTTTCTCACATTAGTAGAGAAACTTCTGCTTACATTTTTGTAGAAGTTAATTCAGTACTAATAAAAATCATAGTTAAATTGTTGCTTACATTGACTAAACTGATAAGATCAACTGTTTACGTACCTGATTCTATAGCTTCCTCTTTCAAAGTTATACTCTTAATAATCAGCAATTTCTGCTTTCATCTAACAACCCTAGGGATACAGAACTATTCTATAATAATAGGAAAATGGGATCTCCCCTGAGGTCTCTTGGGACACTTATTCATACCTAGAGGACTAAAAGTATTTTTGAATGCTTCAGATTTCACTTAACTATACACATATTTATCTATATCACTTATCTAGCCAGAAGGTGATTATGCATATAATAATTGAAACAATAATCTCAGTAGCACTTGCCTTGCTTTTATAAATCTACCTTCACGTTTTGTTCTGACATGAAATGGAGACTCTTGTTACTGCTTTCAAGTCAGTCTCTTTCACAAGTGTACTGAAATATAGTGAAAAATGAGTGTAAGAAAAAGAAACTTATAGCAGTACTCACAGCCATTACGAGATCTTCACCAGCCAATATGCTCATTACTCCATCAAGTCCTCTTTACTTGATAAAAGGGCTCTAACTCTGCATCTAGCATTATAACTGGAAGTTTCCTATTGAGGTCCTTCTTTGATTGGCTTGATCTGCTTGAAAGCCTTTGATTAGTTAATTAGCACCTAGGATTTAAATGAAGTGAACTGGGTATTAGCTCTTGTTGTTGAGATCTTGTAATTTTTTTATATGGCTTTTGGGTAGTGGGATAGGCTCTCACTTTTGCAAATTTTTCATTCTGATTTGTCTTTCAGTTTTTTGTTCTAATTAAGATAAATTCAGAAATTAGTTTCAGATAGCAATTACAATTCTAAATTTTTAGTCTGAGTGCTTGATTTGAGGTTGGCTGTACATCAAAATAAGGTCTGGACGTTCCACGCTATGTCAGCTTCAAACTTTCCTGTTTTTCTGTCCTAAATCTTTCTATAATATTAAGTAAGTATAATAGATTGTTTGTGCAGTTGGCTATTCTCACTTCACAAAGAGAATAAAGATGAGACCTATGAGAATTCTGAGAAGTCTTTTTGAGTTTGAAGGCACTGAAGGAACTCTGGATTGTCCAATCAGTTGCTGTTACACTAGGAGACAAAAAGAGTGAGCACATAGAATCTAGTATTTTCTAACCGCTGTGTTGTTCCAGTTCTGCTTGCTGTTTGGCTTACAGGGAAGATTTTCTCAGTAAGGTTCTTTGAAAATATTAGGAAGAAAGTCATTTAAACTGAGACAGCACAATGAAACAGCTTGAGATAAAAGTATGAATAAATATTTACTTTTTTGAGATGCTTCCAAATTTCTTTCTGCTTATGGAAGTCAAGAAGATATGTTAGAGTAAATAAGGGAGCATATTTTTGCATATAAAGAAAAAAAAATAGGAATACTTATTCAACCCATAATTTATTAACAAGTTGAACAGTATTTCTCCAACTTTGTCCCAGCCCCAGATTACTTCTATTTCATCCAAAATAACTTTCTTTGGTCAGCTTCACACTTGATTTGTACTTCATGCAATTTTAAATACATGTACAGAAATTATTACAGTAAAGCTGGTTAAGGTTTATTGAGGTTTTGCTATGCCCTTGCTTCATAACTAACAAGTATATCATAAACAGTTGAAACGGAGTAGAATACTTCTTACTAGTTAAAAACAATGTTTATTTTGGTATAGTGTGGAGGGGTTCACATTCTAGCTGTGTATCTTTCCCTTGTCGGATCAGGGAAATATCTCTGTGTATGTTTCCAACAAATATAGAAAACAGGCCTACATTTTCCAGTCTCTCATCTGTTCTGAGGACTTCTGTCATGCAATAAAAATACAAGACTGTAAATCTCTTTACATTTTCTTTCATTTCTCAGTAATACATTGCAATGAATGTGAAAACTAAACATGTTTTATGTTTCTTGTGCTGCCCAATATTTTCTCTAAATATTTTGGTGATACTGTCCAGAAAAGAGTCTTGAACAGAAGATTAAAAGTCCAATATATACATATCCATTACCAATCGACTTATAAGGAGAAAAAGAATGATTTATTACAAATCCAGCATGCTCCTGTATATCATTCCAAACATAAGAGGTTTAAAGTAATGAAATGTAAAAGGGACTCTCACAAAAGCAACATGAAACAAGGAAATATAATGCTGTAGTGGCTAGAAGACACAAAACAAACTTCTGTTGAAATGATTTTATAATGGTAGGGTTTCTTTATGGTTTTCAAAATAAATACAGGTAGTTTAGCAAAGTTTACATTTGCTTCACAATCTAATAATGTATCTATGACACAGTAATGACAGCTACAAGCCACTACATCTGTGGTTCCTCCTATTGAGGAAAAGTTCTTTATGAAGAATAACTCTGCATTTAAGTGGAAGTGCCTAGAAAACTTTTACTATTCTTTGATAGAAGCCAGTAAACTGGAGCTAGAGTACAGAACTGAGTGAGAAAAATACTCAAGGGTGTGCGAGTTTCCTTATTCTCCAGGGAATTAGAAAAATAAAAACAAAAAGAGAAAGAAGGCATAGGGAATTACTAAATGTGCCAGTACACAAATGGGAAGAGGTGTGACTCAGGACGGAATTTTCCCATGCTGGTCTACAGATAAGCAGGTAAATGTTTCAAAGCTTTCACACATCAATGTAGGAAACAGGGATTCATTTTTGCACCTAGCCAGCTGTTTTCAGTGAAATCAATGAGATCTGAGTTATGGAGTTTGAAACTTTAATGAGTTCACAAAAGTTATGATTTTCTCTCTGTAGAGTGCCAAAATAATAGCTAAATGTTGTATGAGGTTGAGTTTAGTCCTGAATTGAGCCTTATCAAGTGTAATTTGAACTTTTTTAGGTCTTTCTAGTGGACTCATTTCACCCTTCATCTCTAAGTGTAAATGAAACAAGTCTGGTTTTGTAGGTATCTTAGGATTTTACAGTGTCAATATTTTCTTAAATGTTTGGTCTTGTTAGTTCTTGAATGTTTTGAAGAAACAAATGCATTTTTATGAAAATATATTTAAGCCCCAACACGTTCAAAAAAGGCTGAGGACAATAACTGTTCTAATGTTCTAAAGCTTATGAAAAATAATAGTGAAAATGGTTCTTATTGTTTTTTAGAAGAAAATATGTTTTAATCCATTTTGTTTTCAAAAAGGTATTTTTGTGCACAGTTGCTGTTTTTCAGTCTGCAGGCTGAAATAATGAGCTACATAATGAGCTCTAATAGTGCATATGAGCAGTATTTTAAGTTGTTTCACCCACATAAACATTCTTGCCTTGTTTTTAAGTGTAGTGTAAAAGTGACAGGTATTAATATTGTAGCACTTCTAATTTTTATTTTTTTAATTTCTGTGCAAAACACATAGTTGGAGCCTGATAACAATCATGACAGCAAATGACTAAATAGAATTCCATTCATTAGTCCTATAAATTTCTGTAATTTTAGGGGCAATCTCTGTTTATTACCGTTATTGTAGAAAAGAGACACAGGAGCTTCATGTAGGATCTCTGAGGTAAAATCCTGAGGCAGTACATAAAATATATTTTACTCTCAAAATAATAGAAAGTTTCACTGAAACAAAAGAGTGATTTTGTTTTAAAAATATATTAAGGAAGTTCTACTCTGTCCTTCCTCTATCCTCTAGAGCCTAACAACACTGCAGCAATCTTAAACTTAAGCAAGGAATAATCCCTGTTTTCCAAAGATTATATGTAATTATTTCAGGGCACCTTGTCTTCAAAAACAGGCTTTCAATTCTTTCACCACTGTATCCACTTTTAAACGCATTTAAATTACCTAATTTCTTACCAGTATCTGCATTAGATCGTAGGTACTTAAAGGGAGCATCAACTTGCACAATGACTATTTGACAAAAGTATCATGGAAATACAGTAGAGGATTGAAAAAAACCAAAAGTCAAATCTAATTCCCTTTTCTGATTACCACTACCCACACCACTTTCTACCATAATGCTACTTCAATCAGCACATTCTACCTGCTGGAGGCAAGGATGGCCAATATAATTTTGCAAGGAGCCACAATAATCCTAGTATTGCTTTCAGAAATAATGATTAGCCCTTGATTTTTGATTCCTTCAGAGAGTTGATGCTGCAGTTAGAAGAGAATTCCCCAAAATTTTGGAAAATAGAAGCATGATGGAAAACAAAACTCTTTTCAGCTTTGATCTGATTGCGTCTCTGAATCACTGTGAAAGTAGCCAGATTTATCTTCACGGATGTGTGAAAGAAGTAATCTGCTAGAGGGTTTTTAGAGTCAGATGCAGAAATCACTTTGTGAAATTACACCTACTGAATATTATAGGACTCTTATAGATGAGTCATGTAATTAATTCATATATAAATGCTTACCAGTGTGTGATCTCAATTAACTTAATGAATTTTCTCCCTACTGTTTTAAACTGTGGGTTCATAATTTTTTTTTAGTCCTATGTTGCAGTATTCTACATTAACTGTCTTACTTATCTGAAATTTCTCATTCTAGGCTTTTTCTATGTAGTGCAAATGTAAGATCAAAATGTTACACTTAAAAGAATAAGTTTGAAACCATTTTCAAGTTAGTCCTATATCATCATGTAGCCTAAAATATCCTCTCTAAAATTAACTGGCACATTGCAGAAAATTGTTCTCTGGGTGGGCAGAAATGAACTCTATTAAAGCTAATGAAAATTGCACATCTGTGGCATAAGACCATATGTCCAGAAGAGAAGCAGTATGTGGGATAACTCTTTCAAATTTAAACCCAATCACTGAGCTTTTTCTATCAGGGAGCTGAGCTCACCAGACTTGTGAGAGCTCTGAAAAAGTTTGATACTCTGACAAATTTTGAGTCAGTACCCTGGATAAAACAGTAAGCAAATCAGATTAACTAAAGAACTAGATTATGTTAACAATGCTGGAGTCTGACACATCCTTCACACACACACACACACACACACACACACATATATGTATAAATAACTGAAAATAATATGAACAGGTAGCACCCCGTCTTCATAAAGCAGAATGACATCCTTAAGCCTAAGTGTCTGGTTTCAACACGTTAATAGATACTTCAGATACATTACACGCACATGAAATAATGCATGTAATTGTAAAAAAGGATAGAGAACCCTTTAGTATTATTAAGATCTCTGCTTTCGTTAAGAAAATGTAGTCTTGGTACAATAGAAGATGGATTTACTAAAGGAGCAGAGCCAAATGTCTGTTTTTCACTTTTGTCCCCTTTTCCAAAATGAAAAAAACAGAAACTAGTGGAACTGTGTGAAGAACATCAAACTCCTCCAGTCAAATACTGCTAGGTAGTTTTTTTCCTGACTATGATTTCTTCCTTGTCAAGTATTACCACTAGTATAACCATTATTTCTGTGATGCTTTTGTTTAATACAAAAGGTTTCTTTGTCATTCTGTGGGACTTGTTCCTGGCAAGCATATTTGTATTACAAAAATATGCTTCCTCCTACCCTATCTACTCATAATATATACTTATATGTATTATAACTCCTCTTCATTCTCTCAAACTCCAAGGTTAACTCAGAAGTCTTTAAAATGGCTGAAGCACTTTAGCCAGATAAAGGAACAGACGTAGGCATTACGACTGGACCTTGAATTAACTTCTGGATTTACAAGGAAGAAATTTACAAGTCCTAGAGATTAATTTTTGTCTAAGATGACTTGTAAAATAGTACATTTTTTCACAATTGTATATATATTCCTCTTACTTTAAGCATCAATAAATAGACAGCTTATGACAAATGACACAAAAAATATTCTTCCTGATAGTGCCTAGTGACAGCCTTCTGATTGGTTGGAAATTTTTTATTACTATGTCTTCTCTATATTGATGATTACCCCATCTGTAATTTTCCTAGTTTAATATCCTCTTAGGAATAAATATACTAATTTTGGCAGAGGACAAAAGTGAGAGTCACCACTGAATGTCATTAAGATTCCCTCTGCCAAGGTTGCCCACACACTGTATTTTCAACCAAAAATATATAGCACCTTTCCTAGAATAACAGAAGCGAACCACTTTAAAGATGTTTCTCCTTCCTTCTGGCACTGTTCTAGATGTTTGATCCCATGTCTATAAGTTTGTGATTTGACCTTGTCTGGATACAAGGTGTGCACAAAAGCTGCTCTACCACTCTTCCAGGGGAAAGAAAATAGAATGTGAGTCTGAGCTTGAGACAAGGGCAGAGAGAGATCGCTCAGCAGTTACCATCACAGACTCAGCTTGGGAAAATTAACTGAATTTATGGCCAATCAAATCAGAGAAAGATAATGAGTAGTGAAACCAAATCTTAAAATACACCTTCCCCTCACCCTTCCCTCCTTCCTGGTCTTAATACCCAAATATACTTTATACCTTCTTCCCCTTCCCCCTCCCCAGCACTGCAGGTACCTGGGGAAGGGGGGCTGTTCATGACACATTGTCTCTGACGCTCTTTTTCCTCCTCAAAAGGAGAATTCTCACTCTCCCACCGCTCCACCACAGGGTCTCTCCCACAGCAGACAGTTCTGCACAAACTTCTCCAACATGAGTCCTTCCCACAGGCTGCAGTTCTTCACAAACTCTTCTAGCATGGGTCACCTGCAGGGTCACAAGTCCTGACAGCAAACTTACACCACTCATGGTGTATAGTGGCATGGACTTCACTCTTTAAAGTTCCACAGGTCCTGCTGGCAGTCTGCTCCAGTGTGGGCTTCCCATGGGGTGACAGCCACATTCGGGCATTCACTTGCTCTGGCATGGGGCCCTCCATGGACTGCAGTTGGATCTCTGCCTCACTGTGATCCTCCATAGGCTGCAGGGGAACAGCCTGACTCACTATGGTCTGCACCACAGGCTGCTGGGGCATCTCTGCTCTGGCACCCAGAACACCTCCTCTCCCTCCCTCTGCACTGATCTTGGTGTATCCAGAGCTCATGCTCGCACATGTTTCCACCCCCCCTTCTTTGTCTGAAATTGCTTCTGCCAGATAGTGTGGGGTTTTTTTTTTTAAATTTTTTATCCTCAAGGTGCTACCACCACCGCTGATGGGATTGGCCTTGGCCTTGGCCTGAAGTGGGTCTGCCTTGGAGCTGGCTAGCACTGTCTCCATTGGATATAGAGGAAGCTTCTGGCAGCCCCTCAGAGAGCCCACTACTGTAGCTCACCCACTACCTAAACCTTGTCACACAAACCTGGTTCAAAGACATACATAATTAAATGTAGGGACAGTGTTTAAAGGCAATCTGCAGGTCAGTTGTTTTCAGTCTTTCCACAATCACTTCTGACACCCTAATATGACTACCTAGTTAAAAAAGTGCCATTACCTATGTGTCTTTAAATCACAAGATATCAATTCAGCATAATTTGCGTGAAAATAGTTGTGCTGGTTTTGACTGGGATATAGACAATTTTCTTCACTTGAATTCACTGATTGTTGTTATGCTTTGGATTTGTGCTGGAAGCAACGTGGTTAACACAGGGATTTTTTTGCCACTGCTGAGCAGTGCTTACACCACCCCACCCCACCCCACCCCACCTGCAAAGAGGCTGCGGGTGCATAAGGGGTTGGGAGGAGACACTACCAGGACAGCTGACTACCACTGATCCAAGGGATATTCTATACTATGACATCATGCTCAGCATATAAAGTTGAGGGAAGAATGAAGGAATAGGAAGGGGGAGGTGTGGGATGTGATGGGATATGACCTTCAGAGTGAGTGCATTTGTCTTCCCAAGTCCTGTTATATGTGATGCAGCCCTGCTTTCCTGGAGAAGGTCTGCCCATAGGAAGTGGTAAATGAATTCCTTGTTTTGCTATGCTTACTGGTCAGGCTTTGCTTTCCCTGTTAAACTGTCTTTATCTCAGCCATGAGTTTTTTCACTTTTCCCATATTTCCCCCCATCCCATTGATGGGGGAATGATCAAGGGGCTGTGTAGGGCTTAGTTGCCAGCTGGGCGTAAACCAGAACAATAATAAACATTCTGTTTTTTAAATAAGAAGAGAGAAATACAAGGAAAAGAGAATAGATGCATAACATAAGGAACATATATTAGTAATTTCCATAGTAGCCTTTTATCTTGCCTTTCTCATATGTCTTTTCTGTTCATATAATGAGACAACCTTGATGAGATTGTATTTGATTCCACAGTGAATCATTTAGGAACCGTTTTTTAATTGTGGGAAAACAGGAATAGAAACAACAAGATAATTTGACAGGCGTAGTAGGGGTTTTTTGTTACTTGTGTGCTTTTTTTATGATTTGGTTCTGAGAAATTTAGTAAAATTATTAAGAGCAACCATGAAGTTAAAGAGTCTTAGTTTTGTTGAAAATAAACAAGATTCAAGCTTGTACATTTTCAAATCACTTTTAAAACTAGAACTGAGACTAAAGTCCTGAAAATGCTTTGCGTATTTTACTGCTTGGCTCTTCTGCAATATTAAACAACCAAATGAATTCAATACTGCATTTATTAGAAACCTAGTTAAAATACCTTCAGACATTAAAAAAAAAGTCCATTAATTTTTCTAATAGCATTTTAACTCCAATCAGAATAATTGTTAAAAATGTGTTTGAAAACTTACTGCGTTAAATATGAATGAAATGCTACTAATTCTCAATGTTCAGGATAACTTGATGACTGCTTTATCATCTTAATGTCCTCAAGGTACAGAAAAAATAAATGAAAGACGTGCCTCCAAAAGAAACATATAGTGTGGAATTAAAATCTTGGATGCTGCATGTTTCAGTATATCAACTCTGCTTCTCATAATGTCCTGCATAATACCACTGTTTATATTTTTAATAATTATCTTGTGCTTTATTACATGAATTCAGGAATGTGGGAAACCCTACAGATGTACTTGATGACATAATGTATAAAAATGTATAATGTGTAATAATTCATAAATAATATAGAATATGAGGTAATATGTAATTGTATTATATAATAGTGCATGATATGGCTATATGTTATAA
Organism: Dendrocincla fuliginosa; assembly: GCA_035047845.1. Classification (NCBI taxonomy): domain Eukaryota; kingdom Metazoa; phylum Chordata; class Aves; order Passeriformes; family Dendrocolaptidae; genus Dendrocincla; species Dendrocincla fuliginosa. Next base: position 42,554,590 of record JAWWMO010000138.1, on the reverse strand, counting down.
AATATATATAATCTAGAATTTATATGATATATAAATTACATGTAGTTTTAATATAGATATCTTTTAATATATTTATATAGCTACATTTAATGCACATGATATAATATGTAACATTCATACTCATCCCTTAAGAAGACATTTAAGTTTATAGATTCACATCAGGCTACAAATTAAATGTAGACAATACACAATCTGATCTTATACCAGACAAGATAAATGTCAATTAGTGGAGAAATTTAACTGTAATAGAGACCTTAGCAACTATTTTTTCACCTTTTAATTTGCTTGTCACTCATGGAATGTCAGTGTTAGAACTTAATTTCGCTAGGGAAAATCTGATTTTAATTGAAAATATTTACCTAATTACATCAATTTTCTATTCCTCTTTTTCAGTGAGCTCAAGTAGGAGAAAAGAAACTGGAGGAAAGTTATAACACTATCTTTCAGATTTGTATAATGTGTCATGGCTATTCTCTGGCTGGCTGCAAATCATGGAAGTATGAATAAAGTTGAAATATCAAAAAAATATTCAAGTGGGTTTTAGTGTGCTTTTCATATGTTTTCAACACTCTACTATTACATAAAAAAAGATTTTTAAATGTGTTCCCTTACTAAAGATTACATAGGTGTAATGTATTTTTTTTCACAAAGTACAATGAGGTACGGATACAAATCCATGGTTTTAAATGGAGAAGAATATGCATATAGCTTAAGTGCTCAAATAAATGAAAAAGGAATATACAGAAGCTCTGTCTCCAAATATTCACAGTTTTTCATAAATTCTCACTTGGGTATTCAAACGAAATGTCTGAGCATGCAAAGAAGAGAGTAATAGTATTCTGATTTACCCTTTACTTATTTGTGTAAGTTTCTTGTCCTTGCTATTCTCATTGGCTCTCCATCCCTTATGAAATACTGTTATACAAGACTTTGAACACTTTAATTGTGTTCTTTACTCTTATTATGATTATGAAGTTAGATGAAATGAAAAAAAAGTTACCTTATAATTTCTCATTCTATAGCAGTCAATTTTTTGCAGCTGTGAAAAATAGCTGAATAATATTGTAAATACTTAAAAAACATCTTGAATCTTGAACTCTCATCTAGTTTTATGTGGGTTTTTTTTGCACATGCCAAATATACAGACATTATTATTATGGGTCAAATATTATACTCTGCTAGTACTAATTTTAACTGGTGCAAAGAACCAACTGTGTTCTTAGTTGTAATAGGCTATTCTTTGAAACAGTTTTGAATCAAATAAAATTTATCTTGTGGGATTTTCCAAAGCTATAATCAGTGGGGGGGGTTTTTGCTATAGAAAAACTGTATTTGAGAATTGATTTGTAGTGTCAGAAATTTGTATTTATTACTTGCTATTAAAAAATAATAATTAAAAATACTCTTTTGTAATCAATACAATTTTTGCTATCATCTTCAAAGGAAGGAAGATGGCCTCAGTGATCCAGTTTCTGTTCTCAGTGGCTTGATATAAATCAAAAGTAACTTGAAGTAAATTCACTGTAATTAGAATATGCATATGGTTCTACATGCTTAAACATCTTTGATGCTAAAGAATCTCTTCCAGATATCTTGCTGACTTATGATTTTGTAGTCTGTGGGGTTTCTGACTGTTTTTACACCTACTATGGCAAAATAACTCTGAAAAAGCTAAATATTTTTTAGAAGGAATTAAGTAGCCTATGACATGTATAAAAAAAAAAAAAAAATCCGATGCTAAATACCACCTTCGGGTTTATTCAGATTTTTATGAGGGGTTTACTGACTATCCAAATACTCATCTGAAACTTGTCCCTCACAGGTATTTGTATTTTTTAGGAGGTACAGAACAATAAACCACTTAAAGAAAGACTTTACTGTCAGAACCTTCTCCTCCCTTAAAATTGTGAGTAGTGCAGATGGAGCAGTAGATTCAGTCAGTATACAAAGAAGAAAAGACACTTCAACAGTAGTTACCATAGGGAGTCTGAAGCTTTGAGAAAGGCTTCATTCAAAATGTTTGAAGCTTTCTAAATAGGCACCAAAGAGGAACAGAAAAGCATCTATACTCTAGATCTTCATCAGGTTATCAAAAGATGATGGTCACATGCAAGATAAGTTCCATAAGAAAATATTTCAGAGTATTTCTTCTTTACTCCTGTTTATAGAGCAAGGCTGTGTCACAGACTTTAAAGTACTATTGTTATTATTTAATATCCTTTAGTGCTCATTTTGTTGAATTTTGCTTATTCTTTAACTTTCTAAATCCCACTATTTTTCTTAGATTCTGACATCATTCACTGAAAGAGAACCCTTGCACACCATGCAGTGCTTTTATGATAAACAGAAGGTACATAAAGTCACACAAATCTTAGACTTATGGTTAAGGGCCACTAGAGAAAATTCCTTTGCATTATTTTTTAAATAGTGACATTGTTGGGTTGTTGCATTCCAAGACAACTTAAAACATTATCAGTTTATAAAAGAATAAGTATGGTGTTCTGTTTCATCTGAGACAGAATTAATTTTCCTCTTGTCATTGCTCAAAGACATGAGTGCACTTGAAGAATAATGAAGGATGGGAAACCTGGTGTGTGCCTTAATGGGATTTGATTTTGGGTGACAATAGCTAATGAATAAAATTGCATGATGTTGTTTGCTGTACAACACTGTGTAATATCACCTATATGGCCTACCACCACACTGAGTGCCTCACAGTGTCTGTTTTTGCCACTCTGGATCTGTGGATCAGACCTGACTCCCTTTGATTGCCACATCAGTGAAGAATGACTTTTGGTGCAACTAAATAAGTGAAGAGTCAACAGAATGGGTTGATAGGATCATCAATGTCTATGGGTATCTGAAGGCAAGGTGTCAAGAGGATGGAGTCAGACTTTTCTCAGTGGTGCCAAGCCATAGGACAAGAGGCAACAGACAGAAACTGATGTACAGGAAGGTCCACCTGAATATGAGGAAGAAGTTCTTTAATGTGCAGGTGACCAAGCACTGGAGCAGATTGCTCAGAGAGATTGTGGAGTCTCCCTCACTGAAGATATTCCAGAACTGTCCGGATGCAATTTGTGCTGTAGGATGACTGTACTTGAGAAGGGAGGTTGTACCAGGTGGCCCACTGTGGACCCTTCCAACCTGACCCATTTTGTGATTCCCTGAGTTTGTAAAAGGTGATGGGGTATTCGGAAATGTGGGATCTGGCATGATGTAAGTGGTATGGAATAACGAATGGATACTGTGTTTGTTTTGGCTGGGACTGAGTTTCTTTATGAGAATAATGTTAATACACTGATGTTTGGTTTTTGTCAAGTAGTATTTGCCCTAAGTCAAGGACTTTGTACTGTCTCATGCTCTGCCAGAAAGGAATTCCAGAAGAAGTCAGAAGGCAGTATAGCCAGGACAACAGATCTGAACTGTCCAAAGGGATATTCCATACCACAGAACATCATGCTAAGTATATAAACTAAGGCAGAGTGGACCGAGAGCCATGAATGGCTACTCAGGATGGGATGGACATCAATTAGGGGATGATGTGTGATTGCATTAAGCATCACTTGTTTCTTTTGAGTTTTGTTACTCTCTCCCTCTCTTTATCATTACACCTATTAGCATAATAGGTATTTAATTTTATTATAATTATTTTATAACAATAGTGAGCGAGCTGCTGCATGGTATTTAGTTGCCAGCTGGGGTTATATCACAACACATGGGAATGGGAGGAAGAGAGAAATAGGCTTTGCTGACATTAGTGGTGAACATTAACTTACTTAAAAAGTAATATTGGCTTTCTCTGAACCACAAATCAAGAGTATATCTGATTCTGAATGCTTTTTGCAAACTTTTCTTGACTGTCTTACTATCAAAGGGTATTTTTATGTAGTTTCTGTTTCTGTTTTTACTCCTTTTACCTTCTCTCCTTACTCTTGCCTAAGGATTTCTCACCCATTTTTTTCCAGGGCTATGACATTTCCACTAGAAAATGCAGGGAGAAAAGTTTGTTTCACAAACATCTTTTTATATTATTCTGAATTTTTACAACTTGTCAAGTTCATTTTTTGCTGATAGTGTACTAATGACTTCCAAAAAACATTCTTTGTGGACTGGGTAATGATAAATTTGGATTCCAGTCTTTCAAACTCAAACTCATGATAAAAATAACCAGAGTGAACATCTGTGATGAACAGGTAATTTTTAATAATATCAAACAGTTCCTTTCTGTGGAGAATTACTACTCTCTCATCTCTAATCAACCTCTGTAACAGCAGCTGCCAATTAGGGATACTGTCTCTTGACAAAGTGCTCAACACACATTTAATTTATTTTAAACGTGTTGTATTTCTCTATGGAAGGTGAAGGGTGTTTTTCAGTACTTTATGCTATCAGAGGCTCATGTCATTTTATAGAAAGTGGTGAAATATTGTCAGATCACAATGGAGCATTCCAGATTCAAGCAGAGTTTCTCAGGGCACAAATTCTCTCATCTAAGCTCCTGACAATGTTAAAGAAAGAGGAACACTTAATTTTCCATTTTTATATATGGAACCTGCATTCCACTATGTCGAAAGACCTCCAGTGATTTCCATGAGAATTTTCCTTTTGATATTACTAAATGTATTGATCTAAAAGTTAGCTAGTTGTGTTAGCTACCTACTACGTTAAAAAGAAGAGAATCCTGTGGACAATCACCCTAATTTAGACTACAAAGCTTGAAGAAGTTAATTTATTAATGTAAATATACCTTATATTGTTGCTGTTGAATTTTAGCTGTAAATTTTAGAGACTATAAAAGCAATTCTTATAATATTTAGACCACATTTTATTGAATCTCTCCCCTTTCCCTGCAACCTTCTTTTTCCACATCCAAATACATATGAACACAAACATCATAATGAATTTCAAGAAACCATTGAATCTTTGGTGATTTGATTCAAATTAAAATAAATATTGCTAGATGCAATTTTGAGGCCTGTCTTATGCTGATCAAGTATTAAAATTGCTGCAAAGAAGGAAAACCACCATTATTATGTTTCTTCATTCAATAACTCCTTGAGTTTTATTCCTAAAAGGCAACTAAAGCATATTGAACAACTTTGTATTCAGTCAGGCAGAGACTGGCAAAGACAAAGATTTTTTTTTTTTCTTTTTTTGTGATAAGCTCCTAGTTTCCTTTAGTGATGTGAGAAACTGAATGGTTAAATGACAACTCTTGCTACCTGCAACATAGGCCATTAAAATTTGCCTGTAAATCAATCAGTGTGTTACTAATCTTCACAAATTATGAAGCTTGAAAAGTCCATCAACCAATGTTTAAGGAGACTGTACAGTTCTCATGCTATTTTGATTCTAGACTTTTGTTTGGCTTAAAACCCACATTCATGGCTACAAGAATGTCTGGATAATTAAGAGACTTGGAAGAAACCTCTTCTCCTGGGAGTTTAAATGGTATTTAGCTTGTCTTATTTTGTTGATGACCAAGGGTTTTTCTCAAAAGAGAAAGACCCATGACCAGAACAGTATAAAACTGATGTATTTAAACACTTCCAAAATTAACTTATGGCTGGAACTTCAATTTAGAAAACCAAGAGGTCCTATTTTTTTAGGGTTTTTTTCATAAAATTAGATCTGACTTATTCTGTTTCTAATTGGTGGATTACTAGATGGGCCTCACAATCTGAGGAATGAGAAGCCTGTCAAACCATACAATACAAAGCTTTTTAAGTATAAATGATTATATGTAAGCATGTGAGAACATGCATGTATATATAAAGCGTAGTTGAATTCCCCTTTGCTAAAAAACAAACAAAACCAAAACTCTGCAAAACCTTAACAGAGTTTGTATTAAACCTTCCTTGTACTTGTGCAGAATTTCATTCCAGTTTGCATCAGACAATGCAATGTGTGTGGAGTTTATTAACTGGTATGCTCTGTACAACATATTTTAAAGAGATACAAATAAGAAAGAAAAGAAAAAGAGGCGCAATGAGAAATAACTGAATGTAAAGAAGCAAAACAAAGAGGGAACACATAGAAGGGGAAAACAATGGGAAGGAGAAAGGTGAAAAAAAAGGTACATGGAAATTTTGCCTTTTAAGAAAATGATGGATAAGCATTAAACTAGTTTTTCTTCAAGATGTATCATTTCCTGGAAATGCCAGAAGGCATAGGCATAGTTATCAAGGTGATAGATGATTTCTTTCCTTAGCCTTGAAGCCAGAAAATTTTGTTTCACAGGACACACTTAACTCTTGGAATTTCACTGTGGCTGTTCCATTTATTTATTTGCATTTTATCAAGCAGTCTTGCTCCTTGAAAATATTTTCCTGTATTGGTTCTTTGTCTGTATCATAGCAGTGAGTTTCTTGCTTGGTGCTTCCAAGAACAATAAACACTGCATAGTGGGTAATTCTGAAAAATTCAATACTTTATCTTCAGAACTCCTTTAAGATTGAATATCTGGAATATCTTTAACTTCATGGAGTAACACATCTTCATGATGACTTATTGGTGTTATTTTACTATTTCACTCCATTCCTCAGCTTTTCCCAACTATGACACTTGAACATAGAGCTCGCTTACCTTGTTTGACATACCTGGATTCTTCCTCAGTTGCTAATCATCAAAGTGCCTCTAATTACTTAAGGTAGGTAAATTAGCAATAGCAAGCTCATATGAAATAAGACATGTTTTATCTTGGAATCTTTTTAATGCAGTTTTGTATCAAACCATCTCTCTTCACCAATTTTGCCACATACACTTAACTGGCTTTTTCCAGGGTATAAGTTTAATATTAAAAGTTTAGTATGTAAGTATATAAGTTTAGTATATAAGTTTAGTATTAAAGAGATATGAGGAATTCAAAATTTTCTCTCACCAAATAAGTTTTTAATGCATTATTGAAAGAAAGACGTACCTCTGAAACACGTGAGTGGATCAGAAGGTGTTAGACACCAGATCAGTTATTATGAGGTCAGGACCCCTTATGTGTGTGTGTGTGTGCAGGGGGAAGGGATGGGGTGAACCTCAGTGAGGTGGGGTGGTGTCATATCCATCGTGGCAGCCCCTGGAGCCAACATGGGGAAGCCCAGGAGCAGCTGCCAGTTACAAACATCCAGGGAAGCCTCCCACAGCCCCTCAAATTGGCAAGGACAGTGGAAATACGGCCCCTCACTCTGGCCTGGGACCCCAGAGTAGCCAGTGGGTCAAAGGTCCTGTCTGAGGGGCTTGGCCATAGAGACCAGAGCAGATAAAACCAGAGGTTTTGGGGTGCCATGTGCTGCCATCTGGGTGTGTGCCTTCCACAAAGTCTCAGTGGTAGCTATCTCTCCCTCTTTCTCCTTCTCTCTTTTCTTGCTTCTCCTGTTTCTTCTTCTTTGATCCTTTTCTTAATGCTTTGGGTGGCTTGGATCTGGAGCTTTGACACTTTGACTTAAGTGCGGTGAATTGGTTGAATATTACCTTGGATGTTGTTGATTAATACGTGCTGAGCTGGTATTGTGGTGGAATGTTTTGTTTAGCTTGTATATTGCCCTTTTGAACCATTAACAAGTTCCTGTATTTTCTTCCCTAAATTAATAAATTCCTTTGAAACAAGCCTGTGACTTACTTTCTGGACCTTTTCATAAGGAAAGAACCCTATTAAAGGACCCTATATACATAAACATTAAAGTGGTATTCTTAGCAAGGCCTGTGAGCCAGCAGGTCCGACACTGGAGTGTTACAGAAGGGATCTTTCTTAGGGTCATGTATCCAAAATCTGGTCAGGTTCTTACACCCAGCTGTTCTCACAAGGGCACGTATCTGCACTGGCTATAGACAACACCTGAGACCGCTCTTCTGGCCCTAAAATGTCCTGTTTTCTCTGTCAGTAGCTCTGCCTCTTCATCTTGGCCTTATTTTTCCTTGTGTTGGCTGTGCTGGATCTGTTTAGGACCTGCAGGGGTGATATGGTCTTGTTGCAATCAGAGGAAAATAATGTAGTGCATATGTATACGCATACATATGTCCACATGCACATTAATACACAAATATACCTATACTATATACATTATGTTTGCCCCTCATCAATTTATCTGATTCTAGAGCTCAAAGAAAAAATTGAGTTATTGACTTTTTGCTCCAATCCATGATAGGCAAACAACATTTGGAATTTTAAAAATGCCCCTATGATAAAAACAAATATTTCCTCTCAGCTCCAGACTATTTCCCCTTTCTTTTCTTAACTGTATCTATTGTGCACCATTCTCACAAAAAAATTGCAGTGACCTGTGGTTTCTGTGCATTTGACCTCTTTGAACTTTTGAAGGGATGTTATTAAATAGAAATACGGTTCAGTAACTAGTGATGTTTCTAGCAGATTCTTCCTTAAGAGTATTTGAAATTAAACTGACCACTTCTGAAAAAGAGAAATAATTTCCCAGTGACTCTCAGCAGCTTGTGCTGGACTCATTATGCAACTGCACTCTTCAAGTTGTTGCCTAGTCCACTTCAATAGTCCAACAGAGCTTTCAGAGAGGTTAGAGCAGAAAATATCAATAGAAACATGGTTGTTTTTTAACTTTTTACTGTATCTGCATTCTTAATTTTTTTAAATGACACACATATTCAGAAAGATAATTTTTGACGGGAAAAACTTGCAGCTATATTTTTTGAAGTAAATCAAAACTTTGATGTAGAGATAGGGTTGAGATAAACCCTTAGGAACTCAGTTTCATGCCAACAGGCTTGAGTGTTTTTGCTGAAATATCCCAGCTGTAAAGTCTGTAACCACACAGCGTCTGCAGACTTAAAGGTAAGCTGTCATTTGGCTATATGCAGATTCCATAATCCAGACCTAGATGGGAGGAATGGTGCCCCTACACCAAATGAAAATAAAACCAAATTTCTTTAAAACTATTCAATATAATAGCAATAGCACCTCTGAGTTTAGCAAACTATCTGTCTCTGTCCTCATAATCCCTTTTCCCCCTTATAGTTGTTTTAATCTGTCAGAATTTGGCTGCTAAAAATTGCCAAATTTGTATAAATAGAGCATTTCTAGAGTTGCAGAGTGAAATCTTTGCAAAGAAGATGCAGCCCGTTCATTCCACACAATGACAAAAGACTGGGAAATGGATAGACCCAATGAATTGAGATAAACAGGATGATCTTCATTTTCCTAATCCAAATTCTTATCAATGCTTTCACCATAATTTCCAGTTTCTCTACTGAAATAGGAAAATCTTCTTTTATGGATGCTGAATTGCAGTTAAGTGATTTTTCTGAAAATTTTCAGCACTGAAAATGATTGATCTCAATTTTTTCACCAGTCTCCAAATTCAATAAATAAACAAGAAAAAAATCAATAAAGAAAAAAAAATATTTACCAAGATGAGATGTTTTTGGCACTTTATTTCACACTTCAGTCACCAGGCAACAGCTTACTTCAGATATTGGGATTAGAATTTGCAGTTTGGCACCAAAATATGGGCTGCTAACCAGAAGGGGAGACATCTATCACCGTAAGATGGACTAATCAAGAAAACTGCTCTATATGAGGTAGTCTGACATGGGTATACTAAAGTAAAGGGTAGTGGTCCACTTTCATCCATCACATAAAAGTCAACCTTCATGAGGCAGGCTCAATGATTGAAAAAGGATCCTTTTTTATGCCTCACAAATTTTTCATTTAGACTTTATAGCTTTTACTTCTCACCTTCTCTATATGAACTTATCATCTGTTTCATGGCAGGTAAATCATTGAAGAATAACAGATATGTAGTTGCCCACAGACAAGCAGCATTTTATGACTTTTATCCAGTGAAATACCCTGCATATAATTAGATTAAAATCACTCCCCAAATTTTTTTTCAATTTTTAATGACATTTAAAAAGTCATATATACTAACTTAATCATATGTACTAAGTAAGGACTGTAAAAACAGATGCCACCTCTTCTTCCACCACAGAAGTTAGAAAGGCAAGCTCTGATGACCCTATGAAATAACTGTTCAGAATAGAAAAAATACTGGAAGTCCTACAAATAGGACTAAATTACAGGAAGTGGTACTTGAATGAACAGCTCACACCAGACAAAACTGTTTGTATGTAGCCTCTGACAGACTGAGGACAGTGAAAGAGTGATGGAGAAACATCGAGATTGCAACAGCAGCATGATGTAATTCCACTTATCCTGTTTGTTGCATGGTATCACATTCTTTCCCTAAACAAATACAAGGACAAAGCAGGGCTACTAGAATGACGATAACTGTACTAAATTTTAACAGGTAAAAGAATAAACTGTGCATTTCAGTCAGTTATTATATCTATATTTATGCATCCTTCAAAAAAAAATATATATCCTTTAAAGATGCCTTTTAAAAATAAGAAGCTCAGCTAAATTCTTAACCGAATTGAAATTGTTAAATTCAATGTTTTTTTATGTCTGTATGTAAAGAGAAATAAGGAATGTCATAGATGTTGCAGCTGTTTCTTAAATTGCTTCTTGAGAGTGAAATCCTGACTTTTAGACAGGATTGGAAACACCAATATTAAAT